>JAUPFN010000022.1:24760597-25505597 GCA_036924255.1 Apodemia mormo
AAATTACAGCATGGATTTACTTCAAATTTTGCATGAATATTACTAACAGGTCGGGTCAACATATAGGCTACATATTATCACGTTATCACCTACAGGGGAGGAGCTGTGCGAAGTAAACGAAACCCGCGCGGACGAAGTTGCGGGCAACAGCTAGTTATAAATAAATACACCTATCCACTTAACGTCTAACACTACAATTAATTATAATTATTACTGAAATTTTAGTAGTACGATATGAAATTATATGTTTCCTCGAAATGATGAAGGCTTCTCTATTATTTAGTGGGTTAAATGTATCATTTTATCTATATTATAAATGATAGGGAGTTTGTTGAAAGCCTTAATTATTATTACAGATAACTTTGTATAAAGGCCAATAAAGGTGTGATATTTTAATACCTAAATAGCTTTACTTAATGTTGTACTTTGGTAGTGAAAAAAATATTGATAGGTGAAAGAATGTATGATAATTTTATACAATACAATAAAGGTGTGACATTTGTTTATTTATTCTGTTTAATCTGTTTTAATACCGAAGTAGCTTTACTTACTTTGACCGCCCCGTTGGTCGAGTGGTTAGAGGCCCTGACTACGCAATCAACGGGGCTCGGGTTCGATCCCCGACGGGGACAAGCATTTGTGTGATGAGCATAAATGTTTGTATTTCCGGGTTTGGGTGTTTATTATGTATGTAAAAGTATTTATATATGTATTTCTATGTATTAGTATCACTGACTGACACCCATAACACAAGCAAATAATTTGCTTACTTTGGGGTTAGATCAGTAAGTGTAATTTGTCCCGTGAGTAAAAAAAAAAAAATACTTTAGTGTAGTGCTTTGGTAGTGAAAAATATATGGATAGATGAAAGGAATGTATGACAATTTTATACAATCCATTAAAGGTGTGACATATATTTATTTATTCTTTATAATCTGTTTTAATACCAAAGTAGCTTTACTTACTGTAGTACTTTGGTAGTGAAAAAATTATGGATAGATGAAAGAATGTATGATAATTTTATACAATACAATAAAGGTGTGATATTCGTTAACTTATTCTGTTTAATCTATTTTAGTACCGAAGTAGTTTTACTTAATGTATGTGGTACTTTTGTGGTGAAAAAATTATGAATAGATGAAAGGATGTATGATAATTTTATACAATCTATAAAAGGGCGTTTATAGATTGTATAAAATTATAAATTAAAAGTTGAAGCGGGTTATGTGACATAACCCGCTTCAAACAAAGCTAGAACTTTCTTGAATAAATTATTATTTTACTACCGGACAATTAAGAAAATGCCTGTTTGGCAGGCGTCTTACGATTGCCTAACCAGTTTTTAAAATTTTAAAAAGGTATTTTTTTTCATAACCTTCTCGCGCAAGGCTACAATTTTAATATGTATTAACTTACATATGCCTAAGTGTAAAAAAAAAATTGAAAACTTATTCTAATGGTTGCAAGTATACGCCAGACAATAGCAAAGTTGTAGACGGATAATAAAGGTTGACTAACAAAAGACTGTGCGTAGTGAAAGAAAATGTTCAGAACTTGATTCTGATACCGAATTTATAAAAAAAAATAGAAACTAAAGTATGAAAGGAGTATCAAAATTATCACACAGTTAAAGTTTACATTGAGAAGGTCTACAGAAACTTAATATTTTTAAATAAAAGGCGTTAGAAATACGTTAAATTAATAAAAATAAATATTACACACACCACATTCATTGACACATGATATTATACTGATATGTATATTATTTACGGCTAAAGTCGGTTGACAAACTTAAAAGAGATTTTATGGTATTGGTGATCGCTAGTTACTATAAATAAATTGTTACAAATTATTTAAAAAAAGTGTTTTTTTTTTATTTTATTAATAAATAAAAAAATGTATTTTAAAAATATATCAACGGGTCAAAAACACGTATATATATAGAACTTACTTGTAAAGCTCGACGTTTCGGCCAAGTTACTGAACTGGACTGACAGCACTGGAGTAGCGAGTTTCCTCCGTCGTGCACGTCGGGATCGATTTTCATCTACCCCCTTCTGGTATTGTTTTGTCGAAATTCGAAAAAACGTTAAACCCGTTTTTGACGACACTGTTTTTTTGTGAAAAGGAGCTGATTAGATTTTGTTTCAATCGGTACATTAATTTGGAAATTATATTAAAGAAATATTGTTTCGCCAATTTTTTTTTGAGGTTTGTGTCAAAATATCCCATAATCTCCTGATTAGTCCAGGAGGTTTAAATTTTTATAAAATCTAAGTTGAACGGAATGCAATCGAATGCCATCAACCACGTTTCGATCGGTTAAGCCATTGAAAACTTATGAGATGTTTAAATACACACACGCACACACACACACACACATACATGCATACAGACATACTGAAGTCATGTAAAAATAGTCGGAAAAGGTTCCTAAAACTTCAAAACGTAGAGATCTGGTGAAAAATTGATATTAGAGAGTGAAAAACTCTTCTTCTTTCTTTCTTTCTAAAATTTGTTGTAAACTATGTGAGAAAAGAGACGACAACTTAAATAAAGTTACTCAGTGTTGATCCGGATCCTCTTTGAAGAAAATACCATCTGCCGCTCTACCAGGCGGTTTGTAAGACACGACCGATTTACTATGCGAGTCACGACCATCGCCGCTACTATGTGGTACTCATAGTACTGGGTAGTGGTCTCGTCTGGGTTTGGTGCCACATCCTTACCTATTTCTATCACAATATCATCAGTGCTTGTCGCTGTCATGTTCCGATTTAGAGGGAAAAGTAGCCGGTACCTACACTTATAAATGTAGCATTAACCCTATTACTACCTAAAATCTATGACACTTATTGACAATCGTTCACCTTTTACGAACAACTTTTTTTAATATCATAAGATGGAAAAAGTCAACCATCGCCTATAGATACCAAAGATGTTAATAGTGCGTTGCTATCTTGTGGCGAGGTCTACTGCCACATGCATAAGTTTATCGGCTACCTTACCCTCCAAACCGGAACATGACAGTGACAAGCGCTGACGCTATTGTGGTAGGAATAGGTGAGGTGGTGGTACCAGACCCGGTCGAGACAATGCAGAACTCTACCACCTAGTAGCCACGATGGTAGTGACTCGCATAGCCAATCGGTCGCCTTTTACGGCCTGCCTTACGGAACGGCAGTTGGTCTATTTTACAAAGGAGCCCGGAACCAACACGGTGAAAAAACCTTTTGCCCCGCATTTCATAAAAACTGCAGAAATATTTATTTACTAGTATGTAGGTATAATATTAACTTATAGAACAGACAACGGCATTCAAATACTCATCCCCTTTGTACACTCACAATTCACTCGCATTGCAATTATTTCCTTCGATATCTGGAATATGAATAATTACCTCCTTCCGAAGAAATAATGATATATTTTCACATGCAGGAAACTGCATGAAAAATGTTTTAATTTGTTTGAATAAAATTGCAGATGGTCGGTTTTGGATGCGTCCAATATACAACGAAACAATAGATCACGCTCGATGAATACTAGACAATGAACTCTTGAACAATGTACGAGAATCACGCTTTAAAATAAAATGTAGGGTAGATGGAAATTCATATGTGTTCGCGCAGGTAAACAATATTTTTGAGTGTGGTATTCATCTCGGTAAAAATGTTGTCTGATTTTTTATATTATAACTGTTACAGAAAGTTTTTAATATTATTACTATTTATGATAACAAAATCATTTACAAACTGTCACAATCATTTATCCTACTACCACCACCTTACCTATTTATACCGAAATATCTTCAATGTTTGTGAAAATTCCAGTTTGGATGGTAAGGAAGCTGGAAAATTTATACACGTGGCATTTTAACCCAAACAACAGAAGACAATATACTATTTGCATATTTGACGCCTATTACAATATTATATATTGTTGGCAAAAATAATAAATGTCAATGCATCTATAAAAGGCATTGCACCTGTTTCGGGCGCGCTCATTTTTGCCGTTGGTGCTCGAGGCATTCACACGTGTCTAGTATTCATACTTCTATTCTAATCATTAATTTACTTTTTAGGTAAAATTTTCAATTAAAAATGATGGAAACAGCCAAAACTATTATATTTGGTGTGTATAATATAGCCAATAGTGTTGCCAAACTGTCGATAGTTCTGCCATCGATAGTTTTAATCTAAAAAAGCCTATACTATCGATACAACAATCGATTGTATCGATTTTATAGATACTATCGATTCAATCGATAATTTAGAAGAATACAATACAATCTGCTAAGTGCAATACTATCGATACTATCTATAGTATCGTGTTTCGTAATTAAAAAAATAATCAATACTATCGATAGTATCGATACTGTTGAATGTCTAGGAAACAATAGTAGCGATAGAATTTACAGTATCAATACCATCGATTGTTTTGAACTATCGATTGTATGCTAATTTACGATAGTATCGATAGTACCGATACTGTCGATACTATCGTTTCCTAGACATTCAATAGTATCGATACTATCGATAAGATCGATACTTTTCTGACTGGGAGTTACGATACTATCGATGGTATTAATAGTATTTTATTTTTCCAATAGTATTGTATCTTTTTGAACAATCGATAGTATCGATACTATCGATTTAATCGATACTATCGATTTAATCGATACTATCGATTATAATATCGATAGTACTACTATCGGACTACTATCGATAGAATATCGATATCCTATCGATAATCCACAATCGATCGGCAACACTAATAGCCAATGTTTGTTTTTTTCCTTTAGGAAAACCGTCTTCTTGTTGGCTTTCCTATGATGTATGGTACTAGATAATGAACTCTTGCAAAATGTACGACAATTACGCTTCAAAATAAAATATAGAGTAGATGGAAATTCATATGTGATATTAATCTCGATAAAATTGTTACCTGTTTTTAATAATATTACTGTTTATATTTTAGAAATCATTTTAAAATCGTCACAATCATTTTTACTACTACTATTTATACTGAAATATTATTAAAGCTTATCATAATCGTATTCCAGTTTGGAGAGTAAGGTAGCTGGCAAATTTATAGATATAATTAGAAATACGAAAGTACTGATCAAAATTATAAATGTGAATTTCATCTGTAATGATGAACTCACATAACTAGTTACACGTATGTATAGCTGGCGATCAGTACAATCGACGTAATCGATCATATAGCAAAGAAGAATTTCGCCGCCTCGAGCCTGTCGACAATAGCTCAGTGGAAGAACGTCCCAACTATAGGGAGATGGTCGCAGGTTCAAATCCCGCGTGTCGGTATTTTTCTATGTTGTTTTTAAGGTTTTTCCAGTTTCCTAAGCACGGGGTGAGTGCTATAACACAAAAATAAAAAATAAAAATTAGAAATTTATAGATGTTGCATTTTTACCCTACACGTAGAAATCAGAAATCAGAAATACTTTATTCAATAAAACTTTTTACGGGTTATTTTGACACATCAACATACTTTTTAAAAACTACTACCGGAAGTCAGCACACTACTTACATTTTTGGTTTCTATACCATAGGCAATGGTTTTCCTCTTTCATCAGGAGAACCATCTGCTTGTTTGCTAACCAATATTATATGACAGTTGACACTAGACAAACAATTCTTTAACAAAATACCAGAATCACTCTACAAAATAAAATGTAGGGTAGATTGAAATGCATATGTGTTTGCGCAGGTAAATAATATTTTTGAGTGTGATATTGATCTCAATAAAAATTTTGCCTTTTTTATATTATTACCGTTTATATTATAGAAATCATTTTAAAATTGTCACAACCATTTATACTACTACCACTACCTCACCTTATGTACCAAAATAGCTTCAATGCTCGACACAATTCCAGTTGAGACGGTAAGGAAGCTGGATTTTTTTTAATAGCTGTTGCATTTTCACCCTACCAATAAGAGGGTAATCTGTGTCATAGGCAATGGTTGTCTGTTTCCATCAGGAGAACCATCAGCGTGTTTACCTATTTTTTTCTCTTAGCAAGTTCTTTGTAGTTTAGACTACTTTATAATTCTAAAGAAAGAAAGAAAAAAGAAAGAAAGAAATTATTTATTTGCCAGAATATGGAAGTTAAAAGTTATTTAAATTTGATTAAGTTACCAACATATTCTGCCATGATATGGTGTGCAAATATTTTAAAATTATAATTATTTATCATTAAACTAAAAATTTTGTGAGTCGAATTTTTACAATTACTACCGGATCGGAACGCGGCCATACACTGAGAAGATCCGGCGGAAGAAACTCAGCGCGCTTGTTTTTTTTTAAAATTATACACATTATATATTTTCTATAAATTACAATTAATTTTTTGTTTAATTAAAATATTGACATTTTACAAAGTTTAAAGACAGAAGAAAGATAATAGACAATTTGTAACAATTTAGTTAAGTTGTACAATTTAATGCATATTTATGTTAACAACATGTTCTACCTTATAAACTACATTTTTTAATATACAATTTTATAAATACTTGTAATTCAAAAAGAGTAATTTCTAATTCATGTTAGTTTAAATTTATTAATTACAACGTTTTTTTATAATTATACAATAAAAGATTTATTATTAGATTAATATTTAATTTTATCAGCAAGAAATTAATTTACCTTATAATAAGATTTGCCTAGTAGTAAATCAAATAGTTGTTTGCGGAATTTATTAAGAGGTAAGGATTAAAGACTATCAGGATTTCTTTTAAAAATGTGGAGTCTTTGGCTGGGCACATGTAGTTTTTCACTATTCCTAAAATATGTATTACCTAATATTTCAGCATTTGTTTTAAACAAATGTTGATGTTTTTTTACAAATGCGCATAACGCCATGATATAAAGACATGGTAATGGTAGTATTTTAAGTTTTTTAAAAAGTGGTTTACAAGAATAAAGTTGATTCACATTACACATTGCACGTATACATTTCTTTTGTATTCTAAATATTTTGATTAAATCTACTGAGTTTCCCCAAATAGGGATTCCGTATTGCAATAAAGATGAGACATATCCATGATATGCTAAAAAGTAGCGTTTAAGTTTGCTATTTCTCTTATTCTTCTTAAAACATACTAGTTGAAGTTTAACATCCAATGGATTCCTGCATTAATTATCCTTCACTTACTGAACTTGTAAACTAATTTGGCGACTGTTGTCTTTTACCATTAGAAAAGCCATTTTCTTTTTTGCTATTTTATGGTTTAATTTATAAGAGATTTAATTTAAAGTATCTTTTAGACTTTAAATTTAATCTCCTGTAAATTTTAGAAATATATAACTTAGCGAAGTTTTGTTGTTACTTACCAAGTTTACAAACTTAAAGTTTGTTTCTGTCTGTCTTTCACATCAGTAATCATTAGCAACCAATTTTATAATAACGAAGCGTATCGTACTATTCAAATTTCTAGGACCATTTAGTAAGTCAATAGGGAAGACGTATTTAAGTTGGCTCCTGCTTGGAATCCAGTGATCAGCAGAATAAAGCCTTTGCACCTGCAAACAAATAAAGTCCAAGATACGGTTAGTGTTGTGTGTTGGCTAAATTCGAAAAAACAAGACCAGAAGGGGGTAGATGAAAATCGATCCCGACGTGAACGACGGAGGAAACTCGCTGCTCCAGACTGCTCGTGACCACGGTCAATTTAACTTGGCCGAAACGTCGAGCTTTACAAGTAAGTTCTATATATGTACGCGTTATTGACCCGTTTATATATTTTTAAAAATGATAGTAGAACGCGTTAGTTTAAAAGTTCACACTATTTAGTAATTCTAGCTTACGCCTCGTAGAAAAGATACTACTCGCAAATAAAACGTGTAGTTTTTTGATACCAAGGAACCTATGAACAAGGAATATACCTAGTAATAGGGCATTTAAACAAATACAAATCGAATCGGTAATGTTGACTATACAAATCAACTGAATATAAACCTTTCTGTTACATTTCCTACCAATTATTTCTTTCAGCAAGTCTTTGTTACTCTAAACTCTGCTGTATAATATTGAAACTTAACATCCAAGGAACTCCTGAAACTGTATTAATTATCCCTCACCTACTGCACTTGTAAATTAACTTGTAATAGAATCTGCTGCAAGTCTCACAGCTACATAACTTAGCGGAGTTATGTTGTTATGAAGTTTACAAACTTAAGTTGTTTCTGTATTTCACTTGTTCTAAGCGTATTTTATATTATAATTTATTGACAGTTTATAAACACTAATATTATACACAGATAACAGGTGGAATATAAAGACTACGATATAAGGATTGTGAGGGAAAAAGAATCCGAGAGTGCTGCTGATATTATACAAATTATAGGGATAAACTGGAAAAACCCACCAAAGGAGAGGGGGATTTTTGGGCCCAAATGTAAAGGGTTGAAGTATGGTTCAAAAAAATGTTACTATTTTTCTATTTCAAAGTTCAAAATATGAGCTTCATCCGATTTCTGAGAAAAAAGAAATCATGAAAATAAGTTTGTGGTACTATAATTGTATAATCGATAAAATTATAATCGATATATGTAAATAATTTTAATCGAAATATAAGCTCGTAAGTATATGTAAAAGTGTATTTTTGATTAATATTTAGTATAATCAACAGTAAGGACCATCATTATTTTACAAACCATTTATAATATAAAAAGAAAAAATATAATCGATACAATTAATATAATCGATTGATGGTGTCTCTGGATTTAATACAGCTAAAATTCACAATTACAACTGACATCACTGACGGCTCGCAAGAGTCGCACTCGCAAGTCGCGGACTTCACTCTTCGCTATTTTACGTACTTACTTACAGAGAGGCATCCTTTAATTTGTGTTTTCCAAAAATCTGTGTTTTAGTATTGTATCAATTTATAAACATGAAGCATAGTTGCCTGTATTACAAGTATCAGTTGTTTATATAATAGTAAACGATTACAGTGAGTTGAACTATACCGTAGTACCGTAACCTTACTTCTAGTGAATATCTTATATCTCTGTACACAGATTGTTAAAATCTGTAAAATTTTCAGTATTTATATAACGTTAAACTAGCTATTAATTAACATAATATTCATCTTATTACAAGGGGGCCCAAGTTTGTATGCAACTGATCAGTCTCCTTTACAATTATTTAACACCCAAGAAATTTTACAACCAGATTTAAATTTAACTTAGAATTACCAATTTCAAACCTTAAAAATGCGCAGCTTCGGGTCAAACATAATAGCTGTAAGGTGGTTTAATATGTTAGCCGAAGAGTTAAAAATCGAATGAAAACGATAAAAAAATTCTAATTTATGTTAAAAATTTATTAATAAATAAATGTTACTACAGTATTAATTAATTTTTGAATGATAAATTTTAAAGAAACATTTAAAATGTGTCCTAAGGCCCGTATGCATGCCCTTATCCACGAAAAGAGAGGTAAAAAAGTTACAAAGAGAGTGCAGCCCTATCCATGCCCGCAGACTTGCTAAATCCCACCGTTCCAACAATGCCCTCAGGAGAATGTTTGAGCTGAGCCGCACCCTTCTCAACAGTGAAGTGCAGCGCATACGCATCATTGTAAAGAAATCAGGCGTGTCCGCGAACATGGCAGATGCACTGCACCATCGTGGCAGCCCCACCATTCCCCTGAATGAGTTGTTATACTGGACGCGAAGCGCGTTGTACGCCCGATGCTTGTACTTCACCCATAGCCCGCACGTGTACAATGTCTGGCAGTACGCCTTGCATAAAGTAATTTTGACTTCTCTTGTACAACGTGCGAACCTACGAGCCAGAATATTACATCGAACGGCCAACGCCCTTCGTTCCATCTCGATGTCCATATCGTCAGATAAGTTTTCGGTGACCCAGTGACCCAGACATTTGAATTCACTCACCAGATTAAGTGGTGTGCTGCAAAGAGTGATCACAAGCGCATTAAATATCATAAGTTCACTTTTTTTGGCGTTATATCTCGGCCCATTAGCCCTCGCATACTCTTCACAAATATTTAGAAGACATCTCTTAATATAATAGGTGGTCAGCCTATCGCCAACCGGGTACGTTCCAATCCAGGGCAAACTTGTTTTTATCAGAATACTGAAAAAACACATTTTTAAATTACCCGATCCAGGAATCGAAACCTCACGTAGTCAACTCTGACACTGAACCACTAGACCACAAAGGCGAAATAATGCAACTAAATCACCAGATATTTGGCTCATCAGAGCATAAAGGTCGTTTTCAATGCTGCGTTGTCCGACCTTAAACTTGTCAAAGCTGGTGTTCCCCAAGACTGCGTGCTATCACTCACACTGCTTCTTTTGCACATCAATGACATGTTGCGCATCAGTTACTTTCATTGCTATGCAAACCAAATACTGGTGATGCTTCATACTCCGGCCTTAGAATAATTTCTCGGGAACATGTCAGAAAGCGCAAAAATCAGTTTATCTGAAGTCGCTAATCACTTACTAAGGATTCGAAATGAACTTGGCAAAACTTGATATTAATTTACCCTAAGAAAGACATAATTTTGCATATTCGACGTAAAAATACTTTTTCGTATGATCTCATTTTGCAGATACCCTCCTGACAGCCTCAGCTGGTATTGGTATTCTGGGAGTCGAGCAACGTTCAGTTCCACGGTCATTTAAGGCTAAACTAACCTTAAAAAAGCTTGGTGTTCTCACCAGTACTTATTGGCCGCCCATTGCTCATTTTGTCTAGATTGCATTTAGTGTACAGAGTTTTGAATCGTTAAAGACCAGGCTATTTCTAATCGCTCTACTCTTTGACATTACGCAGAAATGTAGATTAGCTCTGCATTTTCTATCGGATCTCTTATGGAGAGTATTCCGTTCAATGAGGTTTCACTGAATTTTTCGGATTAATTGCTTGAATGAGAATGAAAAAGTTGCCGCTTACTTTCCATTAAATCTATATCTATGTATTATAATGGTCGCATCAAGCAATTAATTGCTTACTTTAGGGTAAGTAATAGTAAATTAGTAAGTAGTAAATCAATTCATGCAATTTGTATATCAATATTATTATAACTACATCACAGACATACAATTTGCTTACTCTGACATTAGAGAATTTCACGTAATTTGTCCAGCCATATTATTTTATTTATTTACACCATAGAATATTTTCTAATATTGCAAACTTTTCTAGTTACGCTAGTTAAATAAAAAAATTAATAGTCGGTCTTATGACAATATAGTCACTAGTACCACCTACAGTCTTGTTCAGTGGAACGTGCTTGGTGTAATCCTACGTGAGCTTCTCTAAGCCACGTCACTTGAACGAAACGGGAATACTGCTACATCAGACACAATGTGCTAAATCCCCTTTAACACTATGTTATACAGACGTTTGAGATGGACATTGTTTGGGATAAATATATACCGAATACTGTACTTTGTATTGCTAAAGGTAATCTAATGGGCATTTTTTGTGATTGTTCGGGTTCCTATTGAAAAATTGATCATCTGTCGCGCAATTTATACATGACTAGCTGTGCTTGCGACTTCGTTCGCGTGGAAAAATTTCTAAAATAAAAGTAGCCTTATTTACTCCTCATTACCGAGTTTTAAAGATTTCCGGGATTTCCAGGATAAAATTATCCAAAGCCTCTTCTCGGATCTCAAAATATCTTTGTACCAAATTTCATTCAATTCGGCTCAGTGATTTAGGCGTGAAAAAGAGACAGACAGATAGGCAGGAAGAGTTACTTTCGCATTTGTAATATTATCGTATGGATAACCGAATTTAAGGAAGTTCTCTTTCTAATTTATCAATATTTTAGTTTTTTTTTTATATCATAAGATACATTTTAGTAGATACATTTACATTAAAAAAGTGTTTTTTCAGTTTTCTGAGAAACACAAAGTTGCCCGGGAATTGAAAGTGCCCGGTTGACGATAGGCTTGCCACCTATACATTTTTGGGACCCAGTATCTTCGGCTAATCGTGGGTGCACTTGTTGTACCTCTGCCTACCCCTTCGGGGATATGGGCGTGAAGATACTTTATAAGATAGCAAACAAGCAGATAGGTCTCCTGATGGAAAGAGTCAATCATCGCCTATAGACATCAAAGATGTTAATGGTGCGTTGCTATCTTGAGGCGAGGTCTAATGCCACATGCATAAGTTTACCGGCTGGAATAGATAAGGCGGTGGTGCTAGACCCGGGCGAAACAACGCAGAACTCTACCACCTAGTAGCCACTGGATGGTACCTAGTGACTCGTATAGCTAATCGTTTACAGACTGCCTGACAGGACTGCCTAGATTCTAAGATCTTATTGGGCTTAGTATTTATCAACCGCCTGAACTCCTGTCGAGTATTTCGTAAAAGGCAAACGATTTGCCAACTATCTTTTAGTACCAATAAATATAAATATAATATGTACAAATATAAATATAATTTGACCGCCCCGTTGGTCGAGTGCTTAGCGAACCTGACTACGCAAGCAACGGGGCTCGGGTTCGATCCCCGACGGGGACAAGCATTTGTGTGATGAGCATAAATGTTTGTATATCCGGGTTTGGGTGTTTATTATGTATGTAAAAGTATTTATATATGTATTTCTATGTATTAGTACCGTTGACTAACACCCATAACACAAGCAAATAATTTGCTTACTTTGGGGTTAGATCAGTAAGTGTAATTTGTCCCGTGAATATTTATATTTATATTATATATTTATATTCACGAGACAAATTACGCTTACTGATCTAATCCCAAAGTAAGCAAATTATTTGCTTGTTATGGATGTTAGTCAACGATAATATCACATAGAAATACATATATAATATCTGGAATATATTTAATAAACATCCAAACCCGGAAATACAAACATTTATGCTCAACACACAAATGCTTGTCCACATCGGGGATCGAATCTGAGCCCCGTCGATTGCGTAGTCAGGGTCGCTAACCAATCGTCCAACGGGGCGGTACCAATGCTTTACCCTTATCTGCCGCAATGGCTTCAGTGCGTGTAACTGTCCCATTTTGATTTAGAAGGTAAGCTTAACGGGAGACTTATGTGCATGGCGTTACCATCCCGCCATACGGATAGCAACCCACAGTTAACATCTTTGCTATTTGCAACAGAATTACCTTCTGCTTGCTATCTCACGATATAAAAGTATCTAGACAAATATCAGTGAAAAATGTAATGTCAGATAAGTTAACTCTCATTATATACTTTAGGTGAAGGAAACTACTACGAGTAGATATGAAGTAACTGAGGAAAAACCGTGTAATTTTGTCCTGAATAATGGCGGACTTATAAACTGCTGTTTATTGTCTACATAACAATTGATACATTATATTGCAATTGGGCAATTCGTTTTTATTTTAGATTTATGGTACACTCTAAAATTATAGAAAAATACAAATAAACGATCACATCAATTTTCGTATTTTGGTAATGACGTTTTGGCCGCAAGCTGTTTAAGGTAACGTTATTTTCTTAAATGATTTGAAATTAGAACACTGACAAAATTTTTGTAGCTTTGTCTATTGTGAAAATTTGAACTTGTTAGACAGAGATAAAGCCATTTTTATATGTTCAACGTTGAAATGCATGCAATTTTATAATGTTGATTTTTACGGAAATTAATACCAAGTCCTTATCTTTCTCTTGTCAAAGTAATATAGTCATCATGCGGAGGATAAAACACCGTTAACATATTTGATGTCTAGAGGCGATATATTTATTTATGTCTAACCATCAGAGCTATCTACTTATGTGCCTCATGTTATCCTAATTTCCTCCTCCGATTTTGCCCTAAAATTACCCTAGGGTGTGTCTACAGTAGCTTGTAATTACCGTAATGGTAGTGTTGTCACTTTACTCAATGCTTTAACCTCCAAACCTCCATGTCACAATTTATGAAATTAGTATCGTGACGCAACAATTTTCCGTTCGAAAATCTATGAAACATTGTACAAGGACAATAACGAATTTTTAACATAAATTGCTCCTGTATTTTAGGTACAGTCGGTATACAAAATATATATGAATTTTATTAATACCTAACAGAACCCTGCGGTCAGCTGCATTATAAATTTTGGCGAATCCTTTAGGAACATCTCATTTTTTCGGAACAAAAAGCATTCTATGTATTATTCAAGATATTTATCCACATGCGTGCCAAACTTCATACAATTTTGTACAGCCATTTTTGCGTGGTTGGGTAGCAAACAACCATACATTCAAATATCCAAACTTTCGCATTTATAATATTATAGGTTGGTATAGATAGAAAATAAATATAACTTCTTGGCGTTGTGATTAGCGGTAACCTTAGAGGATTTGCGATTTTGAACAAACAAATATTAATTTCACATAGATATCAATTTATTTATGCTTATTTATTCTTCTTTGTTTCAGATTCTAAAAAGTCATTCTTCTATGAAAATTAAGAGGGTAAGTCATTAATCAGCTATACACAGAATAGGTTTTCACTACAAGTCTTAAATTGGCAAGTGGAGCAAATTAAAACGAAATGCTTAGTATAATTTACCTTATTAGTTATGTAAATCAAAAACCTCTTTAGTTTTCTTAGGGCGGCTCGCACCGAAATGTTTAAATCATTTTAAGTAACTAAATACGTTTAAGGCAATTTGATATTTGCTAAAAATGTTTAAGGGACTAAATGCATTTAAGCATTTTGGTGCAAGCCGCCCTTAAATAACGTACATTTAAATTAAAAACTTGCATCTCAAAATTGAAATTAAAATGTGCCGCGAAAATGCTTTGAACTATCATGATGTCTTAACGACATGACGTCGTGGTAATTTCTATTTATTTATTTATTTAATACTTTATTGTACACTTAATCAAGAATACACACTTAAAAGGATAACAAAATTGCACAAAAGGTGAGCTTATCTCTACTGGCGGAGATTTCTTCCAGCTAACCCGAAATGTGGAGTATGGATTAATAAATGGGAAGGCATAGTGCACAACAAATAAAATAATACATAGATGTGTTTGCACACATACACATACACTAAACATATTTATACATGAACCACATACATAATATTAAAGGAAATCACACAATACAACTTAGCAGTAAAACTATTAAAATCAAGAAAGTGTCAGTTAATATTCTTTAAGACGTTTTTTTAAAAACTGGCAGTGAAGGGCTAGAGCGTATGCATGGAGGAAGCGAATTCCATAGCTTAGCTGCATACACCGTAAAAGACCGTGAATAGGTCTGAGAGTGAGATACAGGAAATTTAAGAATGGTACTAAGGTTGAAACGACATGGAGAATCGGATGAATGTAAAAAGGCAAAACGATCGCGAAGATAGTTAGGCGCAGCTGGATTGTATAGAATATTAAAAAGAAAACAAAGAATATGAGTATTCCTGCGAAGACTAGGTGGTAGAGTTCTGCATTGTCTCGCCCGGGTCAGGTACCACCGCCTAACCTATTCCTGCCGCAATAGCGTCAGTGCTTGTCGCTGTCGTGTTCCGGTTTGGAGGGTAAGGTAGCCGGTAAACTTATGCATGTGGCATTAGACCTCGCCACAAGATAGCAACGCACCATTAACACCTTTGGTGTCTATAGGCGATGGTTGACTCTTTCCATCAGGAGACCCATCTGCTTGTTTGCTATCTTATGATATAAAAAAAAAAGACTGATAGGTAACCACTTGAGTTGGGCTCTGAAAGCTGAAATATGATCAAATTTTCGAAGACCGAAGATAAACCGGATACATGAATTTTGGAGCCTCTCAAGTTTATTCAAAAGCACTTCAGTAGCATCGAGGAAACATGTATCTGCGTAATCTAGTATAGGAAGGATAAGGGCCTGCACTAGTGAAATTTTAGTTTTTATAGGTAGGAAATTTTTTAACAAATTTAGAGAATGGAAAGTATAATGAATTTTTTTACTTATAGCATTTATGTGACTGTCCCATGATAAATCAGAGCTAAACATGACTCCTAAATTTGTAACTTTGGAGGACAAAGGTATTTGGGTGCCATTATAAAGAATCTGGGGTAAACTAATATCACTAATTTTCTGGAGCATCTGGCGACTGCCTATTATAATAGATAGAATATAATAGACGTTACATACATATAGTATTTTTATGAAAATTACATCAAAATGATGTGTCATGGTGTTAACACTTCCTGATTTACGTTTGAAGTCACGTGACTTAATGTTAATCCGAATTAATATCTTAAAAATATTAATTTTTATCTTTTACGATAAATGTTTTATTTTTTTGTTATATCCATTACATAGTTAACTATTAAAAATACAATGTATCCCATTATTTATTACTGGATACAAGCATATTATCAATAATTATAAAGCAATAAAACATCTCCCAAAAACTAAAAACTTCCCTATGTCAGGGACGAATCTACTTAAGAGCTTTTTGGGCTGCAGCCCAAGGCCGTGAAGATAAAAGGCCCCTGAATTCCACTAAAAAAAGGTAGACCATATTAAAAAACAATCGAACCACTGACTTGGCGATGAATTGAATTTGTTGGCGGGCCATAAATAAACCCGTGTGAGCGACTGTTGGATATAAATTAAAAAAAATAATGTATTATTTTATTGTAATTTATTTTTAACATTACTGAAGAAAACAATGTTTTGACTCCATGATAACAAGTAACGATATCAGGAAGGCCCCTAAGTAGAATTAGCCCAGGGCCCCACAATTTCGCGATCCGCCCCTGCACTGTGTTATCCTAGCCCCTTTGAAAAATAGATCATCTGTCATTATGCCAGGCAGTTCGTAAAATATGCAAAATTGGCTATTAGAGTCACTACAGTCGTGACTATTAAGTGGTAGAATTCGATATCGTCTAGCCTGAGTCTGGTGCCACCGACTTGCTTATTCCTGCCGCAATAGCATTAATGCTTATCGTTGTCGTATGACAGTAGGAGGGTAGATTGCGAGTAGGCTTATAGATGTGGTATTACCAGTTGGTAATACCACATCTATGAGTTTACTTGCAGACCACTAATATATATAATAGCGCGTTGCTAAATGTGCCGCCCCGTTGTTCGAGTGGTTAGTGACCCTGAGTACACAATCGGCGGCACTTGGGGCAGGCATTTGTGTGATGAGCACAAATGTTTGTATTTCCGGGTTTGGGTGTTTATTAAATACTAGCTGTCGCGTGCAGCCCGCTACATTATAAAAGTTTCTGGTGAATCCCGCGGGATGGTCTGATTTTTGCGGGATAAAAAGTAGCCTATGTGCTATTCCAGATACTCATCTACCTGTATGCCAAATTTCATTCAAATCCGTTGAGTAGTTTTTGCGTGATCGAGTATAAACATCCAACCATCCATCCATCCAAACCTCCAAACTTTCGCATTTATAATATTAATATAGATATTACAGTTTTATACGTATGTCACACTATAAGTTTTGCGTAACTTAAAAAAAACAACATGTTATAACCAAAATATTATGTTTATTGCTTTTCATGCCATCGAACCATTTTTTTAAAACAGGAGGACCACAGATCTGAAGGCATGTTTTCTGCGTGCTGATTGAACTAGCACTGCCTCTTCGGAGTTGGTAAAAGTAAAACCTCTCATCAAATCTTTGATTTTGGGGAAAATACAGAAATCACAGGGTGCTAGGTCGGGGCTATGTGCAGGATGAGTGACGAGATGTACTTTTTTGGAAGCTAAAAGTGACATTGTTTTGTTAGCCGTGTATGAAGAAGCGTTATCATGGTGTAGGAGAATGCGGCTTTTGGGTTGTCTTTCGCGAACTTTTTCTAACACTCTGGGTAAACAAATGATAGAATACCACTCGGCATTAACACTCCTTTGATTTTCAAGTGGAATTGTACAGATGAAATCCGTAGCTGAGAAAATAAACGCGATCATTTTTTTACCAACGTTTTTCGCCTGTCTCACTTTTGTTGGCCTGTTCTCATTTTCAAACACCCATTCACAAGATTGCTGTTTTGTCGGGTTCAAAACAATAAATCCACGTTTCGTCTCCTGTGACAATGTCATAAACAGCATTAGAATGTCCGTGGTCGTACTTCAGTAGCATCTGTGAGCACTATTCCACGCGAGCCTGCTTCTGCTCCGCTGTCAGTTCATGAGAGATACAACGACAATAAAGTTTCCGAACTTTCAATTCTTCGTGTAAAATTTTCTGAGTTTGGTTCATACCGATCACCAATAGTCCTCGAATTGTCTCATAGGTAATCCGGGGGTTTTCTTCAATTAACCGCTGAACAGTAGCCACATTATTTTCGTTAACGGCAGTTGAAGGCCGCCCTTCACGAAATTCGTCATGTAAAGAAACTTGAAACTTAAAAGACTGAATGAGAGTATTCAGTACTCGATTCTATAACTAAATATGTAAAAAGTAGACAAATTTAAGTAGTAAGTATCCAATAAAAAAGTTTAGTACGAACGCTTAGACATTAAAGTTCACTGTTTACAAACAGCTATTCCCCGAACTCGCGACTAGTCATTACCACCCTCACGGTGACCACACATCTTGAATATTACCACACTAATTTTGTTGAGATTTACTATGTAATTAAGCAATAATTTTTTGGTTACATAATGATCATAACTATCATGTCCATCAGTATATACCTACAGTCTGCTTTTCTTTTACCAGTCTACCTTTGGCTCCGTTAATCACGTGATGTTTTTTTGGCATTTTTTAACCCCTCTCTTCCTTAGTGATACATGGTGATGTTTAAGACTACCCCTCCCCCACCCGCTATATCACGTGTATTTTTGTACCTACAAAGAATCTTATTTTTTTTTCAATATTTAAGAAATACAAGTAAAAGTATCATCTAATTTCATTATAGAAAATTAAAGACTACAATAATAACATCTAGAGGTAGACAGAAAGGTTACAGGTCGTGTTTGGCTGACTTATGAATAACAAAAGGAATGCGAAAAGGTTTTTTGTTCTAATACATGAACAGTGCTCTCGGACGACCGATTCGCAAGACTTTCCTCAAAATCAGTAACTAGATATGTATCTTGCAAATATTGTGATATTTTGTGATTTTTTAAGGATCCCCCCCCCCCTTTCAAGCCTCACGTAATTAATGGAAGGCCCCTTTTTAATCTCTATGTTTGATTTTTCCACAGACGATAATGTTGCCACATATCCAATGAAATGAAAAAGAAAAAGTTTCTATGTCTATAACGCAAAGGTACAAATACAATTCTAATTCCATTAAGCCGTACAAGAGAACTTTGTAAAAACTGTGTTTTTCACTGCAAAGGGAAAACTTTGACAAAAATCCAACTTCAAAGGGACATGCAATACAGAATCATAAGCTAGGGTTGTCACTTTAATATTACATTTTAATTTTTAACAAATATTACATTACATTATAAAAAGTATCAAAAAACTTTGCGATGTGAAAAATCTATCAACATTATTTTCAACTTTTACATACGCTGACATTTAAATACTAGTAATAATAGTGCATTTCTTTATCTAACATATGTAAGCACGCACATCAAATGTATGTTCATTCTCTTTCCATCAATAAGACATTTTCACATACATACACGCTTACGGCTCGCCTACTCTATCTACTTATATTATCTCTATCAATGAATTTTCCTCAAATAATAATGTTGCAACATATCCACTAAATGAAAAAGAAAAAGTTTCAATGTCTAAATCATAAAGGTACAAATACAATTCTAATCCCATTAAGCCGTACAAGAGAACTTTTTAAAACTGTGTTTTTTCATTGCGAAGGGAAAACGTTGACAAAAGTCCAACTACAAAGTGACATGCGTGGTATTATAGTATCATGAGCTAGGGTTGTCACTTAATATATTTTTATTTAAAACCAAAAAAAAATACATATTATAAAAGGTATGAAAAAACTGTTTTATTTGAAACATCTATAAATTATAGATATAACGTTATGTTACTAGCCCTAGCTGAAACAGACTTGCATGACGTGACTTCAGACAGTATGATGTGCTCTTATGGCACCGTATGCTCACTGCTATTACACACTTTTTATATTTCACTAAAATACAAAAATAATTCTAATTTTAATAAGCCATACAAGAGAACATTGTAAAATCTGTGTATTTTATTGCAAAGGAAAAATTAACAAACAATACAATCACAAAATTACATGCAGCATTACTATATCATAGGATAGGGTTGTCACTTCAATTTTACATTTTCATGTAAAAACTTTAAACATTTAACACAAAAAAATTTGACACGATAAGTTTTGAACCTACGACTTTGCCTCTGGCCACTCTATCCAACTGAGTTATTATTAACTGGTTCAACTTGACGGAATTTTTCTTTACTTTGTGATTGATTTCATAGAGTACATTTTTATTTTTATTTAAAACAGAAAAATATTACATTGTTTTACGTTATGAAATAATCAAAAACATTTCATATGAAAAATCTATTGTTATTATTTTATACCTTTACATGCCTTGGCAGTAAAATAAACTCACAATCTGTGATGACAAATGGCATAAAGATCTCTAACGGCGTCACGCGCTCATCGCTTGTTGTAAATATTGTCTGTTACACAAAGGTACAAATATAATTCTGTTCACTTTAAGACGTACAAGTAAACGTTGTAAAAATGTTTTTCTCTGAAAAGGGAAAATATTGACAAAAATCCTACTACAAACTGACATGCGGTATCACGAGAAAAAATATATTTTTTTAAGAAAAATTTAAAAACTTATAATTTGAAACATAAATAACTATTATTTTATACAATTATATGCCCTGGGAGTAAAATAGACTTGAATGACGTTATGGCAAACGACATGACGATATCTAATGGCGACACGCTTTAACCGCCTATTACACATTTTAACACTTGCGATCGTCCTCTAATCAAATGACCTTTTTTTTTTCATTATTTGAAAGGATATCAAAGATGCAGGTAAATCTGATGAAAAGTGAACCATGGTCAAAAGGCACCGAATATGTTAATGATATGTAGCTACCCGAGTGGTGGGATAGTAATACCATACACACAGATAAGTTATTATAAACAACATTGCCTGGGATTCGATAAGTGCCGTTTGGTGAACCTATCACCAATCCGACACTTTTCGAATGCCGGGCAAAGTTGTTTTTATCAGAAAACTGAAAAAAACATGTTTATTGAATTGCCCGACCCAGGAATCAAACTCGGGACCTACTGTAGCCAACACCTACACCGGACCACTAGACCATAGAGGCAATTTCATAGTAATATTTCCCAAATGCTTGATTGATGTTAGCATGTTGCTGACGAAGATACTGCTCACGCGAACCTACAAAATTTTCCCCTGCCAAAAACATCTTATGCGCCTAAACTATACTAGTAGGTACCTCTGCCTACCTCTTCGCGGATATGGGCGAGAAGATACTTTAAATTCCCCTTTTGGCATTTGGTACTCAAAGTCAATCAATCAAAGCAGTTAAGATGGTAAACAAACATCGTATAAATCATTCCACTCGCAAAGGAATTGTCAATTAGATCTATAATTGATTGCTTGCTCTGTACACTCTAAGATAATGGAAGCTTCATCTCTCATTCCTAAGATAAACTAATCTCAATCGCAGTTTTGTTTATATTAACGGGATATTTTCCGTATTGGTCTAGTTAGGTCGTAAAAAGCGACCACTTGGATATACGTGTTACTCTTAACATGACTGCTAGGTGGTAGAGTTCCGCAATATCTCGCACGGGTCTGGTACCACCGCCTTACCTATTCCTACTTTTTTTTTTAAATATCATAAGATAGCAAACAAGCAGCTGGGTCTCCTGATGGAAAGAGTCAACCATCGCCTATAGACACCAAAGGTGTTAATGGTGCGTTGCTATCTTGTGGCGAGGTCTAATGCCACATGCATAAGTTTACCGGCTACCTTACCCTCCAAACCGGAACACGACAGCGACAAGTACTGACGCTATTGCGGCAGGATTAGGTAAGGCGGTGGTACCAGACCCGGGCGAGACAATGCAGAACTCTACCACCTAGTAGCCACGATGGTAGTGACTCGCATAGCCAATCGGTCGCCTTTTACGACCTGCCTGGCAGAACGGCAGTTGGTCTATTCTTCAAAGGAGCCCGGAACCAACACGGGGAAAACTTACAAAACTGCAATAACTTCAATGTTTGTCGTTGTCGTGTTCCGGTTTGGAGGGTAACGTAGCCGGTAGACTTATGCATGTGGCGTTGCCATCCCACCACCGAATAGCAAAGCACCATATACATCTTTGGTGTTTATATGCGATGGTTTCTCTTTCCATTAGGAGAGCCATCCGCTTGTTTGCTATCTTATAAAATATTTGCAAGATTCTAACTCCTAACAAAACTCAAGCGAAGCCGCGTGTGACAACTATTATATACGAGCTGACCCGGTAAATGTTGTTCTACCTTTTTAACTACTCTTTTTTTCTATGTTTTCTCACCTTTTAAACCTATCCTGGACTTCAACAATTAATTCAAAACCAAAATTAGCCAAATCGGTTCAGCCGTTCTCGAGTTTTAGCGAGACTAACGAACAGCATTTGATTTTTATATATAAACTAGCTGAACCGGCAAACGTTGTTCTGCCTTTTTAACTATTCTTATTTTTTTCTATATTTTCTCACCTATTAAACCTTCCCTGGACTTCAACAATTAATTCAAAACCAAAATTAGCCAATTCAGGCGATCTCGAGTTTTAGCGAGACTAACGGACAGCAATTGATTTTTATATATATAGATTTGGTAATCATTATTATGACAGAGTTTCAATACCTTGTACAAACTTCAGATAAGGTACTTAGAACCGTGTAACGAAATTATAACATGGTATTATCCTAAATCCTAGCTAAGCGGATCTTAACTGAAAATCTGACGAGAACAAAAAGATAAGGTTTTTCAAAACGTCTTTAAACCGCAGCTGTATGTATAGGATTAGTGAAATTGAGATTTTAAATCTTTCTCTCAAAATAAACTTTATTTTGAGAGAAAGATTTCGTTTCTTTGTATATTTTTTAATGTTATTAAATTTTTAATGTTATTAAATATTTTTTAATGTTATTAAAAGTATTCCGTACCAACACGAGGAATGTGCTTGACATTCCTCGTGTTGGTACGGAATACTTTTGAAGGATGTGCCATCTGCTATTTTGCTAGGCACTTCTTCTTTCTAGACATTTCAAAGGCGAATGATTGACTATATTATGTATCCTATCTGCAGCGTGCAGCCCTATGCATTATCCCGCGGGATCCACTTACTTTTCCGGGATAAAAAGTAACTTATGTGCTAATCCAATGTGTGCCAAATTTAATTCAAATCCGTCAAGTAGTTTTTGCGCAAGGAACTTATATACGATAACTGGAATTACTACGAAGCAATATTTGAAAAATAAAAATGTACTTTATTTCGTAACAAATAAAGTTGACGTTTGTTTCTTACTTAACAGAGGGGAAAAACGTTCTGAGCAAGACAACGACAAGAGTGGATGTTGTCCCTTTCTTGCAATTGCCAGTGTAAATAAAACTATCTAAATGGTAGATTTTTATATATTCGGTAATCGTTAATTCCTTTTTATTCATACACGTCGATAAATAAATTAGCATTAAATGTATTGTAATTAACATAGTAAGTTCCAAAATGTGCTTATTTTAATTATTACGTAATTACTTATGCAATGTAAAAACTGTTTCTCAAATTAGTAGAATTCCTTAGTAGTAATTTGCAAACTACGCATGGCCACACTTATATATGGCGATTGGCGCTTTATTTAGTAGAAAGAGACACACTCCACTCATGTCGTGGTACTCTTCGGAACGATTTTGAAGTACGTGTAAGCATTCCGGGTAGAATATAACTTCCTTGTTTTTGCGTGACTGGGTAACAAACATCCATCCAAACGTTCAAACTTTCGCATTTTATAATATTACTAGCGACCTGCCCACGGTTTCACCCGCGCAACTTTTGTTCCCGTGAGAGTATCGGAAAGGTTTATACACTTAAACCTTCCTCAAGAATCAATCTATCTATTAAAAAAACCGCATCAAAATCCGTTGCGTAGTTTTAAAGATTTAAGCATACATAGGGACATAAGGACATAGGGACAGACAGAGAAAGCGACTTTGTTTTATACTATGTAATGATAATAAAGATTACTGTCGTAATTACTAGGTGGTAAGATTCCGCAACGTCTTACCTGGATATTTGGTTTCCATCACCTAACCTACCTCTGCCGCAATGGCGTCAATGTTTGTTACTGTCTTGTTCTGGCTTGGAAGGTAAGGCAGACAGTTTTACGCATTCGGCATAGCCATTACGTCACACGAATAACTGTGAAACAATGGGCATTTTCGATGTCTATAGGCGATGGCTTATTATTTCTTGAGGAGAGTCATTTTTTTTTTTTTTGATATCATAAGGAATCAAATAAGCATTGTTTGAAAACCCCAAAGATCTTAAAAACAACAAAGAAAAATATCGACACGCGGGATTTGAACCTGCGACGAACTCCCTAAAGCTGGAACCTAAACCTAAAGTGGGTGAGTGCTATAACACAAAAATAACCCCAAAGATGTTAATGTTGTATTACCATCCGTGCGACGAGGTGTTAATTCCACTTGCATTATTTTACCGGCTACCTTACCCTTCAAATCGGAACACAACAGTGACAAGCCTTGACGCTGTTGTAGCAGGAATAGATGTTGCAAAACTCTACCCCCTCACAATGGTAGTGACTCATATAGTCTATCATTCCACTTAAACCCGGGACCTCATGATCTGAGCCTAGTCTACGATTCAGTCAATATCCCTATTAATTGAGGACCTCTCCCTTTTTTGAAGTTGGTCAACAATGGTTCAGAGTGCAAGTGTGAGTTTTTCTTTTCGCATTCGATCGTGAGCGCGTTTGGAGTTTACTAGGAATTTGTATGTGATTTGTACAGCGCCACCTAGTGGTAAACGTGAGAAACCAGTTTACCACTAGGTGGCGCTGTACAAATCACATACAAACTCCTAGTAAAGTGTGAACTTAGCACTCTGAAAATAAAATATCAATATTCTTTTTTCTTTTCAACAGTCTATTACATTCGCTGTATTAATTAATACCTCGAAATAGACAATTATCAACGTCTGAAACAATTTTAATTATACATTGTACTCGTAGATATTATTTTCTTCTTCAGTAATTACAACGAAATTTAAATCCCATGTTGTATAAGGTCTATTTTAATTGAGTAGTGTAGGATTTATTTAACTCCGGTTATTTTAAATTCACTGTTTTACTACGTCACGGTAATGCTATCTACCAGTATTTTGACTTGGTCCTGTCTTTGAGATAAATACCTACAACCGCCCGCCTTCAATATTTTAACTACATTTGCCTGTGCTCTCACATCGGCATTTCGTCATTGCGGCGCAACCCTTAGTCTGTTGTGTACCGAGTGCATGCCGATCTCCAAGTGCGTAGGTATAACTAGCGTTTCACCCGTTTGTATGAAGTTAGTATCTTTATCCTGGCGAATTCCGTAGGAACCACTTACTTTTCCGGGATAAAAAGTAACCTATGTGCTATTCCAGATTATCGTCTACCTTGGCACACAGGTAGAAGATTTCATTCAAATCTTTCAAATAGTTTTTGCGTGTTTGAGTAACAAACATAATATTATAATACTGGTAGATAACATTACCGTGACTACGTGGTTGAATCTCATAACGTCTCCCTCGAGAATACCGGGGACATATGCAAATGCAAACTCTGAAACCCTGTAGCGTCAGGTCTTACACCGTATTTCGTGTCTACCTTATTGGTAGATATTAATATTATGAATGAATGTATGAAATCGTAAATGAATTAATGTATGTATGAAAATATAATAAATAGATGAATTAATGAATGAATGAATTAATCAATGAACTAATAGATGTATGACCGAATGAATGAATGGATGGATGGATGCATTAATGAGTGAATGAACAAATTAATGAAAGGATGAATGAATATTATTTTTATTTGCAATGTTATTACACATGTTCTTAAGTTTAGAATTTTTCTAATAATATCAGCATATTCTGCCATTATATGATGTGCAAATATTTAACACATAAGTTTTAATCACACTGGATTACTTCCGCGCTAGGCAGTGCTAATCAACATCAATAAACAATGCTTTTGAAAAAAGACTATTTGTTTTACTGACAAGCTAATGGATTCCATTAGATCAACGTGTAATTAGCATGCTGAATGCTAAGTGGAAAAATCCTGCAACATCTTGTCGCTTAAGCTTTTACTGATGAATTAACATCACTGACGTATTCCGGTTTATATTTCGGAGAGTAATGTAGCCAGAAAACTACGTTCCTTTACAACCATGAGCCACACTAGCATCTCTATTAGATCTCAACCTGTTGGATGTAGATACCGGAGCTACACTATCTTAATAGCCAGTAAACTTAAGCCATGGTATTTCAAATCGCCATACGGAATGGACTACTAACATTTAAAGGCAACTTTTTATCTTTTTTTTATGAAGATTTCCCCCGTGTTGGTCCCGGACTCCTTTGTAGAAAAGGCCAACTGCTTTGCTGCCAGGCAAGTCGTAAAATGCGACTGATTGGCTACGCGAGTCACTACCATCGCGGCTACTAGGTGGTAGAGTTCTGCATTTTCTCACCCGGGTCTGGTACCACCGCCTTACCTATTCCTGTCGCAATAGCGTCAGTGCTTATCACTGTCATGTTCCGGTTTGGAGGGTAAGCTAGCCGGTTAACTTATGCATGTGGCATTAGACCTCGCCATAAGATAGCAAAGCACCATTAACATCTTTGGTGTCTATAAACGATGGTTGACTCTTTCCATCAAGAAACCTATCTGCTTGTTTGCGGTTTATTTGCTATCCTATGATACAAAACAAAACAGGTTAGCTTATGTTAATTTTATATCGTAAAATATTTATCCATTGCAAATTCATCCCGACTGTGATATATTAATATTATAAAAAAGAAAGCCTATCTGTCTGTCTATCCATTACGCCTCCACGCCTAAACCGCTTAACCGATTTTGATGTAATTTAGCATGTACATAATTAAAGATTCAGGGGCAAATATAGGCTATATTTGTTTTTAAAAATCAACTCACAAGAGGCTGAAATAGAAAGTAAAAGTTTGTATAAAAAACTAAATACATGACATGTTAGTTTTCTCACGGGCAAAGCTGCAAAAGGCGCCCCATAGACCTACAATAATATTGCGCAATACTTTTATTGTGCAATAATATTGAATAACCCCTTGGATTCCAAACGTTCAATAAATTCTCTCAATAAAATTGACAAACCAGTTTGATCAATATTTTCGTGCAAACAACATGTCTGAAAACGATGTTTTGGCGGCAACCATGCTGGTGATTTTGTTAAATAAATCTCTATAGAGTTGTATAGAGATTTATTTAAAGTAAAAACTCCATTTGTTAAATTTACGACACCACCATACATTAAACACCGTGGCTGACCGAACGCGACCGCTCCAAACCTCTGAAGTGAAAAATATTGTGCAATATTAAACACAGTGCAAAAAAAATTTTGCACAATAAAAATTAAACCCGCTCAAACTTTTGTTCAATCTTTATGCAGTCTTCAATTTTAACCCTAAACGGTCAACAATATTGCACAGTACGTAGGTAATATTGCGCAATATTATTGTAGGTCTATGGGGCACCTAAATCTGTTATGCCCGCACTATATAAGGCTAATTTTTCAAGGTAGGATAGCAAGTTAGTGCCAATAAGTTAGAAAGCTACTACTTTTGGCATCAAGAAAAAACTAGCTTCATTTCAAAGCTAGTATGCTAATTTACGAGCTAGGACAATTTAAGGCCAGTAATGCCCCCTACCACTGATTTTACTATCCTGGCTTGTGTAATTACCTAGCTTCCTGTGGCCGGCGAAGCTAGTTTTTTTAATACTTTTTTATATCATAGCAAACAAGCAGACGGTTCTCCTGATGGAAAGAGTCAACCATCGCCTATAGACACCAAAGATGTTAAAGGTGCCTTGCTGTCTTGTGGCGAAGTCTAATGCCACATGCATAAGTTTACCGGCTACCTTTCCCTTCGAACCGAAACACGACAGTTACAAGCACTGACGCTATTGCGGCAGGAATAGGTAAGGCGGTGATACCAGACCCGGGCGAGAAAATGCAGAACTCTACCACCTAGTAGCCATGATAGTAGTGACTAGCATAGCCAATTGGTCGCCTTTTATGACCTGCCTGGCAGAACGGTAGTTGGCCTATTCTTCAACACGGGACCAACACGGGGAAAAAACTAGTTTTCAGTTGGCTAATAAGCAGGAACCACGCGTTACGGTTGTTTTTCCGCGACGTGTTTTTAAAACTTAAGATGCCTTTTTTATTATCGATAGGGAAGCGCTTGACCACGATCTAGCCTGATGGTAAGCTAAGGTGCGGCCTAAGATGGAACGCGCTTTCCTAGTAGGTATCTGTTCACTCTTCTCTTGAAGATCCCCAGGTTGTACCCGTCGGGGAACACAAACTCAGGAAGCATATTCCAGTCCCTTGCGGTTCGGATCAAGAATGTCGAGTCGAACCACTTTGTCCTGGTATGTGGAACATTCACCATATAGCCAACTAAGCACGGAGTTTAAATTAAAGCTTTTACATCTGTGACATGACCATGAATTGCTGTGGATCGTCACTCTTCAAAGTTATAGATGATCCACGTTCATCTTTTTTTAAAATCCACTGTCTTCTCCACACTCGTTTTTGTAATTTATCTTCTAATTCGTCTACTGCGAATTGGCACAGTTTTCAAAGTAACTGCTTCAGTCGAATAGTGTATTTTTCCACACGCAGTTCATTTTCTGATTATTTTTGTGTTATAGCACTCACCTCGTCAACTCTCGGCTCCAGCAACTCAATCGATGGAATCGGTCATATAGCAAAGAAAAATTTCTTCACGTCGAGCCTGTCGACACTAGCTCAGTGAGAGAGCACCCCGGCTTTAAGGGAGGTCGCAGGTTCAAATCCCGCGTGTCGATATTTTTCTTTGTTGTTTTTAAAGTTTTTCAGTTCATTTTCGACGTGTGGTTATCTCAGTCACTGTAATAATACTAGATTAAAACAATCTAGCCTCTTGTAAACAGAACTATCGTGTTCCGATCAGTCAGGTCAGTAAGCCTGAACAGTTTAGTAGAGAACTAGCTTGCTATTCCAGCTTCAAAAACAAGCCTAGTGTAGCCCAGGTATTAGGATAAATTCAAAAATTAAAAAAAAAATCGTTCGTAAATACGAAGCTAAAGTTATCACTTAGTAAAATAGGCTGCTTTTAAGCCGACTGAGTAAATGGAAGCAATATGTGTGGGTCACGAAAGAAGTCGCGAGAAACACCTAGTACCATATTATGAAACAAAATAAAATAGTTCCTGTTAACTTTATTTATATTTATTTTTAACTAGCTGCACCCACGACTTCTTCCGCGTGAAAAATTTTCGAAAAAAACGTAGCCTAATTTACTCCCTGTCACATCAGCTTTCTACCTATTCTAAAATGTTATTTTGTTATATGTACCGTGTATACATCCATATGCAATTAGTAAAAAGCGGTTATTTTAATATTACAAACAGACACTCCAATATTATTTATTTGTATATAGATTACGAGATCATCCCGACTATGAAATTGTAGCTAATGAAATAAAATGAAATGATTTTTTTTTATTAACAAGAACATGGGTGTTAAGAGTTATTAAAAACTGGCCAAGTGCGAGTCTAACACGTGCACGAAGGGTTCCGTACCATCATCTATAAAAGAAAATCACGTTTGTTTTATGTATACTTAAATATTTATTTTATGTATTAGATATTTATTTTTATAGTTAATATATTTACAAATACTTATTTTTCTTGAAAATATTCAAGTTTCTACCTGTTTATTAAGATCGAGTAAAAAATTGCTTAAAAATTACGGTTGTTTTATGGGAGCCTGTCTTGAATATTTACGTTAATTTTATTTAATTATTTATTTTGAAAGGTAATAATAAATATAATATGTATTTAAAATACGAAAGGTAATAATAAATTTTAGTTCTATACCAAATATTCTATGAAAATTTTAAGCATCTACCGGTTCCCGTTATTAATATTGAGCAAAAAATTCGAAAAAAACACGATTATTGTATGGGGAACTCCCTTAATATTTTTTTAAAATTTTATTTTTAGTATTTGTTGTTATAGCGGCAACTAAAATACATAATTTATGAAAATTTGAGCTTTCTAGCTATTATGGTTTATGAGAGACACCCTGGTGACAGACAGACAGCGGAGGCTTAATAGGGTCCCGTTTTACTCGTAGGTAAGGAACCCTAAAAATTTATTAAGTCATCGCAAATTCTACCATAATATGGTATGCAAATATTTAAAATTACCATTGTCGCCCCGTTGGTCGAGTGGTTAGCGACCCTGACTACGCAATCGACGGGGTTCGGATTCGATCCCCGACGGGGACAGGCATTTTTGTATGATGAGCATAAATTTTGTATTTCCGGGTTTGGGTGTTTATTAAATATATTTTAGTATTTATATATGTATTTCTATGTATTAGTATCGTTGACTAATACCCATAACACAAGCAAATAATTTGCTTACTTTGGGGTTAGATCAGTAATTGTAATTTGTCCCGTGTATATTTATAATAAAATTAGAATAATTTATTTATTTATATAATATTATATTTAAATATATCGATTTTTTAGAATTACTACCGCATCGGAATTCTATTTCATCCCGACCATATATTAAAGTGTGTATTAATCACGACTGCGGAGCTTCCCATTTTACCGGCCATTTTTTAAGGTTAATTTAAACATATTTCACTCAAGGACAAGTGACAACCCTTATTGAATTTGACACAGGTTCATTGGCGTTTTATCGCGTAAAAGGTTTTCGTGGATAAATTATAAATTACTTTTATTGAATGCAACAACATTACAAAGATTGAAGTTAACGATAATTTAAGTTCATCATAATTTAAGTTAACGATAATAACAATAATTTCTTTATTTCCATAAGAAATGGTACATCATTGGATCTCATTTAAAAAATATGCTGCTTTTTAAGCCTACTTTGCCTGTTTTGTGGCGTGCAAATGTTAAAATTGCGTTAATAATCGTAGTAAATTTTGAATCTTATAATATTTTTTATATATTTATAACAATTATAATATTATTCTCATTAAAATAAAGAGAAACACTTTTACTACATAACTATACCAAGTCAAGTATCATCAACGATTTTATATTCACTTTATCCCTAAAAGATAAAAAATTATTATCAAAATACTCATGCCCATGTCTTAAAAATAAAATTAATTTGTTATTAATGCCTTATATATTAAATTATATATAAGACTAGTTGACCAGGCAAACGTTGTTCCACATTTTAACTACTCTTATTTTTTTCTATATTTTCTCACCTTTTAAACCTTTCCTGGACTTCAACAATTAATTCAACACCAAAATTAGCCAAATCGGTTCAGCCGTACTCGAGTTTTAGCGAGACTAACGAACAGCAACGCCCAAATTCAATGAGCCGTCACCAATTTTTAGCATTATCCATGTAGTCCAAGAGGAATCGGCGCACGATTACTGAAAACTATTCCACCTCAATTTTTTTATGCGATCCTCTGCAAATTGCCCTACTGATGATATAAATGCATGTTGCCATTGGGCAACCCGGTGCCATATTGTTTAAACCGAAATTGTTTAAACAATTGCAAAGAATTGTTATTTTTCAACCGGACAATTTTTTTTATATTCTTTATTAAAATACCAATAAAAAAGGTTCTATGACTTTTCACGATAAAGTTAATATTTTCAATATGATACATATACGTAAAATTATTTTTATTCAATTCATTTGAATGTTTTTTCTAAACATTCAAGTGCGTACTCAATATATTTTTATTATTTATAAATAATTGGGAAAATTTGTTTAATTCTTCTCTTGACAAACAAACATTTTCGTGACACAGAACATGTTATGCAAGTTACACAAGTGAAGAAAAAATTAGGCGAAGAGAAATAAATACAACTACACAAACAAAATGAAAATCTTCAGGAAGTCTAGTAAGCGACGCATACTTGTGAGCGCGCGAAATTAACAATTAAAAAAAAGATATAAACAATGATTTTTTTTAAATCTCTATTTTTTTTTATTTTTTTTTATGTCATTAGATAGCAAACAAGCAGATGGGTCTCCTGATGGAAAGAGTCAACCATCGCCTATAGACACCAAAGATGTTAATGGTGCGTTGCTATCTTGTGGCGAGGTATAATGCCACATGCATAAGTTTACCGGCTACCTTACCCTCCAAACCGGAACACGACAACAACAAGTACTGACGCTATTGCGGCAGGAATAGGTAAGGCGGTGGTACCAGACCCGGGCGAGACAATGCAGAACTCTACCACCTAGTAGCCACGATGGTAGTGACTCGATAGCCAATCGGTCGCCTTTTACGACCTGCCTGGCAGAACGGCAGTTGGCCTATTCTACAAAGGAGGCCGGGACCAACACGGCGAATAATAGTTAATAATATTAACAATATTATTAACTATTGTATAGATAATTAAAAAAATATTACTTAAACGTTATGTTTTTTAATATATTTTTCATGGGTCGAAAGTACCCAAATTTGAGATTTTTCGAACATTTAAAAATTCATATCTTTAAAAATGTTAACTTTATCGTGAAAAGTCATAGGACCTTTTTTATTGATATTTCAATAAAGAATATAAAAAAAATTTGTTCGGTTGAAAAATAACAATTCCTTGCAATTGATTAAAATATTTCGGTTTAAACAATATGGCACCGGGTTGCCCCATGGCAACATGCATTTATATCATCAGTAGGGCAATTTGAAGAGGATCGCATAAAAAAATTGAGGTGGAATAGTTTTCGGTACTCATGCGCCGATTCCTCCTGGATTAATGTTAATATTGTAAATATTAACATGGATAATACTAAAAATAAAAGTTTAGATAAAATTTGAACAAGAAATAGATTAAGTCCGGCCCTGCAAATGTTGACTTTTTTAAAAAATATATCGTAAAGGGTTAATTTTTTTTATATCTTTAGAAAGCAAACAATTCGATGGATCTCATAATTAAAAGAGAAATCATCGCCTATAGATACCAAAGATGTTAATGAAAAATATATAAATTTATGAATTAATTTATGACTGAGTTAATGAATGAAAGAATGAATAAATGAAATATTAATAAATAAATATCTCTATACAATTTTACACGAATTGATCTAACCCTAAAATAAGCAAATTATTTGTTTTTGTGATGGGTGTTAGTCAACGATACTAATACATAGAAATACATATATAAATACTCAAATATATTCAAGAAACACCCAAACTTAGAAATACAAACATCTATGCTCATCACATAAATGCCTGCCCTGTCGGGAATGGAACCCGAGCCCCATTGATTGCGTATTCAGGGTCACTAACCACCCGACCAACGGGGCGATCACTATAAAAATAAAAAATTATGTATCATAAGATAGCAAACAAACAGATGGGTTTCCTAATGGAAAGAGTCAACCATCGCCTATAGACACCAAAGATGTTAATGGTGCGTTGCTATGTTATGGAGAGGTCTAATGCCACATGCATAAGTTTACCGGCTACCTTACCCTCCAAGTGCAGTGCACAAGTGCGAGACAATGCAGAGCTCTACCACCCAGTAGTCACGATGGTAGTGACTCGCATAGCCAATTGGTCGCCTTTTACGACCTGCCCGGCAGAACGGCAGTTGGCCTATTCTTCAAAGGAGCCCGAAACCAACATCAATTAGTCACGTGTCACCACCATCGTGCCTAATAGGTGGTTGAGTTTCGCAACCTCTCGCTCTTGTATTTGGTACCACTGCATCTGAGGGATCCACTTATTCCTGCCATAATAGGGTAAAGCTTGTCACTGCCGCGTTCCAGTATGAAAGGTAAGGTAGACATGCATATGGCATACCCTCCACATCACAGATTAAATCTAATAGTTTTTATTGCCTAATTCAATATGTAATTCCGTATCCATTTAATTAACCGCAAACTCCCTGCATAACATCGGTAAGCTTCAACAATGCAAGCAAACTTCGAGATTAGAACTTAGGTCAAAATTAATTTTAACTATATACAAACTGGACATTTCCGGCGGTCGCCTTTGAATTAGCTTGTAACAATGGTTTAAAATTTATCTACTGAATTTCCAAAAAGGAGAATGTTCTATTATTATGTTTATGTATTTTCGGGCTTAACTCTGTCATATATGTATAAGGTTCTTCCAATATAGGTGAACATATTTTAACACAACCTTCAGAAGGTCTAACCAAAGATAGCCAGCTAAAAAAGAATGTGATTCTAGGAACAAAAACTTTTTGATTTTAACAAAAATTTTTTTTGTTCGTAACGGTTTACGCCTTTTTGCATAAAATAATCCACTTTTAATGCTGCAAGCTGCCTACGTTCACTGGATCTCCATGCAGCAACTCTATCCCACAAGTTCCGACTTATTGCAAACCACAGCGGAGCGCACTCGTCCCGACTCACCGAGGACCGCGCATATTCTGCTCATCTCGACTCACCGCAGACTCGAGCACTCAAGGCACATACGCTTCACTTGCACAACCAGAGCGACCTTCGGTCAGGGGAGAGAGTACTGTAGCGGTTCAAGCAGTCTACAACCGCTACCAGAGAAAATTATAAAAAAATGGAAAAAAAATCAAAAATAAAATCCTGAATCGCGATATCACAATTATAAATAATATCGTGTACACACTGTACATACAAGTTTCAACGCTTCTCAAATGGACTTCGGTCCCCAGGCAGTACACCTTGCCTGGCTGGAAAGATCTTCCTTTTCCCGTTCCTTGCCCTTGTGTGACGTCATAGACCTCCACAGTTATGACGTCACCTGACAAGAAGTTGGCCCGCTGATTCCATCAGCCGTCAGCGGTACGGACCAGCGACGTCACAAATTTATCTATACATATAATAAAATCGTAGAAATATAACTGTACATTGAATATTTTTTTAAAAGAATACTTGGGGCGTGATCTACAATCGACATCGAAGCCAAAAATATAGCTTTTAGAATTTTTATCTGTTTGTATGTATGTCCGGGGTAAACTCAAAAAGTACTGCATGGATTTACTTCAAATTTTGCATGAATATTACTAATAGGTCGGGTCAACATATAGGTTACATATACCACGCTATCACCTACAGGGGAGGAGCAGTGCGGAGTAAACGAAGTCCGCGCGGACGAAGTCGCAGGCAACAGCTAGTAAACAATAAACATCTACTTTCTTTTAATTTGCAACGATTAACTCACTTAACACAGGAAAACTAAACTTAATAAGTATACGGTGTTATGTCAAAGGCTGTTTAGAATCGATATTATGTTCGATTTAACTAATAAAAAAATAATTTAAAAAATTCAAAATTTCATTTTTATCCGCCACAGAAAACAAAGCGCATAGATATAATTTCAATAACGCAAAATTCGAGTTAAAATATTTTAGTGCCTTCAACCAAATTAAAATGTACTTCGAACGACAGATTACATAATAGTTACTATCGTAATTATAGGTTAATGTAAAATGACACACTGCTAGCATTACAGAGTTCATTCACAAGACTCGGTGCATCCAATTCATTAATTTAGTGGGATATTTTTAACGAATATTTTTATATTATCTTGTAGTAATTTTATAATAAAAATGAAAACGCACTTATAATTCAATATTTAGTTTCTATTTTTAAAACGTCTACGTAATTTTAAAGTGACTTCTTTGACGTTTGAAAAAAACGTATTTTATACATCGACATAGAATACCTCATACAATTGTAAATTTCGATTTTAACGCATGATGTATTTTCTGCGTTTACCTATAAGCAGTGATTCAATTAGTTTTAAGTTGTTATTAAAGTATTTGGTATTTGGCTTTAGTAATTGTAATATTGTAATAACTGTTGGCGAATCAAATAAATAAATAAAATAAATAACATTTGGCCGGACCTTAAAAAGAGACCTTGTATATACAATTACAATAATTACGATTATAATTAGTTTTTCTGTGCATCCCATCCTAAATATTGTTCTCATTTTATTAAGGTTGTACATCAAACACGACCGTAATCAATTAGGTCAGGGTTTACCTACTACTTAACCAACAAACTAATAACTTAAAAAGCCCTAATTTAAATTTTAACTTTCATTCAGGTTGATGAATTTCAAGCAATTATACATTCATTACAAGAATTTATAGTTAACAACAATATTTGATGTTTATAACAAAATAGAAAGACGTAGCAGGTGTAATTACCGGTGGTTAAAGACAATAAGTGACAATATTTGGACACTTGTTAAATATAGACACATGAAAAACAGTGTTGTTAAGTTGTTATAAATTTATACTTTTCTTGATCGATTGAATGGAAATTTAGCCATCTGTCGTCGTTGTCTGAAAGTCAAAAATACGAGTAAAGTTTAATTTTATCTACATCATTAAATATTAGGGAAGCGCAAGATGCGAAATAGATATTTTCGGGCTTCGATTATCGGGCCTATTGGATTTTATAGATTAGATGAAAGGAAAAATTATAGTTTAAGTTTTGTTTTTCTGTTAGGAGAGTATTCTGCTTGTTTGCTATCTATTGATATAAAAAATAATGGTCATAGCAACAGTATACTGTAGCACATATAGCATACTAACCGATGTTTGGTTGCATCAACTGTTTGCCTGTAATGACGCGGCTACATATATCGGGCTACGGCGGAGATTCGTACTTTCGGGCTATCTCGAACTGCTACGCGAAGGAGCTAGACGCGTCACCGCAGTGGGCGTAAAACTTCGGTTCGCAGGTGATAATAGTGCGACTCACGACATAGAAACTATAATATAATTACGATAAACAATAATGATAATAAATTATAATTTATCCGCGAACATATGTTCTGGTAATTAATGTATAAGCCGTATTTTGATATTGACCTAGTGTATCGACGTATGCCATTTTATTTTGTTCCATGGTAGAAAAAAATAGCATACAACGATATGACCTTTTATGTTTATGAAGCTGTATCATAATTTCGTAATCTTTGGGCGGATGAAATACAGTAAACAGTAGCATAAAATTAACGAATTTAAGGAACGAATGTTCATGAATTAAGAATTTGAGAATAGATTTTAAGGAATGTTACAATATTCTTATTTGCTTTGTTGTGTGCCGCACAAATAGAACCTGCTGGCCGCGGTTTGATGACCAGTGATAATACCACGTCATTACGTAAGCAGTTGTCACGATGTTGTTCGTGAAAACATCGTGCTAGCGCGAACCTTCGCCGTAGGCCGACATATGTAGTTGCAGTATAAGAAAAACTAGCCAATACAAATTTTAGCTAAAGTTTCATTATAAGTGAAATAAATGCATTGTGTAGATAATTATTTGTTGAAATGTAAGAACTTAAATTACTTTTCAGGTAGTAAACAATGTGGTAGTACCGGAAAACAAGAAATCGCCGTATAAATGTATTTCAGAATGTTGCAGGTTCTTGTAACTAAAATTTTAGAATTTTATTTACAGAACTTGACACCCAAATAGATCTCAATTCCTTTCAACTCGACGAGACGCATATATTCTTTGATAGAACTTGGCTCTTATTTTCACATATATGTTTTGATAGGATATTATTATTATTTGATAGGATATTATAATTATTACACTTAATACAATTTAATTTTGTATTTATCGGCTTGTATCCAGATTTTTATTTCAGTATTGCTTGAAGTTGATTGGTTGATGAAGCTAATTGGCATCAAGTCATCCAATGTACTTAATTGTGCAAAAATTTTAATAAATGATCCAATAATTTGCATACAATCTTAAATACTCACTACACCGTAAACAATACTAGAAGTTTTGATCCATTGGTCGTATGCTTAGAACGTTTCATATAACTCACGTCTCTCGGCCTATCACTTAAAGTACTAAGCGTAAAGATGTGCAAGCCCATAATTTTTGTACAGGTATAACCATGAAATTAACAATGCGGCAAACTTAAATCATAGCACTAAACAAGAAAAGTTTCTAATCATTTTTATAATTGACAAAAATGATAGCATGATTCCTTTTATGTCAGTTGAATTAAAAAGATAGAAAATAACTAAAATTTACAACCACGAACAAACGCTTGTCTCAATTATTCACTGTTTTTTACACTTACTATGCAGTAAACGATGCAGGAAGTTTGATTTGTTTTAGAATTTGTACGGACCTATATATTTAAGTCATTGGCGTGAAGGTATTTGTGAACATATGTATACCTAATAACATGAAAATTAACGACGTACAAAATTTAAAAAATAATACTGTACGAGTATAATCTCTACGCTAACGCCTGCGTGCTGTGGTCTAGTTTCGGTGTTGAACATATGAGGTCCCGGGTTCGATTCCCGATTCAGGTAATTCAAAAATGTGTTTTCAGTTTTCTGATAAAAACAACGTTGCCCGGGATTGGATCAAAGTCTGTTTGACGATAGGCTTGCCACCTATCACATTGTGAGACAAAGTATCATCGGTTAATCGTGGGTGCCTACGTCTTCAGGGATTCGGGCGTGAAGATATCTATATAATACTGTATAATATAGATACTGTATAATATAGATATAATACTGTATAAGAAAAACTTTCTATTGTTTTTAAAATTGGAATATTAAAAAAATAATAGCATAAATATTATGTAACGCTATTGACTTGAAAATTACCGATACGCAAAACTTAAATCATAGCACTGTACAAGAAAGTATCTATTGAATTTTAAAATTGGAATATTAAAAAAAAGTAGCAAGACTACTTTAATGTTAGTACAATTAAAAAGTAATAAATAACTACTATTTAAAACCGCAAACAAATGCTTGCCTGTAACGTTAATAGTTGCACTCACTACACCGCGCAATAAATGATCCAACAAGTTTCGAGTTCAAGTTGGCCGTGCGTTTAGAAATTAACGTATAGCACGCGGTTCTCTGGGCCTTTTCAATGAAGTACTTGGCGTGAAGATATGTAACCATAATATATGTACAGCTAAAAACATGAAAATTGACGACGTGTTAAAAAATAATATTGTATAAGAAAATTGCTATTGATTTTTAAAATTAGAATATTAAAAAAAATAGCATACATAATATTATTAGGTAAAGCCATTGACATGAAAATAACCAATGCGCAAAACTTAAATCATAGTATTGTACAAGAAAAAGTTTCTATTTATTTTTGAAATTGGAATAATAAAAAAATAATAGCATACTTAATATTATGTAAAGCTATTAACATGAAAATTACCGATGCGCAAAACTTAAATCATAACAGTGTACAAGAAAGTTTCCATTGAATTTTAAATTTGGAATACCAAAAAATAAATAAGACTACTTTTTTGTCAGTTGAATTAAAAAAGTAATAAATAACCACCATTTACAACCGCGAACAAACGCTTGCCTGCAACGTAATAATTCACTGTTATCTGCACTCAGTACGCCGTAAACGATGCAAGAAGTTTTGATTTGTTGGCTATGCGTTTAGAAACTGCCACTTTTAATATTGCAATGGAGTTCTGTGGTTTTATTAACTACTGCTATTAATAAAAACTCACACACATTACGGCCTGAGCTTTCATCTTTTATATTTTTAACTTCCCGCTACGTATCTACAAGGAAGTTACTGATCTTACCCCGATTTTCGAAAATCGAGTTTTCACCAGATCTCCACATTTTGAGGTCCTAAGAACCTTTTACGATTATTTTCACGACGACGTCAGTATGTCTGTGTGTGTGTGTGTCTGTGTGCGTGCGTATGCGTATGTGTGTATATGTCGCAGTGAAATTGTCAATAGCCGTTAGATTATAATCTACCTAGGGATTTTATAATTTGGTTAGGTTAGGTTAGCGGTTAAATTATAATATCACTTAGATAAATTATAATCTAACGGTACTGATAATTTCGCTGCGACATATATAAACATCTCATAAGCTTTGAATGGCTGGGCCGATCGAAACGCGGTTGATGGCAATCGATTAGATTCCGCTCAACTTAGACTTCTTGAAAATTTGAACCAACACGGCCCAGGAGATTTTGAGAAATTTTGTAAAAACCCGAAAATAAAATTTTGGCGAAACAGCATTTTTTTAATAAAACTTCCAGATAAATATGGTACCGATTGAGTACAAAAACTAATTAGTTCATTCCTTAAAAACTATATCTAATTCATAAATTGCATCAGTCAGTTTATCCGTTTAGGAGTAATCGTTGACGCGGACCCACCGCAGCGCACGGAGAGGATACGCACGTGCGTCAAGTTTCGCTTTGCAAGAAATTACATGTGATTGTATCCACTACAATCCACGGACACGCTACGCATGATTTGACACACGTAGCTTGCTCTAATATGCGCGCATGTAGCGCAACGCTGACACATGCACACTATACACGCGGTACCATAAGGCGTATCACTCAAACCTATGCTGTGCTACAGTTGTACATAATCGTGAGGTATATTCGTGTATAGCGTGTGCTGTATTGGAAACGTTGGCCCACATTGTTAAATAAATCCATGCACAATGCGCCCGTTGTAAAATGTCAATATTTTAATTAAACAACAATGAATTTTGTAATTTATAGAAATAAATTGTGATGTCAATTAATGTGTGTAATTGTATCATGTAACTATAATTAAAAAAAAATTAAAAAAAACAAGCCCGCTGAGTGTCTTCCGCCGGATCTTCTCAGTGTGTGGCCGCGTTCCGATCCAGTAGTAATTGTAAAAATGGACTCACAACATTTTTAGTTTAATGATAAATAATTATAATTTTAAAATATTTGCACACCATATCATGGTAGAATATGTTGGTAACTTAATCAAATTTTAATAACTTGTAACTCCCATATTCTGGCAAATAAATAATTTCTTTCTTTCTTTCTTTCTTTCTTTCTTTCTTTCTTTCTTTCTTTCTTTCTTTCTTTTCGGTCAGAGCGTACGCTGCGGTGGGTCCGCGGATTAAATGCCATGATAATTTAGTGTCCCTAAAAAAATTCATACGATTGGCAGTTACAAATTTTCCCATGAAGAGAGTGCGTGTTTCCATTCATAACGGTAAAGGATTGTATTGCCGCCAACGGAGACCACTTCAAATAAGCTTTATAGTCTGTTCACTAGGAAATGTCCAGATTCCACTTGAGAAAAGGGTCTGGGCATATCTTTTGTTAACAAAGCTTAGATAAATATGAATGGAAAATTAACAATAGTTGTTATAAGACCACTTAAGAGTTAGAGCAATCCAGCAGTGTTGATATTTGATGAAATTATCATGTAACTACATTAACACATATTTTACATCATTTAAAACTAAAAAAGTAATATAAAACACAAAGTGATTTAAAAAAATATCAATGACTAAAATAGTTTTAACTTTTCTTGAAGCACTCGCAGGTAGAAAACACATCTAAAGGATCAAGGTCATTCGTTCCGAGTATTGCAGACGCACGTGGTCGGTAGTAAAGTAATTTTACTATCGACGATTCAACAAACAATAGCAAATCATTATTCTTTCTCGAGTGGAATCTGGACATTTTCTAGTGAACAGACTTTTTTTATACATAGTTTAATGATTTTATATTAACTACCGACCGCCTTGGCCGCCTACTAGCCGTAAAGAAAATAGTATTATTTTATGTGTATACCATGAAGCTGTATTATATCTGGAAGCAGCACTTCTAATAACTAATTGAAACACAATTTTAAATACTGCTGTCATCTTCTGAGGTCTTGCCCTCTCTTTCTAACACAGCAGTATAAAAAGAGATGGAGAGACCTCAGAGGCAGGGATATAAAGTAAGTTTATGTGTTTCAAGTGCTAGCTCTACCTACACCTAATATTTCATGGTGACTATATATATATATATATATATATATATATATATATATATATATATATATATATATATATATATATATATATATATATATATATATACATATATATATATACATATATATATATATATATATAATATATATATATATAAATATATATATATATATATATATATATATATATATATATATATATATATATATATATATATATATATATGTCGTGGGTAAAAGTTGTAAACGACACAGCCGAGCGATGTGTTGCGCTCATTGAAAAATTCAATGAGTTTGGCACATACGACGAAGATCAAAAACAATGCCTATTATTAACTGTTCAAAATTATAGAAAAGAATTCCCAACATGTACCAAAAAACTTTATTCAACAACAAAGTAATACCTAACTTATGTGAAGATATATTTAGTAAACAGAGCTTTCATTTAAAGTTTATAAAATAACAATTCATTTTCTTTCGGTTGTATTTCTAATAAAAATATAAACTATGATAAATTACAAATTTATTAAAATTTTGTATTAACGTTTTTGTTTCCCGCTTATTGTGTTATTTATTTATTTGTGTGTGTATGTGTGTCTGTATGTCAGTATGTGTAACATGTCAGGTATAAAAGTACAAAAAGTAAAATTGACAATGTAATGAAAAAAATAAATATGAAACAAAAACTTGAATTTAAACATCATAATTTGTAATTTTTTTATCATTTTCCTACATTTTTAGTTACAAAAGTTACTGCAAGTTAAAAACTATGAGTCTGAGAGACTTAAGTTACGACCTTTTTTGAAGAGAATCAAATTTTTTATAAAAACATGTATTATTTTTTCCATCTATCAATCAATTTTCGCTGTAAAAATAAAAAAATGTGCATTTTATTCGAAAACATAACTTTGACAGATGGTACCAGTGGACCAAAGCAGGCGACATTAAAATTGACGAAAAGTCATTTAAAGAGCGTGGAATCCTGGATATATTTCAGCAATCAGAATGCCAATATCATTAAATGTGTCCAAGCATTAGAAATTTGAAAAAAATAAAAATATTTACATGCATTTCTAATGGGAAAAAATCAAATTAAAACGGCAAGCACTTCATACTCGAATTAAGAGCTCTAACTTGGTGGAAATTTTTTTTCAATATGTAGAACAAAATTTTGCTTGAGCACCTAAAAAAAAAATGTTTGTCGCAAATGAATCACCTTAATATATATACGGGGACGATAAACCGTTATAACTAGGTTTCATTTTTAGAAAACGATGTTTTTATCCAAAAAAAAATACCGTGCAAAGCTTGGTCATCTAGGTACTTTTTATTAATTTATTGTTATTCTAACGCATTTTATTTAAAATTAATAATTTTTTGGAGTCCTCCACGATGTAAACTTTGTCAAATTTCATACACCACCGTTAACGCCTTCGTTTTAAAAAGGGGTCCAAAGTTTTTCATTCGCGTATTAATATAATGTATTAAACTAACACACTGTAATAGTAATAAATGTTGCGTGCAACAGAAAAAATGTTTTTTCTTTTATACCAATACTAACTGACCCGGCAAACGTTGTTGTGCCTTTTTAACTACTCTTATTTTTTGCCAATATTGTCTCACCTTTTAAACCTTCCCTGGACTTCAACAATTAATTAAAAATCAAAATTAGCCAAATCGGTTCAGCCGTTGTCGAGTTTTAGCGAGACTAACGAACATCAAATGATTTTTAAATATATAGATTTAAGGCAAGACTATTCTTCAAAAGTCTGGACCAACTATATTGGAACTCAGTCTCCTTTTTCTTGTTTATGTTTATATATTAATCACCAGATTTAGTAGATGTCGTTAATCACCATTACTAAATCGTCAATCTTTAATTAAACTTAATAGGTGTTGTTCAAGAAGTATCAAATTTATGTAAGGCTTTGTTCATACTCACGATTATGCAGCTCAAAAAATTTAACATGTGATGATTTGTTGGAAATGATTTATTGAAAAAAAATGTGGTCTATATATATATATATATATATATATATATATATATATATATATATATTTAATGTTCAGTGTAAACACCTTCAGTGTTATCATTTTAAGTTATGAATTTTAACTGAAAGCTTTATAAAAAGCTCAATATACTTCGTCATTCAAGCTCATGCTCCAATTTTCCTTCTATATTTGGGTTTTTATACGTCTGTGAGCACACATTCACAATCACAAAAATGTCTTAAAAAAATACCAGATTATATATTTTCACCAAAATGCGTTAAAAAATTACCAGATTTATCTCAGGCGATTAAAAAATAAAAATTTAATAAAATTAGAATATTGCTTTTTTTTACTGTCGATCGGGAAGCGCTTGACTACGATCTCGCCTGATGGTAAGCTAAGGTGCGGCCTAAGATGGAACGCGCTTCCCTAAAAAGGTAGCTGTTCACTCTTCTCTTGAAAATCCCCAAGTTGTACCCGTCGGGGAACACAGACTCAGGTAACATATTCCAGTCCCTTGCGGTTCGGATCAAGAATGTCGAATCGAACCGCTTTGTTCGGGTACGTGGAACGTCCACCATATGGCGATGGCTAGTATCTGTGCACCTTGACGATCGATAGAAAAACGGGGATGGCGGAATTAAGTTGTGCAATTCCGCAGCGCACTCTTCAAAATGTATTCGATAAAAGACCGATAAACTAGCCACTCTGCGGCGATGAGAGAGGCTTTGGAGTTTTTTGCCTACCAGATCATCGTCGTTTATGAGCCTCTTGGCACGCCTCTCTATCGCCTCAGGCGTCTCCAGCTGGTATTTGGCGGATCTATCCCAGAGGTGAGAGCAATATTCCATGCACAAACGGACTTGTGCTTGATAAAGTTTGAGCAACTGTCCCGGGCTGAAATACTATCGCACCTTGGCCAGAATACCAAGCTTTTTTGAGGCAACTTGGGCTTTCGATTCGATGTACGAACCAAAGTTAAGAGTAGGCGTTAAGGTGATACCAAGGAGCTCGAGGTGGTCAATTATCGGCACGGACACAGCCTGAAAAGACGGAGATAGGTGAAATGGACTCCATTTAGCGGAGAATAGACACGCTTGGGTCTTAGCCGAATTAAACTTGACCAGATTGGCATCGCCCCAATCGGAGACTGCCTGTAAGGACAGGTTAATACGATCCACCATCGCCTCTCGGAGAGACCGGATCTGTGCCGTACTGGCTCGCGCGCTGAATACGTAACTCTCCACAACAGTGCTATCGTCTGCGTACCCATAGATACCGGGCTTCAGCAGATCGTTGATATGAAGCAGGAACAGAGTTGCGGAGAGAACTGATCCCTGAGGGACTCCGGCATTTATATCCATTTGGTCGGACGAGCAGCCGTCGACGACTACCCTAATCGACCAACCACTCAGAAAATCTGAGATCCAGGCTTAACTGTATTGTAAACTACAGAAAAATTAGTGTAGTGATATTTAAAAATTAGTCTTGTTGCAAGTTTGATGGATGTTAATTTAAATTTTATTACTTGTTATTAAATTATATTACACTAACTATAGCTTGCAGCCCGCTGCATTATAAAATTTTTTTGCGAATCCCGCGGAATACCTTTTTTCCCGGGATAAAACCTGTATGCCATTGTCATTGCCACTGTCGACATCTACCTGTATGCCATTTCATTTAAATCTAAAAGTTTTTGTGTGAGTCAGTAACAAACATCCATCCATCCATCCATATATCCAAACTTTCGCATTTATAATATTAATATAGATTATTGATCACAGAAATCGACCATCTGCAGTGGACCTTATCATTCCAGTTAAGAAACAATTTTGAGACACGTCAGTCTTAAGCCATTAATAGCACTTTAAAGTTAGCCTCAACAGATTGTGAAATTAGAACTGTGTGAAGCAACTTAACAAAGTTGCGGTTGTTCGCTAAACAAGCCGTTATCATCATCTAAAGAGTACTTTGCTATTATAACACCTGTATTAATATTTGCTTTCGCATTGTGAAAGTCATAATGACTAGCGATCGCCCTGTGGTCGACATTCGACATAGGCCAAACAATAAATTTCTTTTAAGTTTGAAAACAGATTATAGCTGTATTACTATTATTGCTATTGCGTAAATTATCATGAATGTCACATTAATGTAACGTGTGTACCTAATGTTTATTTCTATTAATTTACTGTTATTTTTAATACATATTATTTGTTATTTTTAATACATATTATTTAAAACAATTAAGTTTTTTGCAATCATTCGCAATGTAAACTTTGACTGTATCAAATTTTATAGGTACTTCACCGTACGCGTAATTAAAATATAGATAAAATAATTACATCTCCGTTTTGAGTAATCGATTCTATTTTAACTTTTTAAAATTTTATTCTATCGAACTTTTTAACTTCCCGCTACGTATGTAGATAAGGAAGTTACTGATTTTGCCCCGATTTTCGAAAATCGAATTTTAACTAAAGGTCCACGTTGAGAGGTCGTAGGAACCTTTTCCGACTATTTTCACGATGACGTCAGTATATCTGTATGTGTGTGTGTGTGTGTGCGTGTGTGCGTATGTGTGCGTGTGTATCTGTGTATGTAAACATCTCATAACTTTTGAACGGCTTGAACGATCGAAACACAGTTGGTGGCATTTGATTGGATTCTACTCAACTTAGACTTCCTGAAAGTCTGAACCAAATCGGCCCAAGAGATTTTGAGAAATTTTGCAAAAAACCCAAAAAAAATTTCAGCGAAATAGTACTTTTTTTTTATATAACTTCTCATTTTTTAAGTGTGTACTAAATCACACCTTGATTAATTTGTTATTAAAAACTGTCATACTTTCCTCTGTATATTTTCCTCGTGAGCAGTAAATAAAGAATTATTATTAATATTATTATGTTCGACCCCGAGTGTTCAACTTGTTATCAAATTTCATTAAAATTGTTTCAGCAATTTATCCGCGGAAGTGTAACAGACAAACGGACAGACTTATTTGTTACTCGTATCCAATATCCAATGACCGATATCATTGTCGATACAAATTCTATCACGTAATTCCCAGAATCTACACTAATAAATTTCCGAGTAGGTATTTACTCATGGGGAACAAAAATCAATCATTGCTCTGTATCAATATAGACTCATGGGTGTTTGCGAGTCCGTTACATCGCGCAAATAACTCGAGGTCAATCGCGATTCATTTCAAATATTAACACATTGATTTGGTGGTGGAGATTTGTTGAAAAATAGCAAAATAATGTAAAAAAATCAAGATTCTGACTCTACACGCCCTAACTACACAAGATCTAACTTCTCAAACTCTACGTGAAAAATATTTCTTTTCACATAGAGTATAACTAAAGTTCTTCTAGTCAATTATAAGGCAGGTCTATAGTCACTATTATTATTTATATATTATACAAGGTTTATATTCTGATCTCTATTAGTCTACACATCTTTAGTAGAGATTGGTATTAAAATTTTCAAGTATGTGGAAATTCTATAATCACTATTATTATTGATACACAAGATTTAAACTCTTATCTCTACTAGTTTATACATATTTATAGACTAGTAGAGATAGTATTTAAGCCTTCAATTATGAGGCAGGTCTATGATCACTATTATTGTATCCGCGACTTCGTACGCGATTGCCATACCCGCAGAGTAATTATTCGTATTTGACCACAGTATTTCTCATATTCAGCAATACTTCGGACAGTGAATCACTATTATCAAGAAAGGAACTTTTTGATTGGATTTGAAAACACGTTGACTTTGCCATTTACCATTGTGCCTTGTGGGGCCTTAGGCAGTGTTCGTTTTTGAAGTCACCATCACTAAACAACATTGGAAGGCCTATAATAGACCTGTCGTAACGCCTTATATTTTCTGCACATAAGCTTACAGTTTTCTTTGTCTGTCGTTATATACTCATTCCATATATGTGACTATATTAGATTACAGAATATTTTAACAAAACCTATTTTGATTGGGTGAAAGTTCACACACCGGTGATACAAAATGTTTTTAAATGTATCTTTTAGAATCCTGATTTTGATGGCAATTTTGATAATTAATATAAATCAATAGTCAGAAAAAAATTGTGGAACTCCAAAAAGTTTTAAAAAAGCTTATTTATGACAAAATATTGTAATAAGTATGATAAATGCTCCAAAAAAGTGAAAATTTCTTACAATTTGCAATGGTTTCAACTTTGACCTTGAATAACTTTTGAAGGAGTACATTAATCAAAATTTTGTAAAAGACCTTTTTTGTAGGGCATTAAATTTCCTATAAGAATATGTCATGGTTTAACCAATTTGATAATTCGTTGCAGAGCTACAAAATTCCAAACTTGAAGAATCAGATTTTCCCATGTTATTTAAACGGGAAATGGAAAATCGTGAAGCGGGACATCTTAATATTAAAATTAAGAGCTGTCCGTTATACTGCCGTATTTTTTCGGTATTCTGAACAAGATTTTCATTATATTTTTCAAAATAAAAAATAGTCGATTTTTTTGATACAGCCTAATATATATATATATATATATATATATATATATATATATATATATATATATATATATATATATATATATACTACTACTACAAACTACAAAGTTAATATAAAAAAATGTGTACACGGTTGACCCGGGCCATCCCTGAAACTTCCCACTAAATTAAGGCATTTTAAGCCCAAAACAGTAAAAATATAAGCATAGATTTTTCAGTTCAAACATCGGTTTTGTTAAAAATGGCAGTATATTAATTTTTGAAAAGCTGTATATTTTGAAAACGATGATGGCATTCAACTCAATTTCTGAGATCTAAAATATCGCTTTAACTAAATAATCGATAGGTTGAAAAATTTCGATGCGATGTCATGGATATCCGGGGTCAAATACAGGCTAATTTTTTTTTTCAAAAATCAGTCCCTGGAGGGCTGAAATAGGGGATGAAATTTTTATTAAAAGCTATTTAGACGACATATTAATATTCTCGCGGGCGAAGCTGCGTGGGTCAGCTAGTATTATATAATAATTACCGATCTAAATATGCAAGTAAGAAGCACAATCGGGTGTAAAATTAAAAAACTTTTAGACTTGAAGTATTTTTTGCGTAAACAATTTTGCGCCTTATTTTAATAAAAGATTAAAATACTGTTGGGCACCAACACCACGTAATATTACCGTGCTCACCGTGCTTACACGCCGGACGCATCTCGCGTCAGATGTCCCGGTGCTTGCGAAAAAAATAGTATTAAATTATTTTAAAACACAACAATTTGTAATTTTTGTCTGTCTGTTTGTATCAAGACCTCGCATCAAGCAAAATTTTCTGTATAGTTTCAAATGAAACTTAGCATGATTTGTGTTCATACTACGTGATTCCTATCGCGTAGTATGAACTAAAATCATGCTATATAAGATCATCATAATCATTACATAGTATAAAACAAAGTCGCTTTCTCTGTCTGTCCCTATGTCCTTATGTCCCTATGTATGCTTAAATATTTAAAACTACGCAACGGATTTTGATGCGGTTTTTTTTTAATAGATAGATTGATCTTGAGGAAGGTTTTAGTGTATAAACCTATCCGATATTCCTACGAGAACAAAAGCTGCGCGGGTGAAACCGCGGGCAGGTCGCTAGTAAGATATATTTTATCGCTAATTACAGCGCGGTTCCTGTGGGAGAGGAGATGAAAGTCAAAATTTGTACTTAGCTATATACATTAATTCATTGTCTTTTTTATGAATTAGGATTTGCTTTGAGGATTGCTTCATAAAACTTACAAAATCATCAGTTTTGATTCTAAAATTACAGGCACAACAAGTTTCAAAGGTTTCGGGTTTTGTTTTTTTTTAGTATTTTCTAGTTCAGTTAAACTCGACACCTGGAATGTGCAGGAAACCTTGAACGTATGGCTCATTACAAGTTAGCGGGTGCACTGGATCGTATTTGCTTAAATCGAAGAATATTCAGGAGAAACGAACACTAACTCTCTCTACGCGAAGTTAAACGTGCATGGCTCATTACAAGTTAGCGGGTGCACTGGATCGTATTTGCTTAAATCGAAGAATATTCAGGAGAAACGAACACTAACTCTCTCTACGCGAAGTTAAACGTGCGTTGAGTACGTAAATTTTGTTCTATTGTGCTTGGTGCCAACGTGGGTGAAAGTGTGGTGGATGTGGGTGAATAATTGTGCCGCTGGGGCCTTCTTTTAGTGCGGACCATCGATGAGTTTTATCTATTTATTAATTTGGCGTCTTTCTTTACGGTTCCATCGTGGATTTCACATAGAAAATTTCGCGGATAGTAGCAAATTTAAATAATTTCACCTTTTAAAATGTAAATTATATAATAAAATAAATACCACATTATTGTGAATTAGAATACCACAATTCCTTTGAAAATTTTATTATATAACTTATACAATTTTTTAATTTATACTCTCCATCGTCGGCACTTGGTGAAACTCCGTCATAATTATTGTTTTAAATTTTGCAATTGTATCGTTTTCACATCTACCGACCATTACTAATGCTTCCAAACACAACGTATTTGTTAACAGTTTAAGCAAACGACTAACTGACTAGACGGATTCTACCTTTCATATTATATAATTTTATTTTATTGGCGGTACGGACGGACGGACGGTAAACATTTGTCAATAGATGGCTTAAGACCTCAATTTTGATATCTATTACAACAAATATACTCGTACTCGGCTCGAGGCGGCGAAATTCTTCTTTGCTATATGATCGATTACGTCGATTGTACGTCGATTGTACTGTCGACACTAGCTCAGCGGAAGAGCGTCCCGGCTTTTAGGGAAATGGTCGCAGGTTCAAATCCCGCGTGTCGATATTTTTCTTTGCTGTTTTTAAGGTTTTTCCAGATTCCCAAGCACGGGGTGAGTGCTATAACACAAAAATAATTAGAAATACGAAAGTACTGATCAAAATTATAAATGTGAATTTCATCTGTAACGATGAACTCATTTAACTAGTTATACGTATGTATAGCTAGCGATCAGTACAATCGACGTAATCGATCATATAGCAAAGAATTTCGCCGCCTCGAGCCTGTCGACACTAGCTCAGCGGAAGAGCATCCCGGCTTTAGGGAAATGGTCGCAGGTTCAAATCCCGCGTGTCGATATTTTTATTTGCTGTTTTTAAGGTTTTTCTTTTATTAAATTATTTAAAAAGCAATCACGCTTGTTTTATTTGATACTAAGTGTTACCCGCGGCTTCCACTGCGTGTGAAAGAATTATGTAAATTACATTTAACTGACTTTTAATATTTTTAAAATGAGAATTAGGTACATAGGGATCGCCGATATATCAAAGATTTCACTTCCTAGCCTTAAGAGTTTAATCGGTGCGATAAAATGACAAGATCATCATCATATTTAAGGGCTAGGCTCTTGTCTGTGAAGCGATCTCCATTTTTCTCTATCAAGGGCGAGCTCCTTCAATGCTTGATAGGAGGCTGTGTTGGTTTTGTGTCTGACATGGCTTAAGAATTCTATCCTTGGTCTTCCTCTACCTCGTCTTCCCTCCAACTTTCCTTCTATCACTGTTTTGAATAGTTCATCGTGTCGCAAAAGATGACCTATCATTTTCCCTCGTCTGTTTTCTAATGTTCTTAACAGTATCCTTTTTTCTCCAACCCTCCTGGCACTTCTTCGTTTGTTATCCTCTCTGTCCAACTTATTCCCTCCATTCTCCTCCAACACCACATCTCGAATGATTCCAGTCTCTCTCTTTCCCTCTGTGTTAATGTCCATGTTTCGCTACCATATAAAGCTATGCTCCAAACATAAAGCTTTATAAATCGTTTTTTGATTTTTGTTGAAATTTAGGATTTAAAAATATGTTTTTTGTTGTTAAATGCCTGTTTTGCTAAAGTGATCCTTGAAATAATATCTGACAAACATCTAGATTCGCTATTGATGATACTGCCTAAATACTTAAAATGTGTAACTTAAAATGTGTAAGTAGTTACTTTTGTCAAGTTTAGGACTGGCTACAATGCGATCGTTTTGTTACAATATTTTATGATATATCTACTTACTATCTAATATGTTTTGATGAAGTACTATAATACTAGCAAAAAGCAGAGCTTTGTAAGGGCTCGCAAAGTTATACTATCTAGTAATATTGTTAGAAAAGTATTTTTATGAGAATTACATCTTTTAATGCATGGACTTTATTTTTAATTATCTAACCTAAAAAACTCAGCGTATTTTCACCTAAACATTACATTCGCATCAAAGGCCCGCGTCGCAAGGCTTTGGACTAGGAATATTTGATTTTTGTTTCTTGGTATTTTCCAGGAAAAATATGTATTAAGAATGAAGGTTGATCTTATAAAAAACACATTTTTGACATTTTGCTGAAACAATTGTTTTTTTTTTAAAATCAGGAAGTTCCTGGTTTTACGTCGATTTACGAAATCAAAATCAAAAAATGTTTTATTTAAATAAACCTTCAAAATTTTTGGACTTAATATTGGACTAAACGCAGGCACGAAGAATTGACGGTAGACACTCAGTGAATACATTTTTCGAATTTTTCTCTCAGAGAAACCCTCGGAGTTCGATTCCAGAGTCAGGCAAATGAAAAAATGTGTTTTTTCAGTTTTCTGATAAAACAACTTTGCCCGGGATTGGAAAAGTGCCCTACTGGCGATAGGCTGACCACCTATCACATTGTGGGACTTAAGTATCTTCAGCTAACCGTGGATGCATACGTTGTCTACCTCTCGATGCCTACCTCTTCGGGGATACGGGCGTAAATATACCTTTTTTTAGCTTTTTACCCTCGCCCTTGGGCTGAGATTGGGAATTGATCTCAATACAATATAAATCAATTAATAAATCTGTACTGTTTCTCAATAAGCCTATTGTGAAACTCTCGAACGCTCTATTTACACTGTTCCCAGCAAACATCCCTGCTCTAGACCTAAATTCTCCTTGTGCCTCCCACAATATTACTTCGAACTTCCCTTACATTCTCCTTTCAATGATTTTATCATACACCTTCGATGCCAAACTGGTCAAACTGATGGCCCTATAGCTATTGCAGTTTATACTTGAACCTCGCCTTTATACGAGGGCACGATAACCGCGCGCCGCCAGTCAAATATGAAGAAACAATTCATGAAGTAGGTAGTCTCTTAATAAGTTCAAAAATTCTAATAGAAAATGTATCTTCTATCAATTTTAACTCGTTAATGTAATAAGAGATGACGTTAGTAATAATAAGATTCTAATACAAATTGTACCTTCTATTTTTTTATTTATATAAAATGGTATTTTTGTGGTAGATAACAAATCTAGACATGAATATAAACTACCACGTCGAAGCATAAACCTAAAAATGCGATATTTTTTCAGTAAAATGTACCACAAAAGTGCATAGAAAGTGGCCTAGTGTAAGGCTCGCTTCGCTCGCCCTGATTAATAGTTATTGAATACCTATAAATCTCTATTTACTTATTTGAAAAGTCGGAATTTGAAATTACGCATAACAAATTCATCAAAATACTAAGAAAACGATTTTAATAATGAAAACCATTACATACGCATTCGACGTAAGATTTGGAATCGTAATACTATATTTGTATTCGTCTGATAATATAGCTATTTCAGTTTATTCACGCATCTACTCTGCCGTCGCTTCGATTCGATGCAAGATTCGATAGATATTAGAAGCCGGGGCGCTCTTCCGCTGAGCTAGTGTCGACAGGCTCGAGGCGGCGAAATTCTTCTTTGCTATATGATCGATTACGTCGATTGTACGTCGATTGTACTGTCGACACTAGCTCAGCGGAAGAGCGTCCCGGCTTTAGGGAAATGGTCGCAGGTTCAAATCCCGCGTGTCGATATTTTTCTTTGCTGTTTTTAAGGTTTTTCCAGATTCCCAAGCACGGGATGAGTGCTAAACACAAGAATAATTAGTAAAATAATACCAAACAGAATCCAATACATATCGTTTATTTCAACTGTTTATCTTGTCCTTAAATCTGTAAATCATTTCATTTCTTTATATTATCATTAAATCTAAATATGTCACCAATCCCAATATTCCCGATCACTTTGATTTCTACTGAGTTGTAAGGAGTTGAAGATATACATAGATGAGTGATATATATCCGTAACTCTGTAAGATAAATATCACTCTTTTCTCTTCTCGGATATATTTTGCGCAAGTCTAGTCGATATTGATATTTTCAAAAATATCGATATCAATATGTATCGATTTCATATGTAATATGTATCGATACTTTATCATAGAAGTGAGTCGTAAATACTAGAACAGGTACAAATACTAGGTATTTTACGATACTAGGCGGCACCTATTCCATTTTTCACAAGACTAAGTCTGTGTAGTCCTGTACTCTGTAGATAATCATAGCATAAAACGCTCATCGCATACCGTTTTCTTTACTCTTATGTGAAAACGTGTTTTGCTATCTTGCTCACCCATGACAAAATGCTAACGAGATGAACCAATACGAGCTGAATACCGGTTTATACGTCATAATACGCGATACTCGATCAAATACTTCATTGAGAACAGGTAACAAAGATTGCGTCCGATATCGATCAAGTATCATAGTCTTTAAATATCTAGTATTCATACTTTGGAGTATCTAGTATCATAGACTAACCTAGTATCGTGGACGTGATTCCATCATAAAGTTTTTCAGATTACGTTTTGTTAATGGCATAAAAGGATATTGTTAGCATTTAATCGGTGACTCTGAACTTTTTATTTTATAATTAGGTATAATAATGGATCCTAAACGTAGCAATATCGTTTGGGAACATTTTGTAGATAAAAGGCAAAATATGGAACAATGTAAAATATGTAAAGTGTAATTAAGTTCGGTATCGAATTATAGAAATCGTTTAGCGAAAAAACATCTAACGTCGGGGTTTTTATACCCAGAATCAGAAAAAAACGCGATACTTAGCTTAAAACCTAGTTTTATTTGTGTAAATGTCTCGCGTAAGTGTTAGAAAATATTATAATATTCAATTACTTTTAAGAACACATACGTATACTTATTGTTCATAGTATCAATTTCACAAAATAAGATCATAGTATCGTTAGGACTAGGTGGAACAGGTGTTTGGATTACGTATCTTTACAAACTAGGAATAGATGCACCTAGTCTCTGATTTACCTGGTCCGACCCATCTCTACTTTATCATATTTCCGACATCCCTATTCACTATTGTCTACTCTTACTGCAAATACCTACGTAATACGTATGGAATAGTGGAAACCATACACATTTAAAAATTATTTTGGTGAGTAGATCACCTTTGACTATCCTGTGTTTAGCAACAGTAATTACGATCAAGTAATAATTGTTAAAGATTAAAACTCCGAACTTTACTTGCGTGATCTATTTCTGTACAACTCCCTCTGTTTGCTGTTAGAAATTCACACACGTAGATATATTACACCACATATCGGTCATTGGGCGCTTCTTGATTGGCCGGCCCGACACCAGCCCCGGCCCGACACCGACAGTACTTGAAGCGACGACCCGACACGGCACTGGCAGCTGCATTCTTCATTAGGCCGACACCGACACGCTCAGACCCGACACGGCTTTATATAATTCCAGACGTGGATAAGAGCGATGCGCGATGCCAGCATAAATAATATATTTTATTATTTTTGTTTTAGGAATTTACTATATTTAAGATGTAAAACAGACGTGTTTTGAGACAATTATGTGTACACCTAATTATCAAAGTGAGATATTTACACCCGTATTCATAAACGATACTATGCGATTGCATAGTGTTAGTGAGCGCATAGGGTCGTTTAAAGTGATTCACGCCCGTATTCATAAACAACCCTTACCTAAGTAACGTAGTAACACTATGCGAAGAACGCTAATTTGCTATGCAATGCACACGACAAGCCATCTGTTTCATAAACAACACTTATGTATTACTTGCCTGTGAGATATCATAGTGTCGAATACCCAGCTGTGATTGGTTGGCTTTAATGCAGCGTATTTCGCACTGTATGTTTCACAAATGTAAATTGTCAATAGATCAAATTATCAAAATATTCTGACCACAATTCTATCCTACATTTTTCTTGCGTGTTGCTATTTTCAATTAGTTTTTTTTATTAATTAACTAGCGACCTGCCCGCGGTTTCACCCGCGCAGCTTTTGTTTCCGTGGGAATATCGGAAATGTTTATACACTTAAACCTTCCTCAAGAATCAATCTATCTATTAAAAAAACCGCATCAAAATTCGTTGTGTAGTTTTAAAGATTTAAGCATACATAGGGACATAAGGACATAGGGACAGACAGAGAAAGCGACTTTGTTTTATATTATGTAATGATACATCGTGCCTGTTATCAATAAAATTTTTTTGGAATTTAAATATAACTTGAAATTTAATTAAGGTTTTGGAATATAAATATAACCGTTGTAAATATTTTGGAAGTTAAAAAAGATTTTGGAATAACTTATGAGTTATGTTGTTCTAATTATTCTTTGTTTGTTTAATCTACTAAAAATTTATATAATTATCGAATTCTCCTTCACTTCTGTAATTCACAACAAACACAAATTTAAATTTCAGTTATATTAACATTAACCCTCTGGACAATACATAGGTAGGTACTAAATGGGAAAACATCTGGACGCCAGATTCCAAAACTGGACAGTGGACACTATGCGTTCTCTAAAATAACTCGGCGGTCAACTTTACTGTGCATAGATTTGAAAGGACGTATAGTAGCGCCCGGCACTCAAGTATTGTTTATGAAACGCTTTAAACGACCCTATGCGCTCGCTAACACTATGCAATCTCATAGTATCGTTTGTGAATACGGGTGTCATAAACAATACTTAAGTGCCGGTCGCCACTATGCGTCCTTTCAAATCTACGCATAGTTTAATAACTTAAACGCCGAGCTATTTTACAGAACGCATAGTGTCCCGTCTTGGAGTCTGGTGTCCAGATGTTGTCTCACAAATTAGTATTGTATTGAGCGAGGTGAGGGTTAATGTTAATATAAGTGAAGTTGAAATTTGTAATAGATTACGAAAGTGAAGAAAAATTCTATAATTAAATCAATAGAAGATGACAGGAACAAAGCATACTTAGAACAAAATAAGGTATTCGAGATTTGCGAAATATTTTTCTCTCTTCAAAAATATTTGCACCGAATATATTTACATTCAAATGCGTATCCATATTGATGATAGTACATTAATTAATAAATAGGAATAAATTGAAAATAACAACACGCAAAAGAAATGTAGGTTACAATTGTGGTCAGAATATTTTGATAATTTGATTTATTGACAATTGACATTTGTCAAACATACAGCGTAAAATACGCTGCGTTAAAGCCAACCAATCACAACTGTCCTTTCATCCTCACCATCTCGACGTCTGGAAATCCACAACTGTGCGATTCTCGAGGCACTTCTTCCCCCGCACTATTCCTCTGTGGAACCACCTACTGGCAGGGGTTTTTCTAAGCGGATACGACTTAGGGACCTTCAAGAAAAGAGCCTACTCTTTCTTAAAAGGCCGGCAATGCAACTGCAAATCTTTTGATAGTGTGGTTGTCCATGGGCGGCGGTGATCACTTACCATCAGGTGAGCCTCCTGTCCGTTTTATGGGTATTCGACACTATGATATCTCACAAGCAAGTAATACTTAAGTGTTAAAAAAACTAGTTCCCGCCATTTTTCAAATGTTTTTCAAGCAAGCAAAATGAACGTATGTGAGGAAGAAATTCGGTACATTTTAAAGTTCTATTACAGAAAAGGTAAAAATGCGACAAACGCCGCAAATAAAATTTGTACGGTTTACGGACCTAATGCAGTATCAATAAGGGTAGCACAAAGGTGGTTCAAGCGTTTCAAGTCTGGAAATTTTAGTGTTGAATATGAGGTTCGCTCTGGATGCTCTGTCACAAATAAAATCAGTGCCATCTTTGAGAAAGTGGAGCAAGATCGAAATATTAGTAGCTACGACATTGCTGAAGAACTAGATGTTGATCATAAAAGAGTTTTACGTCATTTACGAAAGTCTGGGTACAAGAAAAAACTTCACGATTGGGAACCACATGATCGCACTGAGAGAATCCTAATGCAACGTGTTTCCATTTGCGATTCTTCGTTGAAACGTAACAATTCCGAACCATTTCTTAAACAGTTGATTACGGGTGATAAAAAATGGGTGGCATACGATAAGAATGTGCGAAAAAGATCATGGTCTAAGCATGGACAAGCCCCACAGACCGTGGTAAAGCCCGGCCTGACTCGGAACAAAGTGATGCTATGTGTATGGTAGAATTGGCAAAGAATCGTCCACTATGACATTTTGCCAGTGGATAAAACTATCGATTCTGACCTCTACTGTCAGCAACTGATGAGGTTAAAAAATGCTATTGAGAAAAAACTGCCGGAGCTGGTGAATAGAAAAGACGTGGTGTTTCATCATGATAACGCTAGACCGCACTCATCTATAGCCATGCAGCAAAAATTTATAGAGCTTGGCTGGGATGTGTTGATGCATCTTTCGTATAGCGCTGATATTGCTCCATCAGAATTCCTCCTGTTTCGGTCATTGCATAACTCTTTAGGAAGCATAAAGTTAACATCAAAAAAACACTGAACACTACCTGTCAGATTTTTTTAATCAAAAATCAAATCAAAATTTCTACAGGAATGGGATCATGGTACTACCCACAAGTACAAACTAAACTAAAAAAATATTTTCCTTTGTATGAACAATGCGAAAATACTTTTGCCCCGACCTTATATTACAACTAGGAAGTTTGTTTAGATTTATAACAATAATAATTATAACAATAACAATTACCTAAATACTTATTAGTTATAAATATCAGTTTTCTATCATATAATTCCAAAATGTCCATCATGTTACGGAGCAATAAACTTAAATTACAAAAAATGTGTAAACGGTTGACCCTTCGGGTCATCCCTGAAACTTCCCACTAAATTAAGGTATTTTAAGCTCAAAAGAGTAAAAAATATTAGCATAGATTTTTCAGTTCAAACATCTATTTTGTTAAAAATGGCAGTATATTAATTTTTGAAAAGCTGTAGGTATATTTTAAAAACGATGATGTCATTCAATTCAATTTTTGAGATCTAAAATATTGCTTTAGCTAAATAATCGATAGGTTGAAAAATTTCGATGCCATGTCAAAAAACATTTTATTTTTAAATTTCTTCATTGATAAATCCCAAACAAATTGACCGATTGACCGAAAAACTGCGTCAAGTACCGTTAATTTAATCAAATTAAATTAACGGTACTTGACGCAGTTTTTAAAGGAGAAAAGCTGATAAGATTTTTAAGTTAATCTAACGAACTAACGAAAAAAAAATTTTTCTTGTTTTTTCAAAATTTCTCAAAATCTCCTGGACCAAACCGCTTCAAATTTTCAGGAAGTCTAAGTTGAGCGGAATCCAATCGAATGCCATCAACCGCGTTTCGATCGGTCCAGCCATTCAAAAGTTATGAGATGTTTACATACACACATACACACCCACACACACACACACACACACACACACACACACATACATACATAGATACATACAGACACACTGACGTCATCGTGAAAATAGTCGAAAAAGGTTCCTAGGACCTCAAAACGTGGACATCTGGTGAAAACTCGATTTTCGAAAATCGGGGTAAAATCAGTAACTTTATTATCTACATACGTAGTGGGAAGTTTAAAAAAGTGGAAGGTTTTTAACCTCTTCGCATCCACTTTTTCAACTTGTCGAACGTTGAATATAACAACAATGTTTAATTTATCGAAATTTGCTATACGTAAAGAATAAGGAATTATAAATATTTACTACTAGCTGTTCGTGCAGCCCACTGCATTATAAGTTTTTGGTGAATCCCGCGGGATCACCTAATTTTTCCAGGATAAAAAATAGCCTATGTGCTATTCCAGATCATCATCTACCTGTGTGCCAAGTTTCATTCAAATCCGTTCAGTAGTTTTTGCATGATTGAGTAACGAACATCCATCCAAACATCCATCCAAACATCTATCCAAACATCCAAACTTTCGCATTTATAATATTATAATATATAATATAGATAATTAATTTTCTATATAGATGAATCTTACAACTTTGAACTTTTGGATGTATTTCTGGTACCTATACAATTTACATACATACGAAGGTTTAAATAACTTACTATCAAATGAAACTAGATGGCGTTGTACTGTTATAGATCACGCAAGAAATGGTTTCAGCCTGTGGAAATAAATAATTTGTCCTACTATTAGCAATGATGTCTAAAATAGGCGATGGTTATCTCTTTCTATAACTATTTTTATATGTTTGGATGCATTGCTTTTGCACTCCAAACGACTAGACATGGGCGTTTTTGTATTTATTTTAGGCTTGGGCCTAACCGGTCACTACAGAGAGCGCTCAATTTAGTTCATAATCCAAGGTTGAACTAGTTCGTTCTATTAGTTCATTAGTTCTTTTTTTGAAATAATTTATTAAGAACAATAAATAAAGAAAAAATATAGTTATGATTATTTTAAGTTTTGTTTATTGTTATTTAAAAAATACAAAGTATTACATGAAAATTTTACACATCCATTTATATAATATGAGATTTTTTATTTAAATAATGAAAAATAAAATAATTTATATTAATTAATGATTAGTCAACAGCTAGGCTAGTTCCTAGTATAATGTGTAATTATATTAGAATACTTAAAAAGTATGAATTTTTACAATTAAAGTTGACTTTTTTGTTATGGCACATAAAATCTTTTATCGAAATAAAAACGAAAAATTAAAATGATTTATATTAATAATTAGTCACAATTAACGTGATATATAATAATAATCAATTATTTGTAACAATAAATGGGAATAGATAAGATTTTTTTTAATTTTAATTAAACTTACCGTAAAATAAGACATAAATGGTATTACATAGTATTCTGTTTGATAATTAGCCAGCATTATTCAGTTGACGATTGTTATGATTTCATATGATTTGATAAAATTTCAACCATGGGGACTTGAAGTTGTTTAGTTTTTTTTTTTCGGAATGTTTCAATTGCTGTTAGCCTTATGGGCTGTTACAGCTTCACCGGTCGCGATTGTTTAGTATCGATATCGATTATCGAAATATCAAGGCGTGCACAGTAAAAGTAAATAACTCGGTTGGTCACATAGTGCCACTTTCTAGTAAAGTGGACGCTAACAGAAATATAAAAAGAACTAAGAGCGGGATTTTCAATGAACTAGTTCGCATAGTTCACCTAAAGGAGCGCTCTTCCCACCTAGGTCGCTCGCGAACTACCCAAGACTAATTTATTTGCAAACGGATATTTAATCGATATTTAATTTTCATATCGATATCGAAAATCGTTTTCAGATATCGATATGTCTAGACAAGTGGCATAAACGCCCATGCCAAAAAAAAAAAGTGGCATAAACGCTAGGAGAATAAATTACACGAATTGATGTACCCCAAAGTAAGCAAATTATTTGCTTGGTTGTTAGTCAATGATACTAATACATATAATTACGTATATAAATACAGTTACATTAATAATAAACACCCAAACCCAGAAATACAAACATCTATGCTCATCACACAAATGTTTGTCCCTGTCGGGAATCGAACCCGAACCCCATCGATTCTTAGTTAGGTTCGCTTACCACTCGAATTAACCTAATCTCGGCGATTAACCTATCTTCGGCTAGTCGTGGGTGCACTGATTGTACCTCTGCCTACCGCTTCGTGCATACGGGTGTAAAGATAGTCTTAATCAACTATACATTTGAATCTCATCATGCCCGGTTCCTTTGCATGGCAGGCAGAGTAAAATGAAGGTCTATAGACTTTCCAGTTCACTGCGATTCACCGGTTTGTCGCTTGGCGGGACGAGTGGTGATCAACTTCAACGCATTTTACCGACTTGATTTCGACTATCAATTATTTCTAGCAATAAAAGGGACCAAAGGCTTTATGTGTTTCAAAGCACGGGAGGAGTAAGTAACACACCACCCGCCAGACTCCGTGTTGCTACTGAGATTTTGGATTTTCAAGAAAAACCTTTAAAAAACCTCAATTATAATTTTGAGCGACCTGAAGATAAAATCCGGGCTCTCGTGATCTTAGCCGAAGGCTATCTACTAGACCACGAGGCAGACTTGAATATAATATATAATATTTACGCTGTTATTTGTATTTAGTTAACAGACGGACGCAATCTGATATATAATATGCACTATAGGCATAGTTTGCGTCCTAGTGTGTTTAGTGATTATCGACATCTGTACGTTTTTCTACCAATCATAATAATGTTGACGCAAATTAGTAATTATAATATGCATACTAATAATTAACAGAACAGGCGAACTTACCCTATCTGATATCTTTTATTTATTTACACTAACACAAATGCAATCAGTCTATAGACTGATATTAATTTAAAAGTTTTATACACACTCTAACAGTTAATGTAATACTCACCAAAAGTTTTATATTTATTTATTTATTTACAATAAGTACCTAAATAAAAACTTTAGAACTAAAAAAAGGCAAAGAATTATTGTTAATTGTAGGGCACGTGTCACCAAGGTCAAGTGCAACTCAGAACAAAACTGTCTAAAAATATAAATCAAAATTCATTCAATACAATTTTTATACCTACAACATAAATCAACCTTAAATCTATTCAACGTAAGTCCAGTTTAAAGAATGAATTTCTCCCTGATATCGAGTAGCCGGCGGAAAGCTGCTAACTTATGGACTCTTTGTTGTAACGAAATAAATAGAAACTAGACCTTATTGCTAGCGCGTTAAGATATAGATATTACGCACGCACTATAATTATTAACCAAAGGACCAATCACAAGCTGAAGTCACGTTATATTCGCTTCATCACTTTTACGCCAGTAAAAAATTAAATGGTAAGATAGAGACAAACGAATAAAAGCTATCGATATGTCATATCGCTCGTGATGTGAAGTTTGCGTTTTATTCGTTATTCAATATTCGTATATCGATCTCGTGTTGTGTTGTTGCATTGCGCTTTGGATAAACCATAACTATTAACTTGATGAAGTTTTTGTGAAATCGGTTATGTATATTTATATATCGATATGGTATGATAATAAACACGTATCCGATATAAGTTACGTTTTGATATATCGAAACCATGCTTACAAACGACGTATATTAGGCTTTGGCGTAACCGGTCACAACAGAGAGCGCTCAATTTAGTTCATAATCCAAGGATGAACTAGTTCGTTCTATTAGTTCATTAGTTCTTTTTTTGAAATAATTTATTAAAAACAATAAATAAAGAAAAAAATATAGTTATGATTATTGTAAGTTTTGTTTATTGTTATTTAAAAAATACAAAGTATTACATGAAAATTTTACACGTCCATTTATGTAATATGAGATTTTTTATTTAAATAATGTAAAATAAAATATTTTATATTAATGATTAGTCAACAGCTAGGGTAGTTCCTAGTATAATATGTAATTATATTAGAATACTTAAAAAGTATGAATTTTTACAATTAAAGTTGACTTTTTTGTTATGGCTCATAAAATTCTTTTATCGAAATAAAAACGAAAAAATAAAATGATTTATATTAATAATTAGTCATAATTAACGTGATATATAATAATAATAATCAATTATTTGTAACAATAAATGGGAATAGAAGAGAAACTTTTTAATTTTAATTAAACTTACCGTCAAATAAGACATAAATGGTATACGTTTTTTCAACAGTACGCTTTTCGTTGTTGAAGAAATTCGACGAGCTCATCAATTGTTTATTTTACTTAGCGCGCGTACGAACATGACACGAATCCCTTTACAAATTTTCAAAGTAATTTTGTTTATATTAATTATTGAAATAAGGTATAGATAAAAAAGTTTATATTGTGTTACTATTCATTTCAGATAGTCCTAAGCCTAAAAAGTACGAAGAGAAGTTGATTGTTTGATAAAGTATCTTATATATAAAATTCTCGTGTCACAATGTTAGTTACCATACTCCTCCGAAACGGCTTGACCGATTTTTATGAAATTTTATATGCATATTCAGTAGGTCTGAAAATCGGCTACTGTTTATTTTTTTACATCCCTAAGTGATAAGGGTTGTCCACCCCTAACATTATTTTTTTTTTTATTTTTAGGACAAAATTTCTATAAGCTAGTAATAAGTAATAACACTAACAAAACCACAAAACATTGAACGCTTTTTTAGGTCTCGACTTTAGCGGTCACTATTTCAATTAAATTTTCGTTTTATAATCGATCTTCTCAACGATCAACAACTTTTGTTTAAAAAAGCGTTTAAACGAAAAGCGCCTTTTAAGCACGCTTAAAAGTATAAGCAAAACGTTTAAACGTTTAATAATAAAAAGCCGTTTATCACATCTCTACCTATATCAATCTTGAAATTACGGATTAATGGATTTATGATATGAGTTTATCACTTATCACTTATTAATAGAGATGGGTTAATACCGATATTTCTCAAGATTAGATGATACATATATATTCACTTTGAAATATTATAATATAGTATTAACTAATATTTCACTGTAATTTGGACCTTAAAGTAACAGTAATAAGATCTGATACTGATACGACAGGAAAATATCTTAACTAATATCAGTATTAACTAATATTTCACTGTAATTTGGACCTTAAAACAACAGTAATAAGATCTGATACTGATACTGCAGGAAATACGTCTGTCTCATTTGTACGTACGACGTGGCGTATCGTCAAAATATTTCAATATTTTCACGAAACCGACGGGCGCCAATCTAGTGAATCCGAACTATTCCGAAGACCGAATGATGTTATCCGATTCATTTTAGATAGCCGTTACAGATATTAGGCGAATATGAAATATTAGCATATTACAGTTCGCTAGATTACTAATCCACGAATCCTTTCAATATTACTAATATCTTAGCGAATACTAATATATCAGTCACACCATTACTTATTATTTAACTATTGAAATAATAAAGTATGAAAAGCCTATAGTCGGCAACCATACTGTTAAAAATTGTTTAAGTGAGTGGATCACCACTGCCCATTTTAGACATCTTCGAAGTTATTCAGGGTTAAGCAACTGCTAAAGATTAAAACTTTTCACTTTACTTGCGTGATCTATTTCCGTACAATACCCTCTGTTATTGGAAACTTATTTAAACATTTAAATTTAATTAACTATATATATATATATATATATATATATATATATATATATATATATATATATATATATATATATATATATATATATATATATATATATATATATATATATATATATATATATATATATGTATATATATATATATATATATATATATATATATATATATATATATATAAAATTCGAGAACGGCTGAACCGATTTAACTAATTATGGTCCACGGAAGGTTTGAAACGTAAATAAATAAATAAATATTCACGGACAAATTACACTTACTGATCTAACCCCAAAGTAAGCAAATATTTGCTTGTGTTATGGGTGTTAGTCAACGATACTAATACATAGATATACATATATAAATACCATGTACAAAAAACATTTAAACCCGGAAATACAAACATTTATGCTCATCACACGAATGGTTGTCCCCGTCGGGGATCGGACCCGAGCCTCGTTGATTGCATAGTCAGGGTTGCTAACCACTCGACCAACGGGGCGGTCATGAGGTGAAAAAATATAGGAAATAAAAATAAGAGTAGTTAAAAAGGCACTCGAGAACGGCTGAACCGATTTGGCTAATTATGGTTTTGAATTAATTGTTGAAGTCCAGGGAAGGTTTGAAAGGTGAGAAAATATAGAAAAAAATAAGAGTAGTTAAAAAGGTGGAACAAAGTTTGCCGGGTCAGCTAGTCTTATCTATATATATAAAAATCAATTGCTGTTCGTTAGTCTCGCTAAAACTCGACAACAGCTGAACCGATTTGGCTAATTTTGCTTTTTCATTAATTGTTGTAGTCCAGCAGGCTTAGGATAAGCAACACGATAAAATTTTATCGACCTCGTTTTCTCGACTTTTATGTCACTTTCTCGATTCGCTAACGCATTTGACACTTGATTCGACATGATACTTCAAAGGAAGAGAAAATGATCAATTTTACTCGACGGTAGTTATTTTCTCTATCGATCGAAACGTCTTGCTGTCATTTTATCGATTTGTCATTTGACACTTTGTTAAAATTTGGTTAAAATGTTGATAACCTTATCCACTATTTCATATTATTATACTTTTATTATACAATAATTACAAAACTTTTTGATTTCTATTCATTTTATTAAATATAGATTTCGGTCCAGTGTTGGCAGTAGTATGTATGGCAGACAGGCAGGCAGGCAGGCAGTATGGCATATATGTATTTAATAGTGGTGGCAGTTCCATATTATACCTATTATGTGCTAAATATCTACGGTTAACGGCAAGCCTGCAAAATACAAAGAAGGCACATAGGAAATTTGTGTGATCTTTTTACACAACGGACGGAGCATTCCAATCACTATAGCGCTTCAATAAACCCAATAACCATGGCTCTCTTAATAATATAGACCCTTGTGAATTTTGAGGTTTAGAGCCACACACCGATCAAGGCATGCCTCTTTAGTTAAAGGTAAGTGAACATAAGAGACTTGTAATTCAGTTTCTAGTAGATATGACAGCCATCCAACTTCATTAACTGTAATAACAGAATATCTTTGTAGTAAATACTAATTTGACTTAGGTGAACTCAATAAAGTTATATTTTTTCAAAAGTTATCTGTAGTTTTTCGAGTTTCTTTTTTAAACAGTTAATATGTTACATATACATGTCAAGTGTATGTTAAATTTCAGCTGGATACAAGTAATAATCCTTTTCTTGGTGGTCAACTTTTTACAATACTTACAGCCACATACCAACAAACAACAACAATGCTTACATCATAGAATAATGATGCAAATGTGTTATTCCTCTAAGGCTTGCATTGATTATGTATTTAAGGAGTTTTTACTACCCATTCAAGTTATATTTAGTCAAAAAAAGTATTTGTTTTAATCAGTTGTTTTCAGACCAAGTTCCATGTATGATTAACATACTACTATGATGTATTATTTTCTGTAATATTCATAACTTAAAATATCCAATATGACACATGTAGTTCTCAATTACCTAGGTACCTACATGTGTAAACATTATTATTTTATATTTGTCTACATTTAAAGATAATTTACCATACAGAAAGGCAGTCAGTTCTTGTTATTATTGTTTATTACAATAATATATGTCAATAAAAAATATAATTATTATTTGCAGATAAGACTTCAACTGCAGAATTTTTAATATTACTGACAAATATCCTAGAAGAACAAATGATGCCCTCATATGGCATAATTGAAATGGATGAAATGCGAAGACTACACAATAGAAGATATTGACGGATCCTATGTATACTGGTGCAACTTGCAAAACAATGGAAACCATTTTCTTGCCTCAAAAGCCTTAAAATTACCTTATATTTGTCCTAATGTAATAAAGTATTTGAAAATTTGTACAAATTTTCAAATACTTCTATTGATTTATGTCAAAACTAGCTGTTGCCCGTGACTTTGTTTACTCCGCACAGCTCCTCCCCCGTAGGTGATAACGTGATAATATGTAGCCTATATGTTGACCCGACCTGTTAGTAATATTCATGCAAAATTTGAAGTAAATCCATGCAGTACTTTTTGAGTTTACCCCGGACATACATTGACTTTCCTACGAATTTATTATTTGAAGGTATAGATTACAAGCTACAGAACATTTAATCCGGCCTTCAGTAAAGTTGTGTCATTGCACTTGCACAAGTATACGTAGGACCCTTCGATATGATAATTATAAGTATTTTCTTTTAGAAGTGTTAACTTTGTTACTTTTGTTGTTGTTTTTTAATCAAAGTGATTTTGGTAGTAACAATACTTAGTGGATTATTGGTATAATAAAATACTTTAGTGTTGTATAAGATTTATTTAAAAAAAATATATACTCTAGGCAAACCTTCTATCTAAGTATTAAATAATTTTATATAATAAAAATGAAACTTATAGTCATCAATGGCTAATTTTAAGTATAAGTTTAATGACACACTACTCATAGTATTTAATGTTTTAATGCCAAACATAGATTTTACTATATGGAAAAGTCTTGAGAAATAATTTTTATTTTCTTTAATAAAGTTACAAAATGAATAAATCACACAAAATACAAAATGAATAATTATAAAAAGTGTGTAATATGAAGCAGTCTTGTAAAAAAAAATTAAATTTGAGTTTTAAAAAATATACAAACACATCTACTTTACTAAACTAACAATTATTATTAATGTTTGTACTTCTTAGAATAGATAAATAATTTTCACAATTTATCACCTTATGACTTAAATTTATTAACATGTATCTTTGAATTTTCACTAATGTTACAAACTTATAGAAGATTACACGCACTATATTAAAGCTATTATATTTTAAATTTAAATGTTTTCTACAATTTAAATATCTGTTATCTCGCATAATTAATCAGTAATGAAAATTCAATATCAAAAATTAGTTTACTATATAGTATGAGTAGTATGGAATTTCACTTGAAAATAAAAAATCAACAAGTAAAATATTTTTTCCTAAGGTAACATTAACTTTCTATTAATTTAAATTTTAAAAATTACACATTTTAGGTATATTAAGACTATCATATTATAAACTTAATTGTTTTCTATACAAATTAAAATTTATTTTTCAATCTTGCACAACCATTAAAAACAGCAAGAAAATTATAATATTCAGCATTAACTTATAAATCTTCTTAATCAACAATTTAAAAAAATGTAATAAATAGAAAGGCTTCTTTATTCTATTTCCATTACTCGCTGTTTAGTCAACCTGTAAACAAATATATCTTATCAAAATGTTGTTATATATGTTTACTTAATATATTTTTTTGTCAGTTAACTCAGGACTTATGACTCCAGTCTTGCATGTTGCATTTTGTGTAGTGTTATATAGATTTGCATTGTAAATTATATAATGGGGTAGAAAAAAATTGGTTACATTTATAAAAGGGAGTGAAAGAAGCCTACACTATTCTCCAGAGAAAGCTTCTCATATTATTCAGGATTTTTTTACAAGAATCAAGTTTTTGATATAATCTTAAATTTATGATATTAATTTTGTAAAAAACCACAACTTTTACAATGAAAGAAATATATTAAAATAAGTTTAAAATTTGATTCTTTCAGTCTACCTTGTTAGATGATTTGTCATGGAGATATGTATGTAAATAAATACTTACACAGTGTTCCATTGTTTTCCTTTCTTCCTCTAGAAACTATAATGTATGAAGTATTTGTAGAATATATGGTGTTATATTATGCTTTCCCAATATTAAAGACTTTAATCTTTGGTGCTACAAGTCTAGTCCATGAATCCACCATGGTGACAAAGTTAATTTATGCTTATTACTTCTTATCCTGAAAAGAAAATCATAATTATTTTTAATAACCTATATAGGCTTTTAAAAAATATAAGTATAAAGAAGTACACTACTTACGTTTTATTTTGTGTTCCCATTTCACATACCTAACACAACTTAATTTTGTACTAGAATCGGAAGAATGATGATGATTTTAGAGATGTGAGAACCAAACAGTATAAATCAATAATTCCTTGTACGTAATGGTTAGATAATTAATTAATTTATAATTAATTACAAAATACAAATTAGTTAAAGTACAATACTTTTTGACGTAATGTAAATAAACTTTTAATTTTTCGTATAGAGAAAATATTAAATAATTCTACGAATTCTCGTGCTACTCAGTGTTACCAACTCTATTCAAAATTACAACTACTTACAAGGTTTTCTACAAAATTCAGTAGAAAACTAAATGTAAAATAAAAGGTTAATTTAAAGCTGGTGCTTATTTTGTATTATTTAATGTTACTATTAATAACATATACTCAGGAAAAATAATACATAAAAACATATTATAATAATCAACATATTAATTAATCAATCAAAAATAACAAAAAAATCGAGTGTAGTTCACACTTGTTTTTTCGTTAGAAGTAAATGTAAGAAGAGAAAATAAAATAAAATTTATATACTCTTTGAGTAAGTCTTTGAATCAAAGAGAGATAAACTGACAAGTCGAAGAAAAATGTTTTTCGTTCTTGAGATGTAAATCACAGACCGTGGTCCCACAAACTAACTTTTTTTTGATTAACAACAAGCTGAATATTTGTGAAAAGCTTCATTTTGACGAGACAACCGTCTTTTCTATTTTCGAAAAATCTCGAATCGGGTAACTAATAAAGTTAATGCTGCGAAGATATTGGGTTCGGTAAATAATAAATATTTATTAATAACAATAATTATTTTTCGACTTTAATCGCTTGATTATATTATGAAAACTACGATGAAACTTTTGTCCTACATATTTGATGATTTTTCTGAGAATCCCACTTATGAGATTTTTAAATTGATATTAATCAATTTAAAAATAACCTAATTTTCTCACAACAGCTTGTTAATTATTATTGTAATTCAACGTTAACTTTGTCATACACGTAAAGTGGAAACATTTCTTAGTCTGACACTCTAAAGTTTCCCTATTTTATCTATCTTTATTAGTTACCCGATTCGAGATTTTTCAAAGATAGAAAATATGGTTGTCTCGTCAAAACGAAGCTGTTCACAAAAATTCAGTTTGTTCTTGGAGACCACGGTCTAACAGTAAGTCTTAGGTTGGATTGCTTGCATCTGGCTGATTTTTGGAGCTATTAATAGATAACATTATTTATAACATAAAATACTGTGAATTGTATTCTGTTCTATCTTATTTTCTAGTTGGGATAATACTATATATTTATGTTTGTTTATCGTAATGCATTTTCGTGTCATTGTCAAATCATCAAAAAAATTAATCAAAAATGTTGATTGATTAGTCTAAAAGAAGATGTTAATTTACTCAATAGTGTTAGAATTATAATTGAAAGGAATAATTATAGTGGAAAAAAATAGCTTGTTACTAATAATTGTTACGCACTTTTACGCATAATTAGTTACGCAGTTATACACCCAGAAATAAATACACGCTGGCATCTTAATTGCCCTTTACATTAAAACATCTTATGAATCATAATTCATTGTTTCAGTTTTATAGAATAAAAAACTAGTTTTGATGGTCAAAACTAAAAAGAGAGAATAATTCAAAAACCTGTAAAATATCTTTAATTACATTTGTAAATAGGTACGGCTACACTAGGCTTTGGTTATATTTCCTTCGACTCTGACAAAGAAGAGAAATGATGACAGGAAGTTATAAATGTAAACAAAAGCTCATAATGATTAACACAAGTTAAATGCACCAAAGGTGTATCTTAAAAATAAGAATTAGTATAATATCTATGTCTTCTAGTGAAAACATTTATTTCTCTATTCGAGTAAACTTTTTGTTTAATTTATCTCTGACGTTTTAAATGTTTATCGTGGCATGCTTAATAACGTCCATCGAGATATTAATAAATGTCAAGCAAACGTCACTTTCTCGATCGATATATATCTCGTGGTGCTTATCCTAAGCCTGCAGGAAAGGTTTTAAAGGTGAGAAAATATAGAAAAAATAAAAGTAGTTAAAAAGGCTGAACAACGTTTGCCGGGTCAGCTAGTTGTACAATAAATAACACGTGTATAAATAATATAACAATTAAAAAATAATAACAATTAGTAATATTTTTTTAGATTTGATGCTAAATCATATGTAATATTAACTACATATTACTTGTGACTTTGTTAGCGTGATGCAAACTTATTACTTCATTTTGAATGGTCGGATGAAAAGTAGCCTGTCACTCCTGGTAGTATTTATAGTAAAATAATTATTAAGATAAGTCCAGTAGTTTTAGTTTATGCGTTAAAATCATACGAAAATACAAGATATACATTTTACGCTTCATAATATTAGAAGAATAGATGACATTTTGCACTGCTTAAAACTTAAAACAATTCTTCCGTTAAATTTAAATAAGTCGTTTAAATTGCAACGTATAATTAATGGTTCTAGTTAGTAAATCTCGATTTTCTTTCTCTGGTAATCTGTGGTTATTGTCTGTAACATAATGTCATTCTTTGAATGTCATGTAAAGTTATCATAATATGAAATCATTTTTAAGAATTGATAAGAATTTGCTATTAAATTAATTTATTACTTTAAAATTAATATGTAGTAATACTCAACTACTACTTCTACTCAACTCAATAAGCCTTTGTGGTTTTTTAATGCTACTTTTTAAAATTAAGTTAAGTTTTTTATTCAATTATAAAAAATATGAATTGTGTAAATGATTTTTATACTTAATCTTTTTACATATTACAACTGATTAAAAAGCGAGTGTGAGCTTAGGAGAAATTCGTTCCTACACAATCAAAAGTTTCACGTGTTAGAGTTAAAGTTTTGATTGAAGTAGGAGAGAACAAGAGAGAGAGAGGGAGTTAAATTGAAGTTACAACTTGTATCTGGCTGGTTTTGAAACCATTAAATATTTTAAATATAAAATACAATGTAACGTATTCCATCTCATTCTAATCCATCTTAATCCTTTACATATTTTGTGTGTGTGTGTGTGTGTATGTGTGTGTGTCTCTTTATCGTGACGCATTTTCGTTTCATTGAAATTGAAACCACAACGATTCTAAAGAAGTTTCTCTTCGATAAGGGAGAGAAAGTGACTTGTGAGAAAGCATTAATTTCTAAATGTAAAATCTTACATTGTCATAAAATATGCTCCCTGTCTGTTAGGGATGTCGGAAATGCAATAAAGTATCGATACATACCGAAATCGATATTTTTGAAAATATCAATATCGACATCGATATTTTTATTTAAAAATATCGATATATCGGTACGACATGAAAAAACGGGCTATTCTACTTTAGTCATTTTAGGTATATTACTAGATAAATACTAATCAAAAGACATAATTTTTAATAAATCAAGAACAACGATAAAAATATTAATTATTGATTAACTAAACCAATATTTATCTGATACAGACATAGCAAAAAGCAAAGGGATCTGACCCCATACAGCCTAGTCAGATACACAATTGAATAAAATTACTGAACTGAACTGACACATGTCACATGTGTCATTGGCCTAAAGACAGAGATGTCAACATAAAAACCAACATAAGTACCAAATTAAAAAACAGTTTAGCAGCAAGTTGAGTCGGCCAAATAAAAACAAAAGAAAATATCGTTTTTGAGACAAATTTCGATATTGGATATTTGATATCGATATATCAATATTCATTCGACAAGCCTACTGTCTGTGTCCTGTCACTTTCACATTAATCTTTAATCTTTTGTTATAAAAGCGTATACCTACGCTAACGTACCGTCGTGTTACGAAGTTCCTTATTTAAAAAAAAGTAAATTTTTGTCTTCCGCAACAAAACACTTTATGTAACTTATTTTTTATGTCCAAAAAAAACTAAATGTTTTTTACAAAAAACCTGTTATATACGAATTTTTGTTTTGATTTAGTATAATGTGTTTTTATACAGGGTTACTTTTAAATGTCCGGCCAAATTTTCAGAGGCTGTTTAGAATTGATAATATGTTTGAATTATGTATTTAATAAAAAAAAAATAACTTAAAAAAAATCAATATTTCAGTTTTATCCGACCAAATTCAAATTCAAACAATATTTTATTCGATTTTGCACTGAATACAAAAAACACTTTTTCATGTGAACTTTTCAAATTCGTCAAACATTAAATAAAACAGCAGTTTAAATGTGAGGAGATACTAGGTATTTATTTTTGGCATATTATTATTAGATATAAAAAGAAATATCAATAATATATAATAAAATATAATAATAAAATTAATAAGATTTGTATAGTCGTATTGAAAATTATTAGTTGCCAGCTGCACAGTGCAGCTCACTGCAAAATAAAAGTTTTTGGTGAATCCCGCGGAAAGAACTTTTTTCAGGTTAAAAGTAGGTAGCCTATGAGCTATTCCAAGGTAATATCTACCTTTGAACCAAATTTCATTAAAATCCATTCAGTAGTTTTTGCGTGATTGAGTAACAAATAAGCATCCATCCGTCCATCCATACATCTAAACTTTTGCATTTATAATATAAATATATAGATTACATTGAAACTTAAGCCCATATATCTTAAGTTTGGATTATTTTATTACTAGAAAATTAGCTATTTGACATTATCCTTTAATGCGAATAAAAATCTTATTTGTAGTTTTATAGTCTCATGAAACCGATGAGACACCTTATTTTCGTATCTTCATAACTTTATGGGCAAAAATATTTGTTTACAACATTAGTTGTAAAAAATCGACTCAACATTTTTAGTTTAATGATAAATAATTATAATTTTAAAATATTTGCAAACCATATCATGGTAGAATATGTTGGTAACTTAATCAAATTTTAATAACTTGTAACTCCCATATTCTGGCAAATAAATTATTTCTTTCTTTCTTTCTTTCTTAGTCGTTTTCTAACGATTTCAATATTATACATCTTCTAACCATTATTATTGCTTTAAATTACAACATATTTCGTGAAAATTTAAGTATTTAGTTCTGATAACGTAGCAAAATGTAGAATCAGTTGATATCGGTGATAAAAATATATAGGTGTATAGTTTGCGAATAGTGAAACAGTACAAGTGTTTAAATTTAAAGATAACGAAGGTAAAAAGATTATGATTTTTAATACTGTAAATACATTTGCACTGTTTCACAAAGTACTTTTTTGTTATTTATGTAGTCATCCGGTTATTCTTTTTACGGCATCGTTTACATAATTACAAATAGTTTCACTAAGTGTCGACAACAAAAATATAAAATATATTTCAATATTTTTACATTGAATCTTACAACTTTGTATTTTATTGTACGTATTGAATAGTTCACATCTATGATATAAAAAAGAATGGATGCGTTGTTCGCATTCCAAAATAGCATCATGAAAGCAAGGCATTGCCTGACTTTTATTTAGTCTCGCACCTCACATCTCATAATATAAATAGCTGTAGTAACATTTACACTCGCGCTGTTTTAAATCGCAGTAATGTTGTCGTATAACCTGTTTATAAGTAAAATGTTATTGAGTTCACATACTAAAGTTTAAATTAGTTACTTACATTGAAAACAGGTGGCGTTGAACAGGAATAGATCACGCAAGTAAGAATTTAAACCTGTGGGAATAAATAATCTACCTTAACTGAATCATTGGTGTCTAAAATAGACGATGGTTATCTCTTTCTATAACTATTTTTACATGTTTGGATGCATATTTTTGCATTTCAAACTAGACATTGGAGATTAGACATTAGAGGTGCGCAGAATGTGTCACTGAATTGAAAAGATATGTACATATCTTTTGATCACTGCGAAGTATATCACTCTTTTAGTTCAGTAGTTCATCTAGTCCAATGGCTTGAGTCGCTATCATTTCTCAGTACATTGATTTTCCTTCGTTTGTTAATCGAACTAAGTAGTGTGTAATGAATCTTATGATTTCTGCGAACGAGATAAACGTTGAAGTGATAGTAAAACAATTTCAAAATAAAGTATATTTTTTATTTGTACTATTTTTTCGTTTTTTTATTCGTACTTTTACTAATGAAAGATTAAAAGTTCTTACTAAAATAGTGTTTACAATTGTCGAATACAGCAAAATGTTTCTTATGGCCTTAACTTTAAGCTGATTTTTCTAAACTTTTATTTTTCACTGTAATTTTTAATTTTAGATAAATTCAAATAAACATTATGACATTTTATGCATTGCGTTTATACTAATTGAAGATTAAAACTACCTTCATGCGCAATATGCAATGAACGCTTATAATTAAAGAATTCATTTTATCGCTCTTCGCAAGTATGTACCTATGTACATTGTACACGAAAGCACGAGTGATATAGTTAACCAGTATCAAGTTCAGCCGGGCCGAGATTGTGTCTGCTACGTCACTCCCATCGGCGCGTGATCGGCAATCTTCGACTCTCGTAATCGTTTCGTTCGCGGTGAACTACGCGAACTAGAGATATAGATAAATTGAAATTGAACTAGTGAAGGATGAACTAAACGCAACTGAAGTAGTCCAATTGAAGGATTCATTCGCGTACTACACACGACTATTAGACATGCCCAAAACATCACCTTATAAAGTAATGTGAATTGTGATGCAACATTACCTTTTCGGTCAGGTGATATCACTCGATAACATTACGCATTACTCGAAACATTACAAGACGCATTCGAAAGATTTGATAACGTTTGTACTTCAACTGCACTATTACTTGAGGTGATACGTAATATACGTATTACTTGTTGCACTGCCGTATATCGTAATACATTTAGTTTACAGTTAGAAAAAGTTTATATCATATTACTTGAAAACCTTGACAAGAAATTCCTAGCACATGGTATATTTGAAAAATGAAAATTTTTTTGACATGACAACGTCTTATAATTCGATAGAGCTGGCTGCACGCACGAAAAAACATGACTCATGCGGCGTTACCTCGCTCTGAGGCGTTCCGTAAATGCTACCATTCCATTAGTATTTTCTTAAGACGTTGTCACGTTCAACTATCGTCTGTAAACCAACTTTACAGACAACCGTTTTTTTTAGATATGAGAAGGTCTTTGACATGAGAAGGTTTGACCCTACCTACTGATATTTTTTTGACGATTAATAAATAATATGACGCTGATTACCGCAAAATGATTATGTCAATAAAGTTGATTTTCCTTCATACTTAGGCCAATATATTAAGTTACACCGGATAAAGACGGATTATGTAGTTTTACATTACTAGTTCAAAAGGGGGCCCCAGGCTTAGGATTGGCAGACTTTTATCTTATATTATTTTTAAGTTTGGTTTTCATATTTATCAATCACTAAGTCACTAACATACAGTACTGTACATCTATCTATATTAATATTATAAATGCGAAAATTTGGATGTTTCTTCACGTTTGTTCACGAATCACGCAAAAACTACGGATTTGAATGAAATTCGGCACACGGGTAGGTGATGATCTGGAATAGCACATAGGCTACTTTTCATTCCGGAAGATCCCGCGGGATTCGTCAAAAACTTTTATAATGCAGCGGGCTGCACGCTACAGCTAGTATTCCTATTAACCTATTCCTATTATACTACCTATATATAATATTCCTATTTAACTATATTTACACTGATTTTTTTTACAATTTGGATAAGCTGCACTAATAAATTATAAAGTTATTAGCATGTAATTAAAAGAATTTTAAAGAATATCTAGCCAACAACATGCTTTGCGCCAACTGATTCTGTTCAGTGTTCAAAAAAATGTAAATAATGCAAGTGATCATAGATTAAAACTGGGCTAAATAAAAATAAACCTTCTCATAAAAAAATTACGGCTTAAAATCCGTCACGAACGTTTCCTTTTTTTCGCCTTATCTCGTGTCTCTATCTAACTTGTGGAACAACGTCCATCTATCTCACTCTACCGCGCGACGTGCGAAGTCGATTCGAGTAGTTAAAATGCGAAATTACGTTCCAGAAACAAACATTACTTAGATCAAACATCACTTCATCACTCCTCACACTCGCACTCTACTATAGATAGTAAATGCGCGGGTGATGGTGTGATGTTAGTTTTCGTCGCGTAATGCGTAATATGGCATCACATCTTGAAGTAATATCACCTGAGTAATATTACGCGTATCACCTACACATGTCTGCCAAATACCTGTTCCACCAAGTCCACCTAGTCCTAATAATACTATGGTCTTGTTTTGTGAAATTGATACTATGAACAATAAGTATACGTATGTGTATTTAAACGTAATTGAATATTATAATATTTTCTAACACTTACGCGAGATATTTACACAAATAAAACTAGGTTTTACGCTAATTATCGCGTTTTTTCTGATTTTTATACCCCGACGTTAGATGTTTTTCGATAAACGTTTTCCATAATTCGATACCGAACTTAATTACACCTTATATATTTTACGTTCTCTCCATTGATACACAATACAAAAATGAGTGCACAATATTAAATTGTGCGCTCATTTCAAATAGAATCGCGTCGGTCGCGACACTGTCAATTTTATTTCTTTTCGTACATTGCTTTGTAAAAACAACAATAAGTCGTGCACTTAAGGTTGGATATACAAAGTAAGCATGGTTTCGATATATCAAAACGTAACTTATATCGGATACGTGTTTATTATCATACCATATCGATATATAAATATACATAACCGTTTTCACAAAAACTTCATCAAGTTAATAGTTATGGTTTATCCAAAGCGCAATGCAACAACACAACACGAGATCGATATACGAATATTGAATAACGAATAAAACGCAAACTTCACATCACGAGCGATATGACATATCGATAGCTTTTATTCGTTTGTCTCTATCTTACCATTTAATTTTTTACTGGCGTAAAAGTGATGAAGCGAATATAACGTGACTTCAGCTTGTGATTGGTCCTTTGGTTAATAATTATAGTGCGTGCGTAATATCTATATCTTAACGCGCTAACAATAAGGTCTAGTTTCTATTTATTTCGTTACAACAAAGAGTCCATAAGTTAGCAGTTTCCGCCGGCTACTCGATATCAGGGAGAAATTCATTCTTTAAACTTGACTTACGTTGAATAGATTTAAGGTTGAATTTATGTTGTAGGTATAAAAATTGTATTGAATGAATTTTGATTTATATTTTTAGACAGTTTTGTTCTGAGTTGCACTTGACCTTGGTGACACATGTGCCCTACTTAACAATAATTCTTTGCCTTTTTTTAGTTCTAAAGTTTTAATTTAGGTACTTATTGTAAATAAATAAATAAATATAAAACTTTTAGTGAGTATTACATTAACTTTTAGAGTGTGTATAAAACTTTTAAATTAATATCAGTCTATAGACTGATTGCATTTGTGTTAGTGTAAATAAATAAAAGGTATCAGATAGGGTAAGTTCGCCTGTTCTGTTAATTATTAGTATGCATATTATAATTACTAATTTGCGTCAACATTATTATGATTGTAGAAAAACGTACAGATGTCGATAATCACTAATCACACTAGGACGCAAACTATGCCTATAGTGGATATTATATATGAGATTGCGTCCGTCTGTTAACTAAATACAAATAATAGCGTAAATATTATATATTATATTCAAGTCTGCCTCGTGGTCTAGTAGATAGCATTCGGCTAAGATCACGAGGGCCCGGATTTTATCTTCAGGTCGCTCAAAATTATAATTGAGGTTTTTTCAAGGTTTTTCTTGAAAATCCAAAATCTCAGTAGCAACACGGAGTCTGGCGGGTGGTGTGTTATTTACTCCTCCCGTGCTTTGAAACACATAAAGCCTTTGGTCCCTTTTATTGCTAGAAATAATTGATAGTCGAAATCAAGTCGGTAAAATGCGTTGAAGTTGATCACCACTCGTCCCGCCAAGCGACAAACCGGTGAATCGCAGTGAACTGGAAAGTCTATAGACCTTCATTTTACTCTGCCTGCCATGCAAAGGAACCGGGCATGATGAGATTCAAATGTAGAGTTGATTAAGACTATCTTTACACCCGTATGCACGAAGCGGTAGGCAGAGGTACAATCAGTGCACCCACGACTAGCTGAAGATAGGTTAATCGCCCCGCCGTTCGAGTGGTAAGCGAACCTAACTAAGAATGGATGGGGTTCGGGTTCGATTCCCGACAGGGACAAACATTTGTGTGATGAGCATAGATGTTTGTATTTCTGGGTTTGGGTGTTTATTATTAATGTAACTGTATTTATATACGTAATTATATGTATTAGTATCATTGACTAACAACCAAGCAAATAATTTGCTTACTTTGGGGTAGATCAATTCGTGTAATTTATTCTCCTAGCGTTTATGCCACTTTTTTTTTGGCATGGGCGTTTATGCCACTTGTCTAGACATATCGATATCTGAAAACGATTTTCGATATCGATATGAAAATTAAATATCGATTAAATATCCGTTTGCAAATAAATACAAAAACGCCCATGTCTTTACAAAGACATATGTTTTTGCCATATCTATAATTATTTAAATAAAATTAGGGACACTTTTGAGTGTCAGTTTTTTCGGGACTGTGCATCTAGGGTTTTTTATATCAATGGTTCTCCCATATTTTGTGTTTTATCTACAAAATGTTCTCAAGCGATATTGCTGCGTTTGGGCATTATTATTATACCTAATGATAAAATAAAAAGTTCAGAGTTACCGATTAAATACTAACAATATCCTTCTATGCTATTACAAACACAAAAAAACTTTATAATCGTATCAGGATATTAGGTTAGTCTATGATACTAGACAAAATACTAGATACTACAAAATATCGCCTCTGTGACACTCGCGGACCGGGTTCGTAATGCCGAAGTGAGAGAGAGGCTAGGTTTGAAAGAAAGTGTCGGTGTAAAGATGAGAAAGGGCATGCTCCGGTGGTTCGGACATGTAGAAAGAATGGTAGATGAAAGGTTAACAAAACAGATATACAACGCGAATGTGGAAGGATGTAGGTACCGGGGAAGACCAAGACTGACATACCACGATCAGATTGATCGAGTACTGTCCGAAGGTGGTATCAAGAGTCTTCGCAACCGGCGTGTGTGTATGAAGAGAGTGATGAATGTGGAAGAAGCGAGACAAGCCTGCAAGGATCGTGATGTATGGCACTCGGTTCTCTCTGCCTACCCCGTAAGGGATCTGGCGTGAAGATATGTTATGTTATGTTTATCGCCTCTGTGGTCTAGTGGTCCAGCGTTGGCGTCGACCATATGAGGTCCTGGGTTCGATTCCCGGGTCGAGCACTTAAAAATGTTTTTCAGTTTTCTGATGAACACAAAGTTGCCCGGAATTGGAAAGTGCCCGGTTGACCATAGGCTTGCCACCTATTACATTTGTGGGACCTGTAGAAGTATCTTCGACTAACCGTGGGTGCACTTGTTGTACCTCTGCCTACCCCTTCGGGGATACGGGCGTGAAGATACTTTTTTTTACTACAAAGTATTATGAAGACTAGGTATGAAACTTTGATCGATACTTGATAGACGATATCGGACGCAATCTCTGTTGACTGTTCTCAAATCTCAATGAAGTATTTGATCGAGTACCGTGCAAAACAGCACGTAATATGACGTATAAACCGGTTTTCACCTGTTAACTCGGCCATACGGAGCGAGAGATCGAGGCGGAGCATACATATTGTATAACGGTATCTCATTCTTGTGAGAGCGGGAAAAAGTATACAAATTGTATTGCTTCATCTCGTTAGCATTTTGTCATGTGTGAGCAAGATAGCAAAACACGTTTTCACAAAAGAGTAAAGGAAACAGTGCAGCGAATGCGATGAGTGCTATAAATTATAATACTACTAGACTACATACAGGACTATACGGACTTAGTCTTGTGAGAAATGGAATAGGTGCCGCCTAGTATCGTAAAATGCCTAGTATTCGTACCTGTTCTGGTATATACGACTCATCTCTAGGAAATATGGATTCGTACTTCGTAGATATTTTTGCCATTTCATGGCTAGTTTCGAAAATCGAAATTCAAAAATCGATATAACTAATAACAATAACTATACTATTATTACATTACAATAGTCAATAAATTCATATTATATGTGAAATGTTATGTTTTTTGTTACATTATTTATATTTTATAATACTATTACTAAATATAAAATAGTAAATACTAATGATAATTAATATTAATTATAATATTATGAATATTGTATATTACTCGATTTGTTTACTCAGTACTCAGAAAAGTTGAAATTTAAAATAGTAGATAGTTAATGCTACATACATAATTATAATTATTTAAGGCTTTAAGCGTTGGATTTCACTTTTTACTAATTGTTTCTAATGGGTAATTTAATTGATATTATCGTGTTCCGGGTTTGAGGATTAATAATAAAGTAACGTAGGACAATACCAAATGCATCCATTGGTTACCTTACCCTCCAAACCGGAAAAAATTAATTACAAGCACTGTTGCTATTGCGTCTGTAACATATTCCTAGATGAGACGGTGCGGAACTCTACCATCTAGTAGTCACGGTGGTAGTGACACGTACAGCAAATCGGTCGCCTTTTACAACCTGCCTGGCAGAACAGCAATTGGTTTATTGTTCAAAGGAGCCCGGACCAACACGGAGTTTCAATCAATCTGTCTGTATGTCCGTTACGCTTTCACAAGAAAACCGCTGAGCCAATTTTAAAGAAATCTGGCATGAAGATAGTTAAAGATACACATTGATATAATTTTATATCAATGAAGATCAAAAACAGTATCAAATTCAATGCTGAATCTTTTTCAAAAATCAGCCAATGAAGGGATGAAACTAAATGGACGGCATCTTATTGACGGCAGACGGCAATCTATTATTACGAATGTGGAGGAAGTAAGGCAAATTTGTCTGAACCGTGATTTACGGCCCCATGGACGCTGGCAGTGGATACAAGGGAGAGTATTTGTATATTATTTTATAGTGTAAGATAGCAAACAAGCAGATGGGTCTCCTGATGGAAAGAGTCAACCATCGCCTATAGACACCAAAGATGTTAATGGTGCGTTGCTATCTTGTGGCGAGGTCTAATACCACATGCATAAGTTCACCGGCTACTCTACCCTCCAAACTGGAACACGACAGCGACAACCACTGACGCTATTGCGGCAGGAATAGGTAAGGCGGTGGTGTTAGACCCGGGCGAGACAATGCAAAACTCTACCACCTAGTAGCCACGATGGTAGTGACTCGTATAGCCTATCGGTTGCCTTTTACGACCTGCCTGGCAGAACAGCAGTTGGCCTATTCTTCAAAGGAGCCCGGGACCAACACGGGGAAAATATTCTACACTCTTAGTCGTCGGTATTTGGTGAAACTCCATTTTCATTCAATATTTTACCTATATAAAATAACATTTGTACTGTTTCACATTTAATATGAACGTTAGTAGTACAAATGTTATTTTATATAAAACTAGCTGTTGCCCACGACTTCGTCCGCGCGGAATTCGTTTACTCCGCATTGCTCCTCCCCCGTAGGTGATAGCGTGATTATATGTAGCCTATATGTTGACCCGACCTATTAGTAATATTCATGCAAAATTTGAAGTAAACCATGCAGTACTTTTTGAGTTTACCCCGGACATACCTACATACAGACAAACAGACAAAAATTCTAAAAACTATATTTTCGGCTTCGATATCGATTGTAGATCACCCCCCAAGTATTCTTTTAAAAAAATATTCAATGTACAGTTTTGACTTTCCTACGATTTTATTATATGTATAGATTCTTTACGCGTAATCCCATTCGGGGTAGTCAGAGAAATTTGAATCGGATTTGAATCGCGGACGAAGTCGCAGGCAACAGCTAGTGTTATAATATAATTATACTAGCTGCAGCGTGCAGCCCACTACATTATAAGCTTTTAGCAAATTCCGCGGGATCGCCTATTTTTTTCGGGATAAAAAGTAGCCTATGTGCTATTCCCGGTCATCATCTACCCGTGTGCCAAATTTCATTTAAATCTGTTTAGTAGTTTTTGCGTGATTGAGTAACAAACATCCATGCAAGCTTTCGCATTTATAATATTAATATAGATGTTTAATCTATTCGAACGAAGCAGCGGGGTTTAGTCAGTATAATTATAAATTGATAACAACAAAGCCCTAAAACAAAACTGCACCCAGAATTGGATTGTTAAGCAGTTAAGCAGAAATTCATAGAATTAATAGCCCAGATACAATCAGATGAAGCAGTAATATCGCCCGTATATCGAAGGTATTGGCTTGTTAATGCGGTAATATAGCGTCTCTGCGTCCTACTTACATTCCTGCATGGACAATAATGAATGCTATCACATTTCTGCATTACCGTAACTGTTCGAACTATTGTGTGCAATTCAAATGGTAATAAATATTGATGATTGGTTAGAACAAACATACAAATGTTCCAGATTATATTCGGAAGCTTAGAATAAATAGGGCATAAGCTTAGAATAAATAGGAACGATGTATGGTTCTGAAATTCCAATCACAATAAAGTGGACCAAGAAGAGGGCTTTTATTGTTTTAGACTATGAAGTTAATGATGAATATATCCGTACCATAGCTATAAAAATGTCTCCAGGTACATTTATAAGTAGGTCGAATATTACTTAAAAACTTGTAAAGCCGTGATGATTTTCCAACTTTATATATACTACCGTGAATTTTTTCTCACCCCCAAAATCCAATCATTGAGCTGACAGAGGGGAGGGACATTTTGACTCTAACAAAACTTAGCACTTTTGATTAATATTTCATGGAGAGTCGTTTGTGAAATATTAAGTTTAATATTTCACAAACGAGTAACGAAACATTGTTGTGACAAAACAACATTATTTTTTAAAACCTATCCAACGATACCCGACACTATGGGGAACACGAGAAAAAACTTTTCATATAGAGGAGCTGCTTTGAAAATTCATAATTCAAAATTATTTATTTTGCATTAATCAAGGTTACATATGGTGATGATTATTTCTAAATATAAGTACTTTGAGCCTGCTTTGCCAAATAAATGGCCTGCAAAAGAAAAAATATATTTATTTTCATTTAAACTACAAATTACGTTTTTAATACTTTTCAAATCAATAATACTCCAAAACAAAATTGTCAAATTAGAATAGATTTAAAAATTGATGTCAAATGAGAATTTAAATAGATTAGATTAGAATTAAAAAGTGTTATTTTAAAAGAAACATATGTCACATATAAATATTAAAATTTAAGATTACCAATTCATAACTGCGATATGTTTTTTTTATTCCAGTCATAAAATTAATAAAATAACTAGTTCATTTTAACTCAATAAATTATATGCTGATTTTTTAAACAATAAATTTGTCAACATTCACAGTAAATAATATTTTTAAAATTTGACATTGAAATAATCACAATAAAAACACTTGTCACTTAAATAATTATAGATTGCTTTTTTAAATTTAGTGAAAGGCAGAGTTTTGTAACTTTCAGGAAGTTTATTTATACAACATAATACTTTATTATCATTTAGCTACTTGGATTATAATAAAAATTTTTTAAAAAGTGCTGTTTTACAAGGTGCCAAGAATAATTTATTTGAGTACCACGACTTAAGTTATAAACCTCTTTTGCAGTCTTAAATTCCCCATAGAACTGTTTTCCAAAGCAAACTGATTCATAGATATACAAACACGGTAGGGTGAGAAAATTTAAGTTCTTAAATAAAGGTTTACATTAATCGAGAGGAGGAGCACCTGAGATAGCACGAATACATCGTTTCTTAATAATGAAAGCCTTAGATATTTCTAAAAAAATATTTTTCCTAATTTTATGTTACTACTTTGCTGTCGTGACAGATATGATTCTTGCCATATTACCGTTTTCTAATACTAACAATCTGTGTGTTAGGTGCCTCATAGACCTACAACAATATTGATCAATACTTTTATTGTGCTATAATATTGAATACCCCCCCTTGATTCCAAACATTCAATAAATTCACTCAATAAAATTGACAAACCAGTCTCATCAATATTTTCGTGCGAGCAACATGGCTGACAAACGAAGTTTCGGCGGCAACCATGCTGGTGATTATGTTAAATAAATCTCCATATAATTCTATACATTCAAGTAAAAACTTCCGTTCTCTATCTTTTACAGCATTCTTGCTCGCCATTTTGCTTAAATTTACGACACGACCATATATTAAACACGGTGACTGACCAAGCGCGACCGCTCCAAACTCTAAAGTGAAAAATATTGTGCAATATTGAGCCTACACAGTACTAGAATAAAATATTGCGCAATAAAAATTAAACCCGCTCAAACTTTCGTTCAATCATTGTGCAATATTAATATTGCGCAATATTATTGTACATCTATGGGGTGCCTTAGACTACGGACTGATGACGGGACATATCAAATTTATAAGAGCTCCAAGTTTACTTCGAAACCCTAAAACATCAAATTATAGTTTTAAGTAAAAAAAGGCTCCCTCTAACCGCATTTCTTAGCAGTGTTTATCTTTACGCTGTCTCCTGCTGTAACCTGGATGTATTTTTCTACTCCTCCTATACTCTTCTGATTAAACTCGATGCGGGTTCCAAGACAGCTTACCTTTTCCCCAAGGCACCCTGAGCTCGCAACTCAGAGGTTATCAGGAAGGTTGCCGCTGTTGATTATGGTTTACAGAAGTTACAGTGGTGGGAACGAGAGGTGGGCCCATTGCCCTAACCGCAATTCACCAAGTCTTCACGGGATCATATAAAAACCACGGAATCAATCATGTGAACCAGTCAAACTAGAAATAATGTTTTTCATGATGGACTAGAAAAAATGATTATCACTTCCATCGTGGCTAGTAGGTGGTAGAGTTCCACAAGATCTCGTCTGGCTTTTTTGGTACCATCGCCTAACATATTCCTGCCACAATAGCGTCAATGCTTGTCACTGTCGTATTCTGGCTTAGAGGTTAACGTAACTGGTAGAATGCATATGGATTCATTACCATCCCGCCACACGATTAGCAACGCACCATTAATACCTTTGGAGTTTAATAGGCGGTAGTGGTCTCTTTTCATCAGAACAGCCTTCTGCTTGTTTGTTATCTCATGATATAAAAAAATAAGCTACATTATTAAGTAAAGATATGATGTTTTGTTTTTGTGAACGAAGTTGCGGGCAACAGGCAGTTGTGATAACCTCATATCATCTTACCTTACTAAATATACTTACTATATGCGTAAGGTTATAAGCCAAATAAGATTTACATAATACATAAATATAGCCTTATACTCTAACACCAAAGATTTCTTTCATCCAATTAAAATAGACATGACCTGCAATGCTTTTAAAGTATTAAAATGTATCTATGCTTATAAATGCGAATGTAACTCTGTCTGTCTGTCTGTCACTTCTTCACGCCTAAACCATTGAACCGATTTAGATAAATTTGGTACAAAGATAGTTTGAGACCCGAGAAAGGACATAGGATAGTTTTTATCCCGGAATTCTCACAGGAACGGGATCTTTTTATTATATCATAAGACAGCAAGCAGATGAGTCTCCTGATGGAAAGATCAACCATCACCTATAGACACCAAAGATGTTAATGGTGCGTTGCTATGTTGTGGTGAGTTCCAACGCCACAAGCATAACTTTACCGGCTACCTTACCTTCCAAACCGGTACACGACAATGACTAGCACTGACGCTATTGCGGCAGGAATAGGTAAGGCGGTGGTACTAGAGAGTATCGTGTGAGGTTATACAGAACTCTACCACTTAGTATCAAATTGTGAATAAAAAACCGGTTTATAGTTGTAAACGCGACGGCACAGTTTTCAAAAACATTGATTTGATGTTCGCCGCTCCCTACTTTGCTCCGCACTGTGCATGGCGTACAATTTCACAGTTTTGGCTTAAACCGTCTGTATAGTATTATGAAACGCTCTCATTTCAGATACGCTCCGAGCAAAACCTTTTTCAAAAACCGGTAAATATTTTTACTAACCGGTACTTCTTAAACCATTTTCAAGCCCTGCCTGGCATGTCTATACTACAATGTATAAAGGTTTTTGGCTACAATATATTCACTGTAGTTATATTTAGCTTCTCATCTTGGGTAAAATCTGTTGGCATAGTAAACACTCAAGAAAACAAACTTGTCGAATGGAAAGTCAACAGGGAGCTATTGCAATCTCAAGTATCAAAACCCCTAAGAAACTTACGACGCTATCTCGTGGTTTCTCATGGAATTTTCATACAAATGATAACTTTTTACATCCTAGGATAGCGAACAAGATGGCTTTCCTGATGTAAAGAATATGGTTTATCTCCTGTGTTGATTTTAATCCATTTTGAAGAATTTGTCACCTGCCTACCTGCTGGGTATTTCGTAAAAAATCGAAAGATCGACCAAACATCACTACTATATATGGATAGGGAATTAGGGGGTTTCGAGTGAAAAATATTTATCTGTAATGTTATAATATTATTTACAATTTGAATCCGATACGGAATTTCCGTGTTTATAAATTAAATTAAATTATTTAAGTAAGTATGATCAGGACCGACAGCTTTACGTGCTCATCCGAGGCAGGCCAGCTAGACATCCGAGGTGTGGTAGTAAACCACCCCGCCAGGCTCCAAGCCGCTACAGTGATTTTTGGTTTTTCGATAACGCCTCGAAATAACCTCAATAACAGTTCTTCCCGACCCGGAGATCAGACCCGTGATCATATAATCTAAATTTTCCCCGTGTTGGCCCCGGGCTCCTATGAAGAATAAGCCAACTGCCGTTCTGCCAGGCAAGTCGTAAAAGGCGACTCAGTGGCTATGCGAGTCACTACCATCGTGACTACTAGGTGGTAGAGTTCTGCATCGGTACGACCGGGTCTGGTACCACCACCTTACCTATTCCTGCCGCAATAGTGTCAGTGCTGGTCACTGTCGTGTTCCGGTTTGGAGGGTAAGGTAGCCGGTAAACTTATGCATGTGGCATAAAACCTCGCCACAATATAGCAACGCACAATTAACACCTTTGGTGTCTATAGGCGATGGTTGACTCTTTCCATCAGGAGAGCCATCTGCTTGTTTGCTATCTTATGATATAAAAAAAGCGCTATAGGCTAACCCCTAGACTATAAGACAGTCAATTCATATTTAAAAAAATTCATACATTTGAAAATCCTTGACACCCCCACTCATAATGAAGTTTTAGCTCCGCTGTGCTGCTATCTTGTCTAAAAGATAATATAATCTAAAAGCCCCGATTACTTTGATTAGTGCGAGTGTTTAATGCAGATGCACTAAGCACCTGCATTAAACACTCGCACTCGTACTCGCAGCGTAGTTAAAGTGATTAGATGCTGATTCTAATCACTCGCGCTGATCAACTGCTATCTTAGTTTATTTTTTGCTTAATAATAGGCACCTGCATTCTTTAATGCAGGTGCTTATTATTTACACTAATCAAAGTGTGCTTATTATTTACAGTAATCAAAGTTATTGCTTGTTATTTACACTAATCAAAATTATTGCTTATTATTTACACTAATCAAAATTATTTACATTAATCAAATTGACTCGCACTTACACTAATGAAAGTGTAATCAGGGCTTAACGTCTCACCTGTGTTTGGTTCTAACGCAATTTTTATTCCTGCTATAACGCCAGTGCTTGTCACTGTCATATTCCAGTTTTGTTGGTAAGGTAACTGTGCTTGTCACTGTCGTGTTTCAGGTTTGTTGGTAAGGTGATAACGCACCACATTAATACTTTTGACGTATATAGGCGATGGTTATCTCTTTCCATCAAATAATCCGTCTACTAGATCGCTTTTATGATAACGATATTTTATTAAAAAAATGTGTAAATCAGACAGCTCTGCAAACCCTCCCTGAAACTTCTCGCTAATGTATGAAAGGTATGAAATTAATGAAGCCACTAGAATATTTCAGTACGAATTTTCCGTAAGTAATTGAAATATATCCATGCGTTTTGTTTTTTGTGTCGGATACAAATGAAATTTGGAACTTTTTAAATTATTTTTTAATTACATAAATCGAACATATTATCGATTTTGAATTTGAACAGCCTCTGAAAATTTGGACGGACCTTCAAAAGTAACCCTTTATGTGTTTCAGCCAGAGATTATACCGTACATGGATAGAATAGGCAACTCGCCTATTCTATCTAGACTTTTGAAAAAGTGTTTAATAATTTACCTTATTAGGTAGGTGACCCGCGCAGCTTCGCCCGCAAGAATATTAATAAGTCATCCAAATAGCTTTTAATAAAAATTTCATCCCGTATTACAGCCCTCCAGGGACTGATTTTTGAAAAAAAAATTAGCCTATGTTTGACCCCGGATCTTCAACTATATCCGTGCAAAATTTCATGAAAATCAGTCCAGCGGTTTAGCCGTGAAAGCGTAACTAACAGACAGACAGACAGACAGACTTTCGCATTTATAATATTAGTATGGAAAGTATGGATATTAGTATGGAAGTATGGATATTAAGCAAATATTTATTTATTTTTCCTTAAATGACGTACATTTACAATAATAATAATAATAAATATTCACGGGACAAATTACAAATACTGATCTCACCCCAAAGTAAGCAAATTATTTACTTGTGTTATGGGTGTTAGTCAACGATATTAATACATAGAAATACATATATAATATTTAAATATATTTAATAAACACCCAAACCCGGAAATACAAACATTTATGCTCATCACACAAATGCTTGTCCCCGTCGGAGAACCCCGACGGGGACAAGCATTTGTGTGATGCCCGACACCCACCCCGACACCCCTTGGGTGTCCCCGGGGGGGACACCCGAGCCCCATCGTTTGCGTAGTCAGGGTCGCTAACCACTCGACCTACGGGGCGGTCTCCAAAAAATTACTAAATAATATGCCATTACAATTTAAGGCACCGCATACCTACTTTCTGTTGGCCTAAAGGTTGACTGGAGGAGAATGCCACTAGTCATTAAGTTCGCCTTTAGTACAAATTAATTTAAGGTGTACAATAAAGTTAAAATAAATAAATAAATAACAAATTCGCGTTTTAAAATCTATACCAATAAAAACTTGAGAGGTGTCAAGGGACACCCGGATGGAACGAAATTCCTTTATTATTATTTACAAAAAACCTGTATACACTCAACAAAAATAATCGTCGCGACACCACATTGTTCAATGCGAAATAGAAATGACAATATCTGGCTTGCTTTCTATAAGAGAGAGAGAGAGAGAGAGAGAGAGAGAGAGAGAGAGACAGACAGAGAAACATCCGCAAGCCGCACAGCTTACAATACCTTACTATAGCAAAAAGTGTCGTGACAACTTTTCGTAAGAATTTTTTCCGTCTAGCCCCCTTTCACAACGCGCGATAAGGAACTTCGTTCCAATAAAATTGGAGTGTCTATTTGTAATATTAAAATAACCGCTTTTTACTAAATGTATATGGATGTATACACGGTACATTTACCAAAATAATATTTTTTACAATTATTGTCGGTCTGTCTGTTTGTCTGTTTGTTCCGGCTAATATCTGGAACGGCTGGACCGATTTTGACGGGACTTTCACTAGCAGATAGCTGATGTGACACGGAGTTACTGAGGCTAGTTGAAAATAAAATTTACCGCGAAAATGCTTTGGACTGTTATGGCGTCGTGATAAAATTACACCGTGGTAATATTTACATTACATACGCTATGGTTTTTATAAAAATGTCAAAAACAATATGACGTTTTACCACGGTATGACGTAACACTTCCAGTTTTGCGTTTACTGATGCTGACGCAACTTAATGTTTATTTTTTCCAAATTTATATATTAAAATATTATCAATCCTCATTTTTATAGCAAAAATTTTAGTTACATATACGCTATGGTTTTTATAAAAATGTCAAAAACAATATGACGTTTTACCACGGTATGACGTAACACTTCCAGTTTTGTGTTTACTGATACTGACGCAACTTAATGTCTATTTTTTCCAAATTTATATATTAAAATATTATCAATCCTCATTTTTATAGCAATATGTGTGTCATTTATACACCAGTTACATGTGTGTGTGTGTGTGTGTGTGTGTGTGTTTTTTATGTCATAAGATAGCAAACAAGCAGATGGGTCTCCTGATGGAAAGAGTCAACCATCGCCTATAGACACCAAAGATGTTAATGGTGCGTTGCTATCTTGTGGCGAGGTCTAATGCCACATGCATAAGTTTACCGGCTACCTTACCCTCCAAACCGGAACACGACAGCGACAAGCACTGACACTATTGCGGCAGGAATAGGTTAGGCGGTGGTACCAGACCCGGGCGAGACAATGCAGAACTCTACCACCTAGTTGCCACCTACATTGTTACCACCTAGTGTGTAAACAAACAATGGGCGTTAAGTTTTATATCACACGATTTCTACTCTGATATAATTTAAATCTACAGATAAGTGGTAGGTAAGCTGCAAAGCCATAAGCCGGAGTTTACGATATATCGCGTGAATTAATCCTGAAGCTCTATGAACTTTATTATTCACTTAATTGAATAACGATGTTTTAAAGTGTTAATATAATGAAGACTCGTAAGTATGCAATTAAGATAAATAACTTTTATAGTGTGTAATTATATTTATAGTGTGTACGTATTTGTATATTGTATGTGTATTTATATATTTACTAGCTGACCCGGCAAACGTTGTTTTTTTCTATATTTTCTCACTTTTAAATCTTCCCTCGACTTCAAAAATTAATTCAAAACCAAAATTAACCAAATCAGTTCAGCCGTTCTCGAGTTTTAGCGAGACTGACGAACAGCAATTGATTTATATATATATATATATATATATATATATATATATATATATATATATATATATATATATATATATATATATAGTATTGTAAATAAATACCTCGTAAATTACGATTAGATTTTAATATATAAGCAATCTGCCCGCGATTTCACTCGCGTAGCTTTTGTTTTCGTAGGAATATCGGAAAGGTTTATATACTAAAACCTTTCTCAAGAATCAATCTATCTATTAAAGAAAACGCATCAAAATCCGTTGCGTAGTTTTAAAGTTGCGTGTGTGGCCGCGTTTCCGATCTGGTAGTAGTTTTTAAAAAATATGTTGACGTGTCAAAATAACTTGTAAAAAGTTTTATTGAATAAAGTATTTCTGATTTCTGATTTCTAAAGATTTAAGCATACATAGAGACATAGGGACAGACAGAGAAAGCGACTTTGTTTTATACTATCTAATGATTTAGATAAATTTAATAATGCAGTTAATTAAATTTGCTAACCTATTTTATGTGACCATCGCGATGCAACTAAAAAGAAAAACGCCAGTTTAATAAATAGATAAACGGCAGTAGGCGCAAAATATGTTTGTGCTTTTATGGTTACTGCTGACGTGGGCGAAAGTGTGGTAGATGTGGGTGCATAATTATGCCGCTGGGGTCGACTGTTTCGTCCGGACCATCGGTGAGTTTTATCCGTTTATAAAATCAGCGTTTTTCTTTTCGGTGATATCGCAAAGGTCACATAAAATAGTTCGCAAAACAGGTAGGCACACGTAGTGAAACAGAAAGTTTCATTTAATGAAAATTAATGTTTGTTTTACAATGGTCAGTAAAATGGTGCAATGGAATTCCCCCGTTTTAGCACTGGGCTCCTTTGTAGAATAGGCGAACTGCAGTTCTGCCAGGCAGGTCGTAAAAGGCGACTGATTGGCTATGCAAGTTCTACCATCGTGGTTACTAGGTGGTAGAGTTCTGCACTGTCTCTCCCGGGTCTGGTACCACCGCTTTACCTATTTCTGCCTCAATAGCACTAGTGCTAGTCACTGTCGTGTTCCGGTTTGGAGGGTAGGGTAGCCGGTAAACTTATGCGTGTGTCATTAGACCTTGCCACAAGATAGCCACGCATCATTAACATCTTTAGTGTCTATAGGCGATGGCTGACTAATTCCATCAAGAGACCCATGTGCTTATTTGCTTATTATATATAAAAAAAATCCCACACAATTTTACAACAGTTTCCAGCTCATAGTCCAAATTGGTATTAGAATCGGGTACTGAACATTCTCCTGCAGTATGTACAGTTTTTTATCAAACAAGGTGTATAATATAATATCCTGATGTAAGCCATAGGTACAACCAATCTCAAGTTCAGACAGAGCATGATGTATAATATAATATCCTGATGTAACTAAGCCACAGGTACAACCAATCTCAAGTTCAGACAGAGCATGATGTATAATATAATATCCTGATGTAACTAAGCCGCAGGTACAACCAATCTCAAGTTCAGACAGAGCATGACGTATAATATAATATCCTGATGTAACTAAGCCATAGGTACAAACAATCTCAAGTTCAGACAGAGCATGATGTATAATATAATATCCTGATGTAACTAAGCCATGGGTACAACCAATCTCAAGTTCAGACAGAGCATGATGTATAATATAATATCCTGATGTAACTAAGCCATAGGTACAACCAATCTCAAGTTCAGACAGAGCATGATGTATAATATAATATCCTGATGTAACTAAGCTATGGGTACAACCAATCTCAAGTTCAGACACAGCATGATATATAATATAATATCCTGATGTAACTAAGCCATAGGTACAACCAATCTCAAGTTCAGACAGAGCATGATGTATAATATAATATCCTGATGTAACTAAGCCATAGGTACAACCAATCTCAAGTTCAGACAGAGCATGATGTAATATATAATATCCTGATGTAGCTAATCCATGGGTACAACCAATCTCAAGTTCAGACAGAGCATGATGTATAATATAATATCCTAATGTAACTAAGTCATAGGTACAACCAATCTCAAGTTCAGACAGAGCATGATGTATAATATAATATCCTAATGTAACTAAGTCATAGGTACAACCAATCTCAAGTTCAGACAGAGCATGATGTATAATATAATATCCTGATGTAACTAAGCCATGGGTACAACCAATCTCAAGTTCAGACAGAGAATGATGTATAATATAATATCCTGATGTAACTAAGCCATAGGTACAACTAACCTCAAGTTCAAACAGAGCCGCAAAGCAATAAGCTCAGGTCTACGGCATACTGCGTGAAACGATCCCGTGGGTTTATTGGCTGCGGGAATCCTCTTGTATAAATTTTTAATTTCATACCGCGGAAGTATATTTCGTGTGGTTTAAATATAAAAGAATTGATTTTATAGATATAAACTTGCAACGAAATAAGATACCTCAATACACTTGAAAACTTTCAAGTGGATTTCTTTAGCGCGTATGTCGGAAGGTACACGTAAAAGAGAATTATTTTATTTAGTTTGATAGCAAACCAGCAGATGGTTTTCTTGTTGGAAAGATATAACCATCGGATAAAGTCACTAAAGATATTTTTGGTGCGTTACATGTGGCGGAAACCATACCCTACCAATAAATATACCGTCGAAATCGGAACCTGACAGTGAAAAGCACTGACGTTATTGTGGCGGGAATCGGAAAGGCGATGCTACTAAGCTCAGCCAAAACGTTACAGAACTTTATCACATAGTATTCATGATGTTAGAGACACGTAGTCTTCTCTCACGTTTTACGAGACGTCTAGCGGTAAGTCCCTATTCTGCAAATAGACCCACTTTCGTTCTGCCAGGCAGGTTGTAAAAGGTGACCGATTGACTATGCGAGTCACTACCATCGTGACTACTATGTGGTAGAGTTCTGCATTGTCTCCCCCGGGTCTGCTACCACCGCCTTACATTTTCGTGCTGCAATAGCCTCAGTGCTTGTCACTGTCGTGATCCGATTAGGAGAGTAAGGTAGCTGGTAAAATTATAAACGTGGTATTAGACCTCGCCACAAGATAGCAACGCACTATTAAAGTCTTAGGTGTCTATAGGCAATGATTGACTCTTTCCATCAGCAGAGCCATCTGCTTGTTTGCTATCTTATAATATAATAAAAAAGTGGTTTAGGCCTGAAGAAGAGATAGACAGAGAGAGTTACTTTCGCATTTACAATATTAGTATGGAAGTATGGATATTCATAAAGTTATTTAATATTTCAAACATAATACAACAGGTTGTATGAGTCAGACCGCTATGTGTTGCACTTTGAGTATTAAACCAACTTTAATACTCAAAGGTATCACCAGACTAGCACAACGTATCCCGAGCTGCGAGCATGTCGCATGTTTCAGTGACGTGAACCCATAAGTTTTCCCTACCAAAAATTGTTTCCATCTTCTTCTTCCTCTTCTTATGTCAGAAAGTTCAGCCAATCCAAATCTGTTTGCTACAGCAGCATCATTGACCTCGTTAAGGTCGTCTACCGTACAGGTAGTAGGGCACAGTGGACATGATAAGACATGACATGACTTGCTCAACGTGGCTTAATAACTTTCACTACAAAAAAAATATAACCAGATAGCGACGAGCTGCTACTCGTCTATTTAATTAAATAGACATCTTCAAGCGCTTATACAATGAAAAACCCCAAGACGTTAGGATAGCGGCGGGTTTATTATCAGCATTTTTGTATTTAACAGTTAACTGGTTTTTATCGCCGCTCTGTTCGGTAGTTCGTTTCAGCTCGTCGGTTACCGTAATGTTCTAGATTTTCTTATATGACGATAGTAAAAATAAATTAGTTGATTTTCATGGAAGTATTTTTTATACACAGAATATCAAATACTCAGAGTTTTCCTGATGGAAGGACAAAGCCTTCTATATACATATTATTTATAATATAAAATACCTGTCTCCCATAACATATTTCGCGTAAGTTCCGATCTACGGAAAAAATGGGATTTTATGTAGCCTTTCTTTTTAGCCATTATATTTTCCGCACTTAGCTCCTTAGGCCATTGTACGTAGCTAGCTAATACTATTTCAGCTATTCTCTTTCCAAGAACTTATAAGATGTCTGATATTTTCTCAATCTTTTTTTAGGAGTTTTTGGGTTTTTCGAAATGCATGCGCGTTATGCAGACACGCTCCTGTACTCAAGGAGAACGTGATTTCTTATTCCTCTTCTAAAAGGGATTTGTGTTACACCTATGTTAAATAGGTGTCGATTTAAATTACAATATCCTGTAATTGTGTCCACAATTTTTCTTAGGTCACTTCTGTTGAGTTTTGTGATGATGTGTTGTGTAAGGTGTTTCAAAAGGGTCAACTCAATCTCATTTGTTTGCCTACAATTATTTGTATCTTGTTGGTATGTTCTCTCAGTTAGTCATGTGATAAGTTGGCTATATGGCATGACGCTTGTTGGTTCTGGACTGTATAACTTTTTTTCTCCATTTTTACCCGTCTATCGGCTGCATTATTGTTGTGAAAGTTGCTGCTTTTTATCGATTACAGGATCATTTGGTTGGTGTTTGATGCTCCTTCACTTAAATTGTGACATTCTAGCTTTATGCTCGAATTGAAGAAGTTGGTCTTTAAAGCTACAAGGTCCAATAAACTATGTGAAATTATGCGTATAAATTTGATTCTTATTTTCTTTTGCCTAGACATCTGTTGTATCTCTGCTGTCACATACCTGTAAGTATCCATCCTACGATGGTTGTGTAAGGTTGTCTTCACTTTAGTTGTTACCTTCATTTCTTAACATATACATCTGTGATCTGCTAGAGATGGTTCAATAGTCACATGCTAATTGGTTATATTACCAGTTGTTTTTTCCTGATGCATGGGTTATGTCTCTAATAGTCTGGAATTAAGAACTAACAAAAGTTGGTTCGGAGTCAGTATATATTCAGGAATTGCTGATAGATTGCAAATGTTAAATAATTCGCTTGCCGGTTAGCAGGGTAAAGTAGCCGGCAAACGTATGATACAGCATTTTATCTCTGCCATAAGGAATTTTACGTATTATTAACTTCTTTGGTGTCTATAGGCGATGTGATTTGGTGTCTACATAAATCAATAGCTGTGCAATAGTTCCTCAAAATGAATTTTAGTAGATTTCGATAATCTTTTTTTTTAATCATCTCTGTGGTATAGTGGTTCAGTGTCGGTGTTGACCACATGAGGTTTCGGGTTCGATCCCCGGGTCGGGCAATACAAAAATGTGTGTTCAGTTTTCTGATAATAACAATATTGGCCGAGATTGGAACGTGTCCAATTGGCGATAGGCTCGCCACCTATCACATTGTGGATCCAAGTATCTTCGGCTAATCGTGAGTGCAATTATTGTACCTCTGCCTAGCTCGGGGATACAGGCGTGAAGATAATTTACTCTTGATAAGCTTAACACGGATACATCTGTGCATTCAGTCGGATTCGTTCTGGATAAGGTCTATAATTAATACTAAAGTAAAGAAGGAATTATACTAACAAGATAATCAACTGTCTATATGTATGAAGTAAAACAACGATTATTTCTTTTCAGATATTGATGTCTTGTGGAACACAACGCGCACTGATGTCATAGTGAGAAGAGTATATAAGTCTATTGACACTCATCCGGGTGAGTTTATCTGTACTTTTTATCATACGGTGCTGTAATTTCCGCTTATTTTTCCCTTTTTACAAATATTATTGGTGTCACGTGCGTGTCTTTCAAAAGGCTGCGATAGAATGCCGCGCTACCGCCGTCAGCTCGCCAATCTTGACATACGAAACAAACACCGAAAAGAAACGATCGAAGCGCCAACAAAACAACCAATCAGATGATACCGGAAATAATAGAGGATTTTAAATACAGTAATAGTCAAATGATATCCTTAATTTAAATAAATATCGATGTTTTGCTTTACACTTATGAATTATTCAAACATAGGGTATTTTTTTTCACAAATTAACCCCTCAATTTTTTTTTTCAAAAATTAACCCCTAAGGGGCTGAAATAGGGTATGAAATTTGTGTAAAAAAGCTATATCGACGACATGTTAATATACTCGCGAGCGAAGCTGCGCGGGTCAGCTAGTTGACGATATTCTTCAAAATGATTTCTACTCGAGGGGTAAGCTGAGCGAGTCATTTAGTATAAATTTAATCAAATGTCTTCAGCTTATAACATGTGCCATACAACTATATTATACAACGAAACATTTTAAATTTAACTTATAGAAATAAGTTTGGAGACGTCTGTACGAAAATGCATTATATGACAATACTGATGCATTTTATTGATACAATACAATTTGTACTGTCATGCGCAAAACTTTTATTTAATTCTTTATTGTACACAGTAATATCTATACATATAATAAAATCGTAGGAAAATCAAAACTGTGCATTGAATATTTTTTTAAAAGAATACTTGGGGCGTGATCTACAATCGATATCGAAGCCAAAAATGTAGTTTTAAGATTTTTTTTCTGTTTGTCTGTATGTATGTCCGGGGTAAACTCAAAAAGTACTGCATGGATTTACTTCAAATTTTGCATGAATATTACTAACAGGTCGGGTCAACATATAGACTACATATTATCACGCTATCATCTACGGGGGAGGAGCTGTGCGGAGTAAACGAAGTCAGCGCGGACGAAGTCGCTGGCAACAGCTAGTCATTAATATAACAGCAATAATAGAAAACAAGTACAATGGACGAGCTTATCTCTAGTAGAGATTTCTTCCAGCCAACCCGTAACAAGGAAATATTAAAAATAAAAATAACTTGGTGTGCAATGAATTATTTATACATATAATATAATAAAATCGTAGGAAATTCAAAACTGTACATTGAATATTTTTTAGAAGAATATAGTTTTTAGAATTTTTGTCTGTTTGTCTGTATGTATGTCCAGAGTAAACTCAAAAAGTACTACATGTATTTACGTCAAATTTTGCATGAATACTACTAAAAGGTCGGGTCAACATATAGGCTACATATTATCGCGCTATCACCTGCGGGGGAGGAGCTATGCGGAGTAAACGAAGTCCGCGCTACGAAGTCGCGGGCAACAGCTAGTTTACAATAAAATAAAATTTTCTTCATATAATATTGCATTTAATTCATGTTATGTAAGTGTATTTAGGTCCGCTGTTTAAATACGTCTTTTATAATAGGCCCGGTACGTGCTTCGCTATGTATAAAGTGAAATATTAAAAAATATTAATTGGAACATCAAATTCACAAAAAATGTGATAAATGAAGAACCGATTTTGTGCAAACTTCACATAAACCCTCCGAACAAAGCCTAAACATTAGGTTGGATAGGTGAGCCCGTTCTTAGGTTATAAAATTAGATTTAACTATAGTAAAAGTAGTTTAAAATTCCCAAAGGTTTTAGAATCTTACCGATATTTAAAATTGAAAAATGTATTGAACCACAGCTATGTAAAATAATATTTTATTATAAAATTTAATATTATTTTGAGGACAAAAAAGCCAGTGAATGATTGCCCCTAATACTAAATCTCTGATAATTGTGTAATTAAAAATTGCATTTAAAAAAAGGAAAGGCTGCTAAGTTTTTTTGCCGTACCTTCGCGTTCCGATCCGATAATAGAATTGATATAAAAAATCCAAGATACACAATCAGTGTCTCAAAAAGTCTTCTAAAATGAGCGCACAATTTAAAATCGTGCGCTCATTTCAAATATACAATCGCGTCGGACGCGACACTGTTAATTTTATTACTTTTTTGTACATTGCTTTGTAAAAATAGCTGTTTTTACAAAGCAATGTACAAAAAAGTAATAAAACAGCTATAAATCTTTTATCTTTTCGCTAAAGGTTGGATATGCAAAGACATACGTTTTTGTCATTTCTATAACTACTTATGTAAAATTAAGGACAGTTTTGAGTGTCAGTTTTTTACATCAATGGATAATAGATTTTTTTTATTTTTTTTATTTTTATATCATAAGACATCAAACAAGCAGATGGGTCTCCTGATGGAAAGAGTCAACCATCGCCTATAGACACCAAAGGTGTTAATGGTGCGTTGCTATCTTGTGGCGAGGTCTAATGCCACATGCATAAGTTTACCGGCTACCTTACCCTCCAAACCGGAACACGGCAGCGACAAGCACTGACGCTATTGCGGCAGGAATAGGTAAGGCGGTGGTACCTGACCCGGGCGAGACAATGCAGAACTCTACCACCTAGTAGCCACGTTGGTAGTGACTCGCATAGCCAATCGGTCGCCTTTTACGATCTGCCTGGCAGAACGGCAGTTGGTCTATTCTTCAAAGGAGCCCGGAACCAACACGGGGAAAGATATAAAATTGTTAAAAGTGCCTGTAAAAGTTAATTTAAATGAAACAATTCGACTTTGACTTTTAAAAAGTATTTATATAGGTAGTTTCATGGAAGTGGACTTTAGTGCACTTCTGTTTTCTCGTATAGTTTGGCAAAAAAGAGTGCGTTGCGGTGACGGATTGAACTAAAACACACTAGTTATGACAACACTAAAGTTATCGGGATTCGAGTCATAAATTTCAATTGTTTCTTGTTTACTTTCCAATAATTTCACATTTTTATTATATTTCTAGTCTAGTATTTTGGAGCCTATTCAATGAAACAAACAAACAATCAAATCTTGTGTGTTGCGGCTAAACTTCGAAGTATCAAAAATAATTATGCAGTACTAGCTGTTGCCAGCGACTTCGTCCGCGCGGACTTCGTTTACTCCGCACTGCTCCTGCCCGTAGGTGATAGCGTGATAATATCTAGCTTATATGTTGTCCCGACCTGTTAGTAATATTCATACAAAATTTGAAGTAAATCCATGCAGTACTTTTTGAGTTTACTCCGGACATACAAACAGACAAACAGACAAACAGACAAACGGACAAACGGACAAACGGACAAACGGACAAACGGACAAACGGACAAACGGACAAACGGACAAACGGACAAACGGACAAACGGACAAACGGACAAACGGACAAACGGACAAACGGACAAACGGACAAACGGACAAACGGACAAACGGACAAACGGACAAACGGACAAACGGACAAACGGACAAACGGACAAACGGACAAACGGACAAACGGACAAACGGACAAACGGACAAACGGACAAACGGACAAACGGACAAACGGACAAACGGACAAACGGACAAACGGACAAACGGACAAACGGACAAACGGACAAACGGACAAACGGACAAACGGACAAACGGACAAACGGACAAACGGACAAACGGACAAACGGACAAACGGACAAACGGACAAACGGACAAACGGACAAACGGACAAACGGACAAACGGACAAACGGACAAACGGACAAACGGACAAACGGACAAACGGACAAACGGACAAACGGACAAACGGACAAACGGACAAACGGACAAACGGACAAACGGACAAACGGACAAACGGACAAACGGACAAACGGACAAACGGACAAACGGACAAACGGACAAACGGACAAACGGACAAACGGACAAACGGACAAACGGACAAACGGACAAACGGACAAACGGACAAACGGACAAACGGACAAACGGACAAACGGACAAACGGACAAACGGACAAACGGACAAACGGACAAACGGACAAACGGACAAACGGACAAACGGACAAACGGACAAACGGACAAACGGACAAACGGACAAACGGACAAACGGACAAACGGACAAACGGACAAACGGACAAACGGACAAACGGACAAACGGACAAACGGACAAACGGACAAACGGACAAACGGACAAACGGACAAACGGACAAACGGACAAACGGACAAACGTACAAACGTACAAACGGACAAACGGACAAACGGACAAACGTACAAACAGACAAAAATTCTAAAAACTATATTTTTGGCTACGCTATCTTTTGTAGATCACGCCCCAAGTATTCTTTTAAAACTATATTCAATGTACAGTTTTGACTTTCCTTCGATTTTATTATATGTATAGATATGTGATACCGTATAAACGTTAGTGGCGACCTCAATTATTTTTTACTATTTTTTGCCAAGCTATAAATTATACTTCATTACTATGTTTGTGTATCATCACTGATCTTCTTCTAATTCTTCTTCTTTAAATTTGTTTAATACTCAAAGCTGATCTCATCCTAAAACACACCCATTTGACGAGTAGTTATTGACTCTAATAACGTTAGACTCGGGTTCGATTCCTGACTAGGACTAGGAGTTTGTGTGTGATGAGCATAAATATTTGTATTTCTGGGTTTTATTGCATATTAAATATCGCCCGTATTCATAAACAATCCTTACCTAAGTAACGTAGTAACACTATGCGAAGAACGCTAATTTGCTATGCAATTCACATGACAAGCCATCTGTTTCATAAACAACACTTAAGTATTACTTGCCTGTGAGATATCATAGTGTCGAATACCCAGCTGTGATTGGTTGGTTTTATTGCAGCGTATTTCACACTGTATGTTTCACAAATGTCAATTGTCAATAGATCAAATTATCAAAATATTCTTTCTAACCACGATTCTAATCTACGTGTCTTTTGGGTGTTACTATTTTTAATTTATTCCTGTTTATTATTTAATATAGTGTTATCAATATGGCTACGTCTTCGAATATACATATATTCGGTGTAAATATTTTTGAAGAGACAAAAATATTTTGCAAATCTCGAATACCTTATTTTGTTCTAATTATTCTTTGGTATTTATTTAATTACAGAATTCTTCTTCACTTTCGTAATCCATTACAAACACAAATTTCAACTTCACTTATACATATTAACATTAACCCTCACCTCACTCTGGTCAATACAATACTAATTTATGGGACAACATCTGGTCACCAGACTCCAAGACTGGACACTATGCGTTCTGTAAAATAGCTCGGCGGTTAACTTTGCTGTGCGTAGATTTGAAAGGACGCATAGTGGAGACCGGCACTTAAGTATCGTCTATGAATCGCTTTAAACGACCCTATGCGCTCACTAACACTATGCAATCTCATAGTATCGTTTATGAATACGGGTGTATATTTCAGTATAAGACCTGCCGCCCATATCTTTCAACAATTATCATCATCAACAAAATTTTACTGCACCATTATGCATCACGGTTAAGAATTATTTAAAGTTGTTCAGTTCAGTACAGTGGTTGAAATTGAACGTAATAAGGAATTTTAGTTACTACCAATAACTAATAAAACGGAGCTAGCACAACATCCTCCATGTTAGTCCGGGTCTTTTTTTTATTAGTTATCTTTTTCTAAGATATTTATCTAACATCTACGATCTTTATTGCGGCTTCTGAGATGTTATAACCTCGAAATGCGGGCCTGTATTACAGGATCCTCTAGAACCTACCTCAGCACCAGTCTTACAAACGGGCGTAAAAATAGGTATTAGTCAATAAAAATTTGTAATAAAAACCCATTATGACGAGAAACAAATAAATAAATAAATAAATAATATGACCCGCGAATAATACTTTTCATAATTTTTTTATACGTGGTTACATTTATACGTTATTTTAATATTTTTTTTATATCATAAGATAGCAAACAAGGAGATGGGTCTGCTGATGGAAAGAGTCAACCATCGCCTATAGACACCAAAGATGTTAATGGTGCGTTGTTATCTTGTGGCGAGGTCTAATGCCACATGCATAAGTTTACCGGCTACCTTACCCTATAAACCGGAACACGACAGTGGCAAGCACTTTTGCTATTGCGGCAGGAATAGGTAAGGAGGTGGTACCAGATCCGGACGAGACAATACAGAACTCTACCACCTGGTGAATAAATGAAATAATAGATTTTTTTTGTTTTTTATATATTATATAAATAATAGTTTGATGTTTTGGTGAATATTAATAAGTCAATTTTCATCGCGTCTATGTTGGTTCCTTTTTAGGGTTCCGTACTTAAAAGATAAAAACGGAACCGCATTACTAAGCCTCCGCTGTCTATCTGTCCGTCTGTCTGTGTGTCTTCAAGCTGTATCTTATAAAACATGAGCTAGAAAGCTGAAATTTTCACAAATTATGTAGATACTTCCGTTGCCGCTATAACAACAAATACTAAAAAATAAAAAAAAAAATAAGGGGGTCTCCATACAACAAACGTAATTTTTGATGTTTTTTTATAGATTATGGCACGGAACCTTTCATGCGCTAGTCCGACTCGCACTTGGCAGGTTTTTAATAAAAGACAATCTTCCATTCAAATTATAAAAGGAGTAGATAGTAGATAAACGTATCATCTTTGTGACTACTAGGTGGTAGATGTCTGCCATGTCACCTTGTCTATTTCGATTGCTAAACTACCATTAGTGTTTGTCACCGTCTTGGGTCGGTTTGAAGGGTAGAGTAGCTGCTGGCATGAGGTATTACATTCTCGCTTTTTTATATCATAAGATAGCAAACAAGCAGGTCTCCTGATGAAAAGAGTCAACCATCACCTATAGACACCAAAGATGTTAATGGTGCGTTGTTATCTTATGGCTAGGTCTAATCCCGCATACATAACTTATGTAACATAAGTTTACCGGCTACCTTACCCTCTAAACCGGAACACAACAGTAACAATGATGCTATTGCGACAGGAATAAGTAAGGCGGTGGTATCAGACCCGGTCAAGATAATGCAGAACTCTACCACCTAGTAGCCACGATGGTAGTGACTAGCATAGCCTATCAGTCGCTTTTACGACCTGCCTGGCAGAACGGAAATTGGCCTATTGTTCAATGGAGCAATTCAATCGCTTCACAGATTGCAGCATACTACTTTCAGCTTTGATGCTTTGGTATTAATAGGCGATGTTTGTCTAATCCCAACAAAAACGCCATCTGCTCCTCACCTATAATATTAAAAAAACATAGCCTTCCATACTTGAAAGATAACTGAGACAAATAGGGAACAATTAACTATTCCCTAACCAGTAAGCAAGCTCATTTAAATTTCTACCCACAACAAATTATTGAGGACGAACTCTTGTAATTTCTCCAATTTAACCTTTGCGAGTGACCTTTCCCGCATTTCTAAATGCTTACTGAATAAATTAAATTTGTTTAGATAAGTCTTTGTGACTGCCTAATACAGGTATATTTTTACTTAATAGGTATGTCACCACGGTCTGTTGTTAAAATGGTTTGTAAAGAAATAAAATAATTTTAATTTTAATATACCATGAAGTTCGATCGATATTATATAAACAAATTAAAAAAAAAGTCTAACATAGCTGCTAGACCAAATTTCATTTAATGAAACCAATACCCTTAAGTGCTTTGTATCCTTAACTTATAACTTTTCTCACATGAATATTTAATAATCTCTCTATTTGAAGCTAACTTATTTATAATATCAGTGAATAGATAATAGAGAATTTCATCCCAAATTAGTTTTTTAAATTTCAAAATTTATTTGGATTTAAAATATTATTTCTTAATTAAATTCTGCCAGGTAATTCTTAATTAATTTACTGCCAGTTTTAATAGTCTGAAAGAGTATAATTATGTGACATTTTCTTGATTTTACTAGTTATTACTACTAAGTTATATAATGGTCGATTTCCTGTTAATATAATATGTATATTTAATCTGTACTAAAAATTAAAATTAGAGTGTTTGTAATGTTAAAATAACCACTTATTACTAAATACATATGGATATATGGTACATATGTCAAAATAACATTATTTTTTTTTTTTGCAATTTTTGTCTGTCTGTCTGTTTGTTCTAGCTAATCTCTGAAACGACTCGACCGATTTTGATGGGACTTTCACTAGAAGATAGCTTATATAACAAGGAAGGCTAAGGCTATTTTAATTAAGAAAATTTTCCACGCGGACGAAGTCGCGGGCACAGCTAGTATATATAAATATATATTTGATGTAGGTACAATGTGTGTGTGTGTGTGTGTGCAAATTCATCTATGTATTATTTTATTTGTTGTTCCCAATATCTTCCTATTTGTTAATCTCTGGTCTACATTTCGGGTTAGCTGGAAGAAATATCCACCAGTATAGATAAGCTCACCCATCGACCCCACACAGCCCATAGACGCCTAATGTTCGATTTTCCGTATTGAATGCATTCTGGCAACTAGCTGAGCTGAGCTGCAACATCGTGATTGGCTTACTCAAGGCCACAGTGAAAGATAGTGATGTACAGAGGATCTGATTGGTCGACACTGATTGGGTATTGGTGCATGGACATTTACATCGGAACTATAAGTCAGATGTGTTGACAGATGCCATTCGCCTGTTTTGCGGATTGTGTGGGTTGTATGGGTTGTGTGGTCGGTGAGCTCACCTTTTGCTGCAGTAGATGTAATGTATACTTGGGTAACCAATGAAACAAGGCGCGCGTATTGAAGTTAGTTTAATACTGACTTGCATATACAACATTTAAGATGACAGACTTTGACAAAGTGACATCTGTCAAACCTACACTCGTAGGGGTGTCACCTGTATACATAACAAGATGGCTCTCCTGGTGCAACAGCCAGCGCTGGACCTGGACCACCACCTGGAGCAACCACCGTTTATAGACACCAAAGATGTTAATCGTGTGGTGCTATTAGTGTGGCAAGGTGGAAATGTCACATGCATAAGTCTACCGGCTACCTTGCTCTCCAAACTGGGGCATAACAGTGATAAGTACTGACGCTATTGCAGCAGAAACACGTAAGGCGGTGGTACCATATACCTGGGCGAGACGTTGCGAAACTTTACCACCTAGTAGTCACAACGGACGTGAATAACAATGTTAGTCAAGTATCTTCACGCCCGTATCCCCGAAGAGGTAGGCAGAGGTACAACAAGTGCACCCACGATTAGCCGAAGATACTTGGTCCCACAATGTGATAGGTGGCAAGCCTATCGCCAACCGGGCACTTTCCAATCCCGAGCAACGTTGATTTTATCAAAAAACTGAAAAATACATGTTTGAATTGCCCGACCCAGGAATCGAACCCAGGGCCTCATGTGGTCAACTCTGACACCGGCCTACTAGACCACAGAGGCGATGTTAATATTTCATTATTTTTATTGTATAAATTATGTAAGTCGATTCGGGATTTAAGGAATAGACCATGTGCCGTTTTGCCAGGCAGTTCGTAAAATACAAACGATTAGCTATACGTCTCACTTCCGTCATAAATTTCCGCAGCATCTCGCTTGGGTATGGTCCTACTGCCTTACCTATTCCTATCGCAATAGTTTCAGTATTGGGAGGATCGTGTTCAGATAACAATAACTCCCGAACGGATAAACCGATTTTGATGCAATTTATGCATTGGGAAAAGTTTTTTGAGGAAGCTGAATAGATTTTGACTCAGTCGGTATATTACTTTGGAAGTTATGTTAAGAAAAATGTTTCACCAAAACTTTTTTGAGGTTTATTCAAAATTTCTCAATGTCTCCTAGACCGAATTGAGCCAAATTTTTAGAAAATCTACGTTGAATAGATTCCAATCGAATGTCATCAACCGAGTTTCAATCGGTCAAGCCGTTCAAAAGTTGCAAGATATTTACATACACAGATACACATACACACACACTTACACACACACATACAAAAAAAAATCAGTAACGTCCTTATCTACATAAATACGTAGCGGGAAGTTAAAATAAATTATATCATCATTTTCTGAAAGAGTGTTTCAGAAAAGTGCGACCACAAACACCATGACACGAGAATTTTGCACGTTTCATATTTCAATACCTACTAATAAAATTGTGGGTGTTTATTTGAAAATAGAGTTAATATTATTATTTAAGTCAAAATGTAAATCCGCCATAACTTGTATTAACTTTGTTAGCTATTTCATGAATCAACATAATATAAATAAATAGGAAGCTAAATAAAATGACATTACATCGTAAATTGATTCCCATTCTTTAAAGGATTTATCGCCCGTTAATTCCGTTACATTAAAATTGTTTATGAGCATTTGTAATTTATGAACAGTTTAGGAATTAATTTACAATTTGCAAAACACCTGCGACTCGTAGAATATATTCGCTTACATATAATTGTGACTTTTTGATTTGAAGAGTAAGGATACCGGTTAGATATTCCAACTACGCTTTGGAACTCAGCACCTCATATTTTGCAGTGATCATGCTAAGAAGAAGATCATGGGAAGACAAAAACTGACATACCACGATCAGATTGATCGAGTACTGTCCGAAGGTAGTGTCAAGTCTTCGCAACCGGCGTGTGTGTATGAAGAGAGTGATGAATGTGGAGGAAGCGAGACAAGCCTGCAAGGATCGTGATGTATGGCACTCGGTTCTCTCTGCCTACCCCGTAAGGGATCTGGCATGAAGATATGTATGTATGTATGTATGTATCATGCTAAACATCCAAGCCCAGTGTTAGTCCGGTTCCTCGTTAAAGATTATACTATCTGCCATTTGTTAATCAGTTCGTAAATGATGAGCGATTGTTTATTCATATTGGTATCACTTTATAAACCCGCTTCAGCTAAATCTCTTATTCCTTCTATACTCCTGGTCCGGTCTCCAAGTAAGCCACGAAAATGCACTAAGAAAACCACATATGAAGCTACGGGGTGAGGGGAAGGAGGGTGCGCGTTCACAGTGGCACGCATACGCGATTCGGCCGCTGTTCGAACGAAAGTCGAAAACAAAAACGCATCACTGTTCCGCGTGCGTGTGATATCCATTCTTTCAATCGCCGCTTAATTAGATAGAAGATAAAGTGTGGTGTATAATCTCCGGAAGAGTCCAGGGCTTTCCTGCTATTTCCTTCCTTCTCGAACCAACACCTGTTTGAGTAGTTAACCGCCGCTCTGTCATTTTTTGCAGTCTAGAAATTTTTTGTTCTGCAGTCAAGCGGTGACCATGTTGGTTATCGCTTGTGGTCCCTCCCTTATATAACCCAGTCGTATATTTCGTCGTGGTACCAATTTTGGTCATACATCAACATATCATTAACATTATGACTGACCTGTTTCTACCACAACAACTATTTGTCTTGTGATGTGACTAGCGTAGCTGGAAACAACAGCAGTCGGTAAACTTTTGCATGTGAAGTTACCCCCGTGTTGGTTCCGGGCTCCTTTGAAGAATAGGCCAAATGCTTTTTTGCCGGGCAGATTGTAGGCGACCGATTGGCTATGCGAGTCACTGCCATCGTGACTACTAGGTGGGAGAGTTCTGCATTGTCTTGCCCAGGTCTAGTACCAACGTCTTACCTATTCCAGTCGCAATAGCGTCAGTGCTGTCACTGTTATATTCCGGTTTGGAGTGTAAACTTATGCATGTGGCATTTGACATTCGCCACAAGATGGCAACGCACTATTTACATGACTTTTTCCATCAGGAGACCCATCTGCTTGTTTGCTATTTTGTGATTTAACAAAAAACATCCTGTGACACGAATAGTAACGAACCATGAACAACTTTAATATTTATAAAAGGGATGGTTATTTCTTTTCATCAAAAGAGGCATGAGCTTGTTTGCAATCTTATGATATATTTATTTTTACAAAGTGTGAAACAAAGTTGCTTCTTATAATATGTTCTCTTATATCTTTTAAATTACGCAACGGATTTTAATGCGGTTTTCATCAATAGACAGAGTAATTCAAGAGCAAGGTCAATATGAATAATTGCTGCAAATTATAATAGAAAACAATCGAGATTTTTTTTTCTTTATATCATAAGGTAGCAAACAAGCAGGTGGGTCCTGGGATCCTGATGGAAAGAGTCAACCTTCGGCTATAGACATCAAAGATGTTAATGGTGCGTTGCTGTCTTGTGGCGAGGTCTATGCCTACCTTATGCATAACTTTACCAGTTAACTTACCCTCCAAACTGGAAGACGACAGTGACAAGCACTGATGTTCTTGTGGCAGGTATAGGTAAGGCAGTGGTACCAGACACGGTCGAGCCAACTCTACCACCTAGTAGCCACGATGGTAGTGACGCGCATAGCCAATCGGTCGCCTTTTGCGACCTGCCTAACAGAACGGCAGTTGGCCTATTCTTTAAAGGAGTCCGGGATCAATACGGGAATAACTTTCAAAGATTTGTCGTAAAAACAAATTTTTGGGTGCTTACACTAGTGCTAATCTGGGGCGAGGCGTAAGTAAAAAAAATGTACAAAATACAAGACCAACGTTATAGTCGAAATAAATAAAATTCAATAATTCGAAAGTACTTTTGTACTTACCAGTATAAACAGAAGGTAAGAACATCTCGACTCGCACGTTCCACTGCGGATATTGCGGTATAAATCTTAAAAGAATATTACATTGCTACTTTCATATATCCCAGTTTGAGTGTTTTATTATTGAGTTGAGCGATCTAATACGCCCATATCAATTCCATCCTTTCGGATTTTTATTTTCTATAAAGTTGGTATTAGCTTATTGAAAACAGAAATCTAATTTTAAAATATTTTTAATACCAAAATGTCGAAGTTACGGATTCTAAAGACAGTATTAAAGATTTTCATTTATATGTATATCTGTTAGACAATAAATGAAATGAAAATTATTTATTTGTAAGAATATGGCTGCTACAAATTATTAAAATTAATCAAAGATAACAGCATATTCTACTACGATATTTTTTATATCATAAGATATCAAACAAGCAGGTGGGTCTCCTGATGGAAAGAGTTAACCATCGCGTATAGACACCAAAGGTGTTAATGGTGCGTTGCTATCTTGTGGCGAGGTCTAATGCCACATGCATAAGTTTACCAGCTACCTTACCCTCCAAACCGGAACACGACAATGCCAAGTACTGACGCTATTGTGGTAGGAATTGGTAAGGCGGTGATATCAGACTCCGGCGAGACAATGCAGAACTCTACCACCTAGTAGTCACGATGGTAGTGACTTGCATAGCCAATCGATCGCCATTTTCGACCTGCCTGGCAGAACGGCATTTAGCCTATTCTTCAAAGGAGCCCGGGACCAACACGGGTGAAAATGATATGATATTGAGTAAGCGAGTGAAATCCATAAAAATAATGTAGAGATAGAATGATCAAAGAAAGTTTAAGCTGAAGGGGGTGGTGAACTGATATGTGGTACTAAATATGTAAAAAATAGGTACTTAAATTTTTATCTAATTATTCAAACACCGTCCGTCCGCGTCCGTAGCACGCATATAGATATTGTCAATGATATAAAAAACCCTAGATGCACAATCCCGAACAAAACTGACACTCAAAAGTGTCCCTAATTTCATTTAAATATTTATAGATATGGCAAAAACATATGTCTTTGCATATCCAACCTTAAGTGCAAGACTTATAGTTGTTTTTACAAAGCAATGTACGAAAATAAATAAAATTGACAGTGTCGCGACCGACGCGATTCTATTTGAAATAAGCGCCTGATTTAAAATTATGCGCTCATTTTTGGAGGACGTTTTTGATACACTGATTGTGTATCTTGGGTTTTTTATATCAATGGATATTGTAGTTAATTGTTTACAAACAGCTATTATGACTACACTACTTAGAGGGCAACGCGGTGACCATACGTTTTGAATATTAAGAACTACACTAATATCATACGTACGTATCGTACCTTAGTGTACTCAATCGGTACAGTAACCTGGAAGTTATATTAAAAAAAATGTTTTTTAAAAATTTCTCAAAATCTCTTAGACCGAATTGGTTCAAATTTTCAGGATGTCTAAGTTGGTCGGAATTCAATCGCATGCCATTAACCGCGTTTCAATCAGTCAAGCCGTTCAAAAATTATGAGATGTTTACATACACAAACACCACACACATACATACACACACACGTATTAATGTCATCTTGAAAATAGTCGCAAAAGGCTTCTATGACTTCAAAACGTGGAGGTCTTGTGAAAACTGGATTTTCGAAAATCGGGGCAAAGTCTGACCTTGAAATCAAACCCGGTACTTAAGAATCTTGTTGCTAAGTGTGATTTTTTTTTTCGCATTCGATCGTGAGCGCGTTTGGAGTTTACTAGGAATTTGTATGTGATTTGTACAGCGCCACCTAGTCGTAAACGTGAGAAACCAGTTTACCACTGGGTGGCGCTGTACAAATCACATACAAATTCCTAGTAAACTCGAGACGCGCTCACGATCGAATGCGAAAAGAAAAAAACTCATACTTAGCACTCTGAGCTAAGTAGGCTCAAAATTACACTACGACGTATGAAGTTCGTAACAAATACAGATCTACAAAATTATATTCCAGTTAATTCATTAATTAACGTTATCTTAGCGAAGCATCCGTGCGATTCAATTTACGTGAAATATCTTAATGACAAGTTTCACTACGTGTGAATAATATATAAATACTTCTATTTTAGGATAACGAACGCCTCAATCACACTTTACCCGACCTTGACATTGAACACGGGCTTTAAAGATCCGAGCTGAATACGCTTACAATTAGACTACAACATATAATCAGCAGGTCTACTCTTGAAAACAATATAAATCTTAAACCAATATTGATAAAAACAATAAGTTACAAATATCGTCAAAAAACGGTACTCTTGAAACTAATATTGCCCACATTGATTCAGCATAGTAACGACCTAATTATTGGAAATAGATGTCATTGTTACACGTCAAGCTAGTGTTACAAGTGGAAATTTTAAGTACCGTTTTAAACAAAATAACAAATAAAAGCCATAATGAGTAGTTCCAAAAAATTTCGAAATCCGTGTGGCGCTGTCGCCGAATCCAACAATTGAATATAGTTCTCCAGAGTACGAAATACTTTAAAATTCATTAAATATTCATTTAAAATTGAAATCGGTTTTCAAAAGTAGCCCTACAGTTACTAAATTTATTTTTAAGAAGCTTTATTCCATTTAAATTATTAATTAAAGTTACATACGCAAAGAATCTATGAGAAATATCTTAAAGACGAACTTTAATACATGTGATATAATATAAATATTTCTATTTTTGAGCATATCCTCGAAAAGACTTCAATCATAATACTAACCGACATTGAAATTGAACCCGAGCTTTCAGAATCTGAGCTGAAAGGGCTTAACAATTAGACTATAACCTACTATAACCTATAGATCGTTATTATCTACCTAAAGTTAGATAATAACGAGAGTTATAGGAATTTATATTCCAATTAAATCATTTATTAACGGTAGCTACGCAAAACATCTGTAAGAGAAATTTACTAGGTATATGATAACATATACCTAGTAAATAGCTAGCTAATACCTAGTAGTATATAGTCTATAAGACTACTTGCGACGTGCAAATAATATATAAATACTTCTAAAATTGAGGATAACAAACAATCACAATTTTACCCGACCTTAAAATCGAACCCTGGGCTTAAGAATCTTAGCTGAATAGATTCACAATAATTACAATACAATGTACAAAATTAGGTAATAAATACAGTTATAGGAATTTCTGTTCCAATTTAGTTATTAATTAGTTACCTGCGCGAAGCATCCGTGCGAGTCAAATTACGAGGAATATCTTAAAGACTACTTACAACGTGCGAGTAATATATAAATATTTCTAAAATCGAAGATAACAAACAACTCAATCACAATTTTACCCGATCTGAAAATCCAACCCTGGGCTTAAGAATCTTAGCTGAATAGATTCATAATAATTACACTACAATGTACAAAGTTAAATAATAAATACAGTTATAGGAATTTCTGTTCCAATTTAGTTATTAATTAGTTACCTGCGCGAAGCATCCGTGCGAGTCAAATTACGAGGAATATCTTAAAGACTACTTACAACGTGGGAGTAATATATAAATATTTCTAAAATCGAGGATAACAAACAACTCAATCACAATTTTACCCGATCTGAAAATCGAACCCTGGGCTTAAGAATCTTAGCTGAATAGATTCATAATAATTACACTACAATGTACAAAGTTAAATAATAAATACAGTTATAGGAATTTCTGTTCCAATTTAGTTATTAATTAGTTACCTGCGCGAAGCATCCGTGCGAGTCAAATTACGAGGAATATCTTAAAGACTACTTACAACGTGGGAGTAATATATAAATGTGTTCGTTGAGTGTAGAATTCCCTGAGGTTATGGAAGGCGCGTTAACAATCCAGGTGCGCCTAATTGTAAAATATTAGATTTCTTTTCGATTCTAGTAATTACTTCGCTTTCTTTCAGTTCGTAGACGATGTGTATATTTTTTGGAAGAAAGAAATACTTATTTTATAGATTCAGGCGTTTCTTTGTAGAAATCCATAACAAGATGGTATTGTCACATAGGACAATGTATTCGCTTTTGCAATAAACTTCTCGAAGCCATAACAGATCAACCAAAAAAAATTTACAAAATGTGTTAAAACAGAACTGTGTAAAAAGGGTATTTTAAAATCTCATATTATTTAGAAGTCAAAAAAACTTGGGATAAATTGCTCTTCGTAAAAATATTTTTCCCCGTCTTGGTCCGGGCTCAACTGTTGTTTTACCAGGCAGGTCGTAAGAGGCGACCGATTGACTATGTTTGCGTGTGTACTAGGTGGTTTTTTTGGTGGTTATTTGGTTAATACCATTGCTGCTGAAATACGTAAAGCGTTTGGTATCAGACCCCGGTGAAAGGTTTCAAAACTTTCCTCATTACTTGACAGTGTTAAATATTGTATAGCCTCGTTAGATCTGGTAGTAATTATAAAAAAAACTAGTTGACCCTCGGGGCTTCGCCCGTGAGTAGATTTTTTTTTATATCATAAGAAAGCAAACAAGCAGATGGGTCTCCTGATGGAAAGAGTCAACCGTCAACCAGCGCCTATAGACACCAAAGATGTTAATGGTGCGTTGCTATCTTGTGGCGAGGTCTAATGCCACATGCATAAGTTTACCGGCTACCTTACCCTCCAAACCGGAACACGACAGCGACAAGCACTGATGCTATTGCGGCAGGAATAGATAAGGCGGTGGTACCAGGCCCTGGCGAGACAATGCAGAACTCTACCACCTAGTAGCCACTATGGTAGTATCTCGATAGCCAATCGGTCGCCTTATACGACCTGCCTGGCAGAACGGCAATTGGCCTATTCTTCAAAGGAGGCCGGGACCAACACAGCGTAATATATTCCATATTTTAGGAATTTAACCCATAAGGGGTAGATTTAAAAAAAAATAATAGCCTATGTTTGACCCCAAGTCTTGACTATCTCCATATAAAATTTCATCGATATCGATTTTTAGCCGTTAAAGCAATACAGACAGAAAGACAGACAAACTTCACATTTATGTTATTAGTAAGAATCGGTTCATGAAAAGTGCCTATAAATGTATATTTGATCAAATATTTTTGAGTTTGATTTTATTTCTTATCATTTATTCATTTTGCTACGAGAATTTTAAGTTATTATGTACTTAAATGATACACAGTAATATCGAGGTCACTTTGTACATTCTTGGCTGCACGCGCGACTTCGTTCGCGTGAAAAAAATAATCTTAAAGGTGCCTGTGTTTCATCCACATATTTTCCGTTACCGTGGGATTTCCGGGATAAAAACTATCCCATATCCTTTCTCGGGTCAAAAGCTACCTTTGTACTAAATTTCATCCAAATCAGTTTAGTGGATAAGGCGTGAAGAAGAGACAGACAGATAGACAGAGTTTCGCATTTATATTATTAGTATGGATTACGCGAAGCAAAAATTTCGTAAGTCGAATTTCGACCATAGCGCGATCGTTAGTAATATTAAATTCAACTACAAATATTGTGTGGTTTAAAAATCGCGACCTCAATTACGCTTGTTTACCTCATCCTAAAAGTAAAAAAGCGAAGTGAATATTTAATACTTTCATTCCATCCAAGGCTTATGAGCTTCAGAAATTGCCTGGAGCTCCGTTAGCATTTGGCTCGTAATATACCCTGGCATTGTTAATGTTTAAAGAGTACGAGCTGAATAATTATGTCTAATCTCGACGACTGTGACAGTTTTATAAAAAAAATATGGTTCGATTTTTGAAACAATCAGTTAATTAACGTAAATTTTCTCATTTCTTTTTTTTGTTCCCCTTTGATTTAAATTTTATTCTCCTTTCTTTTATTTTTTTTGTTCCCTTTTGATTTCAATTTTTATAAGTTAACTTTCCTCAAACATGCGCCAAAATAGTGTCATTACATTTGAATAAAAAGCATTCGAAGTATTGTATTTACGTATACAGAAAAATGAACGTCATTGTCGGCGCTTTTTTTTACGAATGGCGTGCTGGATTGTGATTTGAAAAAGAGGTCGTTAACGTGGCTCTATAGCCACAAATTATATATGTCGCAGTGAAATTGTCAATAGTCGTTAGATTATAATCTACCTAGGGATTTTATCATTTGGTTAGGTTAGGTTAGCAGTTAAAGTATAATATCACTTAGGTAAATTATAATCTAACGGTACAGAAAATTTCACTGCGACATATATATTATGTATACTTTTTTATTTTCTTTGGATATTTTTGAGAGAAGCACTATATATGCCTCAGCAGAAATACTCACTAGGTGGTAGAGTTCTGCATTGTCTTGCCCGGGTTACGCCCTCGCCTACGGTTCGGTCTTCAAACTCATACTCGATTTGCAATTGCCTATTTCCCTAAATAATGTTCTTGTATTAATTAAAATGCACCATCTCTTTTAGTTACGTTTCTGTTCTCAATATGATTCGGTATTATAGAATGTCCTTAGGCGTTAAATTTACCTTGTGTATATTTTTGTTGTGCATGAACATAAAAAATAATCTGAAAAAAATTGTTAAAATCACGGATTAAACTAGATAGGCCATTCTATTTTAAGGTTATCAATGTAGCTTGCATTTACACTCAGAAATATAGATTTAAAATACTTACTGATTTAAAATACTTACTGACGAAATAAAATCACTTTAGGGGTATTTTTAAGCCTTGGTTTCTGATTTGGTATAATAGACTTCGGCATTACACGCCATATTTCTATTTCTTTACTTGGCGGCGTTTCCGATCCGTTAGTAGTTTTTAAAAAAAATATGTTGACGTGTCAAAATAACTTGTAAAAAGTTTTATTGAATAAAGTATTTCTGATTTCTGATTTCTGGATGTCGAGCACTTTACCAACAAACTGTGTTGTTGTGTGTGTGTTGAATATTTTTAATCTATATCTATATTAATATTTTAAATGCGAAAGTTTGGATGTTTGGATGGACGTTTGTTACTCAATCACGCAAAAACTACTGAACGGATTTTAATGAAATTGGGCATACACGTAGATAATGACCTGGAATAGCACATAGGCTACGTTTTATGTCGAAAAAATTAGGTGATCCCGCGGGATTCACCAAAAACTGTTATAATGCACCGGGCTGCACGCTGCAGCTAGTCATAAATAAATAATTTAAAAAATGCCTCTAGTCGTTTCTATAGACTATAGTTATTTCATTTAATATTTTTGTAATGTCACAAGGTAGCAAACAAGCGGATGGGTCTCATGATGGAAAGAGTCAACAATAGACATCAAAGATGTTAATGGTGCGTTGCTATCTTGTAGCGAGGTTTAATTAAAAAAGTTTACCGACTACTTACCCTTCAAACTGGAACACGACAGTGACTAGCGGTGAGATTATTGCGGCAGGAATATGTAAGGTACCAGATCCGGACAAGCAATGCAGAACTCTACTACCAAGTAAATACCAGGCGAATTGTCTGCTAGTTTGCTATATAGTAATCATTACATAGTACAAAACAAAGTCGCTTTCTCTGTCTGTCCCTATGTCCTTATGTCCCTATGTATGCTTAAATCTTTAAAACTACGCAACGGATTTTGATGCGGTTTTTTTTAATAGATAGATTCTTGAGGAAGGTTTAAGTGTATAAACCTTTCCGATATTCCCACGGGAACAAAAGCTGCGCGGGTGAAACCGCGGACAGGTCGCTAGTATAAAATAAAGTTTAGTGTTATTTCTGATTTATGTAAAATAAATATACTGAATATTTTAAATAATAAATAAAAAAAAGGATCTTCACGCCCGTATCCCCGAAGGGGTATGCAGAGGTACAAGTGCACCCACGATTAGCCGAAGATACTTGTTCCCAAAAATGTGATAGGTGGCAAAACTATCGTCAACTGGGCACTTTCCAATCCCGAGCAACTTAACAGGGTAGGCAGAGTATACCGAACGTGTATAGACTTTCCAATTCACCGCGAAGCACCGGTTTGTCAATTGGCGAGGTAAGTGGTGATCATCGCCACATTTACCGACACGTTAACGATTATCAACTATTTCTAGCGATAATCGGGACCGACAGTTTAACGTGCTCATCCGAGACACGGAAGTGGTAATACGCCACTCCGCCAGATTTCGAACTGCTACTGAGGGTTGTATTTTTGAGAAAACCTCGAAAAAACCTCAATAACACTACCCGACTCGAGGATCGAACCCAACACCTCATGGTTTGAGCCGTATAGGCTACCCCTAGACTACAAGGCAGTCAATAGTTTAGTGTTTTTTTTATCAAATATTATTTAAAGTAAAGTATCTTCATGCCCGTATCCCCGAAGGGGTAGGCAGAGGTACAACAAGTGCACCCACGATTAGCCGAAGATACTTGGTCCCACAATGTGATAGGTGGCAAGCCTATCGCCAACCGGGCACTTTCCAATCCCGGACAACTTTGTGTTTCTCAGAAAACTGAAAAAACACTTTTTTTTATGTGCCCGACCCGGGACCCGGGACCGAACCCGGGACCTCATGTGGTTAACGCCAACGCTGGACCACTAGACCACAGAGGCGATCAAATACTATTTAAAAGTTTAATTTTAAAAATTTTTGTTTTATTTTTAAATTGCGTTGATAAATCTGTCAGTCTGTCAGGGAATGCTGTTTTATATGGATAGAAAATAAATTTTGGAAGCCGCTCAAAGTGATCTATGAAAATATTAAAGGCATTTTATTTGGTCGAGGTAAATGCATTCGGCCTGTCCAAGTGAAATGGATTTCACGCAAGTTATCTTCGAATCTATCGAAAATAGTCAGAAATTCTTGAAGCTGAATTTCCAAAGTATCAGACATTTACGAATATGTATGTCTATATAGTTGTTTCGATAGGAATTTCATTTTGTATCTACGGGAAATGTATCTTTAGACCAACTTTGTTTTCACTTACTCTTGATGTTGTTTCTTGGATGTTTTGTATGAATAACACAATTTCTCTGGAACGAGTCAATATTTTTATAAACTTATAATACTGTGATATTACACTTACTTCTTTTCTCATTTATCGACTTTGGGTCAATATCGTAAACACTCTAATAATTATTTCAGAGGAAAAATAGTAATTATTTCAGAGGAATTTCCTCAGAAGAAAATCGATAAGACGTAATGTTCTGAAAGTTCTTTTTATATCACAAAAAAGCAGATGGGTCTCCAGATGGAAAGTGTTAAACATCGCCTATAGACACCAAATATGTTATTGCTGCGTTGCTTTCTTGTGGCGAGGTCTAATGCCACATGCATAAGTTTACCGGCTACCTTACTCTTCAAACCGAAACACGACAGTAAAAAACACCGACTCTATTGCGGAAGGAATAGGTAAGGCGGTGGTACCAGACCCGGGCGAAACAATGCAGAGCTCTACCACCGAGTAACCACGATGGTAGTGACTCGTATAGCCAATTTGTCGCCTTTTACGACCTGCCTGACAGTACGGCAGTTGACCTATTCTTCAAAGAAGCCCGTGACCAACACGGGGGAGGTAACTGAAACATACCGTTCTTGCAATATTAATATTACTTAGCGGTCTCCTTATTTAACTGTATGAGCAGCTGAGCCAAGTTGCTAATTTATTAATGTGCGATTGTAATTTTTATCAAGTGCATGAAGTTCACCAGATTTAGATCATGCTTCGTATTAGCACTAATCTAAAGTCTACGTTTTAATACTTAATTTTTTAATTATCGATCGGGGAGCGCTTGACCAGGATCTTGCCTGATGATAAGCTAAGTTGCGGCCCAAGATGGAACGCGCTTCCCTAGAAGGTACCTGTCCACTCTTCTCTTGAAGATCCCTATATTGTACTCGTTGGGGAACACATATTCGGGAAGCATGTTCCAGTCCCTTGCGATTCGAATGAAGAATGTTGTGTCGAACCGCTTTGTCCGGGTACGTGGAACGTCCACCATATGGCGATGCCTAGAGTCTGTGCGCCTCAACCATGTAGTAAAATTGTAAAAACTATCTCTGGAATCTTAAACGAGGTCTTCGTCAAATTTATATGGGACCAAACAGAAGTAAACTGCCTTAAAATTTTTTTGCAAATCATTTTGCAAAAAAATTGCTATACATGATGGAGTTATGCCCTAATATACATAAAAAAATGTTAAGGTGCATAGCCACGCGCTATATGGGGTTCTAAAGTTGCCCATTACAATAATGCGGACTACAAAGAGGGTTTTATTGTTTTATACTATGAACATTTAACCTTTTATTTATTACTTATTTATTTATTAAAAATGTATGCACAAAAATGTACAGAGGTGGATTTAATGCTACATGACATTCTCTACCAGTCAACCTTAAGCAAATATAAACAATGTTTACGATAGGGTACACAGAGAAACTTATTACAATCGTTTATTATTGACATACCTTCTTAATTATTATTAAAATAAATTAAAATTAAAAAAAAAAAACAATAAGATAATACGATATTACAATATACTTAGATACAAGTAATACATTATACATATACCTACGTAAACACCTAGATATATACAAGTACATATTTATATATAGTTATATAAATACATATATACATATTATACTGCCATAGCGCGTTACACCATTATTCTGCCAAATGCTTACAGAGAGAACGTTTAAAAGACAATTTGGAGGGACTATTCCTAATGTCAATTTGAAGAGTATTTCAAAGCCTCACAGCTTCAGAAGAAAAAGATTTGGATAAGAAATCGGTACGACAAAAAGGTACTTGAAGAGTCGGGATATTTTCTGAACGAAGTTGACGTGAATGTGTGGCATGCTGAAATATGAATTTTGATTTAAGATATTGAGGTGCATTAGGATTATAAAGAATAGTGAATAATGTACAAAGCAATCTCAACTGTCTTCGTTGGCGGATCGGAAGTCACTTCTATTTAGAGCGATATAATGAGACGTGATCAAACTTACGCAGACCAAAGATGAACCGTATGCAATTGTTGAGCATGCGTTCTGTTCTATCTAAAAGGGCTTGACTTAAATCTACGAAAAACACGTCGGCATAATCAAGTATTGGTATAACTAGGATCTGCACAAGCAGGAGTTTTGATTCGAGTGGCAAAAAGTTTTTGTAAGGATAAAGGGATCGTAAAACCATTTTAACCTTACGACAAAGCTCACTAGTATGTGGTAACCAGGATAGAGTTTGGTCTGTTATGAGTCCTAGATCTTTGAGGTAAGGGAGAAAGGCGATAGTAATGTTATCAAAAACTACCGCTGAAATGGAGCTCCAATCTAAACTTTGAATCCGACGCGAGCTGCCAACAATGATTGCCTGACATTTATTAGGATTGACTGTTATACCAAACTTTTTCGTCCAGTCAAGAACATTGTGTATATCCGGATTGAAACGACTTACAGCTTCGTTGATACCTCCTAAGCCAGATTGGGCATAAATTTTCAAATCATCTGCAAATCATCATTGAACATTTATCCTTTTGAACGTCATTGATGGATATATACACACCTCAGGTTCACCGCCTATAAAACCTTCTCCAACTATATTTTACAAGTTGGTCGACTATTAATCAAAAACTTTGATAATCTTCTAAGCCGTGATACTTTTCGTTTTAACTTCATTATATTTACTACTATAACTGGAAATTTATTGCCACTCCCAAGATGAACATTTTAGCTGGCATAGTGGGAGGACAATTGACCCTAATAAAAGTTACCACTTAAAGCTTAATTTATACTAATCTACACTAATATTAAAATGCCAAGGTAACTTTGTCTGTCTGTCTCTTCTTAACGCCTAAACCACTCAACCGATTTGAATGAAATTTGGTACAAAATAGTTTGAAACCCAGAAAGGACATTCGTTAGTGTTTATCCTGGAATTCCCATGTTAAGGGGAACCACAGTAATAAGAAATACTTAGACTACTTTTATTTTAGAATTTTTCTACGCGGACGAAGTCGCAGGCACAGTATTTCATAAACGAGTCCCTTAATCAAAACATCTGAGATGAGAACCTTCTTTTCGGAATGTCGGTTGACAAAAACTGCGATATCTCATGGACTTGCACACACGTTTTCACGAGCCAGTTAAGGGTTAAATTCGTTCATACAAAGAAAACTGACAAACCAAAGGCATACAATCGAGATGGTACCAGTGAATTTCCCAGGGGTCTTCATAGTGAAGCGTAGTCTGAACGTGATCGGAATCCAATTATTTCTCCAATTGTTTTCTAAGAACATATAACTAGTTGAGTATTGTTACGGAGCTATATAATAGGCACCGACCACACAGCCTATAGACGGCTAATGTTTGATTTTCCGTATTGAATGCATTCTGGCAACTAGCTGCAATGCCGTAATTGGGTAACTCAAGGCCACAGTGAAAGATAGTAATGTACAGAGCATCTGATTGGTCGACACTGATTGCCCAATCACTACTCATTGGCGCGTGGACATTACATCGGAACTATAAGTCAGATGTATTGACACAATTCATTCGCCTATTATTAGGTGTCTATGGGCTGTGTGGTCGATGATAACAGGCAAAAGTGACTGACTGATGTATCAACGCACAGGCTTAACCCTTGGGTAACAAGTTTAAAATTTCGCACACGTATTTCTGTCATAATGTATGCATTGACTAAGGAAGGATTTTTCAAAATTCGACCCCGAAGGGGGTGAAATATGGGATAAAAGTTTGTATGAAACTGTTTATTCTCTGGATATATATGCATGGAATTTCGTATGAATTGAGTACAATAAAAATAATTAATTGCGTATTTAAGCGTTTTTCGAAATTCGATCTCTAAGGGGTAAAATAAGGGAAGTAGCTTACTTGTAAAGAAAGGTTAAATAAGTTCTAAAGTAAATATGCACGAACGAAGCCGTGGGTAACAGCTAGTTGTTGAATAATTGCTGAAATATTACGACTTACCTATTTCTGCTGCAAAAGCAGTGCTTTTTACTATTGTTTCGGTTTGGAAGGTAAGGTAGTGGTTAAAGTAATGGATATCATAAAAGTAATTTAAAAAACTTAAACCAATCAAACATCTGCCAATTACACCCATATCTCAAAAACTGCTTAACAAATTTTTACAAAACTTAAACTGTTCTCTAAGTTGAAATGTATTTTTTTTTTTATGTTAGTTGGATAGGCAAACTGGCAGACGTGCTACCTGGTGGTAAGTGCTTGGCGTCGCTAATGACCATAAACTAGTTTACCTGGAACTAGCCTAGGTAACTCATTTATGTGTTTTTTTTTTGTATATCATAAGATAGCAAACAAGCAGAAGGGTCTTCTGATGGAAAGAGTCAACCATCGCCTATAGACACCAAAGGTGTTAATGATGCGTTGCTATCTTGTGGGGAGGTCTAATGCCACATGCATAAGTTTACCGGCTACCTTACCCTCCAAACCGGAACACGACAGCGACAAGCACTGACGCTATTGCGGCAGGAATAGGCAAAGTGGTGGTACCAGACCCGGGCGAGACAATGCAGAACTCTACCACCTAGTAGCCACGATTGTAGTGACTCGCATAGCCAATTTGTCGCCTTTTACGACCTGCCTGGCAGAACGGCAGTTGGTCTATTCTTCAAAGGAGCCCGGAACCAACACGGGGAAAAACGTTGCCAACGATGCCTATCCTGACACATAAGGTGTTAAGTCTCGGTGCCTTCTAAACACAGCGAATCTGTTTCACGGCAGAAAAACAGCAGCAATATGGTGGTACTCATGAGCCGGCAGCGCGGCACAGCACATTCCTCCCACCGGTAAAATCACTGATACCTAGTTCAAATCAAAAAGGATTGTTTAGATATATCTTTTAGCTACCGGTAAATTCGTGGTCAATTATACAAACTTACATACGCTTTCGAAACTTAGTACACAGATCATTATGCTCAAATATTATGCAATCCCAATTAAACTATACTAGCCATTGCCCGTGACTTCGTCCGCGCAGACTTTGTTTACTCCACTCCTACTGGTTGTAGCATGATGTTATCCAATTATGTTATCCAACTCAAAAATAATTATTTAAATTGATTCAGCAGTTTTCGAGATTAGCGCGTACAGACAAACAAATAAATAAACTCTACAATTTTATAATATTAGTATATATATATTTTCGATGGGAGGGATGCGCTGTACCGCGTTCCCAGCTGCATGGGTACCACCATCATGTTTGTCCCGTGAAGCAGCTTTGCTGTGTTTCGGAGAGAAGGACAAGACAGGCAGTGTAATTACTGGCACCGAGACTTAACATCTTATGTCTCAGGATAGGCAACACATAAACGAGTTAACTGACAAGTTCCAGGTAAACTAGTTTATGTTCATTGGCGACGTCGACCACTTACCACCAGGTGGCACGTCTGCCAGTTTGCCTATCAAACTAAATGCCAAATTGACAACCCCCGTTTTGCCGTCGGTTAAAAATACGTCTTCGTAATATGATTATGAATGGCAACGCACCATTAAAACATTTGTAAGTCATCTGAGTGCTGTGAGTTTTTCTTTTACATTCGATCGTGAGCGCGTTTCGATTTTACTAGGAATTTGTGTGTGATTTGTACAGCGCCACCTAGTGGTAAACTGGTTTCTCACGTTTACCACTAGGTGGCGCTGTAAAAATCACATACAAATTCCTAGTAAACTCCAAACGCGCTCACGATCGAATGTAAAAGAAAAACTCACACTTAGCATTCTGCTTGTATTAATCGATCTTGCCTTTACAGCATGTTTTCTAAGCTTCGTGTCGTTGATTTAATGAGGCGAAATTCTTCTTTGCTTTTTTGTTCAATTCCGTCAATTTTATTCTTTTAATTTTGTTTTATATCATTAGATAGCAAAGAAGTAGATGCATCTCCTGATATAAAGATAAGCCATCGCCTATAGACACCAAAGATGTTAATAGTGCGTTGTTATGCTATATATATGCTATATATGTGCCATTTGCTTTTCATTGTCGTTTTCTGGTCTGGAGGGTAAGGTAGTCGGTAGACGCATGTAGCAACGTCATCCCGCCACATTGATAGCAGTGCACCATTAACATCTTTGGTGTTTATAAGAGATGGTTTTTTTCCACCGGTGGAACCATCTGCTTGTTTGCTATTTTATGATACATATATATGTATATATATATATATATATATATATATATATATATATATATATATATATATATATATATATATATATATATATATATATATATATATATATATATATATATATATATATACATATATGTATATATATATATATATATATATATATATATATATATATATTTTCGTTAGTCTCACTAAAACTCGAGAACGGCTGGCTCATGAAGGCTCAGGTTAGGTTTATATTTATATATATATACTAGTTTACCAGCCAGTAGATAGGAGACCTTACCTTTAAAACCGGAATACGGCAGTTACAAACATTGACATAGCGGCAGGAATAAATAAGGCGGTGGTACCGTATACCCGGATATATTCATTCATAAAAACTGATGATATTTATGTGTGAACTCTTCGAAAACTCATTTTTTTACTTTTTTATTATATATAGCGGCTATTTTGCGAAAATTTCATATGCTTACATGTTTTCCTTTAAGAGCTATAGTCCTGTAACAGATAGACATATAGATAGCAGAGGCATATTATTAGGGTTTGTTTGTCTTCATGTACGGATCCCTAAAACGGTTAATTCCCATTGCACGTGTAAAATGATGTTGACCGCACCAACGATAATTTAAATTTTAACCCTCTCATCATACAAAGGCCTTTTAAGGGTTCCAATATAGCAAACAATTCCTCTTGCCTGTTTTAATATTCTAAATCTGGGTTAAATAAATAAACAGCGCTTTTTGGTTCAAAGTAAACCGGAAAATTTACCAACAATACAGGAAACTTAGATTTATTACAACATAATTGTATGAAATTTAAGCATATTTTTCCATATTCTCTATTTCCCGTGTTGGCCTGGGCTCCTTTTGATAAAAAGACCATCTGGCGTTCTACCAGGCAGTTTGTAAGACGTAAACGATTGGATATGCAAGCCACTAACATCGTGGGTTAAGGTTTTACATTTTTTCCTCTAAAGGTCTGGCTATAATCGCCTTTCCTATTCCTGCTGCAATAGCGTCAGTGCTTGTCTCTGTCGTGTTCCAATTGGAAGGGTAAGTTAGCTAGTAAATTTATGCATGTGGCATTTAATCCACCACAAGATAGCGACACATCATTAACATCTTTGGTGTCTATAGGCGACGGTTGTCTCTTTCCATTAAGTGAAGCATCTATTTGTTTGATATCTTATGATATAAAAAAATATATGTCATAAGACGCCAATGAAGCAGATGGCTCTTCTAATCGAAAAAAGGTAATGTGCGCTTTGTATATATACAACTAGCTGCCGCGCGCGCTGCATTATAAAAGTTTTTGGCAAATCCCGCGGGATAATCTAATTTTTCCGGAATAAAAAGTAGCCTAATGCTGTTCCAGGTCATCATCTATCTGTGTGCCAAATTTCATTCAAACCTGTTCAGTAGTTTTTGCGTGATTGAGTGACAATCATCCGTCCATCCATCCAAACTTTTGCATTTATAATATTATAATATAGATACATGTAATTAGTAATGACATATGCATAAGTTTACCGCATATACGCATAAGTTTATCTTACCCTTCAAACTGAAACACGAAAGTAACTAGCACTGACGCTATTGGTCAGAAAAGCATAAAGCGGCAGTAAATAGCCCGGGTAAAACTGTACAGAATAAACCGCGTATAACTCTACCACCTATGAACTTTTAAACTAACGCGTTCTACTATCATTTTTAAAAATATATAAACGGATCAATAACGCGTACATATATAGAACTTATTTGTAAAGCTCGACGTTTCGGCCAAGTTACATTGACCGTGGTCACGAGCAGACTGGAGCAGCGAGTTTCCTCCGTCGTTCACGTCGGGATCGATTTTCATCTACCCCCTTCTGGTCTTCTTTTTTCGAGTTTTTTCTACCACCTAGTAGTCATAATGTTAGTGATACGTATACTATCAATCGTTCGACTTTTACAAATTGCCCGGGAGAATGGCAGAAGATCTGTTCCTTAAAGGAGACTTAGACAAATACAGAGAAAAGGCTTTTAAGAATAACCTTTTCCAACAATTTTTCTATTGTTTAAGATATTGTCAATCCGGTGTACTTCAAATAGAGTGATTTAAAAAGATTCTTCAAAACATTTTCAGCGATACAAAAGACTGTTGTTGGGAACTCAGCCTTTGTTCCTGAGAATTCGATTTCGTGCCCATCTCGTATGTACAAAGTACTGAAATGTCCTGTGATTTAGTTTGCTTTCAATGTATTATATATGTTTGACATTTGTGTAAACAAATACCATTTGCATAAAAGACAGAATTTTATTTTTATAGCATAACATAGCAGATAAAATGTAGCGCCACTGAAGGGAACTATTCCGATGTTGGCACCGCGACCGGCGACCGCGACAGGTGAATCTGCGCCTGTGGCTGCCTGTCAATGGCGGACGACCAGTGACATTTTGATATAAACACATTACTCTTATTTATTTATTTATACTTTATTGTACACTTACATAAGTAAAATTGTAAAAAAGGCGGACTTAATGCTAGTTGCATTCTCTCCCAGTCAACCTTTGGGCTAACACAAATAGTAGTGTGTAGGTACAAAGAAAATATGGATATATGGAAAATATGGATATGAAATTTAAATAAGAAAACATATTTTTTTAAATAATTATATAAGTAATAATACATAAATACTACTATGAATAAAGCTTACTAATATAATATACTTATACTTAAATGGATATACTAATATAATATTAAGTAAATAAAAATATTTTAAAAATATTTTTTATTGGTAACAGTTGTGTTTTATTGCTTAGTGCGATGATTTTGTTGCTTCCCGACTGCGTCGGGCGACGGGACTGCTGCCCCAGCGATCGAGTCTTATGGTTGGTGAGTATGATTAACTACCAACTAAAGAAGCAAGACGCGGCCATTTCCATCCGTAAATGCTACATATTAATTCATACAAACCAGCGAGTCGCGGCCACAGATCGCTGTCGCAGGTCGCTGTCCCGAGTCACGTTCTCTAGGAACCGAATATTACATTTAGAGACATCTAAAATATGAAATTATACCGAAAATTTTATAACTAAATATTTTTTTGTAATATTTTTTTCGTCAATGTACATTTGAATAAATTTTAGTTTTGTTTAAATCATCTGATTTTTCTCTAAAAATTAATAATTTTGTACTTAATCCTAATAGTTATAGACTACAGGATAATAAAAGCAAACAGTGCACCAGGAGATTCCAATTAAGATGGCCGAATGTGATGATTTAAAGAATTTTATAAGTAATTATCTATACATATAATAAAATCGTAGGAAAGTCAAAACTGTACATTGAATATTTTTTTAAAAGAATACTCGGGGCGTGATCTACAATCGATATCGAAGCCAAAAATATAGTTTTTAGAATTTTTGTCTGTTTGTCTGTTTATCTGTTTGTCTGTTTGTCTTTATGTATGTCCGGGGTAAACTCAAAAAGTACTGCATGGATTTACTTCAAATTTTGCATGAATATTACTAACAGGTCGGGTCAACATATAGGCTACATATTATCACGCTATCACCTAGCGGGGAGGTGCTGTGCGGACTAAACGAAGTCCGCGCGGACGAAGTCGCTGGCAACAGCTAGTTTTTAATAAAATATTGTTGGATAAAGTACTTGTCGCTACCGCGGTGAATAGTAGTACTAGGTGGTAGAGTTCTGCAACGTCTCGCCCGGGTATTTTTTATTCATAGTCGTACATGTCAATCTTATAACCTCCGTTTTCTTTATATCATAAGATAACAAACAAGCAGATGGGTGGTAACCTGATGGAAACCACCTAGATACCAAAGGTGTTAATGGTGCGTTGCTATCTTGTGGCGAGGTCTAATGCCACATGCATAAGTTTACTAGATACCTTACCGTCCAAACCGGAACACGACAGTGATAAGCACTGACGCTATTGCGGCAGGAATAGGTTGGTACCTATTCCTGCCGCAATAGCGTCAGTGCTTATCACTGTCGTGTTCCGGTTTGGACGGACCCGGACGAGATTATGCAGAACTCTATCACCTAGTAGCCACGATGGTAGTGAATCAAATAGCCAATCGGTCGCCTTTTACGACCTACCTGGCAGAACGGCAGTTGACCTATTCTCCATAGGAGCCCGGAATCAATACGGTTTTTCGTTGGTTGATAATACTAATCGTGGTATAGAAAATAGTCCTATAACCACCAATAAACGGATAGATTCTTTGATATACTTCAGGTGTGTATGCCTAAAACGGACCTGTGTTTTAATTTATACAAAGCGGAAAACAATAAATTAGGTTTATTGCACTGTTAGGATCGTTCAGATTACCTTTCCAGGTGTTTTAATCAAATTCTTTATAAAATAGGATTTTAGCTCGTAATCCGTTAAAGCTTTGAACGCGAAGCAATGTAAGCTGATAACTCGAGAGCCCGTTACGAAATTTCACTATCATTTTAATTTATTTTTAACTAACTGACCCGCGCAGCTTCGCTCGTGAATAAATTAACATGCCGTTATTTAAAAAAAATATAGCCTATGTTGAACACCGGATCTTCAACTATGCTCACGCTTAATGATATCAAAACGGTTCGCTGGTTGTGCCGTAAAAGTGTAACAGACAGACAGAGGTACTTTTAAATATATTATTTAAATGTTACGTGCAATTTATGTTTTCTATCGCACATAACATTTATTCCATTAACAGTGTGCTAGTTTATTACAGTAATATAAAACCATTAAATTATATAATTCTTATTCGAAGTGGTCTCCGGCTACAATACAGTCCTTTAAACGTTTAGCCTAGTTATCAATACAAGGCGCACTCTTTCCATGGGAAAATTCTTAACTGCCAATAGTATGGATTGTGTCAGGGACCCAAATTATTATGATATTATTTAGATCAGGCTATGTTCTCTAAAACTGACTATAAATCATAATCCAGCGGATTAAGATCTGGACTAGATCTGGAAGATCTGGAAGAGACTAGACTGGAAGACTGGCCAGTCTTCAGCTCTGATGAAGTCCGAAATATTATTTTCTTACCAAGATTGGGTGGATGGTGTTTTATGATCCGGCGCCGAGTCTTACTGAAAAAACTTGTTGTTAAGGGGTTTAACTACCTTGTCAAGATAACTTAAGTCCTATACCTTTTTCACAAAAATTTGGCTCAGTCACTTCATAGCTAATACTCCACCAAACCATCACTGAAGTCTAAAAATGTCCACGTTGTACTTTGTTGACTAATTGAGAAGCTTCCTAGAGCTTTCTTCACAAGAACTTCACTCTATGAAGGGTAAAGCAGTGCTGTTCAACTCTCCTGAAGATGCTTCGGTTGCAACGTGAAACGTGCGTTGAGTACATAATTTGTGTGTACTTAACGCACGTGTCACTTCGCCTTTATTCTGACGTGGAAGAATGTGCGGTGGAAGTGGGTAAACTATTGTGCCGCAGTGATCTTCCCTAATATTTAGGTTTTGGATAAGTTTGCCCCATTCCTTACACTACCTTTCGTTTCAGTTGCATCACGGCAGTTCGATATAAGGTTTTGCGGAAATTTTGCAAATTAAATACCACAATTTCTTTATTTTGTTATTTCAGTTATCTCAAGAGCTATCTCAAAAAAACTTATGTTTCAACATTTTTCCAAATTCCAACGATAACTTCTTAATAAATAAACCGATTTTAATGAAATTTGCGGCAAAGATTGTAGTTATTTTAATAAAAGAACTGATTAGATTTTGTAATCAATTGATATATAAATATGGAAGTTGTTTTAAAAAATATTGTTACGTCGACATCTTTAAAGCTTTTTCAAAATATTTATACCTGCTTTGAAATTTCGAACAAAAACGAAAATTCGATTTCTAAAACTCGGAATGAAATTAGTATTTTCATTTAGTGGCAAGTTAAAAAATTTTGAATAGTTAAATAGTCGGTTCTTTGAAAAGAAAATTTCCAATTTCAATCAACCTACTAAAAAAATGTAATAAGCTCTCAGTTTATAAAAAGTGTATAAGCATAACGCCAGCTTAAAACTTTAATATTGAGAAATTTCCCCAAGATGTATAAGTTGAATCTTAATTTTGTGGCGAGATTTTAATAAATCTTGTAGTAAACTTTTGCTATAGTTTAAGCGTAGTGATTAATCAGGAATAAGCTAGAAATATTACAAAATATATTATAATATTGATTAAACAACATTTTGTTAAAAATAAATGAAAATACCCTAATTAAAATATAAATTATTCTAAATAAAATAAAATATCATATAATATGCGCAGTTTTAAGCGGGGTAGATAGATTTAACCAAATTTTAACAGACGTAATATGAATGTGCAAGAAGCAAGGCAGGACCGTCGGCCCCCGACTTTACGTAACAAAAGTCGATCAAGTCGAAACGCTTAGGACTACTACACACATAATAACGATACAAAATCGCGTCGTTCTACGACGAGGCATAATATGTAGGAAAATGTGTAAAAGCCCTGAACGCTTCGACTCTTTTAAACGACACGAAACGACTAATTTCGAGATAAATGCGTTAAAGGCGTTCGGTAGATCCCTTGCTATATCGTTATTATTAAAGATTTAGCTATGCAATTCACAAGTGAGATACTAAAGGATTCGCGTCATCCATACTAATATTATAAATGCGAAAGTAACTCTGTCTGTCTGTCTGTCTGTCTGTCTGTTACGCTTTCACGGCCAAACCACTGAACCGATTTGGATAAAATTTGGTACAAATATAGCTTGAGACCCAAGAAAGGACATAGGATAGTTCTTATCCCGGAAATCCCACGGGAACAGGAACTATGCGGGTTTTTATTTTAGAATTTTTTCCACGCGAACGAAGTCGCGGGCACAGCTAGTAAATTATATAATTTTGAAATATGATAACTTGTAGTTTCCTCGATGGAAAAAAATCAAAGTTACCCCTGAACAAAAAAGAAAACTTTTATGGCATAAATAATTACTGGAAGGTCATCAGTTTTTAAATAATAGCAAAATAATATGTTTTCTATAACTTATACACTTTATATTTTCAAAATGTGTAAAAATTTTAATGATAAAAAGGAAATATAAAAATTCGCACTCATATAGTCCATCCTAGTCAGAACCATCACGTTTACGTGTTCTGTAGAAACCCAAAATATCGTGTCACTCTGAAAAGCTTGCAGGCCTCTTAAAGTATAGAATAAACAACTTTCTGTAAACGCCACGTTAGTCGAGTGGCTAGCGACCCTGACTACGCAATCAACGGGGCTCAGGTTCGATCTCCAACGTTTTCCGACGGACAAGCATTTGTGTGATGAGCATAAATATTTGTATTTCCGGGTTTGGGTGTTTATTAAATATATTCTAGTATTTAGATATGTATTTCTATGTATTAGTATTGTTGACTAACACCCATGACACAAGCAAATAATTTGCTTGCTTTGGGATTAGATCAGTAAGTGTAATTGGTCCCGTGAATATTTATTTATTATTTTCTCTTGTTAAGCTAGTGCTGTTCAGCTACTCAACCAACTGATTGTATGCTCAACGTTAGCAACTATCAAGTTTGAATATTAAATACCGTTTGTTGTTAATGTGTCTTCGCTTCCTCACCACACAGGTGTCAAAAAACTATTTATGTCATATGTTATTTGTGTCTGTAGGCGATAGTTATTTGTATCCATCAAAAGCTCTAACTGCTTAGTTATTGTTTATACCCCCATGTTGGTTCCGGGGTCCTTTGAAGAATAGACCTACTGCCGTTCTGCCAGGCAGGTCGTAACAGGCGACCAATTGGTTATGCAAGTCACTACCATCGTGACTACTAGGTGGTAGAGTTCTGCATTGTCTCGCCCGGGTCTGGTACCATCGCCTTACCTACTCCTGCCGCAATAGCATCAGTGCTTGACACTGTCGTGGTCCGGTTTGGAGGGTAACGTGGCCGGTAAACTTATGCATGTGGCATTAGACCTCGCCACAAAATAGCAATGCACCATTAACATCTTTGGTGTCTATAGGCGATGGGTGACTCTTTCCATCAGGAGACCCATCTGCTTGTTTGCTAACTTATGATATAAAAAAATACTAATATTATAAGTACAAATGGCTGTCTGTCTGTTACGCTTTCTCGGATAAACCGTTAAACCTATTTTAATAAAATTTGACATGGAGATAGTTGAAAACCCAGGGTCATAGAGGCTATTTTTTCCAAAAGTTAATCCTTAAGGGGCCGTTAGAGAGGATGAATATTTATATAAATGATTATATTGATGATATTATATTCTATTCTCGGGTGTAAATGCGCAGGTCAGCGGTATCAAATTAAGTTATTGAGTAAACAGATATAATAATAGACCAATTTTTTTGTCAACATATCAGACTAATAAACCTTAAAATAATCTGAAAGCTTTAGTACCAACCAATCCAATGAGCTGTAAATACGGGCGACAAATACCGATTTAGAATTAGCTGATTGGAACAACGCGTTCTTTTCCCCACGCCTCAGAGTATTGACAAAATTAATTTGGTGCAAGAAATCAAACATTATTAGTCTAGCTTAAATGTCAATGAATTAAACATTTACTCTCTTGTCAATCTAGTGTTGCTCAACCAGTTGACCAACTGATTGGTTTAAATTCTCAACGTTAACAACCTATAAAGTTTAATAATTAAATACCGTTTGTTTGCTGATGTTATATCGAATACGGGAATTTTTATCGAAAGCCCAATAAAAATATATTCGAACGACGTTGTTTATTGAACTTTATTGCGATCATAAAAGTAAATTAGTGTGTTTAAGCATTTTTTAGCAGACTGAACATAAACCAACTTTGCTGACTTTCCAATTAGCTACTACCCAATTTTTATATTTTTTTTATATGCGATGTTTTCTATCATCAGTATTTGGTGACACAATTTTAAGACCTTTTTTGATGAAATCAATGATGCACTTGTTCTTTAATTTCACTTCCCAACATATATATATATATATATATATATATATATATATATATATATATATATATATATATATATATATATATATATATATATATATATATATATATATATATATATATATAAGGTGTATATAATGTGTTACGCAATGGTATGGGTTTCCCAAAGCAAACATTATTTCAAACTAGAGATCTAAAAATTATACACAGACTTCTTATTACAAGTATAATAGATAAATACATAAATAATATAAAATACATAATTCAAGTTTTTACAAAATAAAAGAAAATAATAAACAAAATAAAAGTATTTCCATAAGCAACTTACAAAAAGAAAACAGAGTGAACGGAGCGTTAGAAAAGATTACTTAATAGCACAATTTTAAGTCAGGGTGCCAATCTAGCTCTGCATAATTATGTACTTATCCCAACGCTATTGTGTGGATGTGAGAGTTGGGTATGTTAGAAAGGGCATGAAAGTAGAATCAACGCGGTCGAAATGAGATCGCTAAGAAAAATATGTGGTGTAACACTAGTGCAGCAAGTTCGTAAATTACAAGTGAGAGTCGGTTCGGACATGTATAAAGAATGGTAGATGAAAGGTTAATAAAACAGATATACAATGCGAATGTGGAAGGATGTAGGTACCGGGGAAGACCAAGACTGACACCATGATGAGACTGATCGAGTACTGTTCGAAGGTGTTTTCAAGAGTGTTCGCAACTGGCGTGTGTGTACGAAGAGAGTGATGAATACAGAGGAAACGAGACAAGTCTGCAAGGATCGTGATGTATGGCACTCGGTTCTCTTTGCCTAACCCGTAAGGGATCTGGCGTGAAGATATGTATGTAACTTTCAAAAAGAAATAAAATCTTACCAAAAACATTTTCGTGTGAAATGTAGCCAAGACAAAACTATATGTCTCGCACTGTCAAAAAGTTATCAGATCTCATATAGAGCCTAGCTTCTAACTTTACACGCCCTCACCCTACAAGTCCAAACTTCACAAATTCTACGCCTTAGTCTAAAATTTAGACTCGAAATACTAGAAATTTAAACTTGTAATTTTAATAGTTTCTGTTATTTTGCACATACAAAAATCTCTCAAAATAAAAATTAAATATAAAATAATAAAACGGAACCTAAATCACGAAGCAACCTGTGCAACGTAAACAAACTATGGAGAATAATGAGTTGATGCGTATTCGCAAGAAAAATCGAGTGATCTGAGATGCGACGTGTTACGTCAATCGTTTTATCTCCTTTTTTTCAATACAAATTTTAAAAAGTAATAAAAGAGAAAGATATATTTAAATCACACAAAAAGTCGTTTGGGTTCAAAAATGAGTTACGATATATAAGAGTTAGGGCGACGAAATGTAGCTTAGCTGTTAAGTTACCGTCACATGTGCATGAGGTGAAAAATGTATTCATTGTTTATTACTTTTCTGTTATTCAATAGTTATTGTACTAACAAAACTACGAAGCTACGTATTTTGACTAGGATATAGAGTTAAGACTTGTAGAGTTATGGAGCAGAGAGAATCAGCGCTACATGAGATCTGACAATATTTTGATAGTACAAGCCATGTAGTTTCTCGTCTTGGCAATGTTTTCATGTAAATGTTTTTGGCATTTATGCATAAATAAATGATAAATTCAATCCTTCTCATATATACCCTTAATTTCGAATGCCATAAGACATTTTGCCGTAAAGAACATTTAATTATGCAGAGAGTTAATCTATGTTATTTTAAAGAAAATCAGGAAAAAACGTAAATATATAGACCATAACCCCCTCAATATTTTTAAATTTTAGTGTCTTAAAAAAAGCAACAATTAGGTAATAAAATAATAATAACAAAAAAATATATTTTACTTTTCTAAAATGATTTGTTGTCTGTTACAACTACGGACTAGTTATTCGTATTAGTATAGTCTGTGGTGATGACAATTGAAGTTGTAGGTATCGATGTGCATCAATCAAAGAAAACATATATAGGCATCAATAAATAATAAAAATTGTCTTTAATGTCATATCCATATGCATCAATAAATTGTAAAAATTACAATATATTTTTATAGCCATCCTTTGTACCCCTAAAACCTAGGGTAACCCTAGTATAGTAGAGTACTAATTGTGAATGTCAAACGCGATTGAATTTAATTTCGTTAGCAGACATGTAAATGAAGTTAAAAATGAATAAGTTAAATGAGAATAAAAGAAAACTATATATTTTTAAGCTTCTAATATATACATTAATTTACATCTAGTAAATATTATACACAATAAATTTTAGATTTGAAATTATTTACCTACTTGTAAACTACTTAGGAAGAACATTTTAAGCTATTGCATAGCTTCTATCGCGGGCCTTGAGCGTGGAGATCGAATCCAGAAATTCCGTAATGAAAAAAAACCTAACACCCCCCACTCCGACCGGCACAGCGGTGATACTTTTTAGTTTTTCCATCTATCGATAAATACCAGAAATTTTAATGACTTTTTGAAATATCACGCTTGTCTCTTTAGTTCAGCAACCCGCCTTTAGTTGGCATTGGTTGTATTGGAAAACTACCGTAATCAGCTGTTTGTGAGAAAGTATATAGGTGTATAGGTATTTATCATCTACGTACAACAGTGAATATCTGTACTCGTATAATTTGTGTACAAGGTGTTTTAAATATGAATGAACAAAGAAAAAAAATACTGCAAAAATAAAATAAATATATAATTGTAATTGCATAAGTTGATAAAAAATGCTATGCAATAGCTTTACCGCGGCAGTCTCCGAGTGCCACACGTCTTTTTATTTTTTAATTTTGTAAATATATAAAACAACCCAATGCCTAAATACACGCGTCGTCACGCGTGCTAAAAATTAAAATGTGTTTATTTCTATTGGACTGTCAGTCAAAAGCATTCAGTTACCCTTAAAGCCTAAATAAGTTATATTTCAAAAATAATCAAAATTTAACATTTTAGAGTCAAGTACTTGGGATCCCTAAATCGAGAAATAGCTTTTACACACCCGCAATAATTTTGAACGATCCCACGATACCCAGCTAACAATATTCCAGAAATGATTTTCACGAGAAAAGAAAATTCATTAGTCATTTTACGTAAAGGCTTTTTCCTTTCCTGAAAATGTTCATTTCAAGGTTTTATTTTGCTACTTTTTCGTAGTGATAAATACTTGTACTTTATTGATTATGCTTACGCATTTAACTAAGTATTTTTTTTATGATTTTTAAGATCTCAAACTTATTTTTATCGTGAGGCCCTTGGGAATTTACTGCTTTTGTCGCAAACCCTCTAGCTATCTATAAAACTATCTAACAATCATAGTTCTTATATCTCCAAATAACATTTTTTTATAGAACAGGGGGCAAACGAGCAAGAGGTGCACTTGATGGTAAGCGATTACCACTGCCCATGGACACCAGATGTCTTGTAGTTGTGTTACCGGCTTTTTAAAAATAAGTAAACTCTTTTCTTATTCCCCAAGGTCCCCAAGTAGTATCCATTTGGAAACACATCTGCTGGTGATTGATTCCACTAGAGAGTAGTGAGAGGCAAAAAGTGCCGAGAGAAACGTACAGTTGTGGATTTTCCAGACATCGAGATGGTGAGGGTGGAACTTTAAATTTTGACGTGATGTCCGGTGATGGAATACAGCGAAAGGAATTAATTTATATAAATCCAAATAACTCGTCGGAACACTCCTCATGATAAATATACCATCTCTATTCATGTTTCTACCGGTTTATTAAGATCGAGTAAAAAAAAATGCTTAAAATTTATGTTCATAGTATGGGGACCTCATTGTTTTCATTTTTTTTATTTTTAGTATTTGTTGATATAACGACAATAGAACTACATAATTTGTTTTAAATTTCACTTTTCTAGCTATCACGGGTTATGAGATACAGCCTAGTGACAGGCAGACATACGGATAGACATTTTACGCTTTTACCTTTTAGGTACTGAACCCTAAAAATGAACCAGGAGAGATTAATCAATTTAAACGCAGAAAAACTGCAGATATCGACTTCCCATTTCCTTTATCTCCGGAATTCTGTATCAGATCTTGATTACATAAAAAAGGGACCACACGAGAAATATACTCTCCTAAAAAATCTATTTTTTCTTAATCTATAATGATAATAATAATAAATATTCACGGGACAAATTAAACTAACTGATCTAACCCCAAAGTAAGCAAATATTTGCTTGTGTTATGGGTATTAGTCAACGATACTAGTACATAGAAATACATATATAAATATAAGAATATATATAATAAACACCCAAACCCGGAAATACAAACATTTATGCTCATCACACAAATGCTTCTCCCCGTCGCGTCGGGTTCGATCCCCGACAAGCATACATCTATACAAATAAATAAAATCGGAGTGTCTGTTTGTAATATTAAAATAACCGCTTTTTAAACAATGCATATGGATGTATACACGATACACATACCAAAATAACATTTTTACAATTTGTTTGTTACAAGTTGTTTGTCTGTCTGTTTGTTTCGGCTAATCTCTGAAACGGCTGGACCGATTTTGACAGGACTTTCACTGGCAAATATCTGATGTAATAAGGAGTAAATTAGGCTATTTTTTTGAAAACTTTTCACGCGGACGAAGTCTTAGGCACAGCTGGTCGGTTCATAAATGACCGAGTTCTGAGGTAACAAACATAAAAACATACAGCCAAATTAACAACCTCATCCTTTTGGGAAGTCAGTACTTCAAAGGAGCCCGAACAGGGTGACAACAAATTAGTCGTCGGATTTTAACGCAGTTTTCATCAATAGACAGATCGATTTAAGAGTCGAAAAAACAGTCGAAAATTTCAAAGATTTGTCATAAAAACATTTTTATGCGTTTAAACTGTGTCCGTGCAAATTCGGGGCGGCTCGCTAGCTTACTCTAATAATATTCCAATAATCTGTTTCAATCTGCAAAGTTCATTTTACTATGCGGTCCATGAATTTTATATAACGTTCATTTCTGATTCGAATGGTTTTAGATTGAGCTTAACAAAGGCTTTTAGCATATAAAAAGCAAAAGGCTATTGTACTGGACTATAGCACCTTTTAGTTTGAAATCATTTGATATTCGAACAGTATTATTTCCACGCATTTATTAATTGTTCTTTATGTTTGAAAGGAGAGAAACCAGAAGAGTAAGAGTTGTGGTTGATGATATAGTGCTGGAACAAGTGTATGAGTTTATGAATACACAGGATTACTTTCAAAAGTCCGGTCCAATCTTCAGCGGCTTTTCAGAATCATTAATATGTTCGATTTGTGTAATAAAAAAAATCATAATAATTTTATTTCTGTGATACGGGTAAATACAAAGTTGGTTTTATATATAGTTGATCTCCACTATCTGCCTATTGGCGTACAGATTCCAGAATTAAGAGTGCATTATTTAAATATTAACATAATTTCACTATTTTATGTATTACTATTTATTATAATTATAGGCGTTTTATATAATTTTAGCTTTATTTGACAATTAATTAAATATATATTTTTAATTTATTATTATTCATTCATTATGACATTAAATTGAATACTAAATGTATTAAAATTGTTTTGAAAATAATTAAGTTAATATAATAGCAAATGACTAAATGCAGATTTCACTTATATCTTTGTCAATATAACTATTTTGAAAAGGCATAAAATGTTCAAATATGTCAAAAAGTATATAATGTCTAAAATTTTAATAAAAATACATCTATGTCTATAATAATGTGGAATCACTAAAATAATCATTAAGTTCATAATATGACTTTGTTTTTAACATATTGTGTAATTTCTCTTAAACTTTATCACTATATCAAATATAATTAAAAACAACAAAATTTCATTTTTATCCGACATAAAAAACAAAACGCATGGGTATAATTGCAATTACGCAAAATTCGAACCAAAATATTTTAGCGCCTTCAACCAAATTAAAAGTGATCGGGAAAAATGCACTTATAGTGACAGATTATAATGTAATAGTTATTAGCGTGATTATGGATAAATGTAAAATGATACACTGCCTGCATTACAGAGTTCATTCACAAGACTCGGTGCATCGAATTCATGAATTTTGTGGTACATATTTATATTATTTTGTAATAATTGTATATAATAATTAAACCGCATGTAGCAAAGAAAAATTTCGCCACGTCGAGCCTGTCGACACTAGCTCAGTGGTAGAGCGTCCCGGGTTAAGGGAATGGGTCGCAGGTTCAAATCCTGCATGTCGATATTTTTCTTTTTTGTTTTTTTAGTTTTTCAAATTTTATGAAAAGGGCAACTCTACGATGAAGCTACGACTTATATATTACTATTAAATTTATGTAATTTACTTCAATCTATAAAATCCTGTCCACTTTGCGGTCTATGAATATTGTATAACGATTGCTTTTGATTCCAATGGATTTAGATTGAGTTTAACAAAAGCTTTTAGCTTTTAAAATATAAATGCAAGCTTTTTGCTGAATTTAAAATTTAGAAAAAACTTACACCTAGTCAAGCCATTGTTTTTTAAATACAGTTACAATTAATATTTTAACTGTATTTAAAAATTGACTGCCTTTTTAGTCTACTTGGGTCTAATTTTTAAGAATAGCCTCAATGGTTGTCACTGTAAGGTACATTTTTCTTAGAACATTCCACTATAATTATGTGTTTATTTTCTAAGATAATATTATAGATGGCACTGTTTCATTAATACATTGCGGTGATAATTGTTTTATTGTAAACTAGCTGTTGCCTGCGACTTCGTCCGCGTGGACTTCGTTTACTCCGCACTGCTCCTCCCCTATAGGTGATAGCGTGATAATATGTAGCCTATATGTTGACCCGACCTGTCAGTAATATTCATGCAAAATTTGAAGTAAATCCATGCAGTACTTTTTGAGTTTACCCCGGACATACATACAGACAAACAGACAAAAATTCTAAAAACTATATTTTTGGCTTCGGTACCGATTGTAGATCACGCCCCAAGTATTCTTTTAAAAAAATATTCAATGTACAGTTTTGACTTTCCTACGATTTTATTATATGTATAGATTGTTAGGACCAAATATGAGTTTTTATTTAAGTATTGTGTCTGAATTTTATATAAACAGTCCCTTTAGTTAAATAAAACAAAAACCGGCCAAGTGCGAGTCGGACTCGTGCACGAAGGGTTCCGTACCATCATCTATAAAAGAAAATCAAGTTTGTTGTATGTGTACTTGTTTTGTAAATACTCAAGTTTCTCCCTATTCATTAAGACCGAGTAAAACAATCGCTTAAAAATTGCCTTTGTTGTACGGGACCCCCTTTTATATTTACGTTATTTTTATTTAATTATTTATTTTGAAACGTAACATACAACTAAATCTTCGTGGAAATTGTAAGCGTCTACCTGTTACCGTTATTAATACTGAGCAAAAAATACGAAAAAAATACGTTTATTGTATGGGGACCTCCCCTTAATATTTTTTATTTTTAGTATTTGTACTATTTGTTGTTATAGCGGCAACGGAAATACATAATTTATGAAAATTGCAGCTGTGTTGCTATCATGGTTTATGAGATACCGCCTGGTGACAGACAGACAGACGGACAGACAGACAGACGGACAGAAAGACAGCGGAGGCTTAGTAATAGGGTCCCGTTTTACCTTTTAGGTACGGAACCCTAAAAATGTGTTCGGGGGAAAATCAATTCTATAAAGTATAATCTTACATGTGACGTCATCTATTTTTGTAAGAAGAGAATATTTTATTTGTGGAAAATCAATTCTATAAAGTAAAATCTTACATGTGGCGCCATCTATTTTTGTAAGAAGAGAATATTTTAATTGTATCGATTTTATTCCTTGAATTAAGTCTCTATTTAGATATGTCACAAAGTACTCTGTGGTCACTGTCGTGTTACAGTAATATGTATTGGGGCCGCATCTGCGTGTAACGTCACAAAGCGACACGATACATGCAACTGTGACCGCCTATTATCGGCTATCGTCGCGAACATTGGGGCTGCATGAGCTTTATTGTTCGAGTGACGGTACTCGTATATCAAAGGATTTTAGAATGCCAACATATCGCGCTGTGTGGTCAGATTATCATTGTTTTATTTAAACCCCAGCCAGACTGTTGTTAACAAGCCCTCCATATAGGTCTCCACCGGCGGTTTACAACAGTGTAAACACTTGCTTCCAACTAAAATTCCTTTGACTTTCAACAACCTCTGTGGACGAATGGACGTTGTAAACCGTGAGTGGATGCCGTTGTTGCAAACACGTATTCCACTGTGTAAACGCTTGTTGTAACGCACGCTGTCTGACAGCGTTGCCAGAATGTTACTTTTGTAACATTTTACGTTACTTTTGACCCTCTCATGTTACTCCCATGTTACACGGCTCAAAATCTTACTTTTACGTTACTTTTTGGACTTTTGATTTGTTCTTTGTAAGTTAATATCGCATTTATATAGTTTTAATTTAATAAGTGTTTAGGAAATTAATAATTCAACTACAAAGTCGCGTTTGCAACTATGTTTATTTTTGCATTAATTGTCTTATACATAATCAATTGATTAATTATCTTTAGTTAGATGTACGGTAAGCTGTAGCTTTTCAAATACATTTTCTAATTATTTGGTATACATATAACTATCATATGCTTTTCTTTTTTGAGATTACCAATCAATTATTTGTACAAAAATTAATACAATTCTCTCGAAGCTTAACTAATGGGACAGAAAACTCATTAGTTTTTATGTAATAAAGTGTAATTTTGTAGTATTAGTGTCGTTTTCCACATAAAATAAGGAAATGTTACTTTTCTTGTGAAAATGTTAATTTTTGAGCTGTTTCCTGTTACATTTGACTACCTGTCACTGGCAACACTTGACGCAAGTGCAATTGTTTAGCGGCAACCGTTGGGTGCGCACGTATGTATGAAAATGGTTTCTAGCGGGAATTTATTGAACTTTATAGGGAACTGCCCTATTTTTGAGATCTTTCTTCCGAAACATATGACAGTTAATATTTTTTTCTATCATAAAACTAGCTGTGCGTGGATTTTTTTTTTAAATAAAAAATAGCCTAAGATACTCCTTATTAAATCAGCTATCTGCCAGTGAAAGTCCCATCAAAATTGGTACAGCCGTTTCCGAGATTAGTCGGAACAAACAGACAGACAGACTAACAGACTAAAAAAATAATTTAAAAAAAAATGTTATTTTGGTATATGTACCGTGTATATATATCCATATACATTTGGAAAAAAAGCAGTTATCTTGATGTAACAGACACTCCTATTTTATTTATTTGTATGTATTTTTTAAAGTTATACATATTATATATATATATATATATATATATATATATATATATATATATATATATATATATATATATATATATATATATATATATATATATATATATATATATATATATATATATATATATATATATATATATATATATATATATATATATATATATATAAAGTATACGATTTTTTTTTAAAGTTTGTATTATAAAAGAAATGTTATTATTTCCTTACGCCAACGCTTCATCCATATTTGACCACCCAGGTGTTAGAATGGTTAGCGACTCTGACTACGCAATCAATGGGGCTCGGATTCGATTCCCGAGAGGGGCAGGCATTTATCTAATAAGTATATATGTTTGTATTCCTGGGTTAAGGTGTTTATTAAATATATTTGAGTATTTAAATATGTATTTCTATGTATTAATATCGTTGACTAACACCAATATCATAAGAAAACATTTTTCTTACTTTGGAATTAGATCAATTCGTGTAAAATTGTCCAGAAATATTTATTACTAGCTGCAGCCTGCTGCATCATAACAGTTTTTGGCTAATCCCGCGGGATCACCTAATTTTTCCGGGATAAATAGTAGCCTATGTGATATTCCAGGTCATAGTCCACTTGATTTCGTCATCGTCTACGGATTTGAATGAAACTTGGCACACCAAGTTTCATTCAAATCCGTTCAGTAGTTTTCGCTTGATTGATTAACAAACATCCGTCCGTCCAAATATCTATCCATACAAACTTTTGCATTTATAACATCAATATAGATTGTTTTACTATTTTTTTTTCTTTTTTTTTTTTACTTGCGCATGCAAGTGCTAATGCTTCGTCAAATTTTCAGGTAAGTAAATAAGGTAAGGGGTCATATCGCAATGCGTGCTTCCAAACAAACAGTCAACAACACTCGCATATATATAAATATATAATCTGAATCTCGCAGACGGTTCTGACGATTTTTATGAAATCCATACTAATATTATAAATGCGAAAGTAACTCTGTCTGTCTTTCTGTCTGTCTGTTACGCTTTCACGGCCAAACCACTGGACCGATTTGGATAAAATTTGGTACACATATAGTTTGAGACCCAAGAAAGGACGTAGGATAGTTTTTATCCCGGAAATCCCACGGAAACGGGAACTACGCGGGTTTTCATTTTAGAATTTCTATTTTAGAATACGCGAACGAAGTCGCGGGCGCAGCTAGTTTAATATACAGGGGTATATGGGGGCGATAACGTCGTATTAACAAAAAAAAAACAAGCGCTCAACCAGATACTACTATTTTATCAGTCAATCTGTATAATCCAGCCCCAAGTTTCAGAAAATGAAAATGAAAATGAAAATGAAAAATATTTATTTGCAAGAATATGGGTGTCACAAGTTATTAAAATAAATTAAATTACCATCATATTCTACCATAATATGGCGTGCAAACATTTTAATTTAGGTCGATTTCTTTATAATTACTACCGGATCGGAACGCGGCCACACACTGAGAAGATCCGGCGGAAGATCCGGCAGAATAATCGAGGCATCCAAATATATAGTTTTATTCCACGTAGGAATATTGTAAGCAGTATGGAATGAGAATTCACTTCATTGTCATTCGAGGGGAATCACCTGCCAATATCAGCTGACGCAATATGTACACTCACTGAACGTTGAAACGACACTACGCGGTCGAAATTACCCCTCCATCTATATTAATATTATTATAAACTAGCTGTGCCCGCGATTTCGTCCGCGCATTTTTTTTTTTAAATTGGTCTAACATACTCTTTATTACATCAGCTATCTACCAGTGAAAGTCCCGTCAAAATCGGTCCGGCCGTTCTAGAGTTTAGCTGGAACGAACAGACAGAGAGACAGACTAACAGACAGACAGACAATAATCGTAAAAAATGTTATGTTGGCATATATACCGTGTATACATACATATGCATTTAGTTAAAACCGGTTACTTTAGAAAGAAAGAAAGAAAATATTTATTTGCAAGAATATGGGTGTTACAAGTTGTTAAAAATAAATTAAGTTACCAACGTATCATTACATGGTGTGCAAATATTAAAAAAAAATATTATTATATAATATTACATTTAAAACATTGTATGATTTTTTAGAATTACTACCGGATCGGGACGCGGCTACACACTGAGAAGATCCGGCGGAAGAAACTCAGCGGGCTGGTCTTTTTTCTATTTTATGCACTTATTTCATATTACAAAATGATACATAGGATGATTTCATATTACAAAAGCTATTTTTATAATTACAAGTTTCATATTTTGTGCAATTAAATTTTTTATAATTTACAAAATGTTCACTATTTACAAAATTTTACTAGGTAACTTATGCATGTGGCATTAGATCTCGCCACAAGATAGCAACGCACCATTAACATCTTTGGTGTCTATAGGCGATGGTTGACTCTTTCCATCAGGAGACCCATCTGCTTGTTTGCTATCTTATGATATAAAAAAAAAGGTAAGTACATTGAATTTTTTTAAGAATAATTCAACAAACTAATATTTCTATGCATTAACATTTAATTTTATCGACTAAAAATTTTTAATACCATAATAAGATTTATGTAACAGCAAATCAAACAACTTTTTGCGAAATTTTTAATATTACAGACACTCCAATTTTATTTATTTGTAGAGATGTATAGATAAGAAAATTTGGATGTTTGGATGGACGAATGTCACTTAATCAAGCCAAAGCTACTAAACAGATTGTGATGAAATTTGACACACAGGTAGACGATCAGGAATACCATAAAAACTACTTTTTATCCCGGAAAAATATTTTTTCCCGTGGGATTCGCCACAACTTTTATAATGCACTGGTCTTCACGCTATATATTTGATTAGAGCAGACTATCTTATACCACAGCTTGCTGTGTTAAAGTTAAATCAGATTTTAAATATAAAATAACTAGCTTTTCGCCGTGTTGGTCCCGGCCTCCTTTGAAGAATAGGCCAACTGCCGTTTTGCCTGGCAGGTCGTAAAAGGCGACCGATTGGCTATCGAGTCACTACCATCGCGACTACTAGGTGGTAGAGTTCTGCATTGTCTCGCCCGGGTCTGGTACCCCCGCCTTACCTATTCCTGCCGCAATAGCGTCAGTGCTTGTCGCTGTCGTGTTCCGGTTTGGAGGGTAAGGTAGCCGGTAAACTTATGAATGTGGCATTAGACCTCTCCATAAGATAGCAACGCACCATTAACATCTTTGGTGTCTATAGGCGATGGTTGACTCTTTCCATCAGAAGACCCATCTGCTTGTTTGCTATCTTATTGTATAAAAAAAAAGCTATGATGTCGGATCATCCGCGTGAAAATTTTTCAAAAAAATATATCCTAAGTTACTCCTTATTTATCTATATATTTGATTACATCTCATTTGATTTGATTACATCATAACAAATATATTTGATTACATCAGCTATTTGACAGTGAAAGTACCGTCGAAACCGGTCCAGCCGTTTCAGAGATTAGTCGGAACAAACAGACAGACAGACAGACAGACCAACAGATAGACTAACAGACAGACAGACAAAAATTGTAAAAAAAAATATTTTGGTATCCATATGCATTTTGTAAAAAAGATAAAATAATTAAATTTGCTATGATCCGCGAACCATTCTATGTGTTTTTCACATTGGCACCAAAAAGAAAGTCGGTTTGATAAATGGATAAGACTCACCGATGGTCCGTATAAAAAGAAGACCCAAGCGGCACAATTATCCACCCACATCCACCAAACTTTTACACCCACGTCCCACGCCGGCACCAAGCACAAAAACACACAATTTATGAACTTAACGCACGTTTCACTTCGAAACCGAAGCATTTGCAGGAAAAACGAACACTACTTCACTCTTTGCGAGCGTAAGTCAATTAACTATCATATCAATCTATATGTATAAAAATCAATTGCTGTTTTTTTTTTTATATCATAAGATAGCAAACAAGCAGATGGGTCTCCTGATGGAAAGAGTCAACCATCGCCTATAGACACCAAAGATGTTAATGGTGCGTTGCTATCTTGTGGCGAGGTCTAATGCCACATGCATAAATTTACCGGCTACCTTACCCTCCAAACCGGAACACGTCAGCGACAAGCACTGACGCTATTGCGGCAGGAATAGGTAAGGCGGTGGTACCTGACCCGGGCGAGACAATGCAGAACTCTACCACCTAGTAGCCACGATGGTAGTGACTCGATAGCCATTCGGTCGCCTTTTACGACTTGCCTGGCAGAACGGCAGTTGGCCTATTCTACAAAGGAGGCCGGGACCAACACGGCTGTTCGTTAGTCTCACTAAAACTCGAGAACGGCTGAACCGATTTGGCTAATTTTGATTTTGAACTAATTGTTGAAGTCCAGGGAAGGTTTAGAAGGTGAGAAAATATAGAAAAAAATAAGAGTAGTTAAAAACGCAGAACAACGTTTGCCGGGTCAACTAGTCTATATATATAAAAATCGATTGTTGTTCGTTAATAAACAATGTTCAATGTACAGTTTTGACTTTCCTATGATTTTTTTATATGTAGGTATAGATTATCGTCTTTTACTAGCGATAGCCAGAATCAACAGTTTAACCTGCCCAATTGAGGCACGCGGACAATTTATCCCTGTCTGGAATTAAACCCGAGCCCCATTGATGGCGTAGTTACGGTCGCTACTCACTCAATTAACGGGGCGGTTCCCTTTTTTAACCCCTCAGGGGTTGAATTTTAAAAACAAATAGCGTATTTTTGAGCCCAGGTATTCAACTATTCTCTTGCGAACTGTCATCAAGGTAAAAAAATAAATAAAATACGGATACCTGTGCACAAATATGTTTACGTGTAGCGATTTGCCGAATTTGCAACCTTTGACATCCCACCCCCCGAAGAAGTCAGTCCGCGCGGTAACCATATTTTCTACAGATTTCTACAATATTTTCGTTGTGGTTTCCTATGTACTATACCAATAAAACATTTTATTGGTTACATATGACCAATAAAAATGACACTCGAAGATCGGGTTCGTAATGTGAAAGTGAGAGAGGAGGTTAGGTCAAGCCTAACCTAAGTGTCGGTGTGAAGATGATAAAGGGCATGCTTCATTGGTTCGGACATGTATAAATAATGGTAGATGAAAGGTTAACAAAACAGATATACAATGCGAATGTGGAAGGATTTAGGTACCGGGGAAAACCAAGACTGACATACCATGATCAGATTGATCGAGGTCTATCCGAAGGTGGTGCCAAGAGTCTTCGCATCCGGCGTGTGTGTATGAAGAGTGATGAATGTGGAAGAAGCGGGACAAGCCTGCAAGCATCGTGATATATGGCACTCGGTGCTCTCTGCCTACCCTGTAAGGGATCTGGTGTGAAGATATGCATGTATGTACGTATGACCATTAACTATCGTGTCCTTCGATATGTATAGTCTACTAGCCTACTAACCGTGCAGCCAGCTGCATTATGAAATTTTTTGGTGAATCCAACGGGAACAAAATTTTTCGATAAAAATTAGCCTATCTGCCATTTGCCATCCACATCTAAATTATTATCTAAATCTTTTTTTAATTTAAAATTTAAAAATAAATTTTTTGCGTGATTGAGTAACAAATGTCCTATCCAAACATCCAAAATGTTGCATTTATAATAATCGCTGCGTACAGCCCGCTGCATTGTAAAAGTTTAAGTTTAAGTTGTTAGTTTAAGTCCATCTCGAAGACGTTTGCTTTTCAACTACTTTGAGTGAAATAAAATAATGTTCAAAACTTGTTTGAAACTTCTATATATTTCTCGATCTTCTTCAATTTCACTTTAATAGCATCTTTTGTTAGGCAACGCTGTGAGGCGAGAATTTTATTAAGAGATATAATTATTTTTGTAAAAATTGGTTGTATTATATAACAGCTAGCTAGTGATAGCTAGCTAATATAATCTTTCATACAATCTTTTGTCGCTTTTTTCAGCTCTTAAGGACTAGATTTTTTAAAACAAAAGAGTAAGATATAAATGTCAGGCAACGATTTTATAGTTGTGAGGTTTTTACTGAAAAATATAATTATTTTTGTAAAAGTTGTTTGTTTTTATTTACTTAGCTAATATAATCTAACATATAATCTCTTAGTTCTTATTTAAGCCCTTTAGGGATTGATTATAAAAAAGTTTAATTTTCTTTGTACCACAGATCGTCTTCTATCTTCTTGCCAAATTTCATCAAAATTGGTTTAACGGTTTAGCCGTGAAGGCGTAACACGAAGACAAACAGAATATCTTCCGTATTTTTAATATTAGTACTAATACATATATTATATATATGCTTTTTTCATGAGTATCTTCACGCCCATATCCCTGAAGGGGTAGGCAGAGGTACAACAAGAGCACCCACGATTAGCCGAAGATACTTGGTCCCACAAATGTGATAGGTGGCAAGCCTATCGCCAACCGGGCACTTTCCAATCCCGGGCAACTTTGTGTTTCTCAGAAAACTGAAAAAACATTTTTTTTATGTGCCCGACTCGGGAATCGAATCCGGGACCTGATTTGGTCGACGCCAACGCTGGACCACTAGACCACAGAGGCAATTTTTTCAATTTTTTTCTTTTTTTCATTTTCTTTTCAATTGGTTTTCTCAATTTAAGCAACAAAAGCCTTTTGTGAAAAGTGTATTAACATCAAGAGAGTGCGCGAGAAAATCAGTTTAAGTCCATGTCAAAGACGTTTGCTTTTCAACTACTTTGAGTGAAATAAAATAATGTTCAAAACTTGTTTGAAACTTCTCTATATTTCTCGATTTTCTTCAATTTCACTTTAATAGCATCTTTTGTTAGGCAACGCTGTTATAGCTGCGAGGTAAGAATTTTATTAATAGATAAAATAAAATTATTTTGTACAAAATGTTGGCTTTGATTTAATTTATTCTGAATTAGATATAGTAGTAGGTAGTGTCTATAAACGACAGTTGTCTTTTCCCATCAGAAGAGCCACCTGTAAGTTTGCTGTCTTAAAAATATACCTTAGAGCTTATTATGATGTACCTTTTCCATTTTTAACTAATATTTTCTTTATACTGTTTTATTTTTTATTCTTTACTAGCGGCCCGCCCCGGCTTCGCACGGGTATAAAACATACAGCCTATGTCACTCAGTAAAAAAAAATGATTAAAATCGATAAAGTAGTTTTGATTTATTCATTACTTCCCGTGGCCCGCAAACAATTCCCCTTTCTCTATACCATGAAGATTTCCTGCTATCTTTGGAACATCTAAATTTCCTGCTATTTTTGGAACATCTAAATTCATATAGGTACTACATTTTTAGTTTTTACATTTTTACCTATTTCTTTTACTTTTTCCATTAATATACAAATGTATTTATATACAAAATGTATTTATATACAACGTTCACAGCTTTCTTGTCATCTATATCTATACATATAATAAAATCGTAGGAAAGTCAAAACTGTACATCGAATATTTTTTTAAAAGAATACTTGGGGCGTGATCTACAATCGATATCGAAGCCAAAAATATAGTTTTTAGAATTTTTGTCTGTTTGTCTGTATGTCTGTTTGTCTGTATGTACGTCCGGGGTAAACTCAAAAAGTACTGCATGGATTTACTTCAAATTTTGCATGAATATTACTATGAGGTCGGGTCAACATATAGGTAACATATTATCACGCTATCACTTACAGGGGAGGAGCAGTGTGGAGTAAACGAAGTCCGCGCGGACGAAGTCGCAGGCAACAGCTAGTTAGACAATATAAACATGTTTTCTTTAAAGGTTACTCAACGAACAGTCAACGCTCAAATCTAAGCCTGCAACGTTGAAGGTTTGACCCTGCGATTTATTAAGGCCAAAAAATGTGTAAATGATTGACCCTGCGGGCCATCCCTGAAACTTCTTACTAAATAAAGGTATTTTAAGCTCAAAAGAGTAAAAACTATAAGCATAGATTTTTCAGATCAATCATCTATTTTGTTAAAAATTGCAGTATTATTAATTTTTGAAACGCTGTATATTTGAAAACGATGATGGCATTCAACTCAATTTTTGAGATCTAAAATATTGTTTTAGTTAAATAACCGAAACATTTCGGTGTTATGTCTAAAACCATTTTAATTTTAATTTTCTTCATTGATAAATCCCAAACAAATTGACCGATTTTGATTAAATTAACGGTATTTGACGTAGTTTTTAAAGAACAAAAGCTGATATGTCAATCGGTAAATTAACTTGAAAGTTGAAAGTTATTTAAAAAAAAAATAAGTAAGTTTGCTAAGAACAACGTAATTTTAAATTTGAAAAGCTATAAGTTTTGAGAATTAGATTCGATTTTGATTTTTGAAACGGTGTTTAACGTAGTTTTTTTAGTACTAAATATTGTAGAACACCAAAAAATTATTGGTTGAAAAATTTCGAAGCTATGTCGAAAAAACAGTTTTTTCAAAATTTTTCGTAAACGATTACTCCCAAACGGATAAACCCATTTTGATGCAATTTATGTATTAGACGTAGTTTTTTGAGGAATAGAGCTGATTATTTTTTGTACTCGTAACATAAATCAGGAAGTTATTTTAAAAATACTGTTTCTTTTGGTGTTTTTTCAATTTTTTTGGTAGTTTTTCAAAATTTCTTAAAATCTTCTAGACCGAATCGGTTCAAATTTTCAGGAAATCTAAGTTAAGCGGAATCCAATCGAATGCCATCAACCGCGTTTCGATCGGTCTAGCCGTTCAAAAGTTATGACATGTTTACATACACACATACACACACACACACACACACACGTACGTACATACAGACATACTGACGTCATCGTGAAAATAGTCGGAAAAGGTTTTTAGGACCTCAAAACGTGGACATCTGGTGAAAAGTCGATTTTCGAAAATCGAGGTAAAATCAGTATCTTTCTTATCTACATACGTAGTGGGAAATTAAAAACTCGGTTGCTAAATCACGTTTTTTTACATTGATTATTAAATAACAATTTTACAAAAATTATACGATATACCTGAAGATATTATCTAAGGTACTTATTACATGATATAATGTACTTTACTTGATCATATAAAATTCCGAAAACAGGCTAAAAATCTCTAAAACAAATAATTTGTTAATATTATTTCTAATCATCCACATGATTTTTATATAGTGATATTTAGTTTAAAAAAAAGAATATACTAAATTTTGATTTTCAGCTGAAGTCCTATATTAACGACGGGTCCCAAGAACAAAATCTTACGGAGAGATCAGACTAAATTGGTTTTATAATAAAATTCGCATTAAACACGCATAAAGTTACAATATACTTTTTATATTTATTGGTCTTTTTTTGTTGAAATGCTCAAGTGAACATCATCTTATCTACAATGTACTCCCACAAACAAACATATTGTAATTTGGTAATTTTGTAGATACGATTTTGTTTTTGGGACCCGTCGATTTATTTATCCGAAAATTAACACGTTTCCAAGCAGTTTCAGAACACGCCGCGCGCGGGCCGCCGACCGGCCGGTAACCCCGCAACCGCTATGCCCCTGCATTTTAAATTAAATCTGTAATATCTTCGAAAATATTCATTTAAATTACATGCTGTAAACGCTATATTGCTCTATATTAAATCAGCAATATATTTAAGGTATTTAATTGGATAAGGATTAGTGCTGTATTGCTTAAAATTGCTTCGAAAAAAAGCCATTATTTCTCGTAAAAAGTAAATAACAAAAAAAAATGTTATTGTGGGTTATCCATAAGAGATAGACATATACCATCGTGGAGTTTTCTGTAGACCTTTTCAAGGTGTACAAATACTTAGTACATTATTTTGATAAATCTCGTAGGGTTTAGCCAGCGTTTGCAATGTAAGTGGAAAAAAATACAATTATTTACGACATGACATCAGAAAACTCAAAAATTGCAGTATTTCTCGATTCTATATTGAATGTTATTATACATACAAACCTTCCTCTTTAATCACTCTATCTATCCAAAAAAACCGCATCATAATCCGTTGCGTGGTTTTAAAGATTTAAGCATACATACGGACATAGGGATATGGGGACAGACAAAGAATGCGACTTTGTTTTATACTATGTAGTGATGTATGTGACTCTTGTGTTTGTGTAGAATTAATGTTTAAGTTTATTATGTAGTATTAATACTGGCTGCTTTCCGCAACTTTTCTTAGTAAACTACGTTACTCAGTGATAATGTCGCTTTAAATTAATAAAAGAACTGTATATATTAACTATATTAAAACAATTTCCTTGGCACATTTCAGCGACATTGGCAAAAGGATTTTTAGTGGCCATCATAGCGTAACAAGCAGACAAACAGAAAGAATTTCTCATTTATAACACAGAGTAGATATTTATAATATATCCATATTAATTTTATATTCCTTTCAAATATTTTTTCTAAATTTAAGCAACAAAAGTCAAAAGTCTTTCGAGAGAAGCGTGCAAGAACACCAAGTTCAAAACTTGTTTGAAACTTCTCTATATTTCTCGATTTTCTTCAATTTCACTTTAATAGCATCTTTTGTTAGGCAACGCTTTTATAGCTGTGAGTCGAGAAATTTTATTAAAAGATATAATAATTTTGTAAAACTTGCTTGTATTAATTAATGCTAGTATATAGTATATAGGGATAGATTTTTGAAAAAAAAAGAGTAATCTACGTTAGACCACGAATTGTCAACTATGTACTTATTAGACTCAGGCGTTACTTTGCGGAAATCCATAATTTAAAGAAGGAATTGTGATATTAAATTTGCAAAATTGTTGCGAAACCTTATATAGAACTGATGTGATGCAACTGAAATGAAAGGTAGTGTAAGAAATAGGGTAAACTTATCCAAGGCCTAAAAATTTGAGAGGACCACAGCTGCACAATAGTCCATCCACTTCCACTACACTTTCTTACACGTCAAAAGCAGAGGCATTGACACACAAGTTATGTACTCAACAATCTAGGTCTACTGCTAGAAAAACTAAAAAGAAAATTACTAATTACCATCGTGACTACTAGATGGAAGAGCTCTGCAACATCTCAGCGCAACCGTCATATCTATTCCTGTCACAATAGGTAAGGCGGTGGTACCAGACCCGGGTGAGACAATGCAGAACTCTACCACCTAGCAGCCACGATGGCAGTAACTCGGTCGGTCGCCTTTTACGACCTGCCTGACAGAACGGCAGTTGGTCTATTTTGCAAAGGAACCCGGGACTAACACGGGTGAAAATGTTATCAAAAAAAGAAGCAAATACAATGTTTTAACGACAAAATTTATCTGTTAATCTGTGGAAATTTTACAATGTTAATGAAATACAGATTAATTATCGTGTTTCAACGTTATTTAAATAAAATATTTTGAATCCGAATACAAATAAAACTATATGGAATTCTAGATGTCACTTTATCATGAAATATTTAAATTTATTCATAATTTAACTGAATTTCGTTAATGACAGTTTTTAGCCTTTAATTAATATTATAATCAAGCTGTTCACTCGTTAATTGTACCGCACTTGTAGTTATAATTACCACAGTGTTTTTAATGTTTATATAATTGCAGTTAAATATAATTTAATGTTAAATATGTTTCGTTATAGATCATTCAATCATTTGCAACAAATGTTCAATTGGATTTATTTATTCGTAACCAACTTTTACTAGCGACTTAGTTCGTGAGACCGTAAATCATGATTTCCCATTTATTATTGGGTAAAATCATAGCCTATGTCATTTCTGGATAATGCAGCTTTTTAAGCCGCTTTTATTATTTTGGTTAATATTATGTATGTATGTATGTAAAGGAAACTTCAAACATGGATTTGACGTACTTTAAATCGTCAAATTAATTTGAAACTTTGCAGTTTTATCAAAATTAACTTATATTTATATCGTATTAAAAGCACTTGTACTGTTTTACTAGACTTTTTATTTATTAAAACCAACCGGTTTTACGTTTTAACGCATCATCAGGGTAAAAGTAATTATTGTATATATTGTTAATTGTCAAGTTGTCAATTGTACTAAACAATAATAACTTTTGCCCTGATGATGCGTTAAAACGCGAAACCAGTTGGTTTTAATAAATAAAAAGTCAAGTAAAACAGTACAAGTGCTTTTAATACCATATAAATATAAGTTAACATGGAGTTTTACCAAGTGCCGACGATATTCAGTGTTCAAAATCTTATCAAGGATGGATTACAATGCAATAATATATTTTTTTCATTTTTTGCTCGTCATTCATCAGTTGCGAAGTTCACGAGATTACAGCAAGATCAAATAGTCTTACAATAAATTAATCTATATTTTAGTATGTGAAGGAAAAACTTTGCACCCTTTTTTAAGAATCATCTTAAAAAAGGGTGCAAAGTTTTTCTTGAAAAAGATTGCAGAAATCTATTTTTTTTAATAAAATGCATTTGAAATACTTTAAGTTAATAAAAAAAATTACATATATCTACTAAATTCATGTGAAATCCATGATAATAAACATACATATATAATATTTTCTCTGCGGCTAAAACTAAATTTTAACTTTGACTGTCAAACTTAAGACATTTTATTGTTTAATTAATTATTTTTGTGTTATAGCACTCACCCCATGCTTGGAAAAACTGGAAATCTTTAAAAACAACAAAGAAAAGTATCGACATGCAGGGATTGAACCTGCGATCGTCTCCCTAAAGCCAAGACTTTAGGGAGACGGTCACAGATTTAATCCCTGCGTGTCGACATTTTTCTTTGTTGTTTTTAAAGTTTTTCCATTTTATTGTTTAGTTTATAGTCGAATTTCGGCCACAGGGAATAGCTGGTGACTTATTACCCAACCGCTTTTGTTTTCATAAGCTGATGCTTAGTGATAAAATGAAGCACTAATAAGAATTAGAATGGAAGAAAATGTTAAGCAACTAAATACCTTCCGCAAAAAATACGAAAATAATGTTTCAAACTTCAGAACTAACTTTTTCTAGATAAAGTTTGTGAAATTGCTTTAAACTTTACCTAAATAGCCACTAACTACGTAACTGAAAACACGTAAATTGCGCGGAACTTTATGATTTAATAGTTTAATCTTAAGATTCGTGCTCAAAACTAACACTATTGTATAGATTTTTAATAAATATCCTTAGTTTGTCCAGGCTTTTTTATAACTAGATTATTTCTATCGAGGATAGTTATCTCATCCACTCTACGATTTTTCAACCATTACGTTTTAGCACTTAGCTTTTTGGGTCTTTGAACGTAACTCCGCTCGGGCTCCTAACAATAATTTGTAGATATCCACAACGCTTCGTGACGTTATTGCGTTCTCTCACTCACTATATAATGAGATTCCGCGTGTTCGCTTGGGTCAACTTGGAAGAATATATCAGCTGCTGCATCATTACCTTGGGAGTTGCGATGTCTGTACGCCCATAACAGACTCCTACGATATAAAAGCTAGCTAAGGCGAATAAATCGATAAACAAATCAAGACTTATAGGTCTTGATGTGGTATACGTGGTATACGTATACGTATATGTGGTATCTAGGTATATCTAAGTAAATTTATATACACTTTTATAATAAACTTTCCAAAGATATTAGAGATTACCAACATAAAAAATGTATTAAAACTAAACTGTGTAAAAAAGGTAATAAGAAGTTAAAATTTATTTGTTAGACACAATTGCCTCGGCTAAATTAATTGCTCCTTATTAATACTGTTGCGAATAATCTAGAAACGTGAAGAGTTGAAGCGCTGGAGAGATGTAGAAATAAAAGAAAGAGATAGCTAGTTTCCCAAGCACGGGGTAAGTGTTATAAAAACAAAAATAAAGTGATAGCTACTTCTATTGATAAACAATAGCTGCCGTTCCCCGAAAAATTATGCCATAATTGACCTTATCGATCGGAATCGATCTTATAGCAAATATGAATTTCACCACGTCAAGCCTGTCGACACTAGCTCAATGATAGAGTGCTAAGGCTTTCCGGGCGAAGGTCGCAGGTTTAAATCCTGCGTGTCAATATTTTTTTTTGTTGTTTTTAAAGTTTTTTAAATAATTAAAAATGTTTTATTATTATTTGTTGAATAAAAAATATTTGACTTTTACTTTACTAACGTAATTACTGGGTGTAATAATTCTGCAATTTCTCATTCATAATTGGTAGGTACCATTATCGTACTAATTCCCCAAATTGCCCAAATTGTAAATTAAATTTCCCACATTTTTGGGCAAAATTGATAAGGCTGACAGCACCTGTGAGCGATATTTAAGTTTACCCTTTTAAAATCAATATTTACGTTTGTTTATATTCCACAACAGTCAAAAATAATCAGTTAAGTATATTACATCCTGAAGATGCTTTAGAAAGTGAAACCGGTCGAGTAATATAATAAAAATTGTGTAAAAGTGAAATTTATGTACAAGTGGAGTAGTAAAAGTGTCTAGTAACATTTAACCTGCTTTACAAACGACACCATATCATTGTTTGTGTATATAGGCGGTAGTTATCTCTTTACATTTCCTTATTTACTGTCCTACGGTCAGCGACAAGCTAAACAAATAGTTTCTCAGTGCTACGATATAAAAAGCGCTAGTTAAATGAACAGAGGAATTAAATACAAACATGCCATAATAATAAGTTGTTTATGCTAAACTGGTTTCACGCGTTAAAGCATAATTAGTGCTGACCACTAAACAAGCTCTAGTAAAACTCTTATATGCTAAATATTAGGCTGATTATTAATAAACTCTTTTTTTTATATTATAAGATAGCAAACAAGCAGATGGGTTTCCTGATGGAAAGAGACAACCATCGCCTATAGACACCAAAGATGTTAATGGTGCGTTGCTATCTTGTGGCGAGGTCTAATGCCACATGCATAAGTTTACCGGCAACCTTACCCTCCAAACCGGAACACGACAGTGACAAGCACTGACGCTATTGCAGCAGGAATAGATAAGGCGGTGGTACCAGACCCGGGTGAGACAATGCAGAACTCTACCACCTAGCAGTCACGATGGCAGTGACTTGCATAGCCAATCGTTCGCCTTTTATGACCTGCCTGGCAGAACGGCAGTTGTTCTATTCTTCAAAGGAACCCGGAACCAACACAGGGAGAAACTCACAATAGAACAGTATAAATAACAGTAACATTAAATAATCGATAAAAACAGTTGAATAATAACACTTTATTACATTGTTACACATAATTAACAAAACACTTGTAGGTACTTTAATTTCAGTTTACAACATAATTTTAGAATATCATGGTTTCACTTTTTAAGCATCTTCCTGCCACAATAGCGTCAGTGCTTGTCGCTGTCGTGTTCCGGTTTGGAGGGTAAGGTAGCCGGTAAACTTATGCATGTGGCATTAGACCTAGCCACAAGATAGCAACGCACCATTACCATTTTTGGTGTCTATAGGCGATGGTTGACTCTTTCCATCAGGAAACCCATGTGCTTGTTTGCTATCTTATGATATAAAAAAAAATCTTCAGGATGTAATATACATACTGATCATTAGCTGTTATAATGTATAAGGAGCCATCCATAAATTACGTCACACGTTAAGGGGGAGGGAGGGGGTCGACGAAGTGTGAGATGGTGTGACATGGAGTGGGGAGGGGCTCCAAGTTTTGTGACATCACATTTTTTCAAAATATAATATTTTATATTTAAGTATTACAACACTAAATTTAAAAAGCCACCTGTATAGATAGAAAATAATCGAATGAGATCGTCATTCCAATGTAAAATTGTAAAATATGTGACATCACACTAGGTAGGGGAAGTCTCACAAATGTGACACTGTGACAAGGACGGGGGAGGGGTCAAAAAAATTGTGTGAGGTGATTTAGTTATGGCCCCTAAGCGAAGAGAAGGTAAGCTTAAATATTGCTCGAGAGTATTGTCAGCCTAAACGATTCTCCTCTAAGATGTGGAAAATTTTATTGCACTAATTTAGAAGTTAAATATGGATAGAAAATATGTAAAATATAAAAATATCAATGAAATAATTAATTATGTCTTATGAATTATATCCAATAAAATAAAATTAGGTTAACACACCAATTGCGTATTATACACTTATTAATGTTTTCACAATCATTTTTACTAGTGTTATGGCGAAAGCTTGTATGGATTGATGGATGGATGATTGTTATTATTTGACGTAAATACAGTTAATTTGGTTGAAATTTGGCAGATGATGACCTGGAATATATATATATATATATATATATATATATATATATATATATATATATATATATATATATATATATATATATTTATTATATATTAGTACATAGAATACTTTTTACCCCGTAAAAAATTGGTCTGGTTTTTTTATGATAAAGCCGGGTTGTAGGGCGCAGTTACTCAATAATATGAATTTAAATATTTAAAATAGAATAATAAATTATAAAATAGCATGTCTGTATTTAAGTATCTGGCACAATTACGCCCGCAAACCTTAACGTGTCGAAACATTTTTTAGCAGAAAGTAATTTCAGAATTACATACAGCAAACAGTTCTGAAAATAAAAATAGAAAAAATAAAATCTAAACTATCACAATTTATTTATTCATTGAGGGAACTCAAAAAGTCAACAGATATTAAAACTGCTACCACAGCGTACTATGCATATGCTTACGCATGGCTAAGCTACGGCACTATACTGTGGGGTAACAGTGTTAATGTCCACGACATATTGGTACTACAGAAAAAATGCATCCGTATTCTAGCTAACATACAATACAACGAATCATGTAAACCCCATTTTAAATACTTAAAAATCTTAACTCAACCTTGTATATATATATTGGAACTTTGCAAATTTGTTAGGAAAAATAACCACTTATATACAAAATTAGGACAAATACCTCGTCGCTATGAATCACGTTCAAAAAATAATTTATATCAAATAACATCGAAGTTGAAGTTACATAGTTCCGGGCCATATCCCATGTCCGTAAAAGTATATAATAAATTACCAGAAAATCTGAAAAGCGAATATAACTATAATAAATTCAAAAATAGTATAAATAAACTTTTAATTGGAAAAGCCTATTACTCTGTCAAAGAATATTTGGAAGACAAATCATTCTAATAAGAAGTTGCTACCCCATTGCCATTCCAGTTGCTGCGCCTGACAAGGTACATAATATTATGTAAATCGTCTTATGCACGTAAAGTGAAAAATATTATGTAATGCAACTGTATAATAATAAATAAATAAATAAATAAAAAAATCTACAAATCGACGAGGCTTTGGTACATCTATGATATATAATATTCGTGTCAGTCGGTCGGTCGGTAATAGACAACCTGCCGTTCTGCCGGACAGCTCGTAAGAGGTGAACGATTGGCTGTGTATACATAGTGCAGTATATAAAATATAAATATACTTTTTGGCATTTGATAAATTTGCAAACAAGCACTGACGATATTGCAACAGGAATCGGTAAGGCGGTGGTACCAGACACGGGCAAGACAATGCAGAACTCTACCACCTAGTAGCCACGATGGTAGTAACTCACATAGCCAATCGGTCGCCTTTTACGACCTGCCTGGCAGAACGGCAGTTGGTCTATTCTTCAAAGGAGCCTGGAAACAACACGGGGAAATATATATATATATATATATATATATATATATATATATATATATATATATATATATACTTTTCGTATAGCGCTTTAGCTCAACGTTTTTGATACTTGCGAAGTTTTGTAATAAAGATTAAATAAATTAAATATCTTTTGTAATTTTGCAACGTGATAATTAATATACTTATTTAGTGCGAATTATTTGCACGGGTATTTCCTAGTTCACTATTAATTTAACAAATTGAATTTTTTTTATATCATAAGATAGCAAACAAGCAGATGGGTCTCCTGATGGAAAGAGTCAACCATCGCCTATAGACACCAAAGGTTTTAATGATGCATTGCTATCTTGCGGCGACGTCTAATGCCACATGCATAAGTTTACCGGCTACCTTACCCTCCAAACCGTAACACGACAGCGACAAGCACTGACGCTATTGCGGCAGGAATAGATAAGGCGGTGGTACCAGGCCTGGGCGAGACAATGCAGAACTCTACCACCTAGTAGCCACGATGGTAGTAACTCGATAGCCAATCGGTCGCCTTTTACGACCTACCTCGCAGAACGGCAATTGGCCTATTCTTCAAAGGAGGCCGGGACCAACATGGCGTAGATTTCAAACAGTATTCTAAACATAATTTTCAAACCTATGAGTATAATACTTACTTACTGGTACTTACTTGTACTTTAATTTCACTACAAATATATTTATATTATATTTTATAAGTAATTACAATTTATTTAAATCAGAATAAGATTATATACTGAATTTACTTAAATGTTAAGGGAGAGTCCTTTAAGCTAGCAATACAGAGTGTATTTATTTTTAAGTTTACCCTCAACCATTTTTAAAAAAGTTTTGTTTATGTCTTATCTAAAGTTAAACTGTCAATAAAGAATATTACTTCCTGAAGATGCTTTAAAAAGGGAAACCGGTCGATTATTTAAAATTATTTGTCTATATTTGTAATGAAATTAAAGTACAAATGATCATAACCTCGTTTTAACTAATATGTTATATTTATATGTTTGTATTTCCTTATAAATGTTTGTATTTCCGGGTTTGGGTGTTTATTACGTATGTAAAAGTACTTAAATATGTATGTAAAAGTATTTATATGTGTATTTCTATGTATTAGTATCGTTGACTGACACCCATAACACAAGAAAATATTTTGCTTACTTTGGGGCTAGATCAGTCAGTGTAATTTGTCCCGTTAATATTTATTTATTAATATTTATTTATTATTAAAATATACTGTTTCGTAAAAAAATTTTTGGTGTTTTTTCAAAGTTGCTCTGAATCTCCTAGACCGAATCGGTTCAAATATTCAGGAAATCTAAGTTGAGCGGAATCCAACGAATGCCATCAACCGCGTTTAATCGTTCAAAAGTTATGAGATGTTTACATACACACATACACACACACGCACACACATACACACATACACACATACATACATACAGACATACTGACGTCATGCTGAAAAGGGTCAGAAAAGATTCGTAGGACCTCAAAACGTGGACATCTGGTGAAAACTCAACTTTCGAAAATCGGGGTAAAATCAGTTACTTCCATATATACCTACGAAGTGGGAAGTTAAAAAACCGATAGTCTTGAGGTTAGAGTCAAACATTTACCAAACGCTTCTTATGATTGGGCTAATTTAGGTTTAAAAATTAACCGGTTAACAAGCCTTACATCCGACTTATAATTGATTTTAACCGCAACGCAAGAATTAGAACCTAGCAAATGCTAGGTACTAATTCTTGTGTGTTTGTCAGTGAGCTGTAAAAACGCGTCACAAAATACCGATTTTAAATTAGCCAATCGGAACACCGTGTTCCTTTTCTTCGCGCTTCGGTTTATTGACATAACCAATTTGGTGCAAGAAATCAAACATTATTATTAGTAGTTTTGTTAATACACTTGTACTGTTTCACAAATTACTTTAAAATTTAATTATATTACCAACCAGTATGGCATGGTAATATTAATTAAATTTTAAAGTAATTTGTGAAACAGTACAAGTGTATTAACAAAACTACAAATGGAGTTTCACCAATGCCGACGATAAATAGTGTAAAATACACTATTATTAGTCTTGTTTGCGTTGTCAATGGTTTTTCACAACAAAACATCAAATATTAATTCAGTGTGGATGACCTCTAAAAGAAATACAACTGTCGTAATGTAATATTAAATCAAATGTAAATTCTTTAATAGGGTTGTTAGTACTAGAGACGAAGACTTGCAAAATACATAAATCCGTCTACTCCCCCATTAACGACTTACTAAAATATGGTTATATTATGGTAATTTCATAGCCGTGTCTCGAGAACCCTGAAAATAGTGGCTATGAATTAATGAACTCCGCTAAACGGGGCTGTGGCGAGAGAGCAAGCGATTAAAACGAATATCCTCGAAAATCCTTGATATATCATGTTGAACTTTAGAGCATAATGGATTGTCTTACGGTTGTTAACTTAATAAATAATATCTTAAAAAAACTAAAAAAAAAAACGCTTTTATAAACCATAATAAAAAATAAATTGAAATTAGTTTAAGTTTTAGTATTAATTAATATTAAGTATAACAGCTCCTCTAAAACAATGGGCCATGATGGTCGGCTAAAGGCAATACACGTTAGTGTAGAGGGCATAAATATATGTGATGGGTCATCATCAGCACAATCGCCATAGTGTCGGTACATCAAAGGAATGATGGCCAATGATTCCGTGCGCGTCCACACATTCGCCGATTAATCAGGACACAGTTGTCTCAAACGTAGTGATTGTATATTCTTTGGTCGTCTCTGGTACATTCTAGACCGTGTAGACATTAAATCAATGATTATAAGTGCTAAGTAAAAATATTTCTGCAGCCGCGATCACGATCACGAGTCATAACATAGCAGTAGACAGTGAGTAAATGAGCGTTCACGATTATGTGGAGGGTTACCCGATCATGGATCATGGATCATTTCATGGGCCATCACAGCCCATTGTGAGGAGGAGCCATAAAATGTATTGCATTGTAAAAAATGTGTGCGGTGCATAGTGTTAATAGATAATTGAAAAAGCACCTCACGCTTTTTTTATAATTCAATACATATTTATTTTATTTACACTATTCTTAATCTAAATTAACTTTTAGTTTTCATTAAAAAAGCGTGTTTTTTTAAACTATTATTTTTTTAGTTCGAATATTTATACATAGCAGTATGATTTTTAGTTTTTTTTTTTAACTGTTATTTAATTTGTCCACGTTATAAATAATTTGGGCTCCTGTTACCTTCCTCATATAAGTTAGCCTTCCTCATATAAGTTAATATGCCATTAGATAAAACAAAATTTTCGGGGAGGGAAACCTGAAAACCAGCTATTTCATCCAAAGAAGGCAGCAAAAGCCCATATACAAACAATCGTTAATTCTGAAGATCTTAAATAAATATGACCGCCTCGTTGGTCGAGCAGTTAGCGAACCTGACTACGCATAAATGGGGCTCGGGTTTAATTCCCAAGAGGAACAAACATTTATGTGATGAGCATAGATCTGGGTTTGGGTGCTTATGAAATATATTTGAGTATTCATATATGTACGTCTAGGTAAATATTAGTATCGTTGACTGACACCCATGATACTACAAGCAAATAAATGTTAACAAGTGTTAGATCAATTCGTGTAATTTGTTTAGTGATATTTATTACTAGCTGTTGCCCACGACTTCGTCCGCGCGGACTTTGTTTACTCCGCACAGCTCCTCCCCCGTAGGTGATAGCGTGATAATATGTAGCCTATATGTTGACCCGACCTGTTAGTAATATTCATGCAAAATTTGAAGTAAATCCATGCTGTACTTTTTTAGTTTACCCCGGACATACATACAGACTAATAGACAAACAGACAAAAACTATATTTTTGGCTTTGATATCGACTGTAGATCACGCCCCAAGTATTCTTTTAAAAAAATATTCAGCGTACAGTTTTGACTTTCCTGCGATTTTATTATATGTATAGATTATTATTAATAATATTCATCAAAGAACAATTAAGATATTATGATTTGCAGCATATAACAAGCTCTTAATTTTATATTTGACTTGTCTAATGCCATTGAAATAAAGAATTGAGAGTTGGAAATGGAATAAATTTACCGACTAAAAGAATTATCATGCCCGGTTCTCTTGCGGGTAGGCAGAATAAATCGAATATCAACAAAGGAGACTGGCGGGTTACTTAGGAGACATCGGCCTGGTTACCTTTGAGTCACCTACAAGGATACTTTTAACGTTTTCTTGTAGTTTATATGCTGCGAAACAAATGTACGATGGTTATTTTCTTGGGGAAGTTGTCCGAAATTAGTAATTTAGATTTTAATATGATTATTTTTTTGACGGATTGATATTATCTGTCATTGTCATATCAGCTTCAGCTGGTCGCCTGTCAATTAAAAATTAACCTGAAATCTCTCAGGATATTAGTTTCCTTAAATCAGAGTGAAATGTTTATCAATTAATCATTTTGGTTATTATTTTTGTTTAGCTAAGAGCAATAATTTGCGTGTGGTCGCAAGAAAAAACATCTTGCGATATTCGCATAAGCATCGCGACACATTCTCGCACCATTTAATCGAATTTTGGCAGAGCTTTTATTTTGAATATTGAGCATCATATTCCAAAACAATACTAAGTGTTTAAATATGCAATTTCAAATATCCACGGGCAGGTCACAATTCACCATTAACTTGCCAAGATTTTCTATATTTATTAAATTATACAAAAACTCAAAAATATTTTCTGACCCTATGACAAACATAAGGTTAAAAGAAAAAGGTAATGAAAACTTTCCTTTATACTTTGGACTTTAAACGCGTTATCCTTTCTAAGCATTAGAGTGAAGCGAATGTAAAAAAGTTGTTTGCATTAATACTAAATGGTTGAGTTCCGCAATGTCTTTAAAGTCAATGTCAACCGGAATATCAATGCCATACCTTTGCCTGCTGCTTTAGCATCAGTGTTTGTTACTGTAGTGTTTCTTTTTTTAACTTGTTCATAAGATTTCATCCCTGTCACATGAATAGCAATGTACCATTATTTTCTTTGGTAATGGTTGTGCTTTTTATCAAAAAGATCATCTGCTTGTTTGCTATCCTACTATAAAAAAATTTTAAGATGTTAAGTAAAATGAAGTACCTATATGTATTGTAGTTGTTGTTATTGTAATTCAGTAACAGACATTAAAATTGAAGAATAATCTGATAGTATTAGTTTAGGGTAAGTCTCTTTGGTACCATTCATTCAGGATGATGATACGTTTATCAGTATGACCCTTTTTAAAACGAATATATGGCAATAATATAAATGCTTTTCACTGCAGTGTCATGGTTTGGAGGGGGCTAGGTAACCAGTAAACTCATGCGGTATTGTTATCCTTCCACACCACATGGATTGCAACCGACCAATTACATATTTGGTGTCTGAAGGTGAAGTTTCTATGTTCTCAGCTTAATGGTAGAGTTTTACAGTCTCGCTTTAGTGTTGGTACCACTTTACTGTATATTCCTGCTACTATAGCATCAATGCTCGTTAATGTCATGTTGGTTTGAACGGTTAGGTAGGTAACCAGTAAAATGATGCATGTAGCATTACCATTTTACCATACAGATAGCATAGTGCCATAACATCTGGTGTCTATATTGGTCACAATGGTTTTCTCTTTCTATTGGGAGAGCCATCTTCTTGTTTATCTTGATATAAAAAAACTAAATGTCAATACATTCAGATTTGTTACTTGCCAAATAGTGATATGACAGTATAGTAATAATAGTATAACAGTGATAGTGATATGCCAAATGAGGTGACATTTAATAACTAAAACAACTATTACATAGCTAGAAAGAATTTAATACTGCAAACGAAAAAGTTTCTATTAACTGCTAAGCTTAAGGAAATAATAACAAAATGTTTTTATTAAAATATATTTTTATTTATCACCATTGTTACATAGTAAGAGTTCATCTAAGAATTGTGCTGGGGGTGTAATATTGTTTTGGTACCTAGCCCATCTAAGATACTAAATTATCAACATCATAATATGCATACAATAACTACATTTTTTTCCTCCTAGAAAAGCTATTATTGCAGTAAATAAAAAAGGCCTAAAGGAAATTGAGTAAAATATAGTATTTTGCTATGCTGGGGATGCGTATATTGTGATGGTAATGTGACATGCCCAAGTTTACCGTCTACTTTACCCTCCAAACTGGTACCCGGAAATCCAAATTGGATATGGTATTTATGTTAAAACTATGTGCAAAATGTTTAAAAACAGTAACGAAAAACAGTGCAATGATAACTATGTAATATAGCACACACAGTATAAATTACCTACCAGAATGCAATTAGGATTTAACTATGTAGTAATTTTTCCATTATAAACACAGTTCGAAACACAAGAAAAATCAATATCTAGTGGTAATTAAGTAATAAAGGTAATACACAGTAAATAAAATTGGAAAAACTAAGGTTAAAACAAGAAAATCGATATATTATAGCATGAAAACGAGTAAAATTGTAATAAGAAAAGACTTAGCAGATTTTTGGATTTTACGATTTTTCAATTTTCATTTTTGATTTTAGCAATATTATTATGATAGATAACAATTGACACTTTATTTTATAATTTAAATGACAACACGACGGCGCATTTCTAATGCCAGTGTTCCCAGTGTAAAAGTATAAAATATGATTTCGATTTATCGATTAGCTTAGCTAAAATAAGAAAATAAATAAATATTTGTATATTCTTTAATTAAATAAAGCACAGAATATGTACAATTAATAAATTGATCATAGTTGCTGTGTATTTTGGAGAATTATCAACAAATTATCCAACAAAAAGGGTCGATTTGTTAGCATTAATCGATATACACATTTATCGATTCCATGGAATTTTATAAATGAGTTTTCTTCTTTCCAACAACTTCTACAAAAATTCAATTAAGTTTATTTTTATCTATTAAAAATCTAGTTTTTTTCCACATACATTTCATTTCTGTAGGTCACTGCAAATTTCCAGGCCGGGAACCACCCGTCTCCTTTTCCGGTTTATCACGATTCATCAGTTTGTAGGTTAGCGACTTAAGTGGTGATGATAATCGCCGTATTTTACAGATTTAAAAATAGATTTTAGCTATTTCCAGCGATAACCAAAACTGATGGTTTTTTGCGCTCAACCGAGGCATGGAAGTGGTATCACACAAGCTGATATTGAGATTTTGGATTTCGAGATAAACCTCAATAACACTTTTGACCGACCCGGGGTTTGAGCACATCACAACGGCATTACTGTACACTTACATACTACACACTATATATTTTTCACCACGTCAGTAGCATAAACAAAATACTCAACGCACGTATCATTTCGTAACAAAAGCATCCTCAGGAGAAACCAACAGCACTTCACTCAACAAGTGTATTAGTGTATCCAGATTCCCGTTTTTTAACCCTTAACGCAAAAACCAGAGTTTCATAGGTTTAACATGTCTGTCTGTATTTTGACGGTAGCATCGTAGCTCCCAAACGCACGATCCGAAGTTTTTAAAACGAATTGTGGATATGGTTCTTAGCTATGGTCCAATAAAATCTGTTAAGCCATATCAAGATGACCAGATATTTACTACTTGATAAAGGAATTAAGCAACTTGAACAGGCCTGATCCGATATGAAATTTTGAATTTTGTAACTTCAATAATATTTCAATGATTACCTTGACGTGATATTGCAAGATTCAGTTTCAAAGATCATCAGCAGGCCTACTCTTGAAAACAATATAAATCTTAAACCAATATTGATAAAAACAATAACTTTCGAATATCGTCCAAACACGGTACTCTTGAAACCAATATTGTCCACATTGATTCAGTATAATAACGACCTAATTATTGGAAATAGATGTCATCCTTACACGTCAAGCTAGTGTTAAAAGTGGAAATTTTAAGTACCGTTTTAAACAAAATAACGAATAAAAGCAAAAAATAAATAAGTTCCAAAAAATTTCGAAATCCTTGTCGCACTGTTGCCGAATCCAATAATTGAATATATTTGTCCAGAGTACGAAATACTTCGAAATTCATTAAATATTAATTTAAAATTGAAATCGGTTTTCAAGAGTAGCCCTACTGGTCTTTTTATATCTGTTCTGCAAATTATGCACAAGATGCAGGAAATTAGTCTGATGATAAACGAATGTGTTGATGGTTTTCAAATTTTCAATTTTGAGTTATTTTAAATACTTTCATACATAAACTAGTTTTTATTTGTTCGTTTAACAGTTCGTTAACCAAATGAGAGATTGTTATATTTTATGACATAAAGTTCTTCAAATTTACTTATCTTTATTTTTTTTGCCTTCAATCTTGCATATATTACATAAAATGATTGCTACTCTAATTTATTATGCACACGTTTGCACAATAAAATTTCAGATTGTAAAGCACCCTATATAGGATGTTTATTTTTGAAAAGCGGATAATTATGTTCATTGGTTGGCGCTGACTAAAAATTAATTATGTATACATTACATTCGTTTAATAACTTAGTAAGGTTAATAAAAAAAGTGTGTTTTATTTTTTCCATTTCAGTTTGACGTCATATTGATATTTTGTTAAAAAGTTTTTATAAGTAAAAATTTTCAGTAATATCTCTTTGGCGGTACTGACTGTATCTGGCTGGTTTTAAAACCGTTAAATATGTGATAATATTTTAAAAAATAAAATTGAAGGTTAAGTCAGCTGATGTCAATATAAGATTGTTATAAAATCTTAATAATATATATGAATTACGTGTCACGTTCTTTGTATGCTATGGATTCCTAAACTACTGAACCAATTACAATGAAATTTCGTAGTTATATCTACTGTTTGGTCGAACTTAAGAGATGGGATCTTTTATCTCAATTAACCTCCACCACTCTCAAGTACCCCACCAAAAATTTGTATGGCAAAACAACATTTGTCGGATTAGCTAGTTTACGTCTTACATATACTCACAACATCCTGTATTTAAATAGCGGATATTACGTTAATCGTTATTTCCGTCAGAGTTCCTCTCAAGTCGCACCTAAAGAAGTTTTACTTCAGTAACAGAAACACTAATAATTTATAACGAACATAATTCGAACCCTCAATCGCTTAAATCATTCAAATGACATAAAATAATAAAGTTAAGCTAAATTCCACGCTATGGACATCGCGGTAGTGTTAAATATTTGAGTAATAGACTGAAGCGAACGCATTTACCAACAAACCGCGACGTCTGATGTCCGGAAACTTAGCAATTTCCGCCCCAGTATCATTAAGTAAGGAACTTAGCTTTTCAACACCGTTAAGATGCCTTTATACTATTAAGTAGCTATTCCTTTGAATAATATATTACACTAGTGGCTATCAGGGTGGTATTAAGAGTACTGTGATTAGTTATTTAGTCATTTTCGGATTAATTATAGATACCGGTCATAAATCACTGTCATTGCAGTGGTTTAGCTATACTGAATTCGTTATTTATTTGTTTTAATTTTTTTGTCGCCTCTGTGGTCTAGTAGTCCGGTCTCGGTGTTAACTATTTGAGGTCCGCGGATTCGATTCCCGGATCAGGCAAATAAAAAAATATGTTTTTTCAGTTTTCTGACAAAAATAACGTTGCCCGTGGTTACGTACCCGGTTGCGATATTCTTGCCAAATATCACATTATGGGACTAAGTGATAGGTGATCTTTGTATAATAGTGAGTGTACTGCTTGTACCTTTGTCCGAATAGATAGGCAGACTACCCCTTCGGGGATACGCACTTAAAGATATCTTTTATTTTCTTTTATTTGGAAAGCATACAGAGATCAATTACAATAATTACAAAATATCAAAACACCATTTCGCATGTTGACGCAACGTTTAAACGCGTACGATCTTGGGTTCGATTCCAGGATTGGACTGTTTGTTCTGAATAAGTTTTTTCGGGAAACATAAATTGCCTAAAACTAAATATATTCTAGATTTTACGATAACTTTTCGATTAGTAAAACAGTTTAATGCTATTTACAACGCTAAATATACACGGTAAATACTCGATCAAAGTGGCCAAATATGGTTTTGAGTTAGGTATAATATACAATACGAAGTTTTTGTGTGCTATTAGAAATTCTTTAACGACATATTGACAAATTTTGATCAGATATAATAAAATAAAAAAATAAGGAATATTTTTATAAAAAAAATTCTGCTCGTTTATTATCTAACGATATAAAAAAGTCAAGACAAGACAGATTTGCATACACTATATAAATGTAGTGTGAATAAATCAGATTTGAATACCCTAAACCAATGTATATGTAGTAATAAATCCATGCTCAATGTTAGTGCTCAAAAACTACGTGGACCATTCTTATCAACGGTATGTCACAACTTGCAACAAACTTAGCATCCAAGCGACATATTTCACGGATGTGAGGCCCCAGTTTAAACTTGGACAGAGGATTTCGGTATGAGCGTTGTTTGCATAAAAGATTTTTGAGAACGCACGCTTTCAAACCGCTCTGTATACACGAGCTTATATTTTATATTCCGTCATGTGCATACACTGCATAATATGCAGTCTACAATAATTATTATTGCACTAAAATTAAAATCTTATCGATGTAAATACTGATGGATGATTCATAATATGAATTATATTATGAACTTTTAAAATAATGCACTCTACTATGATTTTTAAAAATATATTGACCGCCCCGTTGGTCGAGTGGTTAGCGACCCTGACTACGCGATCAACAGGGCTCGGGTTCGATCCCCGACGGGGACAAGCATTTGTGTGATGAGCATAAATGTTTGTATTTCCGGGTTTGTGTATTTATTAAATATATTCTTGTATTTATATATGTATTTCTATGTATTAGTATCGTCGGCTGACACCCATAACACAAGCAAATAATTTGCTTACTTTGGGGTTAGATCAGGAAATGTATTATATAAACGGGTCAAAAACGCGTACATATATAGAACTTGTAAAGCTCGACGTTTCGGCCAAGAGAGCGATTCGGATCGTTGACGACCAGCAGGCTTAGGATAAGCACCACGAGATATATATCGATCGAGAAAGTGACGTTTGCTTGACATTTATTAATATCTCGATGGACGTTATTAAGCATGCCACGATAAACATTTAAAACGTCATAGATAAATTAAACAAAAAGTTAACTCGAATAGAGAAATAAATGTTGTCACTAGAAGACATAGATATTATACTAATTCTGATTTTTAAGATACACCTTTGGTGCATTTAACTTGTGTTAATCATTATGAGCTTTTGTTTACATTTATAACTTCCTGTCATCATTTCTCTTTGTCAGAGTCGAAGGAAATATAACCAAAGCCTAGTGTAGCCGTACCTATTTACAATTGTAATTAAAGATAGTTTACAGGTTTTTGAATTATTCTCTCTTTTTAGTTTTGACCATCAAAACTAGTTTTTTATTCTATAAAACTGAAACAATGAATTATGATTCATAAGATGTTTTAATGTAAAGGGCAATTAGGATGCCAGCGTGTATTTATTTCTGGGTGTATAACTGCGTAACTAATTATGCGTAAAAGTGCGTAACAATTATTATTAACAAGCTATTTTTTTCCACTATAATTATTCCTTTCAATTATAATTCTAACATTATTGAGTAAATTAACATCTTCTTTTAGACTAATCAACCAACATTTTTGATTAATTTTTTTGATGAGAAACTTCCATAGAATTGTTGTGATTTGACAATGACACGAAAATGCATTACGATAAACAAACATAAATGTATAGTATTATGCCAACTAGAAAATAAGATAGAACAGAATACAATTCACAGTATTTTATGTTACAAATAATGTTATCTATTAATAGCTCCAAAAATCAGCCAGATGCAAGCAATCCAACCTAAGACTTACTGTTAGACCGTGGTCTCCAAGAACAAACTGAATTTTTGTGAACAGCTTCGTTTTGACGAGACAACCATATTTTCTATCTTTGAAAAATCTCGAATCGGGTAACTAATAAAGATAGATAAAATAGGGAAACTTTAGAGTGTCAGACTAAGAAAAATTTCCACTTTACGTGTATGACAAAGTTACCGTTGAATTACAATAATAATTAACAAGCTGTTGTGAGAAAATTAGGTTATTTTTAAATTGATTAATATCAATTTAAAAATCTCATAAATGGGATACTCAGAAAAATCATCAAATATGTAGGACAAAAGTTTCATCGTAGTTTTCATAATATAATCAAGCGATTAAAGTCGAAAAATAATTATTGTTATTAATAAATATTTATTATTTACCGAACCCAATATCTTCGCAGCATTAACTTTATTAGTTACCCGATTCGAGATTTTTCGAAAATAGAAAAGACGGTTGTCTCGTCAAAATGAAGCTTTTCACAAATATTCAGCTTATTGTTAATCAAAAAAAAGTTAGTTTGTGGGACCACGGTCTGTGATTTACATCTCAAGAACGAAAAACATTTTTCTTCGACTTTTCAGTTTATCTCTCTTTGATTCAAAGACTTACTCAAAGAGTATATAAATTTTATTTTATTTTGTCTTCTTACATTTACTTCTAACGAAAAAACGAGTGTGAGCTACACTCGATTTTTTTGTTATTTTTGATTGATTAATTAATATTTTGATTATTATAATATGTTTTTATGTATTATTTTTCCTGAGTATATGTTATTAATAGTAACATTAAATAATACAAAATAAGCACCAGCTTTAAATTAACCTTTTATTTTACATTTAGTTTTCTACTGAATTTTGTAGAAAACCTTGTAAGTAGTTGTAATTTTGAACAGAGTTGGTAACACTGAGTAGCACGAGAATTCGTAGAATTATTTTCTCTATACGAAAAATTAAAAGTTTATTTACATTACGTCAAAAAGTATTATTGTACTTTAACTAATTTGTATTTTGTAATTAATTATAAATTAATTAATTATCTAACCATTACGTACAAGGAATTATTGATTTATACTGTTTGGTTCTCACATCTCTAAAATCATCATCATTCTTCCGATTCTAGTACAAAATTAAATTGTGTTAGGTATGTGAAATGGGAGCACAAAATAAAACGTAAGTAGTGTACTTCTTTATACTTATATTTTTTAAAAGCCTATATAGGTTATTAAAAATAATTATGATTTTCTTTTCAGGATAAGAAGTAATAAGCATAAATTAACTTTGTCACCGTGGTGGATTCATGGACTAGACTTGTAGCACCAAAGATTAAAGTCTTTAATATTGGGAAAGCATAATATAACACCATATATTCTACAAATACTTCATACATTATAGTTTCTAGAGGAAGAAAGGAAAACAATGGAATACTGTGTAAGTATTTATTTACATACATATCTCCATGACAAATCATCTAACAAGGTAGACTGAAAGAATCAAATTTTAAACATATTTTAATATATTTCTTTCATTGTAAAAGTTGTGGTTTTTTACAAAATTAATATCATAAATTCAAGATTATATCAAAAACTTGATTCTTGTAAAAAAATCCTGAATAATATGAGAAGCTTTCTCTGGAGAATAGTGTAGGCTTCTTTCACTCCCTTTTATAAATGTAACTAATTGTTTTTTCGACCCCATTATATAATTTACAATGCAAATCTATATAACACTACACAAAATGCAACATGCAAGACTGGAGTCATAAGTCCTGAGTTAAGTGACAAAAAATATATTAAGTAAACATATATAACAACATTTTGATAAGATATATTTGTTTACAGGTTGACTAAACAGCGAGTAATGGAAATAGAATAAGAAGCCTTTCTATTTATTACATTTTTTAAAATTGTTGATTAAGAAGATTTATAAGTTAATGCTGCATATTATATTTTTCTTGCTGTTTTTAATGGTTGTGCAAGATTGAAAAATAAATTTTAATTTGTAGAAAACAATTAAGTTTATAACATGATAGTCTTAATGTACATAATATGTGTAATTTTTAAAATTTAAATTAATAGAAAGTTAATGTTCCTTAAGAAAAATATTTTACTTGTTATTTTTTATTTTCAAGTGAAATTCCATACTACTCATACTATATAGTAAACTAATTTTTGATATTGAATTTTCATTACTGATTAATTATGCGAGATAACAAGAGATATTTAAATTGTAGAAAACATTTAAATTTAAAATATAATAGCTTTAATATAGTGCGTGTAATCTTCTATAAGTTTGTTACATCAGTGAAAATTCAAAGATACATGTTAATAAATTTAAGTCATAAGGTGATAAATTGTGAAAATTATTTATCTATTCTGAGAAGTACAAACATTAATAATAATTGTTAGTTTAGCAAAGTAGATGTGTTTGTATATTTTTTAAAACTCAAATTTAATTTTCTTTACAAAACTGCTTCATATTACACACTTTTTATAATTATTCATTTTGTTTTTTGTGTGATTTATTCATTTTGTAACTTTATTAAAGAAAATAAAAATTATTTTACAAGACTTTTCCATATAGTAAAATCTATGTTTGGCATTAAAACATTAAATACTATGAATAGTGTGTCATTAAACTTATACTTAAAATTAGCCATTGATGACTATAAGTTTCATTTTTATTATATAAAATTATTTAATACTTAGATAGAAGGTTTGCCTAGAGTATATATTTTTTTAAATAAATCTTATACAACACTAAAGTATTTTATTATACCAATAATCCACTAAGTATTGTTACTACCAAAATCACTTCGATTAAAAAACAACAACAAAAGTAACAAAGTTAACACTTCTAAAAGAAAATACTTGTAATTATCATATCGAAGGGTCCTACGTATACTTGTGCAAGTGCAATGACACAACTTTACTGGAGGCCGGATTAAATGTAGTGTAGCTTGTAATCTATACCTTCATATAATAAAATCGTAGGAAAGTCAATGTATGTCCGGGGTAAACTCAAAAAGTACTGCATGGATTTACTATAAATTTTGCATGAATATTACTAACAGGTCGGGTCAACATATAGGCTACATATTATCACGTTATCACCTACGGGGGAGGAGCTGTACGGAGTAAACAAAGTCTGCGCAAACAAAGTCACGGGCAACAGCTAGTTTTGACATAAATCAATAGAAGTATTTGAAAATTTGTACAAATTTTCAAATCCTTTATTACATTAGGACTATATTACAATAAGGTAATTTTAAGGCTGTTGAGGCAAGAAAATGGTTTCCGTTGTTTTGCAAGTTGCACCAGTATACATAGGATCCGTCAATATCTTCTATTGTGTAGTCTTCGCATTTCATCCATTTCAATTATGCCATATGAGGGCATCATTTGTTCTTCTAGGATATTTGTCAGTAATATTAAAAATTCTGCAATTGAAGTCTTATCTGCAAATAATAATTATATTTTTTATTGACATATATTATTGTAATAAACAATAATAACAAGAACTGACTGCCTTTCTGTATGGTAAATTATCTTTAAATGTAGACAAATATAAAATAATAATGTTTACACATGTAGGTACCTAGGTAATTGAGAACTACATGTGTCATATTGGATATTTTAAGTTATGAATATTACAGAAAATAATACATCATAGTAGTATGTTAATCATACATGGAACTTGGTCTGAAAATAACTGATTAAAACAAATACTTTTTTGACTAAATATAACTTGAATGGGTAGTAAAAACTCCTTAAATACATAATCAATGCAAGCCTTAGATGAATAACACATTTGCATCATTATTCTATGATGTAAGCATTGTTGTTGTTTGTTGCTATGTGGCTGTAAGTATTGTGAAAAGTTGACCACCAAGAGGATTATTACTTGTATCCAGCTGAAATTTAACAAACACTTGACATGTATATGTAACATATTAACTGTTTAAAAAAGAAACTCGAAAAACTACAGATAACTTTTGAAAAAATATAACTTTATTGAGTTCACCTAAGTCAAATTAGTATTTACTACAAAGACATTCTGTTATTACAGTTAATGAAGTTGGATGGCTGTCATATCTACTAGAAACTGAATTACAAGTCTCTTATGTTCACTTACCTTTAACTAAAGAGGCATGCCTTGATCGGTGTGTGGCTCTAAACCTCAAAATTCACAAGTGTCTTTATTATTTAGAGAGCCATGGTTATTGGGTTTATTGAAGCGCTATAGTGATTGGAATGCTCCGTCCGTTGTGTAAAAAGATCACACAAATTTCCTATGTGCCTTCTTTGTATTTTGCAGGCTTGCCGTTAACCGTAGATATTTAGCACATAATAGGTATAATATGGAACTGCCACCACTATTAAATACATATATGCCATACTGCCTGCCTGCCTGCCTGCCTGCCATACATACATACTACTGCCAACACTGGACCGAAATCTATATTTAATAAAATGAATAGAAATCAAAAAGTTTTGTAATTATTGTATAATTAAAGTATAATAATATGAAATAGTGGATAAGGTTATCAACATTTTAACCAAATTTTAACGAAGTGTCAAATGACAAATCGATAAAATGACAGCAAGACGTTTCGAACGATAGAGAAAATAACTACCGTCGAGTAAAATTGATCATTTTCTCTTCCTTTGAAGTATCATGTCGAATCAAGTGTCAAATGCGTTAGCGAATCGAGAAAGTGACATAAAATTCGAGAAAACGAGGTCGATAAAATTTTATCGTGTTGCTTATCCTAAGCCTGCAGGCTACTTCTAATCGGCTTAACTCTTTGGCATTACACGGAGATGTAGGTTTGCTCTGCATCTTTTACCGTATTTATCATGGGGAGTGTTCCGACGAGCTGTTCGGATTGATTCCTGCCGCTAAATTTCATCATTGGACATTGCGTCAAAATTTAAAGTTCCATCCTCACCACCTCGATGTCTGGAAATCCACAACCGTGCGCTTTTGTCGGCACTTTTTGCCTCGCCCTACTCATTTGTGGAATTAATTACTCTTGTGGGTGTTTCCGAACAGATATGACATGGGGACCTTCAAGAAATGAGCCTATTCACTCTTAAAAGGTCGGCAACGCAGCTTCAATACCCCCGGTATTGCAGATGTTCATGGGCAGCGGTGACTACTTACCATCAGGTGCACCGTGGTCACGAGCGGACTCAACAACACAACAAGTCCTCTCGTGACCACGGTCGTTGTAACTTGGCCGAAACGTCGAGCTTTATAAGTAAGTTGTATATATGTACGCGTTTTTGATCCGTTTATATATTTTTAAAATGAATTGTATTCACTCATGTACACTGCATAATATCTAGTCTCCAATTATTGGACTAAATTAAACACCTTATCGATATAAATACTGATGGATGTCTGATAAAAATTGTATGAATCTAACTGTAATACCAATGTACTGATGCATAGATTTAGATTATATATATATATATTGAATATTACTAACAGGTCGGGTCAACATATAGGCTACATATTATCACGCTATCACCTACGGGGCAGGAGCTGTGCGGAGTAAACGAAGTCCGCGCGGACGAAGTCGCGGGCAACAGCTAGTAATAAATATATGTAATATGTAAAGTGTAGTAATAAATATAACAATTAGTTTCAAAAAAACTCTACATTTGATCACGATGGATATCACTTAAATATAAAGTTGCTCAAGACTTCCTTCTTTTTGTCTTTCCCACCACCATCCACGAAACTACCACCACATGGCGTCCCTGCCTGTCGATCACCACGACCACACCACAGATGATCCATATGTAACAATTTAAACGTGGCAAAACAGCAACAACTTACTACGATAGACGCCAAAGATGTTAATGGTGTGTTGCTATCCGTGAGGCGGGATGGTAATGCCACATGCATAAATCTACCGGCTTACCCTTCAAACTGGAACACGGCAATGACAAGCATTGACGCTATTGCGGCAGGAATAGATAAGGCGGTGGTACCAGGCCCGGGCGAGACAATGCAGAACTCTACCACCTAGTAGCCACGATGGTAGTGACTCGATAGCCAATCGGTCACCTTTTACGACCTGCCTGGCAGAACGGCAGTTGGCCTATTCTACAAAGGAGGCCGGGACCAAAGTTGGTCAAGACTTCCTTCTTTTTGTCTTTCCCACAACCATCCACGAAACTACCACCACATGGCATCCCTTTTTTTATTTTTTATTTTATATTATAAGATAGCAAACAAGCAGATGGGTCTCCTGATGGAAAGAGGATATAAAATATATTGACCGCCCCGTTGGTTATATAGTTACTTAGTTATATAGTTATTATACCACCTCCTGATCTATAAAAATAAAATAAAAAATCTGCCGTTCTGCCAGGCAGTTTGTAAGACGCAAAAGATTGTCTATTCGAGTCACTACCATAGTGGCTACTAGATGGTAGAGTTCTGCATTGTCTCGCCCGGATCTGGTACCATCACCTAACCTCATCCTGTTGCAAAAGCTTTTGTTCTTATCACTGTCATTTTGAGGTTTGGAGGGTAAGGTAGCCGGTAAACTTATGCATATGGCATTATGACGCCTCAATACACCATTAACATCTTTGGTGTCTATAGTCGATGGTGATTTCTTTCTATCATGAGAGCTGTCTACTTGTGTGCTACTTCTTATATATAAAATTCTCGTGTCACAATGTTCGTTCCCGTACTCCTCCGAAATGGCTTGATTGATTCTCATGACATTTTGTGAGCATATTGAGTAGGTCTGAGAATCGGCCAACATCTATTTTTCATATCCCTAAATGCTAAGGGTAGTCCACCCCTAAATTTTTATTTTATTTTTTAAATAAAATTTTTTGTTTTTATTTTTTTATCATACAGCATTAAAAATATACATACAAACCTTAATTTTCAAGCCTGTACTATCAACCACTATTTTTTAATTCAATAATTTATATGGCAAAACAACGTTTGCCGGGTCAGCTAGTAAGTATATAAAAAATACAACCGAATTTACAACCTTGTCCTTTAAGGAAAGTCGGTCGAATATATGAGTGTAAAAGAGTGTGTGAATTGATAGTGTGAATGTTTGTAAGAATGTTTCCATTTCCACACATAAAGCCACATACATGTACTCAGGTTATTGGATCCTGTAAAGGTGCTATCAAATCTCAAACGACCTTTCGCGGTTCAGTGATTTGGAATACTTTGTATTGAATATCGCCGATTAGTTTTCTGTGCATATTATTTACACACCTACTATTGGAGTGTTTGTTTGTAATATTAAAATAACCGGTTTTAATAAAATGCATATGTATGTATACACGGCACTCATATCAAAATAAGAGTTTTTACGATTTTTGTCTGTCTGTCTGTCTGTCCGTCCGTCTGTCTGTCTGTTTGTTTGTTCCGGATAAAATCTGGAATAGCTGCATCGATTTGGACGGGACTTTCACTAATAGATAGCTGCTGTAATAAGGAGTAACTTAGGCTTTTTTTTTAAGAAAGAAGAAGTCGCGGGCACAGCTAGTTATTTATAAAACATGCTTTTTAAATTGCGATTGTTTCAAAATTATGTTTATTAGTTTTTTTATAAAAATAAGGTTACCTGGGATTGGATATGGGCCCAGTTGGAAATAGGCTTGCCATCTATCATATTTTGGGACTAAGTGTTTTCGGCTATTCGTGGGTACAGTTTTTTTATTTATTTATTTATTTATTTAATACTTTATTGTACACAATAGAACAACACACAAAATTACAGCAAGCAGTATTTTTAAAAAGGTACAAAAGGTGAGCTTATCTCTAAAAAAGAGATTTCTTACAGCCAACCCGGTAAAGTGAAATACTTGACCATTAATATAAGTCGAAGTGTACAATATACTAAAAATATTTAAACACATCTATTAATGAAACCTAAAGTACTTCAGCAATATAAAAACAGGCACTTAAATTATTTACAGCGTTAGGTATCTACTAGAAATTAAAACAAAAAAAATATATATATAACTACTGTGAAACATTAAATGATATTAACCTCTTGAGATGAGTATGTGTTGCTCAAAAAATACGAACTCGTAAGATCCATTTAAAAATAAGAAAAAAAAAAAAACAAATTACAAATTATATTAATGTGGAATAGACAAATAATGATTCCTTAGATTGTGTTTAAAAGAATTTATAGATTGACTCATGCGAACTTGAAGTGGTAATGAATTCCAAAGCCTTATTGAATCGTAAAAGAGTTAGAGAAAAAACTGGAATTATGAGATGGAAAACGGAGAAGATTGCTGACATTAGTCCTACAAGTAGAATCAGGAGGGTGTAAATAGTTAAACGAATCACGTAGATAAGCGGGAGAAGAAGGGTTAAATAAAATGTTATAGAGTAAGCAAAGGATATGAGTGTTCCTACGCAAACGTATCGGAAGCCACTTAAGTTGGGTTCTAAACTTGGATATGTGGTCAAACTTTCGAAGACCAAATATATAACGAATACAGGTGTTTTGTAGCCTTTCGAGCTTATCTACAAGCACTTCCGTAGCATCCAAGAAACATGAATCTGCATAATCTATTATCGGTAAAATAAGCGTTTCCATCAAGGAAATTTTAGTTTTTAGGGGTAGAAAATTTTGGAGGCGCTTTAAAGAGTGAAGTGCGTAGTATACTCTTTTACTGATCTGATTTATATGTAAATCCCAAGATAAATCCGCAGCTATAGTAACCCCTAGATATTTAACAGAAGAAGCAAATGGAATTGAGGTCCCAAGGTAAACTACTGGTGGAATATGTAAATCTGAAAGCACTTTGCACATATACCGGCTACCAACTATTATAGCCTGGGATTTCTGTGCATTCAGCTGTAAGCCAAAGGCCTTGGCCCAAGCAGCAATTTTGCTAAGGTCATTATTAATTAGGTTTATAGTGTTAGCTACATCCATGATACAAGAGCGACGATAAATTTGGAGGTCATCTGCGTATAAATGAAAGTTAGATGAAATAATCTCAGTTATCTTATTAATGAATACAGAAAATAATAGGGGTGAAAGGACGCCTCCTTGCGGTACACCAGTACTAAGGTAAGTCCAATCTGAGAATGAATCATTATAACTAATTCTTTGGGAACGTCCACGAAGATAGGAGTCAAACCAACTTTGGGCAGAAGAAGAGCAATTAAGTGAACGAAGTATACCGAGTAAGACGTCCCAATCAACACAGTTAAAAGCGTTGCTAAAATCAAGAAAAACAATCACAGTAACGTGCTTATCATCCATAGCAAGGCGAATATCATCTGTAACTTTCACTAAAGTAGTAACCGTACTATGACCAGGACGAAAACCAGATTGCAAGGGATGAAGTATTCTGTTAGTACGCAGATAATCAGCCAACTGAGAGTGCGCAATACGCTCCAAAACTTTTGACAAGAAAGGAAGAATAGAAATAGGGCGAAACTGCGAAAAAGAAGAAGGATTCGGAACTTTCGGCAGTGGAATGATATGTGCTTTTTTCCATACAGATGGAAAGGTATTAGATGACAGAGAAAAATTAAAAATATGAGTAAGAATCGAGGTGATTTCAGGAAGGATAGGGGTGAACATTCGAGAACACATACTGTCACTACCAACAGCAGGGGAAGAAATCGAGAGAGCATATTTTTTTACATCACTTTCAGTAACAGGTTGGAAGGCGAAAGAAGCACAAGATGGAAGGGTTTTTAAAGACAGATCATTAAGAGTCGAAGCTTTAACACAATCATCAAGGATAACAGGGGGTATAGAAAAATATAAGTTTAAAGCATTTAAATCTAACGAACTGTCAGTAATATAATTATTACACATATGACCAATCCCGAGAGAATTTAGGAATTTCCAAACTTTATCGTGGTCAGATGAAGCAATGGTGTCATGGATGTAACGACGTTTTGCAATCCGGCAAGCCCGACTACACTGATTACGTAGATTTCTGTATGAGCAAAATCTAGCTTCAGAAGGATGCTTGCGATAGTGGCGATTCGCTTTATCCCTTCTGGTCATTAACGCCTTAATAGAGTCAGTAATCCAAGGCGCCGGTTTGTGTTTTAATTTTACCTTTTTTAAAGGTGCATAAGAATCAAATAACTTTAAAATTATAGAATTAAATTTATTAACTGTAAGCTCAATGTCGTTGCTATCCAGTACCTCTGTCCAATCGATATTGCCAGCATTTCTTTTTAGTAAGTCAAAATTTATTTTATTATAACAACGCCGCATAGCAAAACGGGCTCTATGTTTAGGAGTAAATATTTTGTAAGATACAAAAATAAGATCGTGATATGAAAAAGAAGAAGGGAATTGCCCGTGAGTAGAAACACAATTAGGACGAGACACTATAATTAGATCTAAGAGGGAAGGAGTTGCGTTAGGGAAATGATGAGTAGGTGACAGAGTAAGGGAAAACAAATTTACAGAAGATAATAAAGATATCAATTTATTGGCTCGTGCATCATTTTTTATAAGGCAGGTATTGAAATCGCCGAGTAATAAAATATGATCGTAGATTGGCCGAACATCATTAAGCAAGATTTCAAGTTTGAGAAAGTAGTCTATGTGTAATGAAGGACAATAAAAAACGCATAACAGTAATTTAGTATGATTTATAGAAATTTCCACGAATAAGTGTTCTGACGATTCACTAAATAGACTGGGAGAAACGGAAACAATGTTAAAAGCGATGTCGTCACGTAAATATATGGCAACACCACCTCCACCCTTCCCCACTCTATCATTTCGGATAAGATTAAAACCAGGTAAAGCATATAGTGATGATGGCAACGAAGGCTTGAGAAAAGATTCAGATACTAAAACAGCATCTATAGAGTCGTTACTAAAAGTAGCTAACATATCAGAGAAATGTGCAGGAATGCTTTGAGCATTAATGTGAACTATATTTAGATTTCTCGGATGATCACAAAAAGCACTATTAAGTAACTCTCTTAAAGACAAATCAGAGGAATCAAGGTTACTCACACTCAAATAATCTTCTTCGGGGGAAGAACAAGAAAAGAACTCATCACCAATTATATTGGTATTCATCATTACGCATACGTAAATACGTACCTACGAGTTACAGCTAGAAGTACTTATAAAACTTTAAAATAATAATAATAAAAAAAACAAATAAAAAAAACTAAAAATTAATACTAAAAGCAAAAAAAAAAGCTATTACTAATTTTTAATATTTAAAGCAGAAATAATATATAGGTATATATATGTAAATAAATATATATGCATATTAAGCACAAAAGTTATTTCACTCCCAGAAGCTAAGAAATACCTTTCCTTTACAAGAAATACTGAAAAAATACTGAAAGACAACTAAAAACACAACCATATAGAAATGAATTGAAGCGAAAAAAAAATCATAACATAGTAACCAAATAAAGAAATAATAATAAAAACAATTCCAAGCATTATAAAAAAAAATAACTAACACAAATAAAACTATACAATTTTACCATTAAAACAGCAAAAGCTAAATATTTATATACTTTAGAAATATTACAAGGCTGTCTGAGTGAAGAAGTCTTTGCCACACACTACTGCAAGATAACAAAAACTAAGTCTACATAATCTGTAGTGCTACTTGCCAGCCATAATGCAAAATCCACAATCTACACTGTCTATGATAAGATTATTTACAATTCAACAATTTACAAATTACAATTGAGGTTACCTACATGTAGAATAATTTAAAAAAATATAGGTACCTATATTAAAAACAGTGTAGGTAATGTAATTTAATCTACAAGGACGAAAAAGCCAGCTATATTAAAGCGTGAGAAAAAAGGATAATAGTATAATGCAACTAAGTGAAAAAGTGTTAAACTATAAAGCAATTAGCAAACTATGAATAGCTAAAGTAATAAAGTAAATACCGAAAAAGAGATTTGAAGCTGCACCTAATGTCGTCTTTTCCTCCTTGGTGATTTTTGACATCTATCTACTGTTATCAGGGATACAGGCGTGAAGATACATTTTTTCATAAAGTAGTAAACAACAGATGATTTTCCTGATAGAAAGAGAAAGAGATACGGGTGTGAAGATACTTTTTTTAAACATATTATGACACCGTATCCTTGCGCTTTCAGCAAAGTAAGATTTTTGAAGAAAATATCAGTTTTTTCACCTCTAGACATCTCGTAAAGGGAAGGTTACGTATTACTATTTTTTTATATCATAAGATAGTAAACAAGCAGGTGGGTCTCCTGATGGGAAGAGTTAAGTAGTGACTTCTTGGTTTTTGATTAATAATAATTAATTACAAGTACAACGACATTTTAAGAATTAATACTGAATCGGAGCGCGACGGAATCTATCCTAAAAGGATAACCCACAGTAAACGGATCACACTTTCAAAACGGAATACAACAGTGACAAGCACTGACACTATTGGGGCAGAAATAGGTAAGGCGGAAGTAACAGATCCGGGCGAAATAATGCAGAACTCTACACCTAGTAGCCACGTTGATAGTGACTCGTATAGGCAAATGGTCGCCTTTTACGACCTTCCTGGCAGAACGGCAGTTGGTCTATTCTTCAAAGGAGCCCGGGACCAACACAGGGAAAACACTTTTAGATCGACCGATTTTTATATTTTTTTTTTATATATTCGGCAAATAAGTGTTTAAGGTGTCTATAACTGGATTTTGTTCCGTTTTTGCCGATTTATTTTTTGTGTATTTTAATTCAAAAAACTACATTTAATCGCAAATTGTTATCTTTCTGCCGTCATCTCCCATTAATCCTCACTCCACAAAAATATTTCATTATAAATAGAATGCATATGCCTGAACAGACATTTTTTCTAATTTTTTGTGAAATTTTTTGACCTTTTTATTTAACTTCAAAAATACCTATAACCCTAAGTTTTCATCCTCTTTGCCTCACCTCCTATTAATCTCCTCTCCAAAATAGTTACAAGAAATAAATAATATAACAAAACAACGCTTGCCAAGTTATTTAGTTTTAATCAACAATAAAAAAAAAGTATAGATGCATTGCCCACAATCCAAAATAGCAACATAAAACAAGGCAACTTTGGTTCGTACATCGAATCTGAAGCCAAAGTTACCTCAAAAAAAGCTTGGTATTCTGGCGAAGGTGATACAGTATTTCAGTCCGGGACAGTTGCTCAAACTTTATCAAGCACAAGTCCGTACGTGCATGGAATACTGCTCTTACTTTTGGAATGGATCTGCCAAATACCAGCTGGACTGGACACTTAAGGCGATAGAGAGGCGTGCCAAGAGGCTCATAAACGACGATGATCTGGTAGGCAAAAAACTCCAGAGCCTCGCTCATAGACACGGAGTGGCTAGTTTATCGGTTTTTTATCGGATACACTTTGGAGAGGGCTCTGCGGAATTGCATGACTTAATTCCGCCATCCCCGTTTTTCTATCGATCGTCGAGTCGCACAGATTCTAGGCATCGCCATATGGTGGACGTTCCACGTACCCGGAAAAAGCGGTTTGACTCTACATTCTTCATTCGAACCGCAAAGGACTGGAATATGTTTCCTAAATCTGTATTCCCCGACGAGTATAATCTGGGGATCCTCAAGAGAAGAATGAACAAGTACCTTCTAAGGAAGCGCGTTCCAACTTAGGCCGCATTTTAGCTTACCATCAGGCGAGATCGTGGTCAAGCGCTTCCCTATCGATAATTTAAAAAAAATGCCCAATTTTCATTTAGACACGCACGAGACATCTCATAAATATCTAAATAGCTTTAGTAAATTTACATTCGCGCTATTTTAAATCTCAGTAATGTTGGCTTATGACATATATCTAATACCTTTAAACGAGCAATTCTTGTATATATATAATTGGAATCTCGGAATCGGCTCCAACGATTTTCATGAAAGTCACAAATTAGGGGTTTTTCGGGTCAAGAAATCGATTCATCAAGGTTTTAGGTTCAAGAAAAGCTCGGTTCCCAAGATATGGGTATGTGAAAAACCGAGCAAAGCTCGGTCAACCAGGTATAGAAAAAAAATTATTTATTCTATAGGAATCGATTTATCAAGTTCCAGGTCCAAGAAAAGCCCGGTTCCCAAGATATGGGTATGTGAAAAACCGAGCAAAGCTCGGTCAACCAGACATTATTACTAAAATTTCATCAGTTGTAATAAATTCTTTTATTTTAAAAGTCAATCAATCAACATTCATCCTAACATTTACATCCCTAACACCAGAGCTCTACGTTCATTTACAAAAATAACTGTGAAATATGAGTCCTTTCATATATAACACGGATCCAGGGACAAATCCCCAGTGTAACTGTCGCCCCGGGATTGAAAGAATGACCTACGACCCGCATTCTGGATATCCCGGTTAAATAATAGAGGATTTAGACCTCATGTTCATGAAGCATTATCCTAATAAATGAATGGTTATTTCTGTGCTGGTACGGAAACGCGTGAAATGAGAAAATATAAAATATGAGAATTGGAAAATATAATAAAACGTGATACTTTTTTCCACTGCTAGCTGACCCGCGCAGCTTCGCACGCAAGTAGATTAACATGTCGTCGAAATAGTTTTTAATACAAATTTAATCCCCTATTACAGCCCTTCAGGGGATGAGTTTTGAAAAAAAAATAGCTTATGTTTGACCCCGGATCTTCAGCTATTTTCATGCCAAATTGCATGAAAACCGGTCCAGCGGTTTAGCTGTAAAAGCGTAACTGACAGACTTTCGCATTTTTAATATTAGTATGAATAAGGTATTACTCGCGGCTTCTTTCGCGTAATCCAAAATCGTTACTTTTTTTGCTCAGTCGGGTAAAAAAAGTAGCCTTTGTCACTTCTGAATAGTGAAGTCTTCTAATGGTATTTTTTTTTTAGGATCGGTGCAGTGGTTTTTTAATTTATTTGTTATATACATTCAACAACACAAATGTTTTAGTATAATGTGTAGCATCCATCTCGGATTCAATCGATACATTATAATAATGTAGCAGGAATTACGACGTTTATTTAAAAACATTACTATTAATACATCATTATTTCTGCGACATTTCCGCTCAAAATTAAGCCTTCATTAGGCATCTCGTTGAAAAGGCGACCGATTGGCTATACGAGTCACTACCATCGTGGCTACTAGGCGGTAGAGTTCTGTATTGTCTCGCCCGGGTCTGGTACCACCGCTTTTTGGAGGGTAAGGTAGCCGGTAAGCTGCATGTGGCATTAGACCTCGCCACAAGATAGCAACGCAACATTAACATCTTTGGTGTTTATAGGCCATTGTTGACTCTTTCCATCAGGAGACCCATCTGCTTGTTTGCTGTCTTATGATATATAAAAGCAAACTTGGTTTTTGTTTGTTCCCCCCCCCCCCCCCCCCCCCTGCTGCTGTTTGACCGCCCTGTTAGTCGAGTGGTTAGTGACCCTGACTACGCAATCGACGGGGCTCGGGTTCGATCCCCGACGGGGACAAGTATTTGTGTGATAAGCATAAATGTTTGTATTTTCGGGTGCGGGTGTTTATTAAATATATCCCTGTATTTATATATGTATTTCTATGTATTAGTATCGTTGACTAACACCCATAACACAAGCAAATAATTTGCTTACTTTTGGGTTAGATCAGTAAGTGTCATTTGTCCCGTGAATATTTATATTCTTTATTCCGATTTACCTCAAAAATAATGTGACCGATTTTAAAAATTACAAAAATTAAAATTAATTAATAAAAAAAATTTTTCACCTCTAAAAACTTATATTATTCTGGAGTGGCATAGGCAAGTTTTAATAATTATAGTAACCGGTAAAATAAAGCATTTGGTTTTCCGTCTCTGACAGCAACGCACCATTAACATCTCTGGCGTCTATAGGTGTTGGTCATCTCTTTCCATCAGGAGAACCATCAGTGTGTTTGCTATCCTGTGACGTAAAAAAAACGAATAAGCTTGTATTTATATATAGGCTACCAATTGAATCGTCGACTTTTACGAATAGCAACCATGTTACTCTTTATGTAGCTATTTATCATCATTAATACGTGCTTCTAAGCCAGTGTTGCTTAATCAAGATTAACGTTATACGGTCAAGCAATATGGTCAACATTCAACGCTATATCAGATTAATAAATCATAGGCTCAACCTAATTTTTGAAGTGAAAACTTCTTTAGGCGCGTTGAGCGTTTTGGTAGAGGGTAAAATCCTCGGTTCGCGTCACCGACATGCTAATGATAATAGTATATCTATAGCTATGTTTTGCATATAGTTTTAATTACTCTCAACTTAATAGTTCCGTTTTCACTTCTATCGGCAGTCCCACGACTGCTACTGTTTTTAATATACTTTTTTTTCATAGACCAGGGTCCTGTTTAATAAACGTTACAAATTGTAAATTGTGATTGTATATTACAGGCTACACATCTACAAAAAATCTGTTTAATAAAGAATACAAATTACGAGTTTACTGTGGTGGAAAATATACAAAATTGTAAAATTGTACCTAGTATCCATACTATTTCCATACTTTCCATACTAATATTATAAATGCGAAATTCTGTCTGTCTGTCTGTCTGTTAAGCTTGGACGGCTAAACCGCTGGACCGATTTTCATGAAATTTGGCATGGATATAGTTGAAGATCCGGGGTCAAACATAGGCTAATTTTTTTTCAAAAATCAGTTCCTGAGAGCTGAAATAGGGGATGAAATTTTTATTAAAAGCTATTTGAACGACTTATTAATATACTTGCGAGCGAAGCTGCGCGGGTCAGCTAGTTTTACATATTTCTGTTTAATAAACATTTTATTTTCGAAGATAATAATTAACATATTTGTAGGGAAAATTGTTTTATTGAACGCATAATTGTGATTACAAGTTCACATATTTTGTAAATTGTAATAAAATTCTGACAGATGGACTCGTCTTGTGTCAGAACTTTACGATTTCGTGTCTCAACCTAATAAGAAAGATTTTTTTGCTATACAAAGAATAATGATAAAACCAAATTCTAAATATTTCAAATTTTTTGAAATCTACCCTCGTGAATCTTATACAAAAATTTACATTTTACATAGTTTGCAATTTACAACTACCAACTTGTAGATAAAATATTTCATCGTAATATACAGACGTTCTCTACACATCATGTAAATGTTTATTAATCGTCATTCGTAATTGTAATATTTAGAAGTTTTTTATGTGTAAACTTTTTACATAATTCTAAGGTTTATTATTTACAAAATTGTCAAATTGTAACGTTCATTAAACAGGGCCCACTCTGATAATTGCCATTCGTATAATGAAGAAGAAGAAGAAATAGGGCCCAGCTGGTAGTTACGATGGTAGTGGCAGTTATTACAAATCGTTCGTTTTTTACGAACTCCCTGGCAGAATAGCGGATAATCTATATTCCTCAAAGTAAACCCAAATCAACACAAGAAATAAGGACTACAGATTTATTTAGTAATATAGATTTTCATTTGAAAAATATATAACGAAATGCTAAATATTTCTCTGAAAATGGTCGAATATATCTCAAATATAAAATGCTTTTAGTTCTCGAGACATTTTCAGTGTCAGGAATAAAATAGTGTAAAATGAGTTAAAATGTTTTCACATTTGCAGTGAAACAATATAAACGACAACTGTCGACTCTCCCCTTACTTATCGAATGATTGGACGTTCCGTTTCAGGCGAATAAACTTTCAAGTATCCAATTACGAGTTTACGTAAAATAGATGTCAGTGTTTACATTAACTTCTATTCAATTTATATTCGTTGAAGAAGAAGAGGCGATAAAATTAGAACATTAATAGGTTTTATAATAAGTGATTTTGATTTTAAGGTGCTTTCACACCGAAATTTATATCGGTTGAAAACAGTTCCTTACAGCCTTTTTTATATCACATGATAAAAACAAGATGGCTTTCCTGATGTAAAGAAAAACCATCACCTATATCTGTATGTTATGGTAGGTATATAGTTTTTCCTTCCATCAGGAGAGACACCAAAGATGTTAATCTTGCGTTGCTATCCGCGTGGCGGAATGGAAATACCATGTAATTCTACCTGTAATGTCTGTGTACAGTCTAAGATGAGAGTAGAAGGTATGTGAGGGAGAGTCAGTGTACGAAACAAACTCAATGAAATTCTTTCTAACACTGATTTATTATTAAAGTTATTACAAAAATGATGAGCAAATAAAAGTTAACAATGTGTGCGTGTATATCTAATTCTATTGTTTCTATGTAACCTAAATTAATCGTATGTTTTTAACTTGAAATATAGTGTGGTAACCCGTACACTACCGGTTACCTTACTCTCTAAACCAGAACACGACTATGATAATCATTGACGCTATTAAAGTAGGCATATGTAAAGCGGTGGTGCCAGATCCGGGCGAGACAATGCAGAAGTCTACCACCTGGTAGCCACGATAGTAATTACTCACATAGCAAATCGGTCTGGCAGAATAGCAATTAGCCTATTCTTTAAAGGAGCTCGGACCAACACGGGGTAAAAGGGTTTCTATCATTTAGATAGAATATTGGTGGAAAGGCAATACCATGTAATTCTTGCGGCTACCTTACCCTCCAAACCGGAACACATCAATGACAAGCATTGATGCTGTTACAGTAGGAATATGTAAAGCGGTAGTACCAAATACCCGGGCGTGACGGTGCAGAACTTAATCACCTCGTAGTTACGATGTTATTTTTTTGTAAGTCTGAATTACTGCTGGACTTAAGGGCCTTCACTGGTCGCGTGCGCGTGCTGAGTGCTCAGCCACACTACACATATGTCGTATAGCCAATCGCTTTTTACGACCTGCCTGGCAGAACGACTCTTGGTCTATTCTTCAACGGAGCTCAGACTAACACGAGGCAGAAATGATATATTTTCATCCGACTTCCCAAAAGAAGAAGTCTATTAATCAAATTGTTAGTTTTTATGTTTGTTACGTCATAACTCGGTCATTTATGAACCAATTTTGAAAATTCTTTTTTTTTGTTTCGAAGGGTATTCTTCTTCCCTTCTTTTTTCGGATGGTAAATTATGTGGATCTGGAGAACGGATAGTCGATTGCTGCAGTTTTACTGTGTTAAATTAATAACAGTTTAAAACAAGGGGTCGAGGGTCGCCTCTGTGGTTTAGTGGTCCGGTGTCGGCGTTGACTACATATAGTCCCGGGTTCGATTCCCGGGTCGGGCAATTCAAAAATGTGTTTTTTTTTTCAGTTTTCTGACAAGAACAACGTTACCCGGGATTGTAAAAGTGCGCGGTTTTCGATAGGCTTGCTACCTATTACATTGTGCGACATAGTATCTTCGGCAAATCGTGGGTGCCCTTGTTGTTCCCTGCCTACCTCTTCGGGGATACGGGCGTAAAGATACTAACAATTTAAAACTCTTAGTTTCGGGCAAAACTTTTAAACCAGTTAAATTTTAAACCTTAATCAGCGCAAGTACATAAGAAACGTTTTGTAAGGGTTTAGCTCTACCTTGACTTCAAAAATACCGGTTTTCTTATGGAGCAAAATTATAAGGGTTTTTAATCAACAAAACCGTTTTTTTTTCACTATTTCTTTGACGTTTGTCGCTCCCAATTTTTATTTGCAATGTGCGTGACGTACAATTTCAAGGTTTTGTCTTAAACCGGTTTATATTGGTTTCTGAAGCGCTCTCATTTCATACACGCTCTGACGCGATGACGACGCAACGACGACGACGCGGACGACGCGAAACTTTTATAAAAACCGCGTAATAGCTAACCGGTATATGTTAAGTCGGTTTCGAACCCTAATTTTAAGTACCTATTATAACCCAGAAGCAGTTTGACCGCACAAAATACTTATATATACATAATTAGCAAAAGGCGATATATTTTAGTATCAGTAAATTTTATCGAAACCTTTATGTAGAAATGAATGTTTTCTATAATTGTCGGTTGATAATTTTTGTAAGCCAACTTACACAAATTACAATATCTCCACGTCACTTTACCCTCCTTGGCATTAAACAGCCGCCTTCAACAGCTGTTTGCAGAGATTGACATCTTCGTAACTGAGTGCGGAAAGTTATATAAAAGTAAGTAACCGCACTCAGTCAAAACTTTATATAATTTTCTTGCTAGCAATTTCTAATGGTTATAGTCGCAATTGTGTTAAAAGTTTGAAAAGAAAAGAAAACAATATCACGATTATTTTATGCGGTTTTATTCGAAAGTACGGGTACTGGGATTGGTTTCAAGCATAGTTTGAACCACAGACTACATGAATACTAAACGACACGCCATAGGGATGGAAACGTATCGTCGCGCATATGATCAAACGCTCTTATTACTGTCTAAATTTCATACATTTGTAGGTTATATTATATTGTGGAAAAATAGAAGTAAAACATGTACTATTTTATCATACAGAATGAGATGACAAGGTTTAAAAATTAAGCTTGAAATAATTTTTTTGCATTGGTAAGTAGTAAAACTCTGTATTTCTGTATGTAATTTAAAGCTACACTGACAAACTAAGAAATTATCTTGAAAGGCGTATCCATTTAATCCGTGTTTTGAACTCTTTAGGTTAGTAATAGTAATGTTGCATTAAAAATCGAAGTTAATAATGTAATAATTGGTATGGATAACAAAAATAATTAGTGAGGATAAACAACTAATAAATATAAAACGGGAATTTGCAAGATACCTATAGTATATTGATTAAAAAAATATACGAATTAAACAAGCATTATATTTGAACGCCCGTTGGTCGAGTGGTTAGCGGCCCTGACTACGCAATCGACGGGGCTCGAGTTCGATCCCCGACGGGGACAAGCATTTGTGTGATGAGCATAAATGTTTGTATTTCCGGGTTTGGGTGTTTAATAAATATGTTCTAGTATTTATATATGTATTTATATGTATTAGTATCGTTGACTAACACCCATAACACAAGCAAATAATTTGCTTACTTTGGGGTTAGATCAGTAAGTGTAATTTGTTCCGTGATTATTTATATTTATTTATTTACATATATGTCTTTTAGCACTTATTTCGTGATACGGAAAACCTTAAAAACATAATAAAGGGAAATTTTAACACAGAATGATTAAAACCTAATGATCCTGTCTCTGGCTCGCACGCTCTTGGATAGAATGAGGCACGTATCACTTGGTTCAATGTGGCGAAAATCTTGTTTGTTTTTATGATCATCGATAGGTACTAATCATTAGATATACATACGTATAAATAAATAAATAAATACTGCTAGACAAATTACATGAATTGATCTAAACCCAAAGTAAGCAAATTATTTGCTTGTGTTACGGGTGTTAATTAACGATACTAATACATAGAAATACATATATAAATACTGTTACGTACATAATAAACACCCAGAATCACAAATATTTAAGCACATCACACAAATATCATTATATTGTTATTTTTTTATTTATTTTATGTCATAAGATAGCAAACAAGCAGATGGGTCTCCTGATGGAAAGAGTCAACCATCGCCTATAGACACCAAAGATGTTAATGGTGCGTTGCTATCTTGTGGCGAGGTATAATGCCACATGCATAAGTTTACCGGCTACCTTACCCTCCAAACCGGAACACGACAGGGACAAGCACTGACGCTATTGCGGCAGGAATAGGTAAGGCGGTGGTACCAGACCCGGGCGAGACAATGCAGAACTCTACCACCTAGTAGCCACGATGGTAGTGACTCGATAGCCTTTTACGACCTGCCTGGCAGAACGGCAGTTGGCCTATTCTACAAGGGAGGCCGGACCAACACGGCGTAAATTATTATACGTCCGATTACGTAAACTATCACCTAAATACATTCTTTCAGATTAACCGTTATCATTATTTATGTTCTTTTAATATTATCCATTTGATCCATGCATGTTAAAATAGATAAAAAATAATGATACTATATTAAAAAACGTAACATAATATTATTACAATCACTTCAATAATATATTGCATTTTTTTAAATCTTTTCTAAATTGTTAAATCAAATTAACACGTATGAATGCTTTAGCACTTATTCAATATTTCTAGCATTATCCAAAATCCTATAGTCTGCCAATTGTTATGTATACTATTCATTCAATCTCTAAATTTATTAAAAGAACTTGTAATCGTAAAACATAAAAACCGATCAATTAATTGTACTTTTAATAGCACTTATTTATTCAATATTTATAGCATTATTTAAAATCCTAAATCAGCCAATTGTGATGTACGCCATTCATTCAATCTCTAAATGTATTAGAAGAACCTAAAATCGTAATACATAAAAACCAATCAATTGTGCTTTTGTATGAACAAGTAAATGTAAACAATTGATTATTGGATTACGACTTGAAAATTATCCAAATAGGCTGATAAATACCTTCTTGTAAATAGTGTAAAAATACAGAAAATCAGCCATAATTTATTCAGATTTCGTTTTTATTTCATTAACATCTATTTAACATAGATCATGAAATTAGCTGTTAGAGTTTATTATCTCATATATCTAAACATACAATAAAATCGTAGGAAAGTCAAAACTGTACATTGAATATTTTTTTAAAAGAATACTTGGGGCGTGATCTACAATCGATATCGAAGCCAAAAATATAGTTTTTAGAATTTTTGTCTGTTTGTCTGTTTGTCTGTATGTATGTCCGCGGTAAACTCAAAAGTACTGTATGGATTTACTTCTGCATATTACTAACAGGTCGGGTCAACATATAGACTAAGTACATATTATCACGCTATCACCTACGGGGGAAGAGCTGTGTTGAGTAAACGATGTCGCAGGCAACAGCTAGTTTGAAATAAAACAATATAATATTGGCTGAACGTGTTCTGTTTTACAATTGAAATACGGAACCCTAATTCACGTAATTAGTATAATTACTAACGAACCTATTAAAATTTACTGGCTCACTAACTTTTCTACCACAAACTACTGAAAAACCATTTTAACCGCTAAAAATTGGAGAGAAATTACCGTTTCCGAGGCAAAAGTTGGATTAAAAAGGATTACAACTTTAAAAGGCAGTTCGCGTGGCTCAAAATTTAACAATAGAATATTGCGTTGTACTTTGTAACGCTGAATAAAGGGTATTGTGACAGAAACCTTGATATAAAATCGCTGGATGTTTGAATAGTATTCAAATCATATTAAATATGCTTTTATGTGCGCTATAACAATGAAAAGAAAGAATACAAAACAGAACAAAGAAAAAAGAAAAAGAAGGGTATTATTAACATTAGGAAGTGTATATAGTGCCACTAATGCCATTTTATCGCTGTCAAATAAGCCCCGTTTTCACTTTGATTAGTGCAAGTGCGAGTGTTTAATGCAGGTGCTAAGTATTAAGCAAAAAATACGTTAAGACAGCCGTTGATCAGTGCGAGTGATTAGTAATCAGCGTCTATTTACTTTTACTACGCTGAATACTTATCACTCGCACTGATCAACGGTATCAGGTAACGATCTTCACGTATTTTTACCTTAATACTAAGCACCTGCATTAAACACTCACACTCGTACTAATCAAAGTGAAAACAGGGCTTTAATCAAAGTGTAATTTCCTGTGCCGAGTCGGTTCAAATTTTCAGGAAGCTTAAGTTTGGTTGGGAACCTAATCAAATGATTATCAACCACGTTTCGACCGGTCAAGCCATTCAAAAGTTATGAGGAGTTTACGTATTATACACACACGCACCTAATCTTCTACTATTAGTGTAACCTACTACTTCGATCTTGTAGGAACAACACGTGGAAAATTCCGTGCATTCAAACGATTTTATCATTACGACTGGAAGCAGAATTCAGTAGGCCATTTTGGTAGGTCCTCAATTCCTGAACTATTGTGGTGCAATAGCAATCAGGGTCTACCTGATTGTAAAAGTCTCATTTCGTAGCATTTTTATGCTTTTACCATTTTGCTGTCTTTTGCTGAAAAGGGAGAGAAACAGGATGTATTTTTTACTCCTTGTACACACTTCTGATCCGTTGCGGGTTCAAAGACAGCTTTTCCCCAGGGCTCGCAGCTTAGTAGTTATCAGGACGGCTACCACTGTTGAATCTGGTTTACAGAAGTTACAGTGGCGGGAATGAAATGTGGGCCTATTGTTCTTTATATATACATACACACCAAGTGGTGTCATCATGAATTTGTCGGAAAAGGTTCCTAGTAAAAAATCAGTAACTTCCTTATCTAATACGAAGAGGGAAGTTAAAAATGTCATTTCTAGAACACATAAATCTTTTTTGCCTTTACAACTGCAGAACGGTTTCATTTTACTATTCGTAGTAATTTCGTCGCGGCGCGCCAGTGTCGCAAATTTTCCAACTTTCCCTTTGATGGACAATGTAACAGTTTTGTGCAATGTTGGTTGCGCTTACGTAACGTGTTTCTGAATATTTTAGTTTCTTTTAACATTTTAAACTTTATTTTCAGTCAGTTTCTACAAAATTAATGTTAGTTTTGAATATATTTTTCTAGAAATAACTTTTCTTCACCGTATCTGTAATCATTTAATCACAATTAAACTACAATCATATTTACATCCAATCTTTTTTATCTTTGAATTCCTATTCAGATCGAATTTATATGGGGTCAAATGGAAAGTATGCCAAACACAAGAGTATTTTCACGCCCGTATCCCCGACAATGTAGGCAGAGGTACATCCAGTGCACCCACGATTAGCTAAACATACTTAGTCTCACATTATGATAGATGGCAAGCCTATCGCCAACCGGACACTTAACCATTGCCGGGCGACGTTGTTTTTATCAGAAAACTGAAAAAACACATTTCTAACAATTACCTGACCCAGAAATTGAACTCGAGACCCCACGTTGTCAACACCGGCATCGGTCCATTAAACCATACAGGCGATAAGAGTGAATTTTTTAAAATCATTTAGTAAGCCTAATAAGTGATCCTCCTTCTTTTTTTTAATATCATAAGATAGCAAACAAGCAGATGGGTCTCCTGATGGAAAGAGTCAACCATCGCCTATAGACATCAAAGATGTTAATGGTGCGTTGCTATCTTGTGGCGAGGTCTCATGCCACATGCATAAGTTTACCGGCTATCTTACCCTCCAAATCAGAACACAACAGTGACAGGCGCTGACGCTATTGCGGCCACCAAATAATTATTGTTAATTAAAAAAAATAAAAAGAACATCAAGGAACAACACATGTTTGCAACACCACTTCTTAAGGTGTAAATATGTTCGTGTGTGTGTTTGCATGTGTGTGTAATCGTGAGCTCGTGCATGTGTGTACGCAATTCTTAATGAAACTATTTATTCAATAAGGTATATTTAGCGTCTAGATAAAAGTTTTTTGTGAATTTTAGTTCTGTAAGCATTTTTTGAATCTGCAAATAGGTCTACGTCCGCAAAATATCTGTCATACGTGCGAGGTAGACGCAGAGTAACGCTATTAGTCTGGCAATTAGTCTTATTAAGAGGCACGTATAATAAGCTGTTCCCCCGTGTTGGTCCCGGGCTCCTTTGAAGAATAGACCAACTGCCGTTCTGCCAGGCAGGTCATAAAAGGCGATCGATTGGCTACGCGAGTCACTACCATCGTGGCTACTAGGTGGTAGAGTTCTGCATTGTCTCACCCGGGTCTGGTACCACCGCCTTGCCTATTCCAGCCGCAATAGCGTCAGTGCTTGTCACTGTCGTTTTCCGGTTTGGAGGGTAAGGTAGCCGGTCAACTTATAATGTGGCATTGGACCTCGCCACAATATAGCAACGCACCATTAATACCTTTGGTGTCTATAGGCGATGGTTGACTCTTTTCATCAGGAGACCCGTCTGCTTGTTTGCTATCTTATGACATAAAAAAAAGCTAATGTGTCTGGTGCGTTTAGCAGTAACACAAAAACTTAAAAATTTATTAATGTGCAGTTATGAATAGTCAATAGAACTAGTGCAAATTTCTCGAAGAAAAATCATATCATTAAAATTCTCCTGTCCCGTAGTGAGAGAAGTTTTAAAGTATTTGGCCCACTTTTGGAGTTCACATATTCAATAAATTTATTTTGAATGCGTTCCAATGAGTGTTCATATGAAACATATTGTGGATTCCAGACACAACTTCAATATTCCAGTAAACTACGACAGTATGCAAAGTAAAGTACTTTTAAGCAATCAATATCAGTAAAATTCTTGCTTATAGGGATAATAAAATCAAAATTTTTGCAGGCTTTATTGACAATACTTTCCACACGGTCTAATATACGAATTTCTTAAAAAATCTGATCAGCTCTTCTACATAAAAAATGCATCAAATATCGTGAGTCGAATTAAAATCAGCTAACTTGTTCGGTATTTAAAAAGGGCGAAATTTTTTTTAAAAGTTTTTTTGATATTTAGTCGACATTTTTTAACCTATCGACTGTATAGCTAACTAGCGATCGTCTCTGGTCGAAATTTAACCATAGATTTTACAATAAAATCTCTTATAAGTTTGATAACTGACAGCTTTAAAAAAGTAGTATCTATGCATGTGTGTATATACATGCATAGATACTACTTTTTTAATATATGCATAATATTATAATAAACTAGCTGTTGCCCACGACTTCGTCCGCGTGAACTTCGTTTACTCCGCACAGCTCCTCCCCCTTAGGTGATAGCATGATAATATGTAGCCTATATGTTGACCCGACCTGTTAGTAATATTCGTGCAAAATTTGAAGTAAATCCATGCTGTACTTTTTTAGTTTACCCCGGACATACATACAGACAAACAGACAAAAATTCTAAAAACTATATTTTTGGCTTCGATATCGATTGTAGATCACGCCACAAGTATTCTTTTTAAAAAATATTCAATGTACAGTTTTGCCTTTCCTATGTTTTTATTATATTATGTATAGATAATAAATATTCACGGGACAAATTACGCTTACTGATCTAACCCCAAAGTAAGCAAATTATTTGCTTGTGTTATGGGTGTTAGTCAACGATACTAATACATAGAAATACATATATAAATACTTTTACATACATAATAAACACCCAAACCAGGAAATACAAACATTTATGCTCACCACACTTATTATGACGTAATAAGTGTGGTGAGCATAAACGTAATGTGTGTAATATTATTTTAATGTGTTTCCAATATATTTTATTCAAAAATGTGCAGTCCTCCACAATTTAAACAAATTTTCCCGTGTTGGTTCCGGGCTCCATTGAAGAATAGACCAACTGCCGTTCTGCCAGGCAGGTCGTAAAAGGCGATCGATCGGCTACGCGAGTCACTACCATCGTGGCTACTAGGTGGTAGAGTTCTGCGTTGTCTCACCCGGGTCTGGTACCACCGCCTTACCTATTCCTGCCACAATAGCGTCAGTGCTTGTCGCTGTCCCAGTTGTTCCAGTTTGAAAGGTAAAGTAGCCGGTAAACTTATGCATGTGGCATTAGACCACGCCACAAGATAGCAACGCACTATTAACATCTTTGGTGTCTATAGGCAATGGTTGACTCTTATCATCAGGAGACCCATCTGCTTGTTTGCTATTTTATGCTATAAAAAAACCACTTAGTAATCACGACGGTAGTGAGACATATAACTTATTGGCAACCTTTTACGATTGGCCTGGCAGGACGGCTGTTCCTCTATTCTTCAAAGGAGCCCGGATAAATACGGAAGATACCTCAGTTTTGGTCTGCGCTTCTTTGGTGCTGTTTGGTATTTTGGTGCTCTTTCCGTGGCCCCACGGTGCCCAAAGTAGTGGCTTCATTTGCTTATGGGTTAATTCGAGACTGTATAAAGGGCAGGCAAATGACATAAAGGCTAAGTTTCGGATTTACCGCTATAATGCTTAACGCCCAAGTGATTAAACACTGTAATAATTATCACCTCTGTAATCGGATTTAGTTCTAAGCCCGCTTATTGCTATTAATACGATTGTATCATGCGGACATCAAGCGAAGATATTTAAAAAAAATCAAGCTCACATAGTTAAGTACTTAAGCGTATAGGTAATAAGTTTGTATATTTTGGAGGTTTTTTAAGTATCATCACGCTCGGTTTCCTTGCGGGGCAGGCGGATTAAATCGAACGTCTATAGACTTTTTAGTTCACCGCGATGCACCGGTTTGTCGGTTGGCCAGATAAGTAGTGATCCTCATCGCCGCATTTACCGATATATTAACGATTATCGACTATTTGTAGCGATAATCGGAATCGACAGCTTTACGTGCTCATCCGAGGCTCGGGAGAGGTAATACACTACCAGACTCCAAACTGCTAATGTGATTTAAGATTTCCGATAATACCTCAATAAATTTCAATAACACTTTCGTTCGACCCGGCGATCGAACCCGGGACCCCATGAATCATGATCTGAGCCGAATACGCTACCCCTAGACCATGAGGCCACAGAATACTGGAGACTAACAAAACTAAATCTACATACAAGTAACATTCGAGCAACGCACACATAGCCACCTCTCACGGACGTGTTATTTTATTGACGGACGTGATTTGTTCCGCAACAGTCCGAGATATCGCGTCCGTGAGAGGTGTCTATGTGTGTTATGCTCGAATATTACTTGTATGTAAGTAACATTGACTTCTGTTAGTCTCTAAGTATTCTGTGACGAGGCAGTCATTTTTTATATCATAAGATAGTAAACAAACATACGGTTATTTTTGTGTTATAGCACTCACCCTGTGCTTGGGAATCTGGAAAAACCTTAAAAACAGCAAAGAAAAATATCGACACGCGGGATTTGAACCTGCGACCATTTCCCTAAAGCCGGGACGCTCTTCCGCTGAGCTAGTGTCGACTTTAGGGAAATGGTCGCAGGTTCAAATCCCGCGTGTCGATATTTTTCTTTGCTGTTTTTAAGGTTTAAACATACGGTTCTCTTGAAAAGAGAGATAAGAAAAACAAAAGGGATAACCGTCGCCTTTAGACACCAATTATTATTTGGGCATTCCTATCCGTGTGGCGGGATTTTAATCTTGCATGTATAAGCTTGCGTATACTTTACCTTCCCAACTGGAACATGACAGTGACAAGCACTGACGCTATTGTGGCAGGAATAGGTAAGGCAGTGGTACCAACACGAAGGCCTGTTAACCGGTTAATTTAATAAGGAGCGTTTTGTAAAGGTTTGGATCTACCTTAACCTCGAAAATACCGGTTTTTATGGTGCAAAATATAAGGGTTGTGAATCTATAAACCGGTTTGTAGAGGTTTTTTAAAATTATTTGTTTGATGTTCTGCATTGTCTCGTTCAAGTCTGGTACCACCGCTTTAACAATTCCTGCTACAATAGCGTCAGTGCTTGTCACTGTCGTGTTCCGGTTTTGAACTTATGCATGTGGCATTAGACCTCGCCACAAGTTAGCAACGCACCATTAACATCTTTGGTGTCTATAGGCGATGGATGACTCTTTCCCTCAAGAAACCCATCTGCTTGTTTGCTATCTTATGATATGAAAAAAAATAGTTTTTTTACATTTAGTACATTTCACCATTTTAATGCTTTTTTGTTGTTGTAACGATAGAATGTACAATTTTTACTAAAGATAATTCGTATGCGCGTTTGATATGTTTGGTACTCACTACTCACCGAAGATTTCATACCTAATGGATAAGACCACGGTTCTGAAATTTTCGTAGCATCCTAATAACCATATCACTTGGCGATCAGTGTCTGCTTATCAAACATGTTTGCCGATTACAACCATATGTAATGACAGATCCAGTCTATGAACCCTGTTGTAGGCAAATTCTAACAATATCTACAATAACATGTTTTTCTTAATATATCATGTTGAAGAATGAACGAAGATCGTGTGCGAAACAAATATAATAATAACATAATCTGCAGTTATTCTTCCGATGCACCGGGCAGTCGCGCCCCGTTCGTTGTACCTATAATGTATTACGTGTGTTTCTTAAAAGCCTAAATATAGTGTTATATCAAGTTAAAAGTGACTATTATTATTAAAATCCCAACAGGTTATGCGGCCCAGTGTAAATTGTAATAATTCTGTGACTATTAGTGAAACTTGCAGTGTTTTAAGTCTTAAATTAAAGCAAAAAACAATAAAATTTCATAATATTAACTAACGCGTGCAGTTTAAAATAAAAGTGAATCTTATCTCGCTAAGTCGGACAACACCTGCCGTTATCGTGTTTTTTTGTTTACGTGCAATATGTTTGAAGGTATTACTGGGTTTCGATTTGATGATTGCTTTGTTTTATGAAGATTTCGATTTTGTTTAATGATAATTAGTATTGAAGAAATAACATATTAATTAATGATGGCTACGTCTGTAAAAATAGATCCCCTGAATGGTGAAAATTATGATACCTGGAAAATTCATATGCGAGCCATTTTGAAGAAAAATGACTTGTGGGAATATGTGTCTGGAGCAGTGCCTCGTCTGGACCGTTCGGATTCTAAGTACCAGGAATGGCTTAAGCTTGATGGCAAAGCCGAGTCAGATATTTTGCTAGCCGTAAGTCCAAATGAATTAATTGCATTAGATGGTTTGGAAACGTCGAAATCAATATGGGATAAATTAAAATCTATGTACGAGTCCAGTGGCCCTGCTCGTAAAGCGTCGCTGTTAAAAAAGCTCGTATTGACGCGTATGCAGGAAGAAGATGATCTTCGCAAACATATTGCTGATTTTTTTGACGCCGTGAATAAATTAAAATAAATAGGCTTGATCGTAATTGACGAATTGCTCGCCATTTTACTGTTGTATAGTTTACCGGATTCTTTTGCTATGTTTCGGACGGCAATGGAATTACGCGATGACCTACCATCAACAGATGTTTTAAAAGTTAAAATTGTGGAAGATTATAAAGGTCGTAAGTCTAAAATGAATAATCAAGGCGCTTTGTTCGCTAAGCGTCAAATACCTAAGTCTTGCCACAGAAAGTACTCATATGAAAACCGAAGCCACAATAATAAAAGTAAATTAGAATGTTATCTTTGTGGCGGTCGTGGACATTTTGCTAAAGAATGCAAAGCTAAAAATGTGAATAAACAAAAGCAGAGCGCCCAACATGCTACACGGAATATTGAAAGGAAATCAACGATTTTGATGACCACCACCGAAGAGGTGATGTTAGGTGACAGCAGATACCCTGCTTGGTGTATCGATAGTGGATGTACAGGCCATATGTGCAATGAGAGGAAACTGATTAAGGGGTTTTCGCGGCTAGATTCAAAGCTAAATTTAGCCAATAATGAAAGCGTAAAAATTACTGGTCAAGGTAAGGTCAGTATGTCGGTTAATACGGGAAATGAAGATCGCCAGATAGACATAGAAAAGGTGTTATATGTCTCAGACTTGCGAACAAATTTATTATCAGTAGCAAAAATTACTGATCGGGGTTTTGAAGTTCGTTTTAGAAAGAACGATGCAATTGTGATCGACAAAAAGGACACAATTCATATACGTGCCGACCGTATTGGTAATCTGTACCATGTACGAATGAGTGAAAATGGTGCGCAGAAAGTTGAGTTGGTGAAAAAACCTATCGATGTGTGGCATGAGCGCCTAGGGCACCTAAACGAACGTGACTTGAAGTCGATGGCTAAAAATAGCTTAGTACATGGTTTGACTCTTAAAGACAGTGAAAAATTGTCAGAGTGTTAAATTTGCATTAGTGAAAAACAAGCTTGTGCATCGTTTCCTAAAGCCCAGATTAACCGTACAAGTGAATTGTTGGAAATAGTACATACGGACATATGTGGTCCTATGAGATGTCAATCATTCAGTGGCAAAAGATACTTTATCACTTTTATCGATGATAAGTCAAGATGGTGTGAAGTTTTCTTTCTTATCAATAAAAGTGACGCACTGAGAGCTTTTAAAGAATATAAAGCATATGTTGAAAAGTTCACGGGTAAGCAGATAAAGACTTTACAATCCGACAATGGTCGGGAATTCGTGAACAATGATTTTGATAATTATTTGAAGAAGGAAGGAATCAAACGCAGACTAACAGCACCCTATACGCCACAGTAAAACGGCATTGCTGAAAGAAAAAATAGAACTCTTGTGGAGATGGCGCGTTGTATGATGCGTCAAGCTGGAAGCCCACCTTCTTTTTGGGCTGAGGCAATTCAAACGGCAAATTATATAAGAAATAGATGTCCAACTTCTGCACTAAATGGGGACATTCCTTTTAAGATATGGAAAGGTAAGAAGCCTTTTGTGATGTACATGAATGTGTTTGGATCGAAAGTATACTACAAGAATAAAGGTGCACAGAAAGGAAAATTTGATTCAAATACTGAATTAGGAATTTTTATAGGGTATGATTTGCAATCAAAGGCCTACAGAGTATATGATCCAAAAGCAAGAAAAATGGTAGTGACACGTGATGTGAAATTCATGAAAGAAAGTGCATTTAGACATGAATATAAAGAGATATTAGATGAAAATGAAAACAATAATGACAGAATAACAATTAATTTGTTTGAACCCAATGTGAGCTATGAGACAGAAAAAGAAAATTCAGAAGAAGAGCGCATAGTACTGAGAGCAAGAAGACCAGGTAAAGAAGGAATAAGGACAAGGAAGATGTTTGAAATTGAAAAACAATCAAATGACGATAGAGGTAGAAGAATATCGAATAAAAAGAGAACCTCGACAATTTCGTGGGAGAATTTAATAGAACCACCTAAGAGAGGTAGAAGAAAAACAAGATTACTTCGTACAGGCTATATAGGAAGCCCACGCACAGAGGATAGTTCTGTAAATAGCCAGACAGACAGTGAAAATGAGTCAGATGGTAACGAATCAAAGAAGGAAGAGACAGCTGGAATAGCTACAATTGAACCTATGACATGGAAAGAAACTGAACAAACCAGTGAAGTAGATGAGTGGAAACGTGCTTTAGAAGATGAATTTCTAGCACAAATCAAGAATGTTACATGGGAGATAGTGTCTAGACCACCAAATCGAAAGATTATTGGGAGTCGATTTGTGTTTGGTACTAAGACTATAGGAAAGAAGGTACGGCTTGTCGCAAAAGGATGTGCACAACGGCCAGGGGAGGATTTTCATGAAACCTTTTCACCCGTTGTGAGAGCATCATCAATAAGACTCATAGCTGCTTTGTCAGCTGAATATGGACTTGATATTCATCAAATGGATGTGGTAACTGCTTATTTAAATGGTACATTAGATGAAGAAGTATATATGGAAGTACCAGATGAACTTTGCGATGTTTTGTCCAGATTACTCGCAAACCAAAAGATAGGAACACATAGGATGATAGTTCATGCCAAAAAAAATGATACAAACTGCTAAAAAGTGGTTAAGGGCCTTGAGTGAGTGTGATAATAGTGTGTGTTTGTTAAAAAAATCTTTGTATGGATTACGTCAGTCAGGATTGCAGTGGCATAAGGAGCTGGTAAGAAAGCTTATGATTATTGGTTTTAAAGCTATACCTCAAGATCCATGTCTGTTTGCTGCTCGAAATGGTGAGTGCATGATGTTGATAGCAATTTATGTTGATGATATTATTTTGGCAACGAACGATGTGTTGTGGATGAATGATGTGAAGAGTCAGTTATCTAGTGCGTTTGAGATGAAAGATATGGGCAAAATAAGTAATTGTTTAGGTATTGAATTTATTCGTGATAAAGAAGATAGAGTGTATCTAAATCAAAGAATGTATGTGGAAAAGGTGTTAGAGCGTTTAAATATGAGTGAATGCAAGCCTATGATGACTCCGATGGATGTAAATGTCAAATTGAATAAACCTGAGTGCATAAAGAATGATGTAATGAAAATGTACCCTTATCAGAGTTTGATTGGTGCATTAATGTATTTAGCTGTGTCCACAAGACCAGATATTGTTTATGTGGTCAATTATCTTAGCCAGTTTAACAGTAATTACGATATTGAGCATTGGAAAGCAGCTAAGCGCGTATTGAGATATTTGAAAGGTACGTCAAACTATGGTTTAATGTATGAAAGAAGTGGTTTACCTTTGTTTGGTGTGCTTGATGCAGATTGCAGATTGGGGTTATATATATATATATATATATATATATATATATATATATATATATATATATATATATATATATATATATATATATGTATGTATATATTATACCGGTATATTTGTCATTGACGTTGAATAGCTCAAATGTTCATAGTATGAAAATACAAAAGCCCTATTCTTAGTCCGCATTATTGTGATGGGCAACTTCAGAACCCTACATTGCGCGTGACTCGACACGCACTTTACAAAATATTTTTATATTATATCTTAACTTTTTTATTTCAATAATGTTAGGCTATTTCTAAAAATACTTAAAGACAAAGTGCCCATAAAGTTTGAAGTGTTATGTTGTTTTTACATTACGTATTTTCATGTCCCAAGGAGATAAGGCTGTGATGTCCGTTTAAGCTGTATTTTAATAACAGCTGGGTTACGACATGCCGTAAATATTTTGTTAAGTATTCAAAGCCTATGGCTGACTATTGATTCACCCCGTCGTTACACAGAGCAATTTTGTATCTTAAGTATATAACTAAAAACACAAACATTTTCTTTACGTTAGGAGTAATGGTGGTTAATATAACGCATTGCATTAAATTATAGCGTGCTATGTATAATCAACGTATAGCGTACGCTATTTAGATTCGCTTTCGGTGCTATAAAGAAACGCCACGCTATATACCTAACGGCTAGTGTAGGCCGTAGCACAGAATATATAATAGTACAAGTACAGAAGAGACACTTCGCAAAGTTGTTTAAAGAAATAGGGACTCTTGCTACGATACAATTAAGTCGAATTCAGATCGCGCGGCGCTTGATTATCTACGTTTAGTACCTAGAAGTTGCATCTCTTTCTAACGCGTAACTCTTATCCTTTCTAATAAAATCAGGGTTGTCTCAAAGATTCCCCGTGTTGGTTTTGGGCTCCTTTGAAGAAAAGGCCAACTGTCGTTCTGTCAGGCAGGTCGTAACAGGTGACCGATCGGCTATACGAGTCACTACCATCGTGGCTACTAGGTGGTAGAGTACTGCATTGTCTCACCCAGGTTTTGTGCTACCAGCTTATCTATTCCTGCCGCAATAGCTTCAGTGCTTGTCACTGTCGTGTCCCGGTTTGGAGGGTAAGGTAGCCGGTAAACTTATGCATGTGGCATTAGACCTCGCCATAAGATCAACGCAAATCTTTGGTGTTTATAGATGATTGTTGACTCTTTCCATCAAGAGACCTATTTGCTTATTTGCTATCTTATGATTAAAAAAAATATACTCTATCGCCTATAGACACCAAAGATGTAAATGATGCGTTACTATTTGTGCAGCGGGATGGCAATGCTATATAGGTACAAGTCTAACGCCTAACTTTAACCCTCAAAACGAAACAAGATAATTACAAGCATTGACGCTATTGCGGCAGGAATAGGTAAGCAGTGGTACCATATACCCGAGTAAGACGATGCGAAATTCTACCACTTAGTAGTCACGATGGTAGTGACATGTATAGCCAATCGGTCGCCTTTTACAACTTGCCTGGCATAGCGGCATTTGCTCTATACTTCAAAGAAACTCTGATTCACGGGAAAAATGATTTTTTTTAATAATTAATTAATGTTAAAATATAATTTGTGGCGCATTTCAAGTTGCAATACTGGGGCATGATAAATCTACGTAATCCTTACCTATAGTACTTAAAACCTACTTATAAAATTACGAGTAAACTAAACAAAACATAAATATTTATTACGTTTCAGAATGTTTCGGGAAAGTAACGAAAACTTTACATCCTTCTGTTTATTGCGACAACCATCCATACAGCAATTATTTTATATTACGAATCCCCCATTTTATAAGAGTACCTGCAGTAATAAACCTTACGTTGCGACGATGATCGGCAGGCCGTCGTACATGAATAGGTACGTCCGCGTGTACTTATAAGCACGGGGCGGCCCCGACTGGTTTGCAAAGCCGAGTTGTCGCGAGCTGTAGGTGTTTATTGCGGTAGGTATAGGCGAGCGTCATAGGCCTGGCCGTAGTTATAATATTATAACCAACGAAGTGCTAGACTGTAGACGCCAGACGTTATAACATAATTTATAGCGTTATAGCGCTCAATCGTAACTCGCTGTATGACGTGATTAATCACGCGCTATCTCGGCCGGTTCGCGCGAGCAGTGTTCATTTACACGCTATAATATAGTCTATAACGTAGCGCGTTAGAAAATATAGTTTATAGTCTATAACGCACTACCATAAAATTGTATGAACAATACTAGTTAGGAAATAACCATTGCTTTATTTTGCGTGGTAGTAATATTTATTTTTTATTTTCCAACGCCAGGCCATCAATTTTTAAATTATTGTGTCAATATAAAGCTGAAGTATTAATTCTTTACTAATTATTAAAACCTTATGGAATCTTTAGAATTGTTAATTATTTAACATATTTTTAACTATTTTATTGAGGGAATAATTAGACGGTAGTCGACTAAAATAGAACACTATAAAAAGGTCTGTCAGATATGTTTTCGAAGCATTCGTGTATGTGAAATTGAGAAGTGAAGTTGCTTAATATCTATACAATAAAGTGTAATAAGTGCTCTATTTTGTATTTAATAAAATTCGAAATTCCGTTATTTGATGTTATATATATATATATATATATATTATTTCGTCCACTGTGGACGAAAATTTTGTGGACGGGACGTCAGCAAGCCGAGGTAAGACCTCGCTATATATAACTTCACCAGCTACCTTACCCTCCAACCCAGAATACGACAGTGATAAACACTGACGCTATTTCCGAAATAGGCATAAGTGAGGGGACCAGACCCGCTCAAAACAATGCAGAACTTTATCATCTAGTAGTAGTACGATGGTAGTGACTCACATAGTCAATTGTTCGCCTCTTACAAACTGCCTGGCAGAACGGCAGATGGTCTAATCCTTGAAGCTGTACTTACACGAGCATGTTATAATTATATGCTTCTATAAACAAATAAGAAAAATAAGACCTTTGAACTTTGAACCTATAGTACATTCGCGTTAAAAATGCCGCGAGTCATCGTCATCTGCTGGCCCATTAACCAATCAAATTACTCGAAATTTAATTATGAGTAATTTGATTGGTCAATGCGCCATCGAATAACGTCGACTCACTGCATTCTTAACGCGATCGTACTATCTACACTTATATTACAAAATTGTAGAGTTTGTTTGTTTAGTTGTACGCGCTTATTTCGAAAACTGCTGGACCGATTTGAATAATTCTTTTTGAGTTGAATAGCCTGTTTATCGAGGAAGATTATAGGCTACATAACATCATGCTACGATCAGTAGAAGCGGAGTAAACAAAGACCACGCGGACGAAGTCACGGGCAACAGCTAGTAAGTATATAATTTATTTGTTTAATTCTATTTACTCACGTTCAACAATTATTGAGGAATTCAAAATAGAAACAAAGTTAAGAAAACCTGACCCACTCCAAACATAAATCTCAGTCGTACCCACACTCGCACCGGCGACCGTAAATACTTCAACTGACAATTACTTGAGTAGCCAAAGCAAATTCCAATTCTACGGTCCCAATAAATCTCTAGTTGGGACTGCAAAAATGTGGGAATGAATAATTGTTACAGTCGAAAAACGTCAAGAGGCTCTCGAGATTCTGTTTCCTCTATTTCTCTGTCAGTTACAATGGTAACGAATGTGTGATTAAGCTGATATTTATATTAATATCAACTAAACCAATATCAGATAAATTAGAACGCCATTCTTAGAACTACTAAGAACTTAATCAAATTCTCTATGTTCGCAATAATTATGGAAATTACCAAGAAACGTCTGATTTTCATTATACATTGTTGTCTAGAGCTATGATCAATTAAATCTATACATATAATAAATTCATAGGAAAGTCAAAACTGTACATTGAATATTTTTTTAAAAGAATACTTAGGGCATGATCTACAATCGATATCGAAGCCAAAAATATAGTTTTTAGAATCTTTCTGTTTGTCTGTATGTATGTCCGGGGTAAACTCAAAAAGTACTGCATGGATTTACTTCAAATTTTGCATGAATATTACTAACAGGTCGGGTCAACATACAGGCTACATATTATCACGCTATCACTTACAGGGGAGGAGCAGTGCGGAGTAAACGAAGTCCGCGCGGACGAAGTCGCTGGCTACAGCTAGTTATTGAATACAGTGGTTGATTTTATCCATACTAATTTATTACATATGAATACTGTCTGTATCTTCTTAACGCCTAAACCACAGAACTGATTTAGTACAAAGATAGTTTGAGACCTAAGAAAGGACGTAGAATATTTTTTATCCCTAAAATCCCACGGGAACTATGCGGCTATAATCCCGGGAATTTTTTTTTAGAATTTCTCCACACAACGTAGTCTAGTAGTCTAGTATTGTATAAGATTAGAAAGAAGATTTTCCATATTTTATATGCAAATTCAAGATATTGTTACGAATAATCTAGAAGCGTGTAGAATTGGAGCGCGCGCGCCAATTATCTAGAAATAAAAAAAGAGATAGCTACTCCTATTGACAAACAAATGGTTGCCCGGGCCTATGCCATAATGGACTTTGTGGGATATGGCATAAGGTTGAAAGTAGCGTGTACTAGGATTTATGACTCATAACATGTTTACGTTAAGAAGTGATTCATTGTTTCCCGATACATTTAGATTTTTCTGGATCCAGCTAGGACTTTCCCCTGCCTATAAATACAGAGGTGTTGACAAAAACAAGGCAGTTTTTTATCAAGCGATCGAGAGCGATACATCAAGTGACTATACCGAAGCGAGAAGTGTTTTACTGTGTAGTGTTCTAAGTTCAATGATAGTACAGCAAGTGACTATTGTGTAAAGTGTATTTTAGTATTACGTTGTGTTGTGCTGTGTAAATACACGGATTTAATATAAGTGGTGTTTTCTTACAATAACGAACCCGAGTACGTAACAACTTGTGTCGGAAGTGAAATTGTGTTAAAAAAATGCCACTTATTCCGAAGGAAGGTGTTACCACCAGGTCTCAGGCTCAGACACAGAGGGTGTCAGAGGACACTGAGATGCGTGCAGGTGAGGAACCCGGAAGTGTTGCCAGCACGTCATTATCGTCGAGCGCAGCGCCTACTGATCTATCTGTAATACTGGCAGCTATTCAGCAACAGCTACGAGAGCAATAACTCCAACAACAACGAGAGCTACGAGAACAACTTCAGGAACAACAGCAGCTGCAGGAACAGCATCAACAAAAGCTTCAGGAACAACTAAGGGAGCAACAACGACAACTACAAGGACAACAGCAACAGATTAAGGAACATTTATCTGGTTTTGATGATAAATTGACAGTTATCCTGGCGCAACAAGACCAGCTTAAAAGCGATGTGGGACTCGTCAAGCGCGACAAAATAAGTGAAAACGTGGACCAACTGGAAAGGGAGGTCATGAAAATGAAGATCACGGGAGTAAAGTCGGGTGCTGTCATTACCAGTTGTTCCCACCAGGTAGGTCCTCAGGTAAAGGTACCCACTTATGACGGCCTTAAGTCATGGAGTGCGTACCGCACTCAGTTTGAAATAGCAGCGAAGGCCAGTGGTTGGACAGATGAACATTGCCTAACAGCTCTGAGCACGGCGTTACGGGGACAGGCGCTCTCTGTGTTGGATGCAATGCCTAAAGAGTATCAGTTCGCTGATTTGATGGAGGCATTGGAAGCTCGCTACGGTGAGTGTCACATGGAGCATGTTTTCCGTGCCCAATTAAAGGAGTGTACAGAGGAGCGGTGAGGGACTTCAACAATGGGCCGGCCGGTCGATATTATGGATGACTGTGTGCTTGGTTTAGACTTCATGAAGAAGAATGCCTGCAAGATTGATTGCAAAACAGCAGTTTTCGTATGTGGGCTAGTAGAAATTTTTCTGGATGGGGGATCAAAAGGAAAGGTAACAGTGGCTAGAAGAACCATCTTACCTTCAAGATCGAAGACATTGGTACGCGTGAAGTTACCAGCCAGTTACAAGGGCCGGGGTAATAGGAGTGTGTTAATTGAAGACAATGGAGCAATTCCACACTGTATTACAGGCCGGAATTTGGTTTGTGACAATGGCTTGGCAGCGGTGCAAGTAGTCAACCTGAGTGACAGTGATGTAGTGCTTAAAGCAGGTAATGTTGTAGGACAAAGTGATGAAGTTATGACGTTAAGAAAACTGACATCGACAGGAAGTACAGCATCAAGAGACGTACCACAGGAACTCAAGGATTTGGTGAACAAGTGCGGATACCTTACCGCGTCACAACGGCAGCAGGCTAAGGATCTTCTTTCACGTTATGCCAACATTTTCTCTAAGACTGATAGATATATAGGCAGAACATCTATAGTCAAACATAAGATTGACACTGGAAACGCGCAGCCGATAAAGCAGAAAGCTAGACGTGTCCCAATAGCCAAAGAAAAGGAGGTACAGGAGATGATAGATGAAATGAGAAGGAACGGAGTTATAGAGCAATCTTCTAGTCCATGATGCTCTCCTGTAGTGTTAGTTAAGAAGAAAGATGGGTCTACACGTTTCTGCATCGACTATCGTCGGCCCAATGAAGTCACCAAAAAGGACAGTTACCTATTACCTCGGATAGATGACACTTTGGACACTCTGGCAGGCATGTCTTGGTTCTCAACTTTAGATTTAAAATCTGGGTACTGGCAGGTTGAACTTAGCCCTAATGATAAAGAGAAGACAGCATTCTCCACAGGACAAGGATTATGGCAATTTAAAGTAATGCCGTTTTGATTATGCAATGCGCCGGCGACTTTTGAAAGATTAATGGAATGTGTTCTAACAGGACTTGTAGGCGATGCCTGCTTAGTGTATTTAGATGATGTAATAGGCATAGGAAAAGATTTTCAGCATCATCTGTACCAACTGGAAAGGATTTTTAATAAAATACAGGTTGCAGGGCTAAAGTTGAACCCAAAAAAGTGTCACTTATTTCGGAAGGAAGTCAACTATCTGGGTCATGTGATATCACAAAACGGCGTACAGACAGATCCTGAAAAGGTTAGTGCAGTACAGAAGTGGCCAACACCCAGAGACAAGACCGAAGTTCGCGCATTTCTAGGACTATGCTCTTACTACAGACGTTTTGTGAAGGGATTTGCTGAAATAGCAAAACCTCTGCATAGACTCACTGAAGAAAAGAAGAGTTTCGATTGGAATGACATGTGTCAACAAGCTTTCGATGAACTTAAGAAGCGGTTGTGTGAGTCACCAATTTTTGGCTATCCTGATCGGAAAGGGGAGTTCAATGTTCATCGTAGACACAGATGCAAGTAACACTGCCATTGGTGGTATCTTATCACAGAAGCAAGGCGATCAAGAAGTTGTGATAGCTTACTTCAGCAAATCATTATCGCGGCCGGAACGCAACTATTGTGTTACAAAAAAAGAACTATTGGCAGTAGTGAAGACTCTTCGACACATCAAGAAGTATCTGATTAGGCGACCCTTCAAGCTGCGTACCGACCATGCTGCTTTGAAGTGGTTATTACAATTCAAAGACCCAGAAGGCCAAGTAGCTCGCTGGATTGAGCAATTGCAAGAGTTTGACTTTAACATAGAACATCGCAGTGGAAGGTCTCATTCGAATGCAGATGCATTATCATTACGACCTTGTGCGGAAGATTGTAAACATTGTGTAAGGATGGAGACGAAGGAAAGGGTCCAAGTATTGCGAGATAAGCCTACGGATGCCAGGTGGGAAACTGATGAGATGCGTAAGGCCCAGTATGAAGATACAGATTTGCGGCCTCTAATAGATTGGATGAAACAAGACACGGGAAAACCGGAATGCCAAGAGCTGGCTCCCTTCAGCGCCATTACGAAAAGTTATTGGGCGCAGTGGGAAAGTCTTGTGTTGCAAAACGGTTTACTATTCCGCAAATGGGAATTCAGGAAGAGAACATCATCTACAGTTGGTCGTGCCAAGGAAACTTATCAAGGACGTTCTACGTGAGTTGCATGATGGGGTTTCTGGGGGACATCTTGGAGTACGACGAACATTGCTAAAGGTACGAGAGCGTTTTTACTGGTTGAATTGCCGAGAAGATGTCAAGAATTGGTGCCGAAAATGTACGTCATGCTCAGCAGTGAAAGGTCCGCAGGTGAGAAGCCGAGGCAACTTAGACTATACAACGTGGGAGCTCACTGGGAAAGGATAGCGATTGACGTGGCTGGGCCATTTCCTAAGACAGATAACGGAAACAACGTGATGGATTACTTCACGAAATGGCCGGAGGTGTTCGATATCCCTAATCAGGAAGCCACGACGGTTGCCGAGAAATTAGTCAATGAGGTGATATGCAGATTTGGCGTTCCGCTGGAGATTCATTCAGACCAAGGCAGAAACTTTGAATCTAATGTATTCCAGGAAATGTGTAAATTATTAGGAGTGTACAAAACAAGAACACCTTATCACCCGCAATCTGATGGAGTGGTCGAACGATTTAACCAAACTTTGGAAAGATACTTAGCCAAGCTGGTAGAAGATCACCAAAAGGACTGGGATAAATACATACCTCTGTTCTTACTGGCTTACCGAACAGCGGAACACGAAAGCATAAAAGTGACGCCAGCCTATGCCAACTTCGGCAGACAGTTACGTATACCAGCAGACTTAATGACTGGAGGCCCGCCACCGAATGCAGAGACCCAGTTAAGTATACCGGAACATGTTGAAGACATTCGTGAGAGGTTACGCGATATACACTCGTTAATAAGTGAAAACGCATTGGAATCAAGTCAGCGGATGAAGACCAGATACGACCGAAACGCCAATCATCGAGGTTTTCAGGAAGGATCTCTTGTTTGGCTACATAATCCGGTTCGACGAAAAGGAAAATTACCTAAGTTACAGCGACATTGGGATGGGCCATACAAAGTAATCACACGGATCAATGACGTAACCTACCGAGTGCAGAAGCAACCAAGAGGGACCATGAAGATTGTTCATGTTGATCGATTAGCCATCTATAATGGAAGTAATGATGTTCGGGACGAACATAACTAAGAGGAGGATAGTGTTACGAATAATCTAGAAGCGTGTAGAATTGGAGCGCGCGCGCGCTAATTATCTAGAAATAAAAGAAAGAGATAGCTACTCCTATTGACAAACAAATAGTTGACCGGGGCTATGCCATAATGGACTTTGTGGGATATGGCATAAGGTTGAAAGTAGCGTGTACTAGGATTTATGACTCATAATATGTTTACGTTAAGAAGTGATTCATTGTTTCCCGATACATTTAGATTTTTCTGGATCCAGCTAGGACTTTCCCCTGCCTATAAATACAGAGGTGTTGACAAACACAAGGCAGTTTTTTATCAAGCGATCGAGAGCGATACATCAAGTGACTATTCCGAAGCGAGAAGTGTTTTATTGTGTAGTGTTCTAAGTTCAGTGATAGTACAGCAAGTGACTATTGTGTAAAGTGTATTTTAGTATTACGTTGTGTTGTGCTGTGTAAATACACGGATTTAATATAAGTGGTGTTTTCTTACAATAACGAACCCGAGTAAGTTTATTTACATTTATATGATTTGTTTTTTATTTATTTACATCTATATGATTTATTTATTTAATATTATAAATGCGAAAGTTTGAATGTTTGGATGGATGTTTGTTACTGAATCACGCAAAAACTACTGAATGGATTTGGATGAAATTTGACACACAGGTAGTATACTTTTTATCCCGGAAAAATTAGGTGATCCCGCGGGATTCGCCAAAAATTCTTATAATGCAGCGGGCTGCACGTTGCAGCTAGTTTTATTATAAATAGCGATCGCCTGTGGCTGACATTTGACCATAGACTAAAATATAAAATCACTATTGATCGCTTCTGTGGTCTAGTGGTCCAGCGTTGGTGTTGACCACATGAGGCCCCGGGTTCGATTCCCGGGTCGGGCACATAAATCAAAGTGTTTTTTTCAGTTTTCTGATAAACACAAAGTTGCCCGGGATTGGAAAGTGCCCGGTTGGCGATAGGCTTGTCACCTACTACATTTGTGGGTCCAAGTATCTTCGGCTAATCGTGGGTGCACTTGTTGTATCTCTGCCTACTTCTTTGGGGATACGGGCGTGTACTATACTTGTCAATACAAGCACTGACGCTATTGCAGCAGGAATAGTTAAGGTGGTGGGACAAAATACCCGGGCGAATCGTTGCGGGACTCTACCACCTAGAAGACACAATGGTAGTGACGCGTATAGCCCACCATTCGCTTTTAACGAACAACTTGACATGGCAGATGGTTTATTCTTCATAGAGGATAAGGTACCAATAGTTCATAAAAGCCGATTATTGTGCCCACTAGGTCCTAGAGATTTCTAACGTCTCGCCTTCGTTGGATACTACAACCTTACAAATTGGTATCACAAAATCATCAGTGTTTATCAATGTCATATTTTGGTTTAGAAGGTAAGGTAGCCACATCGGTAAGGTATATCAACGACGCTTATTTCTTTTCATTAACAGTGCCATCTGTGTGTTTTAAACTTTACCTATTAAGCCTAAAAAAGGAAAAACTCTGGCTGAGCATTTTGCTCGCCCGAAATGCCCGGTTTCGCAGTAACGGTCATTGGACCAACTGCTTAAGTTCATTTCGAAAAAAAAAACCTAAAAATAGATTTTTTTAAACAGTTCAAGTTTGGTAACAATATTTTAATTATTTAACAGCTGTATATTTAGTTCATTCGAATGATATTCAACACAATTTTTCAGCTTTAAAATGGTGTGTGTTGGCTACAAAATAAAATTGGTCGAAAAATGTCGAAATAATTTTAAAAAAATCTTTCGGGGATTTTGGCGATACGGGCGTGAAGATACTTTTACTAATTAGTTTAACAACAGCTCATTTTAGCGGTAATAAAAATAGTATACATGTGTGTTATGTAAGTCACATGAATGTAGTGTGTATATTGTTTATTTTATTTATTTAATTTTTTAATTTTTATTTTAAGTTTTCTGATTAAAAGCTTCGCCCGGGATTTGGAAAGTAGGTGGTTGGTGATAGGCTTGCGACCTATCACATTATGAGAGTAAGTATTTCGGCTAATATTCGCATGGGTGCACTGGTTGCACCTCTGCCTACCTCTTCAGGGATAGGGGTGTAAAGTTTTTTTATATATATTATAAGATAGCAAACAAGCAGATGGGTCTTTTGATGGAGAGAGTAAACCATCGCCTATAGATACCAAAGGTGTTAATAGTGCGTTGCTATCTCGTGGTGAGGTATAATGCCACATGCATAAGTTTACCGGCTACCTTACCCTCCAAATCGGAACACGACAGTGATATGCACTATCTCTATTGCGGCAGGAGTAGGTAAGGCGGTGGTACTAGACCCGGGCGAGACAGAGCAGAACTCTACCACCTAGTAGCCACGAGCATAGCCATTCGGTCACCTTTTAAGACCTGCCTGGTAGAACAGCAGTTGGCCTAATCTTCAATGGAGCCTGGAACCAACACGGGAGAAGAAGAAGATACTGTAGTTTATTTCTAATGCATTTTGTTTAAAAATATTAATTTTATGCGGTTTCGCAATGTTAGCTTTAACTTTGTAAATTTCATGCCCCACCGTTTGCGCAATTGTCTTTAAAAAGAATCCAAAGCTTTCCCCCACTTTGACGAGTCGACATTGTAAGAATTACCACCGGTGCTTCTAAAGTTATATAAATACACACTGCAAGAGATGTACTTAAAACAAAATTTAAGGTTTTGCATAAAAACAAAACAACACAACTGCAAGATCTCTGGTATTGCAGATGTCCATGGGCGGCAGTGATCACTTACCATCAAGTGCACCTCTTGCTCGTTTGCCCCCTCTTCTATAAAAAGAAAAAAAACTTATTTGGGTCGATTTACACTATATAAATAAATAAATATATTATTATTATTATTACCCGGGACTGGAACATCATATTGTGACCTCACACTGAAGCCATTACGACTACACCACACGTCAATATGCTTAAAATGTAGGAGTTTTTTATTACCGTAATTGAAGGTGATGATTCCTAATTACCTCACAGAAATTTATCGTTTTTGCTATCCCTAGAATGAAAGAATCTTTAATGTTTAATAGAATAGGATAGAATGGAACGGAATGGAACGAAACGGAACGGGACGGAACGGAACGGAACGGAACGGAACGGAACGGAACGGAACAGAACATTTTTGTTCCATTTTCCACAATTTTTGCTCCATTAGTCAAGCAACCTTAACTGCGTTCTACTACTACTAGCGTTCGATTCCCCATAGAGACAAGCCTTATGTGATAAGCTAGATTCTTGTGTTTCTGAGTTTATTAAATGTTATCAGTACTTATATATTTATTTCCTTTGTGTATTTCTATGTATTAGTATTGTTAACTAACACGCATATTGTAAGATATGAGAGATTAAAAGCAGTATCTCCTAAATCCAGGATAATGATAATATATGTATAGTCAAAACAAAGGGAGACCGTACATTGATAAACCGTCTTATCTTTAAAGCCAGTATGTAAAGTCGCAGGATCAAACTAAGTTGCAAAATTTAAGATTAGAATAGGGTTGTCACTTAAACAATTTAATAATAATTTCTACCACTTCCTACTTTCTGTTAAACAGTCACAGAAACAACCCTTTGACTTAATGTGTCATTAAAATCGTAATTACTAAATTATAATGTTCAACATCTTTGTTTCATTGCATCGCTTTACAACATCTAGCTGCATTAGTGACAGTGCTAGTCGTTATTAAGTTTTAGTTTTACGGCTGATGTAGATAGTAAAGTTATGCAATTTTTTTATATAAATTGGTGATAGTAATATCTTTACATCGCAAGAGCACTTTTTGTTATCTATTCTGTATTCTAAAATATGTTTGCGGAACTTGTCATGCTTACAAAATCGTAAAAACTGTATCCTTCAAAATTACCCGCCTGTAGATGTGGCTTGGCGAGTTTACATTAAGGCACGTAAAAGCAATTTTAATCGTTCAATTAACTTGATCTTTAAATGTTATAAAATCTATGGCTTAAATCCTGCGTACAACTCAAAATATTAAATGTTATCTATTAAATGTCAAAGTAAAACTTGTATAGTATTAATGTGATGTTTTATGTTATACGTAGGTCACACTATAAGTTTTGCGTAACTTAAAAAAACAACATGTTATAACCAAAATATTATGTTTATTGCTTTTCAAAATAATCTCCTTTACATTTTAAACATATTTTCATGCGATCGAATCATTTTTTAAAACAGGAGGACCACAGATTTGAAGGCATGTTTTCTACGTGCTGATTGAACGCTATCACTGCCTCTTCGGAGTTGCTAAAAGTAAAACCTCTCATCAAATCTTTGATTTTGGGTAAAATACAGAAATCACAGGAGCCTAGGTCGGGGCTATGCGCAGGATGAGTGACTAGATGTATTTTTTCGGAAGCTAAAAATGACTTTGTTTTTTTGGCCGTGTGTGAAAAAGCGTTATCATGGTGTAGGAGAATGCGGTTTTTGGGTCGTCTTTCGCGAACTTTTTCTAATACCCTGGGTAAACAAATGGTAGAATACCACTCGGCATTAACACTCTTTTGTTCTTTAAGTGGAATTGTACAGATGAGACCCGTAGCTAAGAAAAAAAAAACGCGATCCTTTTTTACCAACGTTTCTCGCCTTTTTCACTTTTGTTGGCCTGTTCTCATTTTCAAACACCCATTCACAAGATTGCTCTTTTTTTTTTCGGGTTCAAAACAATAAATCTACGTTTCGTCTCCTGTGACAATGTCATAAGAATGTCCGTGGTCGTACTTAAGTAGCATCTGTGAGCACCATTCCACGCGAGCCCGCTTCTGCTCCGCTGTCAGTTCATGAGGGATCCAACGACAACAAAGGTTCAAATCCCCGATAGTCCTCCAAATGTCTCATAGGTAATCCGGGAGTTTTCTTTAATTAACCGCTTAGCAGTAGCCACGTTTTTTTTGGTTACGGCAGTTGAAGGCCGCCCTTCACGGAATTCGTCATGTAAAGAAACTCGACCTTTCTCAAATTCAGCAAACCATTGCCTCACGGTGTTCAAACAAGGTGCTTCTCTCCCAAAAGCATTTTGAAGACGAGCGGCACAGTCTTGCGGAGAAAGAGAACTTTAAATATCATAAAAAATCATCGCTCTTAAATGTTTTCGACTTATTTTTGATTTTTGGAAATTTGATGTGTGATAAAAAAACAATTGACAAATCATTTCCCGCCAATTGTTATTTTTTTATTACTAAGAAGGTTGCAACGTGTTAAAAATATAACATTCGAAATTCAAATAGTACCGATTAGCTAGAAGTGCAAAACTTTTAGTGTTTCCCGTGTATGTACGGCTAAACAGTACAAGTGAGTGTCATTGAAAAAATGTAAAGAGTTTTACCAAGCTCAATTTCAAAAACATTTTTAGAATATAAGCTTTTTAAAAAAATTACATTTTTTTTCATCACTACCGGAGTGGTACGTGGCGATTGAGAAGAACCGGTGGAAGTAACTCAGTAGGCTTGTCTTTTTTGTACTTCCTTTTTTTGACAAAGGCCAACTAATAATATTGTAGAATTTATTTAGAAGCAAATCATGCTTTGTACTACCTTGTAAGTAAACATTTTGTAGTCATAGTACTTGAAAAATCATAACAAAGTGTTGATTTTTTTAAAGTGTTGATTTTCACTTTTTTTAAATGGTTATAATTTTAAGAGGTAAGGTATTTTTTTTTTCATATCTTTTTGAGAACCACCATCCCTTTGCTCGTCATCCGTTTTCGGCTTGACGTTAATTTCTGGGACACGCTGTATGTTATGTTTTCTGGATTCTATAACTAAAATAATTTATAAACTTGCTCTGGACAACCCTATATTCGAAACTAATAAGCCAAATCAGTAAAACGTATTAATTGGCCTCACCAGCCAATAGTTTGGAGTTTCAATCAATATGGCGAAACAGAATTCTAATTAAATTTCCGGCATTTGAATAGTAGCCGTTTACAGCGAAATAGTATTTGCGAAATAGCGCTTTTTGAAGTCCAATGTAGTGTAGAACACTATATGTTACTGCAATGTATGGGTAAAATAAATATATAGATAGGGTAGGGTAATTATTAATAGAGTTGTCTAGAGCCTTAATATCTAATATGTCAAAGACATTTGAATTTTGAGCCCCAGTTTTTAACGAATATCATGCCAGCCAACAAAATAAAATAAATATCTTTTTTATTTTTTATTATGTTTTATTTTTGTTCTTATTTTTAATTTTTATGTTATTAGTTTATATGGTAGCTTGCTGTTTTATATAAGAAATGCAACTGGCTGGCCAGAGGTAGGGGGTCGCAAACAAATAAAGGCTAAAAAAGTTTGGGAAGCCCTGGACTAATCTTTAGACTAGAAAGACATAAACGTAAAACCAGCAATAGTCACATTTCACGTTTATACAGTAACATAAGTACATTGATGAGATAACGGTTAATTAAGGATCATTCATGCCGCCCGTGGCTAAATTTAATCTGTAACTTGGCCGGATATATCCGGATATTATCCGGATTGATCCGACAGTAATATAACCCGATATATATCACAATGATGACATTCGGTGTAATAAAGATGATAGACTGTTTTTCATTTGTGACATAAGACGCAAATGATTTAGATTTGGCGATAAATCTACGACATTCTACAAACGTGATGAATCTTTTTTCTACTTTTTCGTATGCGAAGAAAGTTTAGAAAAAATATATTAGTAGACGAATATTATATTCTTAGATGAAAGGAATTTTTGAATATAAGTAACAGGCTGGGCCCACGACTTAATCCGCGTGAAAAAATTTCTAAAATAAAGTAGCCTAAGTTACTCCTTATTATCGTGGTTAAAAATATACAGTCCCCGGATGGTTTCCGTACCCGGGGGTTTCCTGGAATAAAAACTATCTTATGTCCTCAAAGTATCTTTGTACCAAATTACATTTAAATCGTGTCGCCTCTGTGGTCAAGTGATGTGTTTAAGTCGCCTCTGTGGTCTAGTGGTCCAGGGTTGGCGTTGACCACATGAGATCCGGTTCGATTCCCGGGTCGGGCATATAAAAAAGTGTTTTTTCAGTTTTCTGAGAAATACAAAGTTGCCCGGGATTGGAAAGTGCCCGGTTGGCGATAGGCTTGCCACCTATCACATTTGTGAAACCAAGCTAATCGTGGGTGCACTTGTTGTACCTCTGCCTACTTCTTCGAGGATATGAGCGTGAAGATACTCTTTTTTTTCCATTACAATCGGTTCATTGGTTTAGGTAAAAGAAAAGAGAGACAGACAGAGTTGCTTTCGCATTTTTAATATAAGTATGAATTAGACTGAGAGAATGTCCATACATTAAGCAAGATAATAGGGAATTACCGTAACGATTACTATAAAGTGAGTTTTTATACCATAAAATAGTAGAGAAGCAGATGGTTCTCCTGATGAAAATCAACAACGATGACTTATAACCACCAAAGATAATAAAAATAGATTAATGGTGCGTTACACATTTAACCACCGACACGTAGCTCAGCGGTTAGCTATAGCATTGTCCGGGGTTATTTTTTTTTATGGAAGAGGGGGCAAACGAGCAGGAGGTGCACCTGATGTTGAGTGATCACCGTCGCCCATGGACATCTGCAATACCAGAGGTCTTGCAGTTGCGTTGCCGCCCTTTTAAAAATGAGTAAGCTCTTTTCTTGAAGGTTCCCAAGTCGTATCCGTTCGGAAACACCACTGCCGGTAATTGATTCCACAAAAGAGTAGTGCGAGGCAAAAAGTGCCGGGAGAACCGCACGGTTGTGGATTTCCAGACATCAAGATGGTGTGGGTGGAACTTCAAACTTTGACGCGATGTCCGGTGATGGAAGTTAGCAGCAGGAATTAATTAAAACAACTCGTCGGAACACTCTCCACGATAAATACGATAAAAGACGCAGAGTGAGCTTACATCTCTGCGTAATGCCAAGGAGTCAAGCCGTTTAGAAATAGCCTGATCGTCAACGATTCGAACCGCTCTGCGTTGATACCGCTTATGCAAGATTGCTAGTCCAAATCAAAATTTTCTTTGCTAAGGTTTTTAAGTTTTCGCTATCACTGGATAATTGCCCAAACTCATTTATAATGAGATTATGATTTCTAAGGATAACACCAAAAAAAATCTCAATAATCCGTTAGTCGGTGATCGAAGACGAAATATTTAGTAAAAAACAAAAAAATATGTATATTGAGAGAAAATAATGCTAAAAACTACATTTTGTAAGGTATTGTAGAACATTCTGTTTTCCCGGAAATTACTTTGAATACTTAAGTGTGTATACATTCTATTACAGAAAACACTTACGGTATCCGCATTTCAATGGGAAAATACATTATACGCCACGCACACGCCCGAGAGAGTTTTTCTGATAGTATCTAAGAAATATCAACAATGATAGTATTGAATAGGGTGACTATGCTATATACGAATGAGGACAAAAATATTATAACGTTGTTTTTATCGGAAAACTGAAAATTCTCGATCGGGAATCGGACAAACTTGTAAGTCGTAGTGAACAAGAACATCACTTGACATCTGGTTAAATCTGCCTACCAATCCAAGGGTGGGAAACTGCCTCTGCCCTCCCTTCAGTACTTCCATGGTGGCAATGGTATTTTTTTCTTCATCAGGAAAGTATTATTTATGACATAAAAAAGAAAAATTTAAATATTTATCTTTTTATTCTACAATTAATATAAATAACAAAAACATGTTTTTTTACCTAAAATAAATACTGTTTTGACCTGTCTGTAAAACCTGACCCCGCATGCTTTGTCCACGAATTAAATAACAGTTCATCTATTAAAGATTTTTCATACAATTTATCAATCCTCTGAAATTTCATACAACCTTTCATTTCTTGTTTCAGAACCTCAGGGGCTAATTTTTGAACAAAGTAGTAACTGGTCTATAATTAACAACAGATCTTTTTTTATATCATAAGATAGCAAACAAGCTGATGGCTCTCCTGAAAGAAAGACAAATTATCGCGTAGACACCAAAGATGTTAATGGTGTGTTGCTATCCGTATGCCGGGATGACAATGCAACATGCATTGTACCGGTTACCTTACCCTCCAAAACGGGATACGACAATGACAAGCATTGACGCTATTGCGGCAGGAATAAGTAAGGCGGTGGTACGAAATACCCGGGTGAGTATTTGCGGTGCTCTAGCGACTAGTAGTCACAACGGTTGTGACACGTACCTATACCTAGTTGGTTGTATTTTACAACCTGCTTGGCAGAAAGGTACAACCTGCTTGGCAGGAAGGCAGTTGGTCTATTCTATAAATGAGCCCAGACCAACACGGGGAAAAGTACTTCTACTATTTCTGTGCTAAATTTGATCAACATTTAGCGATTTAGACACAAAAACATAACAGGTGTACAGACAAACTTTAATATTCATAGTATTAGTACGGATTATTTGTTATTATTTGTTTCATATTTTAAATAAATATCAACTAAAAATCAGGTATATAATAAATGGCCGAATATTTTGGAAAGTGCCCAGTTGACGATATGCTTGCTACCTATCACATTGTGGGATCAAGTATCTTCGGCTAATCGTGGATGCACTTGTTGTAACTCTGCCTACCATTTCTAGAATACGGGCGTGATGATACTTTTTATACCAGTTATATACGACCATTAACTATCGTGTCCTTCAATATGTAGTCTATTACGAGTCAACCTGTAAATGTGAAATAGTCTGTCTGTTTGTCTGTCGGTGTGTCTGTCCATCTATCTGTTTATTATGTTTTAACGGCGAAATTACTGATTTTGGTATAATTTGACATGAAGATAATGGTCAATATAGAGCGTTTTTTTTCAAAACTAAGACCTAAGAGCCTGAAATTCTCTATTTCATTCAGTTCTATTAACGTTTGTATGAAAAAATATATTAATGACAAGTTACTCTATTCGCGTGCAAACTGCGCAAGTATGCCAGTTAATAATATTTCATTTTAATAATAAGATATACTAAAATATATGTTTTTGATAAGCGATATATCTCTACTGATGATGCTTGTCAGTATAATAAATTACCAGAAGTATCAAAGCATTTGTGTAAAGCATCATGATTAATTACGACGCTAAAGCAAATCAATAGCAGTTTACTTTGATTAAAGGCCTCGGGAATAGATACTAAGCTATTCATGAAATATTTAACAATGAAAATGTTTGTATTGGGTATGTTAAATGGAAATGCGTATTTTGAATGCTCCTTTTTAGGGTTTCGGAGTCTACAGAACCCTTATAATATATTAGTTACGCTGACAAAGCCTTTTTTATATCATAAGATAGCAAACGAACAGATGGGTCTCTTGATGGGAAGAGTAAAACATCGCCCATAGACATCAAAGATGTTAATGGTGCGTTGCTATATTGTGGCGAGGTTTAATGCCACATGCATAAACTTATCAGCTCCCTTACCCTCCAAACACGATAGTGACAAGCACAGACGCTATTGTGGCAAATGTTACCACAAAAATGTTTGTCCCTGTCGGGAATTTAACGCGAGCTCCATCGAGTCGTAGTTAGATTCGCTCCCACTCTAATAACAGAGTCATAAATTCCAAAAGGCTTCAAATTGTCTGTTACCCATAGATAAAAGGAGAAAGGAAATAAGACAGATTGAATTTTGTGTTATTTTGCTTTTCTGCGACCTTATATTGTGAATACATATTATATGTACAATATCTACATATAATGTATGGATAGCGCACACGTATATCCGACCATTAAATGCACATTTAACCACTAAAAGACTCAAGCTTGTGCGGTTTTCTACTAAAAAGAACCCTTTTATAAAAGATCCTTTACTTCAGGACACTTCTCTTATCAACTTTATCAGCATTAATATTTTAGACGTCGAAATCGCTAGCGACGTTTCATCATTTGGAGAGTAGCTTCCAAAAAACTGGGAGTATTGAATCGTGCTAGACGGTATTTCACGCTTGGCCATGTATTAATGCTCTATAGAGCGCAAGATCAGCCGCCGATCGCCGTGTTGGTCCCGGCCTCCTTTGTAGAATAGGCCAACTGCCGTACTGCCAGGCAGGTCGTAAAAAGCGACCGATTGGCTACCGGTTAGCATCTTTGTGCCGGTGCGTCCCAGTATCAAACTTTCCATTTTAACAAAATTCAACGCAGACTGTAGTGCCTTGTCGACAACCCTATCTTTATGGGTTACCATACTATACACTTACCAGCGGTCTTGAACCCCTTATTCACCGGCGAGACGTTGGATCTCTATGTGTGTTCTATCGTCTGTATAATGGGGTGTGTTCTGGTGAGCTTTTCGATTCAGTGCCGGCATCTATGTTCCGCCATCGCACTACACACCGTAGTGAAGGTTCACGTCCACCCACACCTTCTTGACGATTGGTCATCCACGGCTGTTCTATTTCACACGGTTTTTCCGAATAGCTTTGATATCGGGAGTTTTAAGTGCATTGGCAACTAACCTTGTGTCGTAAATATCCTTGGGTAATGTTAATTGCTTTCCATCATGAAAACCACTTGCTCGTATGACTGCAAATTCAATAAAAAATATTATACTTCTAAATTTTATGAGAACTTCAGAAAGTTTTTAAGTGTAGGTACTTTACGTTATAAAGCTAAGATGTAATGGAAATTTTGTCATAAAAGTCATTTCTAGGTTGTGATAAATTTCACATAAAAATTATGAGGACATAGTTTAATATAAGAATATAATATTACATAGGATAACAATTGTACATGGAACTACGATATAGCCATAATATTTGTCTTACGCACGTCTACAAATATCTATCTCATCACACAAATATCGTTAATCGGGCAAAAACGTTTAGGATAAAATGTTATGCACTTGACCTTCAGCGTCTACTTTGTTACATTGTACCACATGAGTAGATAACTTGTACACCGTGTAGCTCTTAATTTTTGTCTTGTTTTAAATTTAGCAATTTATAAAATCGTACAAAGTAAGCAGAAAAAAGAACTATTTATTAATAACTGGCGACCCACACCGATTCTAAACGGGTGCGAGCTAAACACACAAAAATATGTTTTTACGACAAATCTTTGAAATTCTCAGCTTTTTTCTACTACAATATGCACGTATTTATTATACACCTTCCTCCTTGAATCACGCTCTCTACTGATGAAAACCGTATTAAAATTTGTTGCGTAATTTAAATGACTACCGATCGCCTGTAACCGAAATCTGACCATAGACTAAACAATAAAATCTCTTTTAATTTTGACGACTGACTTTAACCGCAAGGAAAATATATATAATATGTGTGTATAATATCATGTATATCACAAAAGTGTAGTAAGTTAAATGTTTATTTTTATTTATTTAATGTATTCTAATGATTTTTATTTCGAAATATTAGGTTTTTTGCAGTCCTACGTAATAGAAACTATAACTGTGCTAAATTTCATAATTCACGTTTGCGTTCGCATTATTGTCTTAAAAAGAAGTCCAAAGTTTTTATGTCACGTTATTAATATTTTAAAGGTATAAGCGAAGTTACAACGGAAGCGAGTTTGTTTTATACTGTATAAATAAATAACAAAAACAATAAAGATAAACATTTGATGTTTAAATGTATCTATTGTATTTTATTTTCAATAAAACCATGGTCACACGAGTATTTCTACTTCCAACGACTTTTTGTCCCACGTGATCTGCAGATAATGGCTACCAGGGCGGAGTTTTGTCCCTTATTTGTCACGTTTAGGCAGTAACATCCTTCGCTGAGGTTTGATAACCGTATAAGGTGAGCTTGCTGTCAAACTGCCGTTTTATACGAAAACCTAAATAATGTATAAACAGGTTTGTTTCGCAGAGAAAATTTATGTAGTTAGAGGCCATCTATATTCTTCATCAATAAGAAAGTAGAAACGAAGCAAGTGTACGAATTTTTGATAATCGATTTGACAAAGACGTTCCAGTGCGAAAAGAGGTCACAGTGCTAAGTGTGAGTTTTTTTTTCGCATTCGATCGTGAGCGCGTTTCGAGTTTACTAGGAATTTGTATGTGATTTGTACAGCGCCACCTAGTGGTAAACTGGTTTCTCACGTGTACCACTAGGTGGCGCTGTACAAATCACATACAAATTCCTAGTAAACTCCAAACGCGCTCACGACCGAATGCGAAAAGAAAAACTCACACTTAGCACTCAGATTTTAAAAAGTTGTTTTCACATCTTTCAGACACGCGAAGTGCGTAGGCACGGTAATGTTATCTACTAGTATTATATCTTCATACAAACGGATAGAACGCGAGATACACCTACGCGCTCGGAGTTCGGCATGCACTTGATATACAACAGACTGAGGGTTACGCCGCAGTGATGAATGGCTGATGCGACAGCACAGGCAAATGTAGTTAAAATATTGAAGGCGGGCAGCCCTATCGCATTTTACGTACAGCACGGCGCGGTCAGCTGTAGGCATTTATTTCAAGGACAGGGCTGAGTCAAAATATTGGTAGATGACATTACCGTGGCGTAGGTATATTAGTGTCATCTACTAGTTGTAAGGCCCCGATTACACTTTCATTTGTGCGATTGCGAGTATTTAATGGGGGTGCTTAGTATTAAGCAAAATTTCGTGAAAAAAGCCGTTGATTCGTGCGAGTGATTAGTAATCAGCGTAGTAAAGTGAAAAAACGCTGATTACTAATCTACTTGCACTAATCAACGGCTGTTTTCACGTATTTTTTGCTTAATATTAAGCACCTGCATTAAACACTCGCACTTACACTAATCAAAATGTAACCAGGGCTTAAGCGTTTGTTGGTTTAAATATTATTTTACTATAGAACAGGTATGTATAAGGTATTTATTTTATAATTAACTAGCTGACCCGGCAAACGTTGTTTTGCCTTACATATTAGAAATCCATAGCGGACAAACAACGTGACACGTGATTTATATAAGACTACGGGATTGCCCTTCCACGCAGCCAAAATGGCATTAAACTTTATATGGTGGTTAAGTATTCTTAAATTTTCTATTTTTACATGCAATTTTCTTAATATTTTCTTTTATAAGAACCTTCTCCTTACAATTACAAACACAACGAAAAAAAAAATTACCGAAATTGGTCCAGCCATTCAGGCGTGATGTCGTGACCCAGGAAAATAGGGTTTGATTTTTATATATATAGATCTATTTCCAAATACTTAGCTTTTTTTGTTGAAAATATTTAAGTTTCTGTCTGTTTATTAAGATCGAGTAAAAAATTGCTTAAAAATTACGTTTCTTGTGTAGGAGCCCTTAATATTTTCATTTTTTTATTTTTAATATTTGTTGTTATAGCGGCAACGGAAATACATAATTTGTGAAAATTTCAGCTTTCTAGCTATCACGGTTTATGAGCTACAGCCTGGTGACAGACAGACAGACGGACAGACAAACAGCGGAGGCTTAGTAATAGGGTCCCGTTTTATCTTTTAGGTACGGAACCCTAAACATGTCTTTAGTACGGTTCTACATAGTTAGACAGCCGTAGCGGGGGATTGTTACAATCCTTGCACCCTCCCCATATACCAAACATCTAAATATATAAACGCTCCAATCTATATTCTATATATATATATATATATATATATATATATATATATATATATATATATATATATATATATATATATATATATATATATATATATATATATAAAAGAAAGTCGTGTTAGTTACTCCACTTATAACTCAAGAAAAGCTGAACCGATTTAGCTGAAAATTGACAGGGAGGTAGTTTAGAGCCAGGAGAAGGACATAGGACTTCTCAAAACTTATAGCTTTTCAAATATTAAAATAACGTTGTTTTTAGCAAACTTACTTAATTTTTTTAAATAACTTTCAAGCTAACTAATTCACCGATTGAGTTAAAAATCTTTCAGCTTTTCTCCTTTAAAAATTGACATTGCATAGAAATTTTTCAAGTTACCAATTATTTAGCTAAAGCAATATTTTAGATCTCAAAAATGGAGTTGAATGCTATCATCGTTTTCAAAATATACATCTTTTCAAAAATTAATATACTGCCATTTTTAACAAAATAGATGCTTGAAATGAAAAATCTATGCTTTTTGAGTATATACCTCTATGCTTATAATTTTTACTCTTTTGAGCTTTTTTTTCCAATTAAAAAATAAATCTGCTTATTTATTGCCATTAAGGCGGAACAAAGTTTGCCGGGTCAGCTAGTTTGTGATATAAGTGGAAAATAGATATGTAGGTCGGCACAGATTTAAATGACTGTTTCGTTACATCAATAAAGATCTATATCAAAGGTGCTTAATATTAATACCACAATTACTCTCTATAAACGTTAAAAGCTAATGTCAGTTTATGAAATTTATTGTTACCGTACGCATGGTTTTAATAATGTATAATTTAGATTGAATAGATCCATTAAATAACTATTAATGTGAGTAATATAGTTCTATTAGAAACTAGGTATTAATCGCGACTTGGTTAGCGTGATCCAAAATCATAACTTTCCTTTGCTCCTGTAACCGAGAAGCAGTTTGGCTGAATAAAGGTGAACGCACACTTATCCAAGCCGAATGCGTCGAACGAGTCGAACGAAACGAATTTTAGAATTCTGTAACACTCACACAACACGACACCATCGTCACCGGTCTCGACGACGACTTCTTTATCGCCCTGCGCTTAGCGCGGGGCGTTCAGCCACGATTCCCCTCTCCTTTTTTAGTCAGAACGCCGCACTAAGTCTCACAGGAGACAGCCCTTAGCGCGGGCGTTGTAAGCCCAAATATAAATTTAAACTCTGGTTGAGCACTCTGCTCGCCCAAAAAGTCCGGTGACGCAGTAACGACCCTTATGGTCAACTGTAATAGTCATTTCGAAAAAAAAAAAATTCTGTATATGAAATCTCACGAAACCTAGCACATTTGCCTGCGTCGAATAGACATCGAATTCATGAGATTTCATATATAGAATTTTAAAATTTATTTCGTTCAACGCGTTTTGCTCGGATAACACCTGCTGCTGTGTGCGTTCACCTGAAGATACTTGAATCACTTATACACGCACAGTATAATTTTTGGGCAGAGTAACGCCCTCAACAAGCGATAGAATTACAATCAACATGTTATCCCCGTCTATTTATACCATTCTTCGTCATACATTTTGTCCATTGTTGTTGTTGTGACATCATTATCTCAAAATAACAGGTGCATATCACAAGTGCGCTGCACAGCTGGCCGGCTAGTACTTGTCGTTAAGCGCAGTCGCTAACACTCCCCTAGGTAAAATGTAGCTTTGATCTTGTTCTATATAGTCCTCTATTTACAGAGAAATTTCCATCAAAATTGCTCCAGCTATTTCACAGATTATCCCGTACAAACAGAATGACAAACAGACAGAAATTTAAAAAATGGTTGTTTAGGAATTAGTATCATAAAAATAACACACTGCACTTAAAAAAAACCTAGTTATTTTGAAACCTCAGTCAGTTCTTACTCAATTTGAAAACCACAAGCTGACCGAAGATTTTTAAATTAAAGAATACCTGGGATTGATAAAAAGAGGCATTTACACAAGAAAAACAAAATGGCGTGCTGTAGAATTCAGACACAAAGTTTCTGTAACTGTTATCATAATGTTATTTTACGACAGGTTAAAGTTGTCTGACTTTGTCATTTATGCAAAGTTAACACGACAATGTGATACGAAATGACTTTCATTATAATATATCTAACAACTGTAATTTCACTCACTTATTTCTTTTTATTATTATATATATTATGATAGATAGCAAACAAGCAGATAGCTCCCACGAAGGAAAGAGACAACCATAGCCTATATTATGATTATTTGGTCCCCAGTAGCCAGTAGTCACATTAGTAGAGATATATTTATCCAGGTAGTGCTTGTAACGGGAAGGAATAACCATAAACTAGCAAATATATTAATACTAAACCCCAAAAATATTCTTTTACTTATTGAATATATTGGTACACCTTTTTTATTTTAATTATTTTAAATTTAAACTTACCGTTACACTATTACATAATCCAAACACTATATTATTTGTTATTAATAAAATAATCAACTAAGTTTTAACCTGTTATGTTGGTAGTAGGATAAGAACCAGTATCTATGTATATTGAGGAATATATTTTACTAGCTGCAGCGTGCAGCCCGTTGCATTTTAAAAAATTTGACGAATCCCGCCGGAAGACCTAGTTTTTTCGGAATAAAAAGTAGCCTATATGCAAATCCAGGTCATCATCTACCTGTGTACCAAATTTTATTCTATTCCGTTTAGTAGTTTTGGCGTGATTGAGTAACAAACATCTACCCATCCAAACTTTCGCATTTATAATATTAATATAAAAATATAGATACTTTTTGTCATTGACACTTGGTGAAACATCATTTGTAATATTAATATAATAAAAATATAGATACTTTTTGTCATCGACACTTGGTGAAACATCATTTGTAATATTAATATAATAAAAATATAGATACTTTTTGTCATCGACACTTGGTGAAACACTATTTGTAATATTAATATAATAAAAATATAGATACTTTTTGTCATCGACACTTGGTGAAACACCATTTGTAATATTAATATAATAAAAATATAGATACTTTTTGTCATCGACACTTAGTGAAACACTATTTGTAATATTAAAATAATAAAAATATAGATACTTTTTGTCATCGACATTTGGTGAAATACCATTTGTAATTTTTTAATAGAATAACAACATTTGTTTATTCAGTATATTTGCCCTTATTACCTTGCCTTGTCAGAGCGAGTGCTACTAGGCCACTTTCTATGTACTTTTGTGGTACATTTTACTGAAAAATTATCGCATTTTTAGGTTTGAGCTTCGACGTGGTAGTTTATATTCATGTCTAGATTTGTTATCTACCACAAAAATACCATTTTATAAAAATAAAAAAAATAGAAGGTACAAGTTGTATCAGAATTTTATTACTACTAACGCCATCTCTTATTAAATTAACGAGTTAAAATTGATAGAAGATACATTTTCTATTAGAAGTTTTGATCTTATTAAGAGACTACCTACTTCATGAATTGTTTCTTCATATTTGACTGGCGGCGCGCGGTTATCGTGCCCTCGTATAAAGGCGAGGTTCAAGTATAAACTGCGATAGCTACAGGGCCATCAGTTTGATCAGTTTGGCATCGAAGGTGTATGATAAAATCATTGAAAGGCGGATGCAAGGGAAGTTCAAAGTAATATTATGGGAGGCACAAGGAGAATTTAGGTCTGGAGCAGGGATGTTTGCTCGGAACAGAGTAAAGGAGAATTTAGTTCTAGAGCAGGGATGTTTGCTGGGAACAGAGTAAATAGAGCGTTAGAGAGTTTCACAATATGCTTATTGAGAAACAGTACATATGTACTAATATTGTATTGCGATCAATTCCCAATCTTAGCCCGAGGGCGTGGGTAAAAAGCTAAAAAAAGGTATATTTACGCCCGTATCCCCGAAAAAGTAGGCAGAAGTACAACGTGTGCATCCACGGTTAGCTGAAGGTACTTAAGTCCCACAATGTGATAGGTGGCCAGCCTATCGCCATTAGGGCACTTTTCCAATCCCGGACAATGTTGTTTTATCAGAAAACTGAAAAAACACACTTTTTCATTTACCTGACTCTGAAATCGAACTCCGAGGGTTTCTCTGAGAGAAAAATTCGAAAAATGTATTCGCTGAGTGTCTACCGTCAATTTTTCGTGCCTGCGTAGTCCAAAAATTTTAAAGGTTTATTTAAATAAAACATTTTTTGATTTTGATTTCGTAAATCGACGTAAAACCAGGAACTTCCTGATTTTAGAAAAAAAAAACAATTATTTTAGCAAAATGTCAAAAATGTGTTTTTTATAAGATCAACCTTCATTTTTAATACATATTTTTCCTTGAAAATACCAACAAACAAAAACCAAATATTCCTAGTCTAAAGCCTGACGACGCGGGCCTTTGATGCGAATGTAATGTTTAGGTGAAAATACGCTGGCTTTTTTAGGTTAGATATACCTAAATAAACCTAAATAAAGACCTAAATAAAGTCCATACATTAAAAGATGTAATTCTAATAAAAATACTTTAATAACAATATTACTACATAGTATAACTTTGCGAGCCCTTACAAAGCTCTGCTTTTTGCTAGTTTGTATAAAATATTAGTTTATATACGTTAATGTTATGTTTGTAAAAGTCTCGTGAAGATGTCGTAAAAAGTGAAATCGGTTGGCGATAAAAATTAAATAAAAAGTGTTTTGTAAAACAGTACCACTGTATTTACAGAATTACACTGAGAAAGACTAAAACTGATATACCACGAAAAGATTGATGGGTACTGTTGTGCTGCTGCTGCTGTGGGGCGAAGGTGGTATTCTTGATACCGCAACCGACGTATTTGTATGACGAGATTCAGGAATGTGGATGAAACAAAGCAAATTTGTACGGATCGTGACATCGTGCTATATGCACTCGGCACTCAGTGCTCTCTGCCAACCCCGTAAAGGATCTGACGTGAAGATATGCATGTGTGTAAATAGTAATCGGTTTCATTTTTACTGCATCATTAAAACTTGTGGCTAATGATAATGAAGCATCAGGGTTATACAAAACACGTGTTTAAATTACTAGGGCATCAGGGCTACTTAATTGATAGCTAATAATGTATGAATGGTGAAACAGTAGAAATATTTAAATACATACATACAAATAAATAAAACTGCAGTGTCTGTGATGTTTTTTTTACAACAGCTTATTATAAAATGCATATGGATGTGTACACGGTATATATACTAAAATAAATTTTTTTTATATCATAAGATAGCAAACAAGCAGATGGGTCTCCTGATGGAAAGAGTCAACCATCGCCTATAGAAACCAAAGATGTTAATGGTGCGTTGCTATCTAGTGGCGAGGTCTAATGCCACATGCGTAAGTTTACCGGCTACCTTACCTCCAAACCGGAACACGACAGCGACATTTATTGCGGCAGGAATAGGTAAGGCGGTGGTAACAGACCCGGGCGAGACAATGCAGAACTCTACCACCTAGTAGCCACGATGTTAGTGACTCGATAGCCAATCGGTCGCCTTTTACGACCTGCCTGGCAGGACGGCAGTTGGCCTATTCTTCAAAGGAGGCCGGGACCAACACGGCGTGATTTTACAATTTCTTTACAATTTTTGTCTGTCTGTCTGTATAATTGTTTCGGCTAATCTCTGAAACGGTTGGACCAATTTTGAGAGGACTTTCATTGGCAGATAGCTGATGTAATAAGGCTACATTTGTTCTAGAAAATTTTTCACGCAGACTGAGTCGTTAGTTTTTAACAAGAATTATAAAGAATTTTCTGAAAGTGCTGACTATGGAGAATATAAATTATATTTTGTTAACATGACTCCAACAAGAATTGAAATTTGACCAAAATTAAGTATGAAATTAAGGCAATTACTTTACAAACTACAACGTAATCTTATATTTACGTAATTTACAGAAATTACGTAAATAATTAATATTATAATAATCCATCTAAAGCTATAAGAAATAGAATAAAACTTACTGAATGTCTTTAATTAATGAAAACTCCGACGGCATAATAATCTGCTTACGTTCACTACACTTTCCCTATCATCAGTAGAACAAACATACCACTGCCTAATATTCTGCCAGAATTTGTAAAAGGTGAACAATTGGCTATACCAGTCACTACCGTCATGTTGAATAAATGGTAGAGGTCTACAACATCTCGCCTGTGTCTGAAATCACATATTTATGCAGCATTAGCGACAATGCTTGTCACTGTCCTGTTTTGGTTTAAAATAAGATAGCAAACAAGCAGATGGGTCTCTTGATGGAAAGAGTCAACCATCGCCTATAGACACCACAGGTGTTAATGGTGCGTTGCTCTCTTGTGGCGAGATTTAATGCCACATGCATAAGTTTACCGGATATCTTACCATCCAAACCAGAACACGACAGTGACAAACACTGACGCTATTGTTGCAGGAATAGGTATGGCGGTGGCACCAGACCCGGGTGAGACAACGCAGAACTCTACCACCTAGTAGCCACGATGGTGCTACTAGATGCTAGCCATCTAGTAGCCTAGTGACCCGCATAGCCAATCGATCGCCTTTTGCGACCTGCCTGGCAGAACGGCAGTTGGTCTATTCTACAAAGGAGCCTGGAACCAACACGGGGAAAAAATTATAGATAACAGGGCATTATTAAAATTTAGTGTCTGTAGGCGAAAGTATTTAATTATTTATTTAAACAATTTATTGTACAAATCAGTACAAAAGGCGTAACTTAGTGCTATTAAGCATTTTCTCACAGTTTACCTTCATTATGCTGAGAGAAAAAACTTGGGTAATGCATAAGAACATCATTACATAGTATAAAACAAAGTCGCTTTTTCTGTCTGTCCCTATGTCCTTATGTCCCTATGTATGCTTAAATCTTTAAAACTACGCAACGGATTTTGATGCGGTTTTTTTAATAGATAGATTGATTCTTGAGGAAGGTTTTTGTGTATAAACCTTTCCAATATTCCCACGGAAACAAAAGCTGCGCGGGTGAAACCGCGGGCAGGTCGCTAGTGAAGTATGAATTGAAATGAAAAATATTTATTTACAAAAATATGGGTGTCACAAGTTATTAAAAATGAATTAAATTACTAACATATTCTACCATGATATCATGATATGGTGTGGAAACATTTAAATTTCGGTTGATTTCCTTCGGATCGGATCGGATCGAAACGCGGCCACACACCGAGGAGATCCGGCGGAAACAACTCAGCGGGCTTCTTTTATTTCTATTTCACGTATTACAATTATTTTATGTATTTAAAAGAATTATTACATAACAAAAATTATTTTTAAAATTTACAAAATTTCATCTTTTGTTTCATCCAAATTTTTACAATTTAAGAAGATATTTGCAAATCTCTGTACCGCAAGATATATCTGTTTATTTGTTATATTATTTTATTGAAAGCATCTTCAGGAGAGTCGTATAGCATTTAACTTCTGACGCGTTAGGAATATGATTTTAATATGCCTATCAATAAACATTTAAAATAAAAAAGCTTATAAAAACCTACACCATCATATCAAAGAACATCAACCGCTGTCTTTATTGTAAATATAAAGCATAAATCGTTCAGTACCAAGCGACGATGCGACTATAAACGTGGTAGGTTATTGGCAGGTGATAAAATCCTTCGTGTTAGATATCACGCAAGTGTAGTTTAGATAGTGACAAAATATATAATGTGAATAGCTCTTAAACATAGACTTCTAATGCGCACATTTTAAGTCTAATGCAGAGGGCATTAGACTACTCCACATCGACAGATTCATCAGCAAAGGTCATCGGAGAATGAGCCAGCCATCATGTACATAAGGCACACTAAAAGTTTTGCACTTCTAGCTAATCGGAACTATTTGAATTTCGAATGTGATATTTTTAAAACGTTGCAACCTTCTTAGTAATAAAAAAAAGCAATTGGCGGGAAATGATTTGTCAATTGTTTTTTATCACACATCAAAATTCTACGTACGCAACGAAAATGGAATTAAGTCAAAAAGATTTTAGAGCGATGATTTTTTATGATTTTAAAAGTTCTCTTTTGTCGCAAGATTGTGCCGCTCGTCTTCAAAATGCTTTTGGGAGAGAAGCACCTTGTTTGAGCACCGTGAGGCGATGGTTTGCTGAATTTGAGAGAGGTCGAGTTTACGAAAATAATGTGGCTACTGTTAAGCGTTTAATTACTTAAGGACTATTGGGGATTGGTATGAGCCAAATTCAGAAAATTTACACGAAGAATTGAAAGTTCGGAAACTTTGTTGTCGTTGGATCCCTCATGAACTGACAGCGGAGCAGAAGCGGGCTCGCGTGGAATGGTCCTCGCAGATGCTACTGAAGTACGACCACGTACATTCTAATGCTGTTTATGACATTATCACAGGAGACGAAACGTGGATTTATTGTTGAAAACCCGAAAAAAAAACAGCAATCTTGTGAATGGGTGTTTGAAAATGAGAACAGGCCAACAAAAGTGAGACAGGCGAGAAACGTTGTTAAAAAAATGATCGCGTTTTTTTTCTCAGTTACGGGTCCCATCTGTACAATTCCACTTAAGATCAAAAGAGTGTTAATGCCGAGTAGTATTCTATCATTTGTTTACCCAGGGTGTTAGAAAAAGTTCCCGAAAGACGACCTAAAAGCAGCATTCTCCTACACCATGATAACGTTTCTTCACACACGGCCAATAAAACAAAGTCATTTTTAGCTTCCGAAAAAGTCTCGTCACTCATCCTACGCATAGCCCCGACCTAACACCCTGTGCTTTCTGTATTTTCCCCAAAATCAAAGATTTGATAAGAGGTTTTACTTTACCAACTCCGAAGAGTCTAGTACCACCGCCTTACCTATTCCTGCCGCAATAGCGTCAGTGCTTGTCACTGTAGTGTTCCAGTTTTGAGAGTAAGGTAGGCGGTAAACTTGTGAATGTGGCATTAGACCTCGTCGCAAGTTAGCAACACACCATAAACATCTTTGGTGTCTATAGACGATGGTTGATTCTTTCCATCAAGAGACCCATCTGCTTGTTTGTTATTTTATGATATACAAAAAACATATATAAATCATCAACGATATAGTCATGTATTTGGATTATCCATTCTTTTCCTTTGACAATATTGTTTCATTCTTTTCATTATCAGTTCATTAATTATCAATGAAAATTGTAAAAGACTAAAGCTAATTTAATAGATTCACAATCTAGTTGTAGGAAACAAATAAAATGTCTTTTGATCATACAGCATTCCAGATTCCCTACCCCTATCTCGTGTCTTTGAAATGGGGTTACTAGATAATGTAGGAAAATAGGGTTGTCAATCTGTAGGTACTTTTAAAACTAATGTGTACCACTGTCATTTTTGAAAGTAAAAAGGCTCAAAAACGCAAACATTTATGGAACTTTTTCATAATTTTTGACAATACGTGTTTGGACACGTTTAATTTGTAAAAATGAGGGTTGCCAATCATCAAAAAACACTTAAATTATATCGCAGATTTTCGAGAATATCGACGCAACTTAACATTCTTTAAAACTGAATTAAGTATTCCAAATCTGAAAAATGTTTGATGTTTTAATGAGAAAGAAATAATATGAGATAACAAACAAACCTCGTGATGGAAAGAGTCAACCATCGCCTATTGACACTAAAGATGTTAATGCTGCGCTGTATCTTGTGGCGAGGTCTAATGCCATATGCATAAGTTTACCGGCAACCTTATCTGTAAGGCGGTGGTACAGACCCAGGCGAGACAATGCAAAACTCTACTAACTAGTAGCCACGATGGTAGTGACTTGTATAGCCAATCGGTCGCCTTTTACAACCTACTTGGCAGAACGGCAGTTAGCCTATTCCTCAAAGGAGCCCGGAACCAATACGGAGGAAAATGATTGATTCATGAGTAGCAGTTTTTAGTAGTAGCAGTAGGTAAGATAAAAGAATTTAACGGAAATATTTAATGTAGCAAGCAAGAAAATATATGTGCAAAGGAGCCTGCGGCCAAGACGGTGGGAAATTTTATTTTATTTATTTATTTATACTTTATTGTACACTTACATAAGTAAAATTGTACAAAAGGCGGACTTAATGCTAGTTGTATTCTCTCCCAGTCAACCTTTAATGTAAAGTGGAAAGTGGAACGGCTTTGTTTTACAATATTTTAAACGAATTTGTTTTACAATATTTTAAAATTAAGTTGACAGCCCTATCGTTGTGACATTTCGCGTGTCAGACGTTGAAACAAAGATAAAACATACAATGAATAACTCATGGTAAGTTGATAGCAGCGTCTAAGCTGAATACCAACACCACTACAAGTAGACCTCATGATTTGAACTTAGACAAATGAACGTAAGCTATTCTGGTGCGGTTCGTTTCTTTGTACTGGTTTGTACGTAGATTAAAAAATTTGTTATTTTTGGTAGTAAATAAATACGTGGAAAAATAATTTTATACCCGTGGGGTTGCCTATAATTTATACATATGAACATGAACTATGTGGCGGGTTGCTAGTTCATACCGACATCATAGATGCGAAAATATGTGTCTTTTTTATATCATAAGATAGCAAATAAGCAAATGGGTCTCCTGATGGAAAGAGTCAACCATCGCCTATAGACACAAAAGCTGTAAATGGTGCGTTGCTATCTTGTGGCGAGGTCTAATGCCACATGCATAAGTTTACATGCTACCTTACTCTCCAAACCGGAACACGACAGTGACAAGCACTGACGCTATTGCGGCAGAAATAGGTAAGGCGGTGGTACCTGATCCGGGCGAGACAATGCAGAACTCTACCACCTAGTAGCCACGATGGTAGTGACTCGCATAGCCTATCGGTCGCCTTTTACGACCTGCCTGGCAGAACGGCAGTTGGTCTATTTTTCAAAGGAGCCCGGAACCAACACGGGGGAAAATGATTGATTTATGAGTAGCAGTTTTTAGTAGCAGCAGTAGGTAAGATAAAAGAATTTAACGGAAACATTTAATGTAGCAAGCAGGAAATATATAGAAAACTCGAAAAGTAAAAAAATGAATTTTGCTGACGTAATCATCATCTAGACCACCCTATCCCAATTGTCATCAAAAATGAGCAAAGAAAGCCCCCACCCCCTTTAGTGCTTACGTAATGCTTGAATGGCCCCTATTCTTCAAAGGAGGCATGGATCAACATAAGAAAATATGAGGTAATATCGTAATATTATTAGCAGAAGTATTTTTACAGGTGTTTACAACTTTAAAAACTCAAAATAAATATGAAAAGAGCTTCTATTTCATTTCTTGAGAATGCTCAATTTTTTTAAAGACTTTTATAATCATACACTACAAATCGTCAAGACATAACGTTTCGTAATATCGAGCGATCACTTCGTTACTTGTGCCAGGATCTAACCTTTTTGTTAGTTGGAACTACGAGTAGTTTATAAACACACTTATACTTTTATTTCACTATATTACACATACACATACAGTGTGTATATAACACACCACACCTGTAGTGAATTAAATGTATGTGTGTTATAAACTAGTTTCAACAAATAATAATGGAATTCCACCAAGTGCTGACGCTTGTAGTAACTTGTAACGCTTGAAGTGTAATTTTTTAGGGTTCCGTACCTAAAAGGTAAAACAGGACCGTATAGTAATACGGAGGAGCGGCGGCGACAGCGGAGGCTTAGTAAAGCCTCCGCTGTCTGTCTGTCCGTCTGTCAGTCACCGGGCTGTATCTCATAAACCGTGATAGCTACAAAGCTGAAGTTTTTACAAATTATGTATTTCTGTTAAAACCTTAAAAACAACAAAGAAAAAAATCGACACGCGGGATTTGAACCTGTGACTATCTCCCTAAAGCCGGGGCGCTCTTACACTAAGCACTAGTGTCGACAGGCTCGAGGCGGCGAAATTCTTCTTTGCTATATGATCGATTACGTCGATTGTATTTCTGTTGCTATATCATGGTTTACCAGTGCGCCTAATATCATCCAAACCCATTAGTATTTTTTTGCGTGATTGAGTAACGAACATCCATCTAAACATTTAAATTTTCGCACTTATTAATATAGTATTGATTAGCTCCAACTTGCGGCCCGCTGCATTATTAAAGTTTCCCGCGGTAATAACAATTAATTCCGGGATGAAAAGTAGCCTATGTGCTTTACCAGGTTATTATCTACACATGTGCCAAATTTTATCTAAATAGGTTCAGCCAATTTTGCATGATTGAGTAACAAACATCCATCCATCCATCCAAACTTCCAATCTTTTACGTTTACAATATTAATATAGATTATTTGTTGTAATAGTGACTATATTATCAAGATGATTGTACAATTTCAGGTGTTTATCTATTTTCATTCATTAGATAGAACTCTGTGACCGATAAACAGACAGGACAGACATTTTAATAGAGTTCTTTTTTATTTTTTATCTTCGGAACCCTAAAAGATACGAATATATACCAAAGTACTTAAAAATATTAAATAAGTGTACTTATTTATCGCTTTTCTTTGTTTCAGATTACATATGCGTTCGGTGAAGAAGTCAACCCAGGAATGCAACCACACGAAGCAATGACCAACAATATAGCAAAATGGCTAACAAATGTTGGGAGAAATGGCTGAAGTCTGCAACAATACTTTTTATTTCCACAACAATATTTGCTGACTTCACGACTGAATGTCAAAGACCATGTGACTGCAGATGGCAATCCGGTAACAAGGCTGCCATTTGCTCTAATTCAAGCCTAAAAATTATTCCAGCCAATCTAAGCAGTGACATACAAATATTAGATATCTCTAACAATAATTTACAACATTTAAATCACGAAGCTTTTAAAAGAGTCGGCCTAACTAATCTAAAGAAACTATTTATAAGAGACTGTAACATAGAAACCGTACAGAAATCGGCTTTTGTCTCGTTAGCTATAATGATAGAACTCGATTTATCAAAGAACAAAATACGCTACCTCCATCCTGATACATTCAGAGGTACGGAGAAACTAAGATTAATAAACTTGAACAACAACTTTATCGATAAATTGGAAGACGGACTGTTTCGGAATTTGAAATTCCTTCAGAAAGTTGAAGTAAGCAATAACAAAATCATTCGGATCGGTACGAAAGCGTTCGTCAATTTGCCCCAGTTAAAGATATTGAGAGTGGATGGAAATAGTTTAAGTCATATGAAACCAGAAACTTTGATCGGGTTGAGAAACTTATCCGGATTGGATTTGCACAACAACCCTTGGAGATGCGATTGCAACTTACAAACGTTTAGAGATTGGGTAATAAGCCACAATTTGTATACACCACCAACTTCGTGTGCAGAGCCTGCTGCAGTTCGCTCGAAACTTTGGAACGAATTAGATTCTTCAAACTTTGCATGTCGGCCTACTATTTTAGAACCATCGCCAGACGCTATAGTAAAAAGTTACGATGAAAATGTTACTCTTGTGTGTAAAGTTGTTGGTAATCCGACTCCAGAAGTCATATGGCGATACAATGGAAAAAGCATAGAACTCCGATCTTATGGTGAAGTTAGATACCATGTGAGTGAAAACACAATGGATTTGATTCGTTGGGTTAATTTAACAATAATTAGTGCTAGATATAGCGATAAAGGCAATTATACATGTATTGCAGAGAATCCTGGTGGAAAAGATGAAAAGACATTAATGCTCGTACTTTCTAAATATAAAGGAGTGGGAACTTTTATTGGTTTAGATGCTGATTCATTTGCAATTTTAGTAGGATGTCTAGCTGCTTTAGTTATTATATTTGGAGCTATTTTAGGAGTTTGTTACTTCACAGCAAACAATACTGAACTTAAAAGACTGATTAAAACTGATACCCGTTCCTCAAACGGTGAAGCACTTATAGAGGCTTCGGTAGCATCAGAATCTGAGAAAGTTTGTAAAATGGACGTTAATCCTGTTTCAAAGCCACCGAGAAAATATGATTCGCCTTCACTCACTACGGCTACAGAGATAGCGAATCTTAATAAGACATTATTGGATAGTGATAGCGTATTAGGTTAGTATCAAAATTAAATATATTTTTATTAATCATTTTATATTTAATGACATATATTTAAAAAAGAAAACTGAAAATATAGCCTAGTTAAAAAGTGTCTTTGGGCTCAAATTTTTCTGCCCCTCTAAAAAATATGAACGAGGTGTAATTCGAATCAGAATATCAAGTAGATCATTTTCGAAAAAAAAAACAAGAGCCGCTTCCTAAAATTGCAAGTTATAAACAATTAATAAATGCTGTAACACACAAAATGAACATCCAAACCTAGAAATACAAAATTTTGCTCATCACATAAAGGTTTGTCCCTGATGGGAATTGAACCCCAGCCCCATCTATACGTAATTGTATTTACTAACTAGGCGATCTAGCCTATGATAGGCTTAGGCTAGGATGACTTTTTTTAACATCAATGAATTATATCCAGCGAAGCAGGTGGGCGACACCAAGTTGTTTATAATGTTTAATTCGGTCCAATTTATCGTCATATTTAATGTAACGATAAAATGCTCTGGAGAATAAATAATTAACGGGAAATTTTATTGAATTTACAAGCAAGTTTTTAGATCTTCTTTATTTGATACTAGCTGTGCCCGCGACGTCACAAACAGACAGAAAATTGTAAAAAATATTATTTTGATATATGTACCGTGTATACACATAGATTTATACACATTTATGCGTCTTTCAGTATTAAGTTTACATTAAGTATAGAGTGGATATTTTATTATTACAAACATACACACCAATTCTATTTATTTGTATATTTGTATGTATAGAAGATTCATAAACAAATAAATACTACTATGAAAATAGTAGTAGCTTCATGAATTTTTCATCAACTTTTAATTTTGAAATGATTTTTATATCATAAGACATCAAACAAGAAAATGGTTCTACTTATGGAAAGAGAAACCAGAAATCAGAAATCAGAAGAACTTTATTCATTGTCTATAGATAACAAAGATGTTAATAGTGCGTTGCTATCTATGTGGCGGAATGGCTTCTTACCTCCACCCTCTATTAACCACTCTAAAATATTCACTACAAATCAATACTTCTATATCCAAACTATATTTTTGTAGATGCTAAAGTCTGTCTGTAACGCTTACTCGGCTAAATCGCTAAACCGATTTTAATGAAATTATGCATGAAGTTAGTTGAAGACATGGGATTGAATATTAGCTACCAACTTTTTTTTTTCAAAATTTAACTCCTAAAGGTTCAAAATAGCGGACTAAATTTATACGTGTGACATTTATTACATTGATGACATGTTAATCAGCTATCAGCAGATTGGATGGCGTCATTTTCTTTAAACAGCTAGTTTTTTTTTATTACCATCAAGTAATAATGATTGGCGGTATGATCAATGCTCGTCTATGATTGGGTAAACATCGCATTGTTATATTCATATCAGTGGTGCGTGAAATTTAAAATAAGAACAACAATTTGACGGCTTGAAAAGTAGTTAGGGAAGGTGCTATATGAAAGGTAGCAATGAAAGATTTGACTTAATTTTTTAACCAGTCGATTTTCAATATTTTACATTTTTTTTAAAATGTACTTAAAACTGCTAAAAATCGAATTAAGTTTTGAGACATACAGCTTTTTAATTATAAAATTTTTGCCATTTACAACAAATTTTATTTATTTAAAATATTTATTACACAAAATGTTCAAAAGGTGAACTTAACGTCTAAAGACATTTTTCACCAGTTTATCTTAAATTTGTAATTATGTATTCTAGATTGAAATATATTTATTGATGGAACCTCTTGAATATAATTTGGGAGATAATTCCAGAGAATTTCTGTAAGCGTAAAAGATTCCAAATACCTTTCTGTGTTGTAGACTGGGACCAAAAGGGCATTAGTGTATATACAGCGGTGAATACGACCCTGGGTATAAAAGTAATGAAACCGTTCACGTAAATATGATGGAGAGAAAGGATCAACCGTATTTAAAAAAGCAATATAATAATATAATAATTCCGACGGTTACGAAAGTCCAACCATTTTAATTGAGATCGAAACTGACTTACGTGACCAAAAACTAATTAATCTTCTTCATATTTTTAAAATAACTTTAAGACTTCACGTTTTTCAAATCTGATTTTAAGAAATTGGTCAAATAACATAAATTAATTTACTTGAATCTTTTGCTTTGCTTGATTCGTTCGGGATTTATTTGCGACATTCATTTAAAAAAATCTTTTTGACATTATTTTGTTATTTTTCAAGTAATCGATTTTAAAGCTAAGCCAAAATTTAAGAGGATCCATTCAAAGGATCAAAATCGATCATAGTTTTGAAAATACACAAGAGTTCAAAAAAAGAGAGAAAATTTCCTTCACACCCGTATCCCCGAAGAGATAGGTTGAGGTTGAGGTTTGTACTTGTAGTACACCCACGATTTGCCGAAGATATTTAGCCCCATAAATTGGCAGGTGGCAAGCTTATCGCCAACCGAGCACTTATCCAATCCCGGGCAATGTTCTTTTTATCAGAAAATTGAAAAAAACACATTTTTCAAATTGCTCGACACGAGAATTAAACTTAGTACCTTATGCGGTCAACATCGACACCAGTTTACTAGACCACAGAGTGACAACTGTTCAAAAACAAAAATAGTTATATTTTTAATAAATTCTAGAGATATGAAATCTTTGAGTTTCAAAAATCTATGTTTTAGTATACTTTTAGCTCCTTTAAGCTTTAAATACCTAGCCTAGTTAGTGTATTTTGTCGGAATCTAAAATACCAATTCGTTTTTAATGTAGCAAAGAGAACACACAAACATCTTGTACTTCAAACTGGAAAATATCAACAATAATTAACTTATTTCATTGAGCGTAATACCATTCCTTTAGAGGCACAATAAGTGTATTAACGCGGCACAATCAAAAATTAAGTCAATTTTGAGCGCTAGGAATATTTCTATACATTGATTTCGCTGGATGGCGAGAATCAAGTAGTAATTGATATGTTAGTCTAAGAGAGAACCGTCAAGATGACTGGGGATACAAGGTAAAACCAAAAATTTACTTTATTTCTTTTAGGTCACTACATAAATAATAATCCATTGGTCCAGTGATCTGGTAACTTGTCCAATTGTTTTCTCGGAGAGTATTTAGTCCCCGAGATGATCCGGGCTCCTTTTTAAGAACAGGCCAACTGCCATTCTGCCAGGCAGGTCTTAAAAGGCGACCGATTGGCTATACGTGTCACTACCATCGTGACTACTAGGTGGAAGAGTTCCGCACCGCTCGCCCGGGTATTTTGTCCCATCGCCTTACCTATTCCTGCCGCAATACTGTCAATGCTTGTCATTATCGGGCTCCAGTTTAGAGGGTAAGGTAGCTGGTAGATTTATGCATGTGGCATTGCCATCCCGCCACACTTCTTGATGGCTTCTCTTTCCATCAAGAGAGCCATTTGCTCGTTTGCTCTATTATGATATAAAGAAATAATTATTTAAGACATGAGTGAAATATTTAACCATTCAAAGGTATTTTGATCAGTAAAGTATAAAAAATTAAGCTTGGCGGTGCTATTCTTTACGAAACTTATTGGACCAGATTCAACATATTTATTGAAATTCTTTTTTTTTTTAAATAAGGTATTAAAAAAACTTAACGTAAAAATTTATGTTTTTCTTTTCTCTTTGAAATGGAATTGGTATGGCTCATTAAAAGAGGAAGGCAAGAAAAAGTTTCTGTAAAAAATTGGACAAGTTATAGATCGCCACACCGATGGATTATTATTTGTCTATTGTCCATTTTTGTTCTTATTCTGGATTCCCACTCTTTTTAACAATTTTCACTTGAATTATATGCCAGAACAACGTTTTCTGGGCAGCTGGTTTTTAATTTTATGAAAAGTAATTCGGTCCTATAAAGACTATTTATTTTAATACTGATATTTCAATAAGCGTACTTCAACCAGCACGGTTCTTATCTTTATGGCGTCAGGCGAAATTAAAACTTAATATAAATTGACTATAATAAGACATAAAAATTATGAGGCAAACAATTTAAAGAACATAATAATAATAATAGATCTTCAAGTTACTGACAAAGTATTTTGAATTTGCGTAGGTAAGAATTCCGACGGCTCTCACTAAAATTCTTTAGATGTGTTTTGAACCATAAAATTTAACGAACCCAGCAGTCTTGTGAACTTATTTACAAAGCCAACGAGTGCCAAATTTTTGTAATACAGAATACTCGAAATTAGTTTTGTTAGTAATTTTGCTCGTTACGGTTGAAAAAATCGAATAACTAACGAACTTTAAAATTGTGTAACGAGTATTTTCTATTGAAAAGCATTTCGTGTAAATAAAGTTAGCAAAAGAAAATTATGGATGGATGACCGAACTTTACCCGTTATTTATTGTTGTAAAATTGTATTTTTTTTTGAAAATATATTACGATACAAATTGTGAATAAATATAAATATTGCCTTGTAGTTGTCAAGCAATCTATAACGCTACAAGTAAATTCGTGCTTTGACAATTGCTTATCTTAGAACGCTATGTACTAGTTTTAACGCTTTTCAGGCAGGCGTATTTCATGAGGATCTGATTTTTTTGGCTAATTTGAAATTTTAGTAGCAACTCGGTGCCTGGCACCTTTAGTGTCTCGGATAGGCAAGTAAAGTTGTCAGTTCTGGTTATTGCAAGAAACAAGTAATTATCGTCATGTGTTCGGCAAACGTAGCGATGCATCGTTCTTTTTAAATATTAAAAAGCAGTTTAATAATATACTGGGTAGATTTATTCTATTATGCAAACAGCATTGACCTATTAGACAGCAATACCATAGTAATGTGATGATCCAGGTACGATGGATGACCAAGGATTCACCTGGTATTTTTTCTGAAACGAACAAATACGAATCAAATATTTAATAAATGAATATGTTATTATTAACCGTCATTTCAATATTTTTTTTAGAATAATAGTATTTAAAAATCGATTTTTCAGATATTGAACTGATCATTGATATAAAAGACCCTAGATGCACAGTTCCGAACAAAACTGACACTCAAAAGTGTCCCTAATTTCTTTTAAGTAGTTATAGATATGGCAAAAACATATGTTTTTGCATATCCAACCTTAAGTGCAAGACTTATAGTTGTTTTTACAAAGCAATATAGAAAACTAAATAAAATTGACAGTGACGCGGCCGACGCGATTCTATTTGAAATGAGCGAAAAAATTTGAAATTGTGCGCTCATTTTTGGAGGACGTTTTTGACACTCTTATTGTGTATCTTGGGTTTTTATATCAATGGAACTAATATATCATCTGAAAAATCGATTTCTAAACAAAAACGAAAAAAACGATTTTTTATGGATTTTTTCAGATTAACAAAAAAACAGAAAACAAACAAAAACTGCCCATTGCAGGCGTAGAAGGAAGAGAAAGGTAGAGAAAAGATGCAATTTTTTTTATTGGAATCGTTAGGGCAGTACAGTAACGAGTATAAGAGTAGTTTAATGGAATATAATATAAGGCTACTTAAGCGTCATATTTTAAAGGCCGACTTAAGAGACTAGAGAAAAAGAAGAACGAGACAGATTGACGATATTGTTGTTGACGATATAGTTGAATATTTTCTATCATAATTTATATAAATGTTTGATAGTTTAAGAAATAATACTTGACTAAGTACAATTTTTATCATTATAACATATTGAAAATTGACAATTTTAATAAATTTTAAATTTTGTTGCAGTATCAAATGAAGTCCAACCAAATCAAGAATTTGAACTCCCAAGCATACCAAAAGAGGTTCTCATCAATGGACTACCACAAGATAATCAAGCGTATCCCCCTGATTTACTGTCATTTCCACTAAGACCAATAACACAAGTCTCCCCGGCTAGTGCTACTTCCTCAGGACAAGAAAGAATACCAACAAATCAGAAAATGGATCCGTTAAAATCACCAGGCTATGGAGTTCCAGTCACTCCAACATTTTATACTAAATTTCAAAATTCAAGCAATGTAAATACTAAAAGGTACGTAACTTTACCTAGAAGGCCTAGGTCGAGTTTTCCAGAAAATAGTTTAGGTCCTAATATATATTCCACAATTAACGGTGTAATCCCCTATTATGATAGTTTTAACATGAAGTTATTTGGAAATTATTGTAGTCTTAATAAAAGTGAGATGGATTTGGGTCCAGTCAGTAAATCAAGTTTTATTGATGCATCTGATGATTTAGAACCAGCTCCATCACCAGCACCTGGTACTCCACATGCTACTGTACCTAGAAATAGTTTAAGTTCACCAAATATTCATAATCAATTATTGCTGTTACAATCTATGTCAAATGGAAAAAAATCTTTAGAGCAGAGACCATTCACTGTAGCTCTTACGGAGAATGATTCTTTACTGAGAACTTCAAGCAAAGATTTGAAGGGTTACAGTGTTAATATTAGTGGATCATTAGGTAGATCAAGAACTATTATAAATCCTTCTCATAAATCTAAAAAACGTCATTCTAGTGATGTGAAAGACCAATTGATGAATTCAGTTGATAATGGAACGCAAGTTTAAATAAAGGTATAATGATAATAGCATTCAAGAAGTTAACTTAACTATGAAATTAGTTTGCCTGCTAATTCTGGGAGAAGTAAAGTAAATAAGTTGATTTTTAGGTAATGTAAATTAATTAAACGCTTATGTGATATGTTTTTATTGTAATGTTTAATAATTCACTTATTGTTAGAGTTTTATTAAGCCAATAAATTGATTACAAATGTAAATAAATGTATATTTAAAAAATTAGTAAAATATGTAACTACGTTGGATTGTATCGTATTTATTATTAGAATATATAATTCTTCATTGCAGAATATTTTGTAAGAGTAAATATATCAATAAAATTAAAAAGACGATATAGTGAAATAAAAAAATGTATCTGCGGCTCAGCTTTGTCTTGTAATGTAATATTTTCATATTGCCTAATGTTTCTATAATTTTATTTTATTTGTTTTTTATCATGCTATAGTGATTTACACTAGTGAGGTGTTATGTAAATCATTTAAAATTTTTCATATACCTATATATTCAGTAAAACTTATGGAACTTTGGCGTTGCGTCTGTCATACGTAGTGTAATAAGTTTTTCTAAATTTTTTCCACGTTGTATTACAAAGCGGTTTGTAGATTATGTAAATCAACATATGTTTGATGACAAAAGTGATAAGGATTATAAAAGCAACGATATATTCTAGAATATATTTAAAGATAATTTACCAATATTGTTGATTGGTATATACCTAATCTAGACATTATATTTTAATAAGTAGCAAATCCGTTAAAATTTGAAAAAGGAGAACAGAATTTTGTTTTAGTTTTATTATATTATAAGATAGCAAACAAGCAGATCGTTTTCCTAATGGAAAGAGACAACCATCACCTATAGACATCAAAGATGTGCTGTCCTTGTCGCGGAGTCTTACACTCTAATTTGCCCTCCAAACCGGATACGTCAGTGACAAAAACTGACTTGATTGCGGCAGGAATAGGTAAAGCAGTGGTATTAGACCCAGGGAAGATAATCAGACCTAAGAGGGTAATTAATAGTTTAATTTTAATTGTAAAAAATGAAATCAGCCTAAAATAAACATAATGAACGCTACAAGTAATGAATATTTTATGATAAAAATTTAATCAATCTTCATAATAACATGATAAGATTTGACACTGTTTTATGGTATTATTTGAGTCGTAATCTTTTATACTTCACAAAGCAAAGTCTTAATTGTAAATGTATATTTTTCAGAATATATATCCATTTTTGTTAGTATTTTGATTATGCTTCATGAATGAATGATTATACTTCATGTAAGAATGCGGTCGTGGCTAGTGAAAACAAAGATACATATACATGTTGACTGGTAAAAGGTGGTAGGAGTTCTGTATTGTTTCATCCGGGTATAGTACCACCACCTTACCTATTCGCGCCGTAATAGCTTCAGTGCTTGTCACTGTCATGTTCCGGCTTAGAGGATAAGGTAGCCGATAAACTTATGCAAGTAGCATTAACACCTCGTCACATGGATAGCACCATTAACACCTCTATTAAGGCGATGGTTGCTTTTTTCGATCAAGAGACCCATCTGCTTTATTATTATCTAATAATATAAGAAAAGAAAAATACTGAACATATTGAATATTAAAAGTCACGATAATTAATTGTCTAATGTATCTAATAAAAAGGTAATATTGCTAAACTACATAGTAATTACAATGATATCGATGCGTGGGTGTCTGTACTTAATATTTTTGTTGGATAATTAGGTCAAAATTTAAATACCTATTCATTTTACATATTCTGTATAAGAATCTAGTACTATACACCCTTCTTGAGGATGAGTAAACCTGTATTTCTTTTTTTTTAACTGTAATTGAATATTAATATTATTTATTATTACTTGAAATAAAAAATGCTATAGCCTATTATTTTGCAGTCAGATGTTAACATAAGAATCTTCTCTTGAAATCTAAATTTAGAACTATTGGGTGATTAGTGCTGCGATACATTATTTAGGCATGTAAATTTCATTTTAATTAATATCTTACTTTGTCCCTATGATTATCTAATGATATTACGTGTACATAACAAGCTGGTTTAATATATAGGTAATCATATTATCTTGGATTTATCATCAACGACCGTATATTTAATAACTGTAAGTAAAGCGTATGAATATTTTTTTGTAATTTACTTAAAATAAAAAAAAAGTAAAAAGTATAACTTATTAATTTTAATATATTATTTAGGAATAAACTAAATATATATGTGATTATAGTTTATAAATGCGTTACTAGTTTGCCGAGCGTTTAAACAGCTTCATGTATTAAGAGCATAATGGATTGAGTCTATCATCAGCATCACCTATTCTTCAAATTTCAACCATAGGGTACACCTAGTATCGCGGCATGATCACTTAGCTCGCTTCCTTTCGCGCCGTGGTCTCTGTTCTAACCTAAGGTTCCCATTAAACGAAAGGTTTTGCTGTCAGTTTTGCCACAGTCATGGCTATGACTGTCGGACAACCTACCGTGTAATGGGGTGCATGATGGTGAGTGACGAAACTTTAGATATTCACATCATGCACCATCAGTCACGACTTTTGAGTCTCTCTCTTTTTAGACTCTAAGAGCTAGTGAACCATCCGACTAACCTGTATCCTACAAAGCTAGAATTTTTAGTGTTTTAATTAATAATTTAATTAATTAATTCGCCGTCAATTAATATAATACTTTTATGACAGGAAACTCTCGGTAGGTAGAATTTACATGTCATACAGACAGTCATGATTAAGCGTGTAATGTTGATATCAGTCACCATCAGTCACTCGCGCAAACGTAATTCATAACTGATGGCGTTTTCGTGAACGTCTAATTGGAGCCATGCTTCATTAACACCGAAAATAGAGAGGATCTGGCATATGACGGCCCCTACCATGGTATGGACGTTTCGCTTTCTTTTCTTGCCCTCGCGCGGTGATCATTGTTCTAACTTAACCTAACTCAAATTATTCAAGAACAGTAGATGAAATCTGACGCAGGTATACTCGTATATAAGGTTAAGAATACATATTTTGCGTAACTGAATATTACACCAATTGAATCAGAATCCTAATTTAACAATCTATTTGCAAAATTGGAAATCGGAATGTCGTTTTTCAGAGCGAGAACCGATCGAGTATTTGATTTGTCGAACTTATAAAAATCGGGAAACATAAAAATTGGATTTACGACTTTCGGTAATATTTTACCGTGATTTTGAACAATAGGCAATAATTTCGTGATTCAAATTATATACATTATAATTCATACATATTATGAAATTTGAACTTATGGAAACCGGTACATCGAATTTCGGAATAAAATATTTCAGTGTATTTCCTTATGTTCAACCGACTTCCCAAAAGTAGGATTTTTTTATATCATAAGATAGCAAACAAGCAGATGGGTCTCCTGATGCAAAGAATCAACCATCGCCTATAGACACCAAAGATATTAATGGTGCGTTGCTATCTTGTGGCGAGATCTAATGCCACATGCATAAGTTTACCGGCTACCTTATCCTCTAAACCGGAACACGACAGCTACAAGCACTGACTTTATTGCGGCAGGAATAGGTAAGGCGGTGATATCAGATCCGGGCAAGACAATGCATAACACTACCACCTAGTAGCCACGATGTTAGTGACTCGCATAGCCAATCGATCGCCTTTTACGCTCTGCTGGCAGAACGGCAGTTGGAATATTCTTCAAAGAAACCAACACGAGGAAAATCAATTTATTTATCAATTCGGCTGTACCTTTTATAAGTTTGTTATCTCAGAATTTGGTCATTAATTAACCAATTTTAAACATTATTCTCTCGTTTAGGTGGGTACACTTTCAGTTTAGTTCCATTCTAATTTGGTGAAGGTCTGGTATAGGATTCTGGAGATACAGAAAATGGGAATTCGGTTGCTGCAGTTTTACTGCGTTAAAAATTATTTTATTGGGTAATTATGTCAACATTTAAATACAGTAGGTATTAACAGTAGGTTTAACACTTTCGATATCAATATGGAATACTGAAGACCTCCCCATGTAGGTATAATATTTTTCCAGACATTCTTTACAGTAGAATTCCTTACTGTCGTAAATGTTTTTTTTTAAATTATTGATAGGTAAGCGCTTGACCTCGATCACACCTGATGGTAAGCTAAGATGAGGCCTAAGATGGAACGCGCTTCTCTAGAAGATACCTGTTCACTCTTCTCTTGAAGATCCCCAGATTGTACTCGTCGAGGAACACAGACTCAGGAAGCATGTTCCAGTCCTTTGCGGTTCGAATGAAGAATGTTGAGTCGAACCGCTTTGTCCGGGTACGTGAAACGTCCATCATATGGCGATGCCTAGAATCTGTGCGCCTCGACGATCGATAGAAAAACGGGGATGGCAGAATTAAGTCGTGCAATTCCGCAGCGCCCTCTCCAAAGTGTATCCGATAAAAAACCGATAAACTAGCCACTCTGTGTCGATGAGCGAGGCTCTGAAAATTTTTGCCTACCAGATCATCGTCGTTTATGAGCCTTTTGGCACGCCTCTCTATCGCCTCAAGTGTCTCCAGCTGGTATTTAAAAGATCCACCCCAGAGTTGAGAGCAGTATTCCATGCATGAACGGACTTGTGCTTTATAATCGTTTTTATGTTTTCATCGATATTTGTAATATCGACATGTCCCTACACTCTAGCTCTAAGGCCTGACTCACTGCAAGTGGCACGTTTATAGAAATGAGTACACTACTGCGCAAATAACAATTATAATTGAAATATTAATACAAAGTCATTTGATTTAACGGCATCTCCTGTTATTGTGTATTGTGGTCATATGTAATATGTTGCAGAAACACAGTGAAAGCGTTGTTGCAACAGTGTTGCCACACCGTTAACACAGTTTTAGTCGATTCAAAAAAAATTTAAAAAAACTGTATCAGTTGTACCTATATTTTTTTGTTTATGCTTGTCGCTAGTGATGGACTCGTGCCTTTAATTAGCATACGCATTCAAAGTATTTAATAAAAAAAATGTTATGATGAAAATATTGGTGCTTAAGATTCTTAAACGATAACCGTATTTCAATTTATTTTTTGATTTTGTGCAGATATTAAGGTGTGGCCACATATTGTGTAAATTTAATAAAATTTATAAACAGGATGAAAAAATAAAGTATCTACGCGTTTGCGTGTTATGCTTAACACCTAAACGCGTACTTTATTTTTTCATCATGTTTTCACTTCATAACGATATTATTATGTATACGACAATATATTATTTTTACGACACGTGGTTATCATATTTAATCACTTATAATTAAGAGGCCATCTACTGGCTATCCCACTGTGAAACATTCAGAATCTGGAATAATAAGTAAAAAAATAATTAAAAATTAATATTAAAGTTGTCAGTGCATGCAAAACATTCAAAGGAAAAATGTCCCAAATATTTCATTAAAACTCCGATAAAATTGTTTCACTTTTGACAAGTAATATTAAATACTCTGAAATAACGCGATATAAAATTTTAAAAATAAATTATTATCCGTTATAGTAATCTATCTATACTCATACATACTATCACGGTAACTCTCTTACAGGGTAGACAGAATTAAGTAGGTCTACGAAAATTAAATACCTAATCAATTTGGCTTTGAGTGTTTATTAAATACTACACCTGTGACCGAAATTTAACCATAGACTAGATTAACAATTAAATCTCCTTTAAGCTTAACAACCCTTTAGGTATAAAGAAAATAGTAAGTATACATGTGTGTATATTATCTTGTATGTCGCATTAATGAAGTGTGTGAAATGTTTATTTTTAATAATATTATGTATTTTTAATGCATTTAATTTAATAATGTTAGGTTTCCGCAATCCTCCACAATGTAAACTTTAACTATACCAAATTGTATACTCCACCGTTCGCGTAATTGTCTTAAAGAGGGGTATTAATGTAGCATTGCTATATATGTAGCTTTACGTATTAGTATCGTTTATTCACATCCATGTCATCATAAGCAAATAATAAGCTTATTTTGGGGCTCAAATAATCAAATCAAATACTTTAATTTATTCAGTGATATTTATTGTTATTGTATTTAATACTATTTACGAAAAGTATGATCATTTTGCCAATGTCGTAATTTTTAGGAATTATTTAAATATTTTTAATGGATCACGTGCATCAAAACCTTATATTTCATAATAATAATTCAAAAATGAATTTTAGCAAAAAATTTACTTGTACTTTTAGTGCGGATAAGTTAAGGAGTTGATATAAAATCTTAAGAAATATATTAAACTTTAAGATAATAACAAAAGAAAACGATGTATGAAGTCTTGCCCGTGTTCTTTCCAACGGTTTTCTTCTAAGAATCGTGGTTGGTACAAAGCTATAGTTTCGATTTTTGATGGACCGTCCCTTACACCCTGTATATTCGAGACAAAAAGGTCGTAATTAATGGTGCTTACGCGTTTTATTCAACGAACTCTGACGTCGGTGTAGTCCAAGGTCTGCACTCTGGTGGAATACAAGCGGTTTGGCGTATGCCTTGTCTGGTACGTTAGTACATAGAAGTTTTATTTATTATTGTTATCTCTAGATCACTTATTTATTAGTAATAATATATAAGTAAACTTGAAGTACAAGTAAGTTTTTTTTTGCAATATTTAAAATTGCAGCTTCACCAAGTGCTGACGATGGATCCAATTCAAAACTGAATATCACCACACGTTTTTTTAAAGTGGGTAGAATAAACCATTTTGTTCATACAATTGTACTGTTTCACAAACCACTGATTGACGTGTAAAACTATATATATTTTAATTTAATTCCATTTAAAATTTTATTGGTAAAATATTGCTTACCAAGTTAAAAATATACCATTGTTAGGAAAATTTCAACCACTGAAAGCTAACAACATATGTTTATACAGTAATGTAAATTTATGCCAACCTTGTTTTGTATAAAATATTTGCTTAGATATGTAATGCTATATTTATAAAAGTCTACCTGAAGATGCCGTAAGATTTACCACACTTCTAGTTGGTAAAACAATCTTTTGTAGTACTAGAAAAAATGTAAAATTTTAAATAATTCAAAAACCGAATATTTATTATGTGCTCTTAGTTTATTAGTTAATGTGGCCGTACCTTTTTGAAATGTAAAATCCCATTAGCATTATAAATGTGATTTTTACCCCTTCACGCTAAAATGGCTGGACAGATGAGTTTAAGATTCAAAATAGAAGTATAATTCACCGAGATGGCCCGACCCATTTAATGGAATGGAAAAATAGACCATCTGCAATTCTACCAGGCTTTTTGTAAAACGCGAAATATTGGCTATACGATACATTATCACGAGTTCTGCAACGTCTCGCCCGGATAAAACTGCCTTACCTATTCCTGCTGCAATAGCGTCGGTCCCATTCGCTGTCGTGTTTCAGTTGAAGGGTAAGGTAGCCGATTAACTTATGCATGTGGCATTTCAAACTCGCTACATGGATAGCGCGACGTCGTATAAACATCTGTAGTATCTTGAGGCGATGAAAACTATTTGCTTGTTTGTCCTATTAAATAAAACAAATATATAAATAGAAGTATATTACTTGTATATATATATATATATATATATATATATATATATATATATATATATATATATATATATATATATATATATATATATATATATATATATATATATATATATATATATATATATATATATATATATATACACGAAATGTATGAATGGGAACGCCGCAGAATTCACCAATAACGTGTAGTAGCTCAGTGGATTGCGACTTTTCTTTTTCGAAATTAACTTCAGCAGTTGGTCCAAATGACCTTCTGCAAAACCGGGCGTTTTGGGTGAGCAGAGTGCTCAGCCAGAGTTTAAGTGGGCTAAGAGCCCGCCCTAAGGGTGTCGTCTCCTGTGAGACCGAACCTCGGCTTAGGACAATATCTTGACGGAAGTGGAAATATAAGTGACATCAGGATTTCGACTCGTTAATGACTCTTAACCGGAGTCCCGAGTGTTGGCGGGCCGAAACAGTAGGTTGAGTCATCGCCGGCGGTGATTTTGGCGTGTGCGTGTATATTGTGACGTGTAGAGTTACGACTTGCGAAACGCAGATTTAATAAATTAGCCTATTTGTATATAAAATATTTATAAATTAGCTAAATTATATTTAAATATCACATATTGGCTAGATGAGATTTTAATATACATTCCAGAATGTAAAAATGTACATATGATGTATTAGAGAATGTAAATTTTGAATGAATTGACCAATAGATTTGAATGAATTGAAATGTAATATTCAATAAAATTATTTGAAATAAATGTGTGTTTTTCGTTTTTTTTAACCGACATATCAAAAATTAGGAGGTCATTTCGGCTATATGTTTTTTATATTTGATATCTCAGAACCTGTCATTTATGAACAGATTTTGAAAATTATTATTTTGTTATACCTCGTACTGTACTGTAATTTATGCATGTGGCATTTCAGCTTGCCACACAATAGTCATATACTATTAACATCTTTGATGTCTATAGGCTCCGTTGGTCAAGTGGTTAGCGACCCTGACTACGCGATCGACGGGGCTCGGGTTCGATCCCCGACGGGGACAAGCATTTGTGTGATGAGTATAAGTGTTTGTATTTCCGGGTTTAAGTGTTTATTAAATATATTCCAGTATTTATATATGTATTTCTATGTATTAGTATCGTTGACTAACACCCATAACACAAGCAAATAATTTGCTCACTTTGGGGTTAGATCAGTAAGTATAATATGTCCCGTGAATATTCATTCATTATTCATTTATAGGCAATTGTTTTTTCTATCAGGAGAGTGATCTGATAGAAATTATCAGTTGTCATGACACTCGAGAAATCAATTAAAGGTGATGAACTTTAAACATGCAGTTCGCTTAGCCTAAGGCCCTGACAACAATTATGTGATTAGAGCCAGTGCGATTCTTTAATGCAGGTGCTTAGTATTAACGAAAAAACACATGTAGACGACCTTTGATTAGTGCGAGTTATTAGTTATCAGTATAGTTAAAGTGAATAGACGCTGATTACTAATCATTCGCACCAATCAATGGATCTCTACACGTGTTCTTTGATTAATACTAAACACCTGCATTAAACACTCGCACTCTCTCTCTCTAATCAAAGCGTAGTAGCATAACCCTAAGAAAGTAAGGTAAGGTATTCATATCTTAATATTATTTCATAAAATAACAAATAATTACATTTGTGTTATAGTACTCACACCGTGCTTGGGAAAACTTGAACAACTTTAAAAACAACAAAGAAAAATGTTGACATGCAGGATTAGAACCTGCGACTGTCTCCCTAAAGCCGGGATTGTATGTCTAGTGATCAGCACAATTGACGGAATCGATCATATAGCAAAGAAGAATTTCGCCACGTCGAGCTTGTTGACACTAGCTCAGCGGTAAAGCGTCCCGGCTTTAGGGAGACGGTTGCAGGTTCAAATACTGCGTGTCGATATTTTTTTTTGTTGTTTTAAAGTTTTTCAACAGCAAATAAGCTAAAAGGTATGCTGATGAAAAGAGAAAAATATTGTCTATAAACATCAAAGATATTAATAGTATCTTGCTATCCGTGTGGATAGGTTGTGATTTCACATGCATAAGTTTAGCAATTACCTTACCCTTCGAACTGGAACATGACAATGATAAGCACCGTCGCTATTGAAGTAGGAAAACCTAAGGTGGTACCATATTTGGTCCAATCGTTGTAGAACTCTACTAGCGACCATAAGGATTATCACCCATCTCGTCTACCAATTAACCGGTAAAACTGAATAGAACTAAAAGATATACACCAAAATATTAATGCTGCTTGCTACCCTTGTCGTGGGGTAATACCATGCATAAGTTTACCGGCTACCCTTAACCTCTAGACCAGAACATGAAAGTGAAAAGCACAGCCGCTCTTGTGGCTGAAATAGGTAAGGGGTGGTACCAGATCCGAGTGAGACAATGTAGAACTTTGTCACCAAGTAGCCACGATGGTAGTGACTCGCAGAGCCAATCGTTAACCTCTCACAATCTGCCTGGCACAACGGCAGATGCTCTTTTTTTTAAAGGAGTCTGGACCAACGCTTGGTGAAGATGATTCGGTTGTGAAGTGAAACCGACCTTTGATGAGTTTATTCAATTTCTTACACCGCTTATTTATTTTTATTTCAGTGGCTCGCAAGAACACGTGTGAAATTTAGCGGAAGATTGCAAATTGAATTGTTTTCTTCGCTGACTTACAGTTTTCTGTAAAATAACGGCTGAATCTTTAAAATTCTCGTCCTCATTTGCATTATGACGCTTTCATTCAAGCGTCGCAAAGTATGACACGTCTGAGATAAAACAATGCAAAACAATGCTTAATTGTGACTCACGTGCATTACAATTAACCATTGTTAACATTGTACCAACTTGTACTCTGTGTTTTGTGGTTCTACAAAGGGGCTCAACCACTTTCTATAGCGCATTGGTAGTATTAAAACGTTTTTTGTACAATTTTTATAGGATAACAAACAGATTATGGCTTTCTAGATGAAAAAACATAACTTCCGCTTAAATACGAAAGATGTTGCTATCCGCGTGCTGGGATGGATACCACACATGCTAAAGTTTAGCTTAAAATACCGTTTTAATGTCGGCGACCACGGCGACCGCAACAGTGAATCTGTGACTCTAGTCGCTTGTCGCTTGCGACCTAAAGAATTGTAAAGTTAGAGACTGCGATCAAATGCCACGCCACTCTTACCACAAATTTTACTGGTGACAATTGAGTTCTATTGCTTAGTGCGATTTCAGCAAATTTATCCATTAATAAGAAAACGTTATTCTGCAGTTGTATATAAAAAATCAATTGCTGTTCGTTAGTCTCGCTAAAACTCGAGAATGCCTGAACCGATATGACTGATTTTGGTTTTGAATTAATTGTTGAAGTTCAGGGAAGATTTACAAGGTGAGAAAATACAGAAAAAAATAAGAGTAGTTAAAAAGGCAGAACAACGTTTGCCGGATCTGTGGTATATATCTTATGGTCTATAACTTCGGAGAAAATAATGATCAACCCAATAAACACATTGCGAGAAGAAGAGAATTGCTTTTAAATACTATCTACCAATTAAAAAAAATATTTTTTATTGTGCTTCTTGACTGCGTCCTGCAACGGCACTGCTATCGGTGGGTAAAACAAACGGCCAACTCGAGTCACGCGACGTGGTCGCTTGCATTCGTCAGTGCTTCTTATTAATTGATACAAAGCAGTAAGTCGCGGTCGAGGGTCGCTGTTGCAGATCGCCATAGTCGCTAGTGTAAACCAGAGCTCAGATTGCAAGATAGCTGGTCAACTAAGCATATTGCATTAAATTTTCTCACACAGATGGCGACGCGCCATTATCATCTACGGTCTCTACAAGCTGAATATTATGAGATACCATACCATGGTTATCCTGATGAAAAGACAAAGCATCGCCAATAGATACTAAATATATTAACGGCACATTGCTATCAGTATGGCAGGATGGCAATGCCAAATGCATGAGTCTACCAGCTACCTTACCTGAAGATATGGTAGCAACTGCTTGGTTTAAGATACCAACTACCTGGAGGTAACTGGAACACGACAGTGACAAGCATTGGACGCTATGCGGTTGGAATAGGTAATCGATGGTACCAGACCCCGGCGAGAAAATGCAGAACTGTACCACCTTTTGCTATCTTAGTTTGGTATCAAACCCGAGGAAGACACTGTAGATTTCTACCATCTGCTAGTTTACGGTAAGTCTGATTTGGAGAGTTAGTTAGCCGGTAAACTTATGCAAGTGGTATTACCATCCCGCCGTACGAATAGTTACACATCATTAACATCTTTGCTGTCTATATGCGATGTCTCTCTTTCCATCAGAATAATTATCTGATTGCTTACAGCCTTATGAAAACAAAGCAAAATTTTTCATATGACTTGAATAGTTATCTAACAAAACAAAATTAACTTAGTAACATAGTTAACTTAGTAATTAACTTAGTAACATTTTTGTTTAGTCAAAACGGCGAGAAAGTGTTTAAATCATTTCATGCTGTAATTAAACTTGCTTAATTACTAGCTACTGAAAGTGTAATGAAACAGGTCAAGGTATAAATTAACCATCAGATAAATAATAATTAAGGACGCAATAAAGTTCTTGAAACACAAACCACGCAATAGAAAATTGGTCCCGGCTATTAAATATGAAATGGTTTAACTTATTAGCTTTGAAGATTGTTGGGTTTTAAATATTCTATAGTTTGCGGTTTAATTATAGTAATAGCATCTTCACGGCGGTTTCCTTGTGGGGTAGGTAGTGAACTATTGTCTATTGAGTAGGTTTACCAGGATTCGATATGTCATGTCAGTTGATGAGATGTATGATCCCACAACGATGCATTTTATCGACCCGACAACGATTATCCCTTTCTATCGATAACCGTAATTAAATACTTTTTATGCACATTTGAGTCTTAGAGGTTTGCCGTACACTTATCACCATTGGACTTGGATTAGTAAGTGTTCGCTACACTTGGTAAAAGGTATAAGATTTAATAATTTAAACAATAAATTGGATTGTTTCCATCGTCGGCACTTGGTGAAACTGCATTTTAAATTACGTATTACAACAAAAAAACTCACTTGTACTTCCAGTTCACGTATATTTTTAATTTTTTTTTTAAATAAAAAAAATTTAAAAAAAATTTAAAAAAAATATACGTGAACTGGAAGTACAAGTGAGTTTTTTTGTTGGAATACGTAATTTAATTTAAACAATAACTCAATAAAATATTTTAAATTCAAAATACAAAACTAATTATACTTTGCTGTACACTAGCTGACCCGCGCAGCTTCGCCCGCGAGTATATTAATAAGTCGTCCATAGCTTTTAATAAAAATTTCATCCCCTATTTCAGCCCTCCAGAGACTGATTTATGAAAAAAAAATTAGCCTATGTTTGACCCCGGATCTTCAACTATATCCATGCCAAATTTCATGAAAGCGTAACAGACAGACAAACAGACAGACTTTCACATTTATAATATTACTATGGATATTAGTATGGATTACGACACTTCACTTCTCAATTTCACAAAGACGAATGCCTCGAAACCATATCTGTTAGGCCTTTTATATTTTATTCTAGTAGATTATTGAGTTAATTATTACTTTAATCGAATAGTTGACTTTATTTCAGCCCAAAAATAATATTAACTTAAAATATATTAAATAACTAGCTGACCCGACAAACGTTGTTCTGCCTTTTTAACTACTTTTATTTTTTTCTATATATTCTCACCTTTTAAACCTTTCAATTTCAAAATAAATTCAAAACCAAAATTAGCCAAATCGGTTCAGCTGTTCTCGAGTTTTAGCGAGACTAACGAACAGCAATTGATTTATATATATATAGATTAACAATTTTAAATATGTCATAAGATATAAGAGTTATTTTAATAATAAGTAAAGAATTGCACTTCATCTTTATTTTGACACAACAATTTAGAAATTGATGGCCTTTTGATACTCATTTTTAATATGTTTGTGTAAAATATCACAACATAAGATTTTGAATTTGTACAAAAATTGCGAAAAGACTTCAAGCACCTTTGCGTGTAGCGAGGATTGAACATGGAATCTAATGATCTGATCCGAATAAGCTAACCGCAGAAGACCATGAGATACTTTTTTATAACATGGGTTAGTAAACAAACTGATAGGTCTCCTGATGAACTGAGAAAACCGTCGTCTGTTAGCCAAAGATGTTAATGGTCATTGTTATATAAATAAAATTATATAAAAAAAGACAAGCCCGCTGATTTTCTTCTGCCGGATCTTCTCAGTGTGTGCCCGCGTTCCGATCCGGTAGTAGTTTTCAAAATGTTGACGTGTCAAAATAACTTGTAAAAAGTTTTATTGAATAAAGTTCTTCTGATTTCTGATTTCTGGTTATCCATGTAGCGTTTGGCGAATAAGTTTGCTGGCTAACTTACCCTTTAATCCGAAACACAACAGTGACAAGCGTAACACTATTGCCACAGAATACTTAGAGACTACCAGAAGTCAATGTTACATACAAGTATTATTCGAGCATAGCACACATATATACCTCTCACGGACGCGATATCTCCGACTGGTACGGTACAAATTGTACCGAACCATTCCGAGATATCGCGTCCGTGAGAGACGTCTATGTGTGCGTTGCTCGAATATCATATGTATGTAGATTGACTACTGAGTCTTCAGTATACTGCGCTATTGCGGTGGGAATAGGTAAGGAGTTGGTACTGTAACTGAGCGATACATTGCAGAACTCTACCACCTAATAGTCCCGATGGCTGTGACATGTTTAGCCAATCGTTCACCTTTTACAAACTGCCTGGTAGAAGAGCAGATGGTCTTTTATTCAAAGGGAGTGCAGACCAACAGGAAACAAAATCACCTGTTTTCTTTTTTTTAATTTATTACTGAATAAATAACAGTACATTTAACTCATATATAGTAGTATTAAAAAAAACACAAAGGTTTATATCGTTTTTTATATCCATTTATATTCACAAAATAACGGAATACGGCCTTTCTACCTGCAAATGAATAAAGTTTAAGATATGGTTAGTGTTGTGTGTAGGTTAAACTCGAAAAAACAAGACCAGAAGGGGGTAGATGAAAATCGATCCTGACGTGAACGACGGAGAAAACTCGCTGCTCCAGTCCGCTCGTGACCACGGTCAATGTAATTTGGCCGAAACGTCGAGCTTTACAAGTATGTACGCATTTTTGATCCGTTTATATATTTTTAAAAATATATTCACAAAATAATAACATTTATAAGATTAAGCTACCAAAAATACCTTTGACAATCAGACAGGGGTTTTTTAGTCACTGAATATTTAAATAAAAGTGCCCAAGCTCTAAAACCTTTCGCAAAGAATTACTAGGTGAAAAGAAAAGCATTTGGATAAAAACAAGTACTTCTAAAGAAAGCCGCTAATTTAATCTTATTTACGGCTACCCTCAGCGGAGAGAATCATCCTAACAAAATTAGCTCTGGCATTACACATTCTTTGTTGTCGACGCCTTTTCTCTTTTGGTTATCCTTGTATATTTAGAATAAATTTTGTTTATCATTTATCCTATACTAGGTGACCTGCGCAGCTACACCCGCAAGTAGATTAATATGTCGTCGAAATAGTTTTTAATACAAATTCAATTCCCTATTTTAACCTTTCAGGGATTGATTTTTGAAAAAAATTTGCTTATGTTTGACCTCAAGTGTTCAACTAATTCCATGCCAAATTACATGAAAACCGGTCCAGGAGTTTAGTTGTTAAAGCGTAACAGATAGACAGACAGTCAAACTTTTGCATTTATAATATTAGTATGGACTAGTATGGATTTTAAACGAAATATTCTTATTTTATTTTTATTTATTTATTTTGTTTATTAAACACTTTATTGTACACAAAACATTTACAGTAAACAATAAAATGATGTATATTAAAACAAAAGGCGAGCTTATCTCATATTGAGATTTCTTCCAGCTTACCCATATGTAGAAAACAATAGATAAACATAGACACTTTTGCTCATATTATTAACACGGCATAATTATAAAGCATATAAACAACAAATGTTGCCTTAAAAAGCTATTAACAAAAAAAAACTAAAAAGAAGAATCAAAAAAATAACACACTTTAAAAGACAAGAAAATAAAATAAAAAATAATACAAAAAAAAAATTAAGGGGTGCTCCAAAAAATAAAAATTAAATTTCCTTTGTAATTAATTATAAAACCTTACCAGAATTATTACGGCTCTGTACCATGTAGCGCGCATCACATTAGTATGTACTAACACTATTACACATGTATTCCCATATTTATATATTTTTACATATTTTACTACAAATTTAATTTTTATTTTTTGTAGCTAAACTAAAGCATATAACAAAAAAATGAAGAGGAACTTTTTGTGTAGAATTTTTTTCTCTACACCTTTTACTTGAAACTTTTTTTTCTATTTCCTACCGTTATTAAATTATTTTAAAAAAAGGCATTTTTCAACCCTGTTTTTATTTTTTTCATCCCTTTCCCCTTAATTTTAATCAAAATTTCTTTCATAATATCATTATTTAAGTATTGATGAACACATTTTTACTCATTGCGCCAAAACTGGTCGATCATGGTTTCGTTAAACTTTTTACTGGACTAATTGTGTTTTAAAGATGGATAACGATTCACTGTTATGAATGTTAGATGGAAGTGATTTCCACAGCCAAACTGCATGAATAGAAAAGGATTTAGAGATAAAATAAGATTTGAAGGAAGGATAACGTAACAGAGAACTGAAATTAGTACGACAATTACTACTCAGGGAATGAAGAAAATGAAAACACTCACGAAAATAAATTGAGGACCTAGGGTTATGAAGAATATTATAAAGTAAACAAAGAATATGAGTATTCCTGCGAAAACTTATGGGTAGCCACTTAAGTTGAGCAAGGAATCCCGAAACATGATCATATTTACGGAGACCAAAAGTGTAATGGGTGAACAAATTTTGCATCCTCTCAAATTTATCCACTAAACCTTCAGTGGCATCGAGAAAACATTTTAAGCTGTAACAGCTGTGCACCTTACAAAATCCTGATTGGAAAGAATTCAAAAAGTTGTTAGCTACATAGTAACCGATAATTGAGCATGTACAATATGCTGTAATACTTTAGAGAGAAATGGGAGAACAGATATTGGCAAATAGCAAGATGAAAAAGAAAGATTAGAAACTTTTGAGAGAGGGAGGACATAAGCCGTTTTCCAAGCAGAAGGAAAGGTATTACTGGTTAAGAATAAATTGAAAATTCTTATACAGTAAATTCTTGAATGTTTGTATGTAATTAGCTTTAACAATTTTGAATTTAGGTAGTCGCGTTAATAATTAGTAAAGGTAGAACGAAATAATTAGTAAAGTAAGAAATATAATATTTTAAAAAATCTGGAGAATAAAATCGATAAAGGTATCATATCCATTAAGCAGGTCATATATGCCATGGTGTATCGGACAGATTTGCCTGTTCAGTTTAAGTATCTAGATAAACTTGAGCTGAGTAGAGAACAGAATCTGCATAGCTGTGTATCATACACACTCCGGTTTACCGGTACAGTTGAACTGTGCAAATAAACCTGTCATGTACACCCTGGCGTGTTTGGCCTGCTTTATAATGTTTTCATATGAAAACCGGAGCCTGAGTAAAGCTTGGTCACCCAGCTAGCGATATTAATACCTGTTTACAACTACTAATATACAACAGACTTCATCTCTATTAATTAATATTATAAATGCAAAAGTTTGGATGTTTGGATAGATGAATATTTGGATGGATGTTTGTTACTCAATCACACAAAAAATACTAAACGAATTTGATTGAAATTAGATACACAGGTAGATGATGACCTTGAACAGCACATAGGCTACTTTTTATGGCAGAAAAATTAGGGAATCCCGCGGGATTTGCCAAAAACTTTTATGATGAGCGGGCTGCACGCTGTGTAAATTCTGCATAAATTCGGGATTGAATGAAAAAAAAATATATTTACTTAGTTAATTTACAAAAATGTGGGTGTTACAAGTTTTCAAAATCAATGTAAAGTATTTAATTATTTACCCGTCGAAATAATCAATATATTGTACCAATATGGTGTACAATTTAAAAAAAGACTTGACATTCTGTAATAAAATCTATAAAATTATTTTTGTATTCGAAAGGGGCAAACGGACAAGAAGTGATTTCTGTTGCCCATGGACAGCTACACTACCGCAGGTCTTAAAGTTGGGTTGCCGGCCTTTTTAGAATCAGTAACATTTTTTGAAAATCCTTAAGCCGTATCCGTACGTTTTAGCGACCCTAACTACGAATCGATGGGACTCGGGTTCGATTCCTGACAGAGACAAACAGATGTTTGTAATTCTGGGTTTGGGTGTTTATTATGTATTTTGCAATATTTATATATGTATTCCTATGTATTAGTATCGTTGACAAACACCCATAACAAGCAAATAATTTGCTTAATTTGTAGATTAGATCAATTAATGTAATTTGTCCAGGAATATTTATTTATTTATTTACATACACCACGTCAAAACTCAAACCGATCTAGGGGTTGAGAGAAAGTAACAAGAAAAAGATGATAACAAGGTTATCTATATAGGAATAAAATGTATTGAATTGATATATGCCGCGCTAAGTCATCGGCAATCGTTTTATTCAGAGACGCTGAAAAATTTAGATATCGTTTCAATACGAAGCGATGTTACTTTGTCTAATTCGACCGCTCGTTGGTCGAGTGGTTAGTGAACCTAACGAAAAATCGAGGGGACTCGGGTACTATTCCCGGCAGGGACAACCATTTGTGCGATGAGCATCAATGTTTGCATTTCTGGGTTTGTGTTTATTAGTAACAGTATTTATGTGTATTTCTATGTATCAGTATCGTTGACTAACACCCATTACAGAAGCAAGTAATTTGCTTGCTTTGGGGTTAAATTAATTCGTTTATTTTTTCCAGCATTTTTTTTTTAAATTTTTGTTGTTCCTTTGAAGAATGGATCAACTGCCATTCTGCCAAGCAGGTTGTAGAAGGCGACCGATTAGTCGCCTGTTACAACCTCCAACAAATAATACATGTCACTATCATCGTGACTACTAGGTGGTAGTGTTCGTAACGTCTCGGCCGGGTATTTGATACCAACACCTTACCTAATCCTGCCATACCACCACCACTACAGTATCAATCCAACCACATGGATAGCAACGCACTATTTATCATTTTTGGTGTGAAGCTACATATATACATACATAAGTATGAATAATGTTATGAAACTGAGAAAAAATATATTTCTCCTTTAAAAGAAAGCGCACGCCCGATCGTGACAAAATTTAACATAGTTAATTTTAAGCCCAGGAAAGGAAATTGCGCTACCATTTATTCCACGAAGTTTTCAAAAAATTTATCGTAACTATAAAAATATACAAGTGTAAAACAAGTTTAATTAAAATCTGATAAGTATAAATTAAGTGATAAGGTTGAAAAATTTAATGCAATCTTCTTGATTCTTCAAGAAAATATAAGACTCTTGTTCCAGGAACAAACTTTTTGATGTTAATACGTCTTTAAATTTGTCTTTAAAATACGGACAGTTCAAAAAACGGATGATAACAAAATTGAGGGATACAGTTTGGTGTTATAGCTACGTAACTACTATCAACATTCAAAATCTAATTGTACCATCGGATAGCTAAAGAATAAAATAATGTGATAAACTGAACGCCGATTATGATGCTTCGCGAATAGTGGAGTAGTAAGTGCTGCCATTTTTATTTATTTTCACTGCGTTACATATTTTGTATAATATAGTATATCTTTAAACTCAGAGCAACTATAAAATTAGACTAAGTTTTATCTGAAAGCTCTTGTAAAGATTTATTGATTGTATAATTTCAATATATAATTTTCAACGCTAATAGTAAATATATATGGCACTTAAGTGAAAAATTCAGTGCAAAATTGTAATCAACCACAAAAAAAATCTTTTAAAAGCCATATCATGATACAAGGAATGTATAACGTCTGAAAGAGTTTTTAAGTAGCAATCTAATGGTACCCATGAACCCTCATATGGAAAAGTGGGGAAGGGTTGAGAACGCAGAAAGATGAAGGCGTCCGAACCGATCAACAATGGCTTCACCGGTCGTGAAGGCGAGCAGAGTGCTCAGCCAGAGCTTAAAGATGTGGGCTTGTACGCCCTCCACTCTAAGGGTATCTCCTGTGACACCGATCCTCGGCTTAGGGGTGGCGTCGTGATTTGTGATAAGAGGGTTAGCGGCATTGTCCCGTGTGTAGGTGTGTAGTGTTTTTGTATGTTTCGTTGGCCATAGTTATCAGGTCATCGGAATCGGTGAGAACGTGACGGGGCTTAGGATCTGGATTAGGATCTGGGATGTAGTCTACCGCGAGTAACACCACGGTACGATTGAAATATCTTTTTGAAATATCTTGAAATGCCTAGCTAAGTTTGGTGATTCGAGATCTTTATGAGGGTAAATGTATACCACGATATACCAAGGTGCACCTGTGACAATACGCTAGTATTTGTTCTGTACTACTTGCAACGGATGCAAATCTATACGGAAGAGATGGACAAATGTTACTCATGCGTATAATAGAATAGGCCTTACGCAAATCATGTAAAGTGTCACCTTGTGTCTAAATGACACGAGTGCGGGACACCTGCTGTGATCGGCCTATACGTTGAGAATGAACCCACTACACGGAATTGAAATCGGCGGTTGGTTAGGTACTCTCGTATGATGATTACAAGTCTTCGGGCACTCCCATTCAGCATAGCTTGTATATTATTGCGACAGATCTTATCGAATGCCTTCGCGACGTCGAAAATATATGTCAAGAGCATCGTAGGGAATTTGCAGCCACGGGGCTGCATTTAAAGAGTTTAAAATGTACTATGTGAGTCGGTGTACTTAATGGATGCAAGAGTGAGCTGCTAGCACACCGAACTGCTCATTCATTATGAGACCTTTCTCGTGAACTAATGCCATAAGGCAAGATAGTATAAGTTTTTCTTAGATTTTGTCTAAGGTATTTTTTATTTTTATTTTATTTCATCAAAATAAATCTATATAAACTTACAAATATTTTCAACATCCTTAAACCTCGTTGTAGGTTTGTGTTGATGTTGCAGACTTCACAGTTTAAGTATTGTTGATGTTTTAATGGGACGGTAAATACTGAAATTATTTCGGGGTTTTCCCGATTTGTGTTTTCCTATGATGGTGGCTTCGTTACATTCGTCCGGAAACACACAACCGACTAGGAGTGCATTGGAGATGCACACTAGTAAGAATATGAGGGAGGGAGGTATTTAACTACCTTATTTGTGATTTTATCAGACCCCGGGGCCTTTTTATTGCGTAGATTTTTGATTATTTCACCTACTTCTTCGACATCGGTGGGTAATAGCGTGTCACCATCTGATAGTAGCGCCGCTCTATGCTCTGCTTCTCCATCCACAAGATGAACGTGGCTTAGACCACCTAAGTTCGTAGGCTGGTATAACGGGGTACACTGTAATTGGAACGACGAATGAAAAATATTACCATCGCAAGAAATTACGCATAACGTAGACGTATTCACGTAAAAAATGCACGGCTGTGTCCATGACACAACCACAACCCGTTTTTTTTTATTAATAATAAGCTGAGTATTTGTAAATAGCTTCATTTTGACGAGACAACCATCTTTTCCATCTTCGAAAAATTTTGAATCGGGTAATCTACATTAATTAATATTATAAATGCGAAAATTTGGATGTTTGGATGGATGTTTGTTATTCAATCACACGAAAACTACTAAACGGATTTGAACGAAATTTGGCACACAGCTAGATAGATGACCTGGAATAGCACATAGGTTTATCCCGGAAAAATTAGGTAATCCCGCGGGATACGCCAAAAACTTTTATAATGCAGCGGGCTGCACGCTGCAGCTAGTAAAGTTATAAAACAGAAAATGTAAGAGTCTCAGACTAAGAAAAGTTTCCAATTTACGTGTAAGACAAAGTGAACTTTAAATTATAATAATAATTAACAAGCTGTTGTGAGAAATTATTTTTTAAATTATTAACTAGTTTATCGGTTTTTTATCGAATACACTTTGGAGAGTGCGCTGCGGAATTGCACGACTTAATTCCGCCATCCCCGTTTTTCTATCGATCGTCGAGGCGCAAAGCGGTTCGACTCAACATTCTTCATTCGAACCGCAAAGGACTGGAACATGCTTCCTGAGTCTGTGTTCCCGGACGAGTACAATCTGGAGATCTTCAAGAGAAGAGTGAACAGGTACCTTCTAGGGAAGCGCGTTCCATCTTAGGCCTCATCTTAGCTTACCATCAGGCGAGATCGAGGTCAAGCGCTTACCTATCGGTAATAAAAAAAAATTAGGTTATTTTTAAATCGATTAATATCAATTTAAAAACCTCATAATTCCGAATCTTTAGGGTGAAGGATGTGTCAGAAATGTGTAAGACAAAAGTTTTTTCATGTTTTTCATAAAATAATCAAGCGATTAAAGTAAACAATGATTATTTTTATTAGGAAAATATTTTTCCTTAACCGAATTAATATATTCGAAGCCCCCTGACTATATTAGTTACCCGATTCAAAATTTTTCGAAGAACGAAAAGTTGCATCTCGTCAATACGAAGCTGCTCACAAAAATTCAACTTGTTATTAATAAAAAAAAAGTTTGTCCCAGCTGCAGCGACCACGGCTTATAACTCATGTTAAATTTAAATAGATACATGAAAATTCAGTGATGAAAATAAAGCGATGAATTTACTCTCAAGTAACGGGTAAGAAGACTTAACGAGGTAATTAAGTGACGCTGCCAACCGAGACTCTGTACATTATAAATATTTGAATTTTAAATGCGGGAACTTGACTCAAAAATTATGTTGAGATATTGAAATCAGTTTAGCCAGAGGCGGAAAGGTGGCTGCATTTACACCGATGTGTATCAAACTATTATGTATGACTTATTTTTTTTCGTGTTTGAAAAGTTAAGCAGCAGGTAAACTTATGCATGTGGCATTACCATCATGTTACACAGATAGCAACAACCATTAACATCTTCAGCGTCAATAAGCGATGGTTTCTCTTTCCATCGAGAGAGCCATCTGGTGCTAGCTAATGAAATAAAAAATAGACATGATTTTTTAATTTCCCGACAATAATTGTTTTTATACCATGTTGTAATGACTTACGTAATGTAATAAGAAAAAATTGAAATCAAATTATATATTTTGCATATTCTATAATTTTATCCATTCGTTTCACCATTACCATCATGTTTATGTTTTGGAAAGTATTTACTTGTATTTTTTTCACATGAGGTTATCGTAAGCATCAAGCTTATGTGTGTAGTCATATTATTTCATAACTTCGATATCTCACAAGTCATAAATTCAGTCAAAGCTTATTTAAAACACTTATTAATATTAACTACTTATCGAATGCAGTTACATCGGTTTTTGAAGAGTTGAATGAATGTAAAAGTAATATTTCTTTGTTAAATAGATTTTTACTACTTTTTACAATAGCCTAAAAATATTTTCCATGAAACAAAACATTGAAATACAATTTTTAATGTTTTACAGGACAGCAGGGTATCAAAAATAGCCTAGACGGTCATAATGAACGAAAACGTACCATCAAGCCACGAAAACTTTGAGTTAACACGCAAACTTTTGCGTTGTGTCTTCTTAGAGTTATATTGGGTTAAATTTAGGCAACCCAATTGAAAATCTTAGTTTTAAAGATTCATGACTTTGGACAGAATTTTGTTTTGCTTGTTATTACAACTTCTAGTAGCAAACGCGTTTAATCACAGTGAAAAAGGAATATCTAACGATTCAGTTGACTCTCCCTATCGGGCATTAAAATTTACATAATAATTCTTATTTATTATATTACAAAAATATATTCGGTCCGTATTCCTGAAGAAGTAGGCAGAGGTACAACCAAGACATCTATGATCAGCTCTCAGATCAGATTGTAGCGGTTCAAGCAATCTACAAAAGCTACCAGAAAAAGCAATAAAAATAGAAAAAAATGAAATTCAAAATAAAATCCTGAATTATGGTATCACAATTATTTATCTTATACACACTATATACAAGTTTCAATGCTTCTCAAATGGACTTCGGTCCCCAGGCAGTACACCTTGCCTGGCTGGATAGATCTTCCTTTTTCCCTTCCTTGTCCTCGTGTGACGTCATCAACCTCTACAGTTATGACGACACCTGACAATAAGTTTGCCCGCTAGTTCCATCACTACGATCCTTCAGCGGTACAGACCAGCGCCGCTACAAGATAATAATTATAATATTGATTAAAAATAGACGAAATATTGGTACTTAAATTATATGATTGAGAAATAAAGAGTTAAATAGTTAATCTAAAATCGAGTTTTGTTTACGTGCTGGAACACCAAAAGACTGTATCACTAAACTGATTTTGATAAAGTTTGGCATGAAGATAGTTAAAGATCCGAAATGAAATATGAGATAGATTTATTTTCAAAAATCAACTTCTAAAGAGCTGAAATAGGAGACGAAAATTTTATGAAAAACTATATCTACGACATTTGGTAATTCTACCGCAGGCGAAGCTACACTGGTAAGCGATGTATAATAATCAAGCAGTTACTCGAAACTTCGCGTGACTAAAAATCATTACTTACCTTTGCTCAGTCAGAAAAAAGTAACCTATATCACTCTTAAATAGTGTAGCTTTCTAAAGGTAAAAGAATCTCTAAAGTCCATCGTGTAGTTTTTGAGTTTGATCGCAACAAACTAATAGAGAATCAAATCTTTTCTCTTTATAAATTACTTTAAATTAGTATTAAACTAGCTGCTACGTGAAGTCCGCTACATTATAAAAGTTTTTGGGAATCCCGCGGGATCACCTAATTTTTCCGGAATAAAAAGTAGCCTATGTACTATTCCAAGTTATCATATACCTGTGTGCAAGATTTCATTCAAATCCATTTTTTGCGTGATTGAGTAACAACCCATCCATCCACTCAAACTTTCATATTAATAATATTAAAATAAATTATATCCAGTTACACGTCAGTATCAAGTGTTCCCAAATGACATTGACACGTCTAACTTTTGACCGTGTTCTTTACAAATTAATTCCTCAAAGTTAATCGCAAATTAAAATTGTTTCCCAATTTCAGTGTAACTTATACAGAAATCATGGAAAAGTTAGTAGGGAATAATTATGCATTATATGAAGAAAGTTTACAAAAGATTAGGTAATTTTATCTTTCTGCTTGGATTTAAGAATAAAAGGGCATAGTAACGTATTTTTATCTATATTGTAATGCGTGAAGCAAATATTTTTGTTATTTTATTATTATATGTATAGATAGAGTTATTTTATTTCATCGGTAAGTACTATAACACTCTATTTCTGGATATAAATTCAAGCTGCAATGAAAATCTAAGGAATTGCCTTGAATTTCGTATCCAGTTTAATTTGTCACTAAGACCAAAAGTAATTTAGCAAAAATTTACAAAAGAAATTATGAGTGAGGTTATGATAGGATAAGGTAAAGCTTGGATAGCGTACCGAAGGAAAACATGAATCATACCTCGTCCTGATTCGAGCTTCCTTTGAAGACCTTTTGCCGCTTTCCCGGGCAGTTTGTAAGAGGTGAACGATTCAATATGCGAGTCTCTACCATCGTGGCTACTAGATGGTAGAGTCCTGCAATGCTCGGGTCTGGTACCACCGCCTTCCTATTCATGTCACAAAAGCGTAGCGTAAAAAGTAAAGTAATCGGTAAACTTATTCATTAGGCAATAAGACTCTGCCACAAGGATAGCAACGCACGATTAACATCTTTGTCGTCTATAGGCGATGTTTGGTCTCTTTCCATCAGGAGAGCTATCTGGCTGCTTGCTATCTCATGATATAAAAAAAAATTGATAAATTTGATTAAAAAGGACACCATATATCATATACGATAAGCCAGATTTAAGTAAGGTGTCCCATATTTTATTCAAATCTTTTCATCTGCGTGTTATGATTGAATAACATTGAAAATAAATATTAATGTATAAATTTCAGGAACCACTCTAGCTTAAAACTAAGTAATATAATTGTTTGTGATATGGGTGTTATTTTTTTATAGGGCAACAGGCCGATCTCTTGTTCTCAACATGTAACTTCTGTAAACCAGATTCAACAGCGGCAACCTTCCTGATAACCATTGAATTGCGAAATTGAGAGCACAGCGTGCCCTGGGTAAATGCTAAGCTGTCATGGGAGTGGGTCCCATGACAGTTTAGCATCGAAATTAATCAGAAATATATAGGAGGATTAGGAAAATACATCCAGTTTTATCATCAACATGGGTTTTAGTTAACGACACTAATACGTACGAATACATATAATATATTGAAAATATATTTGAAAAATATAATACCCTGTCCAAGCTTTTCCTCCGTGTTGGTCCGGGCTTCTTTGAAGAATAGACCAACTGTCGTTCGTTGCTATCGGAGTGGTGGGATGGTAATAAAATGTGCATAAGTCAATCGGCTGCCTTTCCTTCTAAGCCGGGACATGGAAACGATAAGCATCGACGCTATTGTAGCAGGAATATGTAAGGCGGTGGTAACAAGTACCCGGACGACACGTTGCAGAATTTTACCACCTATTTTTTTTATGGAAGAGGGCGCAAACGAGCAGGAGGTGCACCTGATGTTGAGTGATCACCGCCGCCCATGGACATCTGCAATACCAGAGGCCTTGCAGTTGCGTTGCCACCCTTTTAAAAATGAGTACGCTCTTTTCTTGAAGGTCCCCATGTCGTATTTGTTCGGAAAAACCCTTGCCGGTAATTGATTCCACAAAAGAGTAGTGCGAGGCAAAAAATGCCGGGAGAACCGCACGGTTGTGGATTTCCAGACATCAAGATGGTGTGGGTGGAACTTCAAATTTTGACGCGATGTCCGATGATGGAAGTTAGCAGCTGGAATTAATCCAAACAACTCGTCGGAACACTCTCCATGATAGATATAATAAAAGACGCAGAGTGAGCTTACATTTCTGCGTAATGCCAAAGAGTCAAGCCGTTTCGAAATAGCCTGATCGTCAACGATTCGAACCGCTCTACGTTGAATGCGGTCAAGCGGAATAAGCTGGTACTGGGGAGCTTCGACCCAGAGATGAGAGCAGTACTCCATGTGAGGCCGAATTTGCGCCTTATAAAGTTGGAGACGATGGGCCGACAAGAAATACTGCTTCGCTCTGCTGAGCACACCGGGCTTTTTGGAGGCTAATTTCGCCTTGCCTTCCAGATGACCGCGAAATTGAACGGTATTCAATATGTCGACTCCCAGGATTCCGACACTGGCTGAGGCTGTCAGGAGAGTATCCTCAAATCGAGGTGATATGACAAGGGGTGTCTTTTTTGCGGTGAACGCGCAAAGCTGTGTCTTTTTTGGTGTTAAATGTGGACAAGTTTTGACGACCCCATTGCGAGACATCAGTAAGTCGATTCTCGACTTCAGACACAAGCTTCTTTCGGCTCTCTTCGACGTGATCCCGAGAAATACCGCTATGGCCAGAGTATGTAGCATCACCAGTACTATCATCTGCATAGCAATGTATGTTACTAATTCGCAACATATCATTGATATGCAGAAGAAAAAGGGTCGGTGATAGCACGCAGCCTTAGGGAACACCAGCATTGACAGGTTTAAGGTCGGAGCATGCACCGTCGACTACGACCTTGATGCTCCGATCAGCCAAAAAACTGGTTATCTACTTGCACAATTTCTCAAGAAGCCCGTAGAAAGGCAGCTTTGTGAGAAGCGCTTTGTGCCATACCCGATTAAAGGCCTTAGCTATGTCCAAACTTACAGCCAATGCCTCCCCCTTGGACTCAACCTAGTAGTCACTATGGTAGCCACACGTACAACTAATAGTTTAAGAACTGCCTGGCATGGCAGATGATGAAGAAGGGGGGGGGAGGGGGAGCTGCGTCATAAAGAAATAATTATCTGCCATTGGACAAACATGGTGCAAATAGTAATAGTTATCCACCTTGCGTATTATGAAAAGAAAATATTTATTATCCAGCTGCTGCATTATAAGTTTTGGAGTATCCCGCGGTATCACCCAATTTTTCTGGGATAAAAATTAGTATATATGCTATTTTATTGTATCATTTACACGTGTGCCGAATTTTATCTAAATCGGTGATGCCGTTTTATGCGTGATTGAGTAATAAATATCCATCCATCCATCCAAACTTTCGTATATATAATATTAATATAGATTCAAAATACGCAAGGCGAATAACTAACGGTTATTACCATATATTTCTTATTGTTTCCTTAAAATTAAGGTTATTATATACCATTTCAAAATCCTCACGCTGAGCCCTTTAATTAAATATCCATATTACAACAGTTAAACAAAAAAAACAATTTAAACTATAGCGATTCTCAGTCGCCATGATAGCTTTTTAACATCATATATCTAAAACATTGATAAAAAAATCCAAGATACACAATCAGTGACTCAAAAACGTCCTCTAAAAATGAGCGCACAATTTGAAATTGTGCGCTCATTTCAAATAGAATCGCGTTGGTTAGACACTGTCAATTTTATTTCTTTTTGTACATTGCTTTATAAAAACAATTATAAATCTTGCGCTTAAGGTTGGATATTCAAATACATATATTTTGCCATATCTATAATTACTTATGTGGAATTAAGGACAGTTTTAAGTGTCAGGTTTGTTCGGGACTGTGCATCTAGGGTTTTTTATATCAATGTTTTAAAAACACTTGTCTAACGATATATTAACTGTGTAGATCCGCTCAGTGACTTGAAAGATATGAGGACGGAATAAGAACTATTACATACTCGTGCGTACAAACGCGTGAAAACCATGACGCTACCCTTGCAGTCGGGAAAGGGTTATTATAAAATATCAAAATAATTAAACAACAAGAAAACATGAATATAATTGTTCCTCATGTAAATATCTTAGTTTATTGTAGTATATTTGTATACAAATCGATTCTATTGTCAAATCTTGTATAATAAATTAGATACATAAAAGCCCTTTGTTGTTGAGTTTCTTTCACCAGATCTTTCTAGTGTGTGTGTATGTGTGGCTGCGATTCGGATCCGGTAGTAAATTAAAAAATGTTGACGCATCAAAATAATGTGTAAAAAGTTTCATTTAATAAAGAACTTTTGATTTCTTAATTGATATTGATATAAATATATTGATATGCTATTCGATTGAAATTATTATATAAGCGTACGTTAAATAAATTTTATTAGGTGAAGAAAACTAGTTATTTTGCGAAATTCAAAAGTTTACGGAAATTTGCAAAATAACTAGTTTTCTTTATCTGAACAATAGATTTCCGCAAAGTAACTCCTGAATCTATAAAATTTTCTGAGACTTCTAAGCAAAAAATTTTAAAAACCTCGATATTTTTGTTAATCATCAAACCACCTTCACGATTCATGTGAATCATTTGAAGGCAAAACAAATGTCAACCATATTGACTAAGATCATTCTTCAAGTAGCTGCTCATATTCATTATGACTCTTATTTAAAGAGTAGTTGCTAATTATTATGCTGCTAAACATTGATATAAAAAACCCAAGATGCACAGTCCCGAACAAAACTGACACTCAAAAGTGTCCCTAATTTCATTTAAGTAGTTATAGATATGGCAAAAACATATGTCTTGGCATGTCCAACCTTAAGTGCAAGACTTATAGTTGTTTTTACAAAGCAATGTACGAAAAGAAATAAAATTGACAGGTTCGCGACCGACGCGATTCTATTTGAAATGAGCGCACAATTTCAAATTGTGCGCTCATTTTTGGAGGACGTTTTTGAGACACTGATTGTGTTTACTGGGTTTTTTATATCAAAGCTGCTAAACCTAACATTTATTTACTTGAATATTTGAGATCTGGGCGCTACTTCTAAAAAGCTTAATAATCAGGAGACGGCTAATTTTACTTAATCGCCATTCCTGACTGCTGATGGAAACCAAACATAGCTAAGAATTATTTAGACAAACTATGTTTCTGATTAGAAAACTGCAACTAAATTGTAAGGAGCGAATTTGTTATAAACAGACACACTTAAGTTAAATTTTTATATCTCGTTTTTGCATTAGTATTTAAACAAAGTTTGCACCCGCAAATATACAAGCGACGACTAGTTAAAGATAATTTTTAATTAATATTTACATACCTCAGAAACCTCTAACAAAATTTATCAACCGGTAGAGAATATGAACCGCGATCAAAGTTTATAAATTTATTCAGACTCTCCGTCTTCATAAACTAATCGTAGCCCTGGGCGTACGATCCCCATTAACATATAACTCAACTTTGCTTGCATTTACATTCAGAAAGCAGAAGTTTTCCATTATAAAGGCTCTTCGACAAATAACGATGAAAATGTTTTTTTACGTTTTGTGTATTGTTTAATTGATTTATTTTCAAATTAACTTTCAAAGTAACAAAACAGATCGCTCTGATGAAAAATGATGGGTTCGAATATCCTTTGAATATAATTTAAAGTTCCATCCTCATCACCTCGATGACTGGAAATCCACAACAGTGCACTTTTGTCGGCACTATTTCTTTCGCACTACTCCTTTGTGGACTCGCCGCGTGAATTACCCGCGATTCCGAACAGATACGACTTGGGGACCTTCAAAAAACGAGCTTATTCATTCTTAAAAGGCCGGCAACGCAGCTGCAAGACTCCCGGTATCGCATATGTTCATGGGCGGCGGTGATAACTTACCATCAGGTGCACCACCTACCCGTTTGCCTCCCCCATTATAAAAAAAGACCTCCACCTCTACTATAGAAAAGAGTTATAAGAGACGACTGATTGGCTATACGTGTCACTTCCATCGTGCCTACTAGGTGGTAGACTTTCTCAACGACTTGCCCGAGTATTTGGTACCATCACCTTACCTATTCCTACCGCAATAGCGTCAATGCTTGTCATTGTCGTGTACCGGATTGGAGGGTAGACTTATGCATGTGGCATTGCCAACCCGCCAGACGGATTGTTTTAATCTTGTAGCAACGCACCGTAGCATGTTTTGTGTCTATAAGCGATGGTTTCTCTTTTTATCAAGAGAACCATCTGCTTGTTTGCTATCTTATGATATAAAAGTAGTTCATTAGAGGCGAACGATTGGATATAAAATATACTATCATTGTGACTAATATGTGGTAATATTCGGTGTCGCAGAAAAACCGTAGGTTCAACTGTATTATTAGTCATTTAGAAAAAAAAAAAACTTATTATGTGCTAGATTTCTCCATTGTATCGCTTAGGTTTGGTAACGCCACCCTACCTATTTCACCACAGTAGCGTTATTGCTTGTCACTGTCGTGTTCCGGGTTGCAGAGTAAGGTAGCCGGTAAACTTATGCATGTGGTACTAAGTTCTCGCCCCGCGGATAGCAATGCACCATTAACGTCTTTGGTGACTATATGTGATGATTTTTCTTACAATGAATAACTTTTGTAAATTGACTGACATATTGTTTATAAATATAACAAAACGTTTTCCTAAACAGTAGCCTATGTCCTTAACTATCCTGCACAAAAATAAAGTTAACTTGCCGCTATGTTTAGGCATTAAAGGAGCACAAATAAACAAACGAATATACTCTCGTATTCAATATATGATTATGTTATTATAAAAGAATTGAAATAAGTCACTTTTATGGACCTTAAAATACATTGTAAATGTGAAATTATTGTACAGATTATCTTAGTCCATATAGTGCATGCCAAGAAAATTCCCAAGTGATAAAATTTTGCACAGAAAATTCAAACATTTTTTTATTGCTTGTTGTACATGGAAGGATTTACTACAGCGCTATTTAGAAGTCACGTTCTTGGCACGAAATGTAAAGTGGATTATGACATCTTATCTCTAGTGTGTCTTGGGATTGTAGTAATGTTTTCATTATACTTCCAGCTAGCTATTTTACTAGCATTTTGTTGAAATTTAAGAGAGTACGTTGAAGAAAATAACATGTAAGCCAATTTGAAGTTCAGCCAATGCTCGAATATGAATTTAAGTAATCGTTTTGTTAGAAGTAACGTTTGTTGGTAAAATTCAAAAAATATTTTTTCAATTGTACAATAATTTAATTTTTGAGCTTTTTTTGAAAAGGGGAATATGGTGCTATTGTTCTTTTTTTAAAAAAGCTCATATTCCTACCATTGTACGTCACCAAAATGACACACAATCACCATGATCTCCCCAATACCCACATCTATCTACATTCGCACAGCAAATCGACGGATCCTACGTAAGTTATTGTAACTTAAAAATGCGAATTTTGTTTTATTCATGAAAATAACTTCACTTTTATTTATTTATTTACTTTTATGCACTAAAATTGTACAATGGTTAAACTTAATGCCATAAAGGCATTCTCTGCCAGTCAACCAGCAAGTGGAGCAGAAAAATTTCAATATTTAGACAAATTCACGATGGTCGCCTTCTACGACCTGCCTGGCGGAACGGCAGTTGGTCTATATTTCAAAGGAGCCCGATATAACACAAGACCACTAGACCACAGAGATGACAAACTATTTACTTTTATGTGAACCTTAAAGAGAATAAAGAATAATCTCTGAAACAGAACTGCATAAGTATAAATCACGTTATTTTAAACGTTACAACGTAGCAGCCACAACCGGCTGTTCCGCACACTTGCGGCACGATGTACGAACCTAATATTCTGATATTCAGTACGCGGCATATGTACAGTTCGTCCGGCATATTTGTTTATTCAAATAAGACTTATTCAAACATGAAAGTCCATTTTGTTAAATTCAAGAATTACAAGGAAAATGATGAGGATCCATACAAAGTTGGCCTTAAAAGCAACATAATATATTGATACATGCTTATCTTACTGTAATATATTATAAATTTCTTCTGAAATGTAAATTATATCATAGACACTTTTTGTAATGCTAAAATTTACCTTTACCTACCTAAAAATTTATAACCTTTACAGATTAATATTATTTGAATTCACAATTATTAAATACTATTTTAGGCCATTCACGTTGCAATATATCGTCAACATTGATTTAATACGTTTTTGTATCTCTCATCATGAAGATTATTAGATTTTAACCACTTAAAATTAAAAGATGTTTTTTACAGCAAAATATTTGTTACTCGTTCACAGATTAAATAGATGACACTTGTTTTTTTTGTTTCTTCAGGATGATACAAAGAGTAGCTTGTTTATACAGCCTTCTGTATTGAAAGTTTTGACTATAGTGCTTTCATTTTTGTTGCGTTAACTACAATAGTTTTCTAAAAATTTCTCATATAACCTATTCGACATTTTTCAAATTTTTGAGTTAGTCATAAATAAAAGAAAGTGTTAATTTGATGGCAGAAAAGAAAAATCTTTGCTTGATTTAGAAATAAGATGAAAGCGTACAAGTTTGTTTAGGTTCATGACTTCAACTATATTCCTTTTTCAAATTTACTTGCACTATTAAAATTTAAAATCTCCTTTCACATACTCCATTAGTGTAAAGCTTAGAACATTTCAAATCATTATATCGTGGCTTAGATTCCTCGACTGTTGATATGAAAATTCGTAAGACTCGTGGTAAATTAAAATTTTTCATCACACATTTTGTTCTCTTCTTTTATTATATGAAGTATCAACATCATTTTCTCTATCTCAGCTTGGATTTTTTTTTAATTTAATTAAGTCTAGGGCCAAACGGAGTCATAAAATTATGGCTGAATTTTGACCAGAGGGCGAGTTCAAATATTTCTAAAAACTAAAAAATATCTTCACTCCCATATCCCTGAAGGGGTTGGCAGAGGTACAACAAGTGCAACCACGATTTACCGAAGATACTTAGTCCCATAATGTGATAAGTGGCAAGCCTATCGCCAACCGGGTACTTGTAAAAATCGACCTCAATTTAAATAAAATCTTTAGCAGTATCAGCAGTTAATGTGAAGAAATTGTCTAAAATATTATTTTCTTTAACAAACTCTCATAATTTTCAACTAGCTACTGGTAAAATACCTAGCGAAATATTGCTGTAATCCTAGCACACAATGGATATAAGATGTAATAATCCACATTTTGTTGCGTGCCAAGAACGTGACTCTTAAATAAGTGAAGTAATAAATTCTTCGATGTACAATGAAAACGTGTTTGAATTTTCTTCGTCAAATTAGATCGCTTGCAAATTTTCTGTGGATAAAGTGACTATATTAATTAATTGTATTTTTATGTATGTATGTATGTGTTATTATTGGAATAGGATGATATTTGTGTATGATGGTCTATTTTTGGTTTTCAAGGTTTTCAAGTACATGTGCTAAATTTCGTAAGTGTATATATTATGTTTGTGTGTCTTTTGTAAAATCGGTTCGGTAGGTTTTGAGATAGAGAACTCCACATTTACGAATAATCATGCATTTCTGGAGTGAACGTGCATAGTATAGGTGCCTAGACATATTATAATATACACACACATGAATATATAGTGTATATATATATATATATATATATATATATATATATATATATATATATATATATATATATATATATATATACATATGTGTATATACACCGGAAGAACCATATATAATGAATAGAGTATTGTTATTAATAAACTAACTAATACTGGCCCGCTTCGTTATGCGTATATTCATTGATTATAAAAAAATGCGGCCTGTCATTTCTGCAATCACTACTACCAATACTTATACCTATTTTCAAGTCAGGCGTCATCAATTTGTAATGGGACACATGGACACAAAAAAACAGACAAAACATTTAATAAGATTAGTTAAAAAAGGTAGAATAACGTTTTCCAGGTGAGCTAGTTATTTATAAATAAATTTCGCAAAAAATTTTTGTTTTGCTATTAAACATAACATACTATGATATTAGAGAATTCTAAATTTTCGGCTAAAAATTCTCTAATATCATAGCGTGTTATGTTTATACTATGATATAAGAGAATTTTTAGCCGATAAAATAAAATGAATAGCCGATAAAATAAATGAAATTTAGCCGATAAAGTAATAAATAGAAACATAATTTTGTTAAATTTATAATACAATTTTGTAAATTGTTAAATAACTTTGTACATTGTAAGCATTTTAATTAAACAGAAAATGAAATTTTGTAAATTATTAATATAACTTTTGTGGTGTGAAATAATTCTTGTACATTTTTAATAAGTACATTAATTAGAGAAAAAAGACAATTTGCCCCGTCGGATCGGATCGGGATCGAATGTTCCCATCTGGTAGTAATTCTAAAAAAAAACTGTCATAAAAGTTTATAATTAAAAGAATACAAAATGATGTTTTTAAATATTTGCATACCATATCATGGTAGATTACGTTGGTATATTAACTTGTGACACCAATATTCTTACAAATAAATATTTTCATTCATTCAATAAAATGGATCTTAATATTTGAATGCAACGAAAAATAATTTAATAAAATATAATTTTGAAATTATTAATGTAAATAAATAAATATTATTTTACATTTTCACGCCATATAATGGTAAAATATGCTGGAATGTCTGATACATTTTCCATATTACCACCCAAATTCTTACAAATAAATATATTTCGTTTCAAAATCTAAATACTTATGTATATGTATGAATAATTAAGTACAGTAACAGTAATGATGGTTCTTTTATGAGCAAAATTAGATTTCTACCTAAGGATATAACAGGGAAAGAGGGAATTAGATTGTTTCGATGGAATTTCTACATCAAGGAATTCAATGACAAAATTCCTGTATCAAAGAATTCAATTGAAAATTCCTATATCGAGAACCAGTGCCGTCATGAAAAAAAATATTTAAACGTTGGAAGTCTGAATATTTCTGTATTAATTCGGCCCAGTTTTAATGAATAGATCAACTACTCTACTGATAGATATCTCGTATTAGGCGAGAGAAGGCAAATACTCGTCACTAATATCGCGACCACAAACTACGTGGTAAAGTTCTGGAACGTCACGACTGGATTCGATATCATACATTTACCTATTCCTGATGCAACAGCATAAATATTTGTTGCTGTTGTACTCCGATTTGGAGGATAAGGTAACCAATAAACTTGTGTGGCGTTTTAAGCCCCATAACCATCTGCTTGTTTGCTATACTATGATTTAAAATATCATGATGTAAATGAATTGAGAAATAAAAAGTCATGGTAATGACTAATGCTTTATTATAAACCTGACTACTGGTGGTCAAGAGTTACGACGACACGTTGGTTTAAGTATTTCTCAAAGGAAACAGATATATTTCAACTTTTTTGGGCCAACGCAAAAACGGTGATTATCCGTTTGATATATCGCGGATTACATGGATACGCCTTTCAAGACAATTTCTTACTTTGTCTGTGTAGCTTGCATTTACACACAGAAATACAGAGTTATAATACTTACCGATGAAATAAAATCAATTCAAGGGTAATTTTTAAACTTTGTCAGCTCATTTGGGACAATAAAACAGTACAACGTGGTTTTTTTCTGTTTTCCACAATATAATATAACATACAAATGTATGACATTTTTGACAGTAATAAAAGGGTTTGCTGATTTGCAATGGCGCTTCTATTAGTATTCATGTGGTCTATGGTTGTGATCGGATATTTGAGTACGATGATCTAACTAAGCGAACAAGTAATTGTACTTAATTTCATAAGTGTGTGTATGTTTTTATATTTGTATTTTTGTCCATAAATAAAACAAAACTGATTTTTTGTTTGTTACGTTTTAAACCAAAAAGTACTCAGCTGATTTTAAAAAATATATCTTTTTAGTAAGCTATATTATCCAGGAGTGACATAGGCTACTTTTTTACCCGACTGCAAAAAGGGAAGTAATAATTTTTGTCCACGCGAACGTAAAATGAAGCGTACCTACATACGGTTAAGGACGTAGATGAAGCGTGTGTGGACGAACGCGTATTTACGAATTTAATAATTTAACTTTTAGAACGTGTGCTGAAATTCATTTTATACGAATACCCTTCTTCTCCCGCTTACCTACGCGATTCGTTTAACTACTTACACCCTCCTGAGTGCTAAGTGTGAGTTTTTATTTTCGCCGTGAGAAACCAGTTTACCACTAGGTGGTGCTGTAAAAATCACATGCAAATTCCTACTAAACTCGAAACGCGCTCACGATCGAATGCGAAAAGAAAAACTCACACTTAGCACTCTGATTCTACTTGTAGGACTAACGTCAGCAATCTTCTCCGTTTTCCATCTCATAATTCTGGTTTTTCTCTAACTCTTTTACTATTCAGGGAATAAGACTTTGGAATTCATTACCACTTCGAGTTTTATTTTATTTATTTATAGTTTATTGTACACTTACATAGGTAAAAAAGTACAAAAGGCGGACTTAAGTCCGCCTTTTGTACTTTTTTACCTAGTTGCTACCTACCTACCTAGTTGCTGCTAGTTGCATTCTCTCCCAGTCAACCTTTGGGCTAACAGAAATAGTCGTGTGTAGGTACAAAGAAAATATGGATATATAAAATTTAAATAAGAATACATATTTAAATATTTATATAAGCAATAATACATAAATACTACTATGAATAGAAAATACTAATATAATATACTTATACTTAAACGGATATACTAATATAATATTAAGTAATAACATAGACTACATAAACAAATAATATAAAATAAATACATACATACTATAATATACTTAACAATACTTAAAATGAAAACATTATGTTCTAAATAATTATCGTAATTTTCAACAGCCAATTTATCTATATTAAATATCTCCTTATATAAAATTAAAATATATCATTGTTAAGTAAATGATCGTGTACTTTCTTTTTGAATAGCCGCTTGTTACTAGATTGTTTAGTAGATAAAGGTAGTTTATTCCATAATCTAGATACACTCAAAAGAAAAGAGTTTGAAATAAAATTTGTGCGATGAAGTGGAATAGAAAAAGTTTGGGAAACAGACGATCGAAGACTTAAATTATGGGTGGTTGATAAAAATTTAAATTTAGACTTGAGGTATGCAGGAGATAGGGGATCATAAATAATGGAGTACAAAGTGCATAAAATCCTGAGCTTCCGACGTTGTGGTACAGTGAGCCATCGCAGCCTTTTTCGATATTCGGAGACATGATCAAATTTACGAAGACAAAAAACGAAACGAATGGCTTGGTTTAACAATTTATCGAGTTTGTTGAGATGGTAAATAGGTGCATCAGAATAACATACATCACCATAATCCAATATTGGCATAATGAGCGCGTGCACTAGAGACACTTTGGTTTTTACCGACAAGAGATTACGAAATCTATTAAGACACCTCAATGCTCCAGTAATTCTGTGACACACATTATTAACCTGGCAACTCCAATTAAAATGACAGTCGATATAAAGTCCTAAGTTTTTAACAGATGAGGAAAATGGTATTTTAGTGCCATCAAAAACAATTGGGGAAAGTAAATCGATGTTACATTTCGTCGTTTGACGGGTACTCCCAATAATTATCGACTGACATTTCAATGGATTGACCCTGATCCCAAATCTAGCTGCCCAGTCCCTAATTCGGTGAAGGTTACAATTTAGATCATAAATAGCTGACTCAATAGAGTTAATATCGGTATGTATATATAACTGAAGGTCATCGGCATAAAAATGATAGGGACAGTCTATCGATGGAGTGACAAAGTTAATAAAGATTGAAAAAAGTAGAGGAGACATAATGCCCCCTTGCGGAACACCTGAAACGAGTTTTTGCCAATCAGAGAATACTTGCCCGAGGCGAACAACTTGACGACGACCACGAAGATATGTAGAAAACCATTCCAACGATGAGTCAGAAAATCTAAGATATTTAAGCATAGCAATTAATATGTCATGATCAACTGTGTTGAAGGCATTAGAAAAGTCAATAAGTACCAGAACAGTAACAAGCTGATTTTCCATACCCTCTCTTATATCTTCCGTCACTTTGAGTAAAGCAGTTGTGGTGCTGTGACCGGGGCGGAAACCTGATTGAAGTGGACTAAGAATATTGTTATTATAAATGTACGCAGAGACTTGTTTATGGCAGACGGCTTCTAAAATTTTTGATAAAAATGGTAAAATTGTAATGGGCCTGAAGTGGGAAGGGGCTGTCGGGCAGGGAACTTTGGGTAGTGGAATTACGAAGGCATTACGCCAAATTGAAGGAAAAAACCAGTTTTTTTTTTTATATAATAAGATAGCAAACAAGCAGATGGGTCTCCTGATGGAAAGAGTCAACCATCGCCTATAGACACCAAAGATGTTAATGGTGCGTTGCTATCTTGTGGCGAGGTCTAATGCCACATGCATAAGTTTACCGGCTACCTTACCCTCCAAACCGGAACACGACAGCGACAAGCACTGACGTTATTGCGGCAGGAATAGGTAAGGCGGTGGTACCAGACCCGGGCGAGACAATGCAGAACTCTACCACCTAGTAGCCACAATGTTAGTGACTCGATAGCCAATTAATCACCTTTTACGACCTGCCTGGCAGAACGGCAGTTGGCCTATTCTTCAAAGGAGGCCGGGACCAACACGGCGAACAGATGTATTGATTATGTGAGTAATTCAACAGTGGTATGCTTAAGGATTGGAATAATCATAGTACGGCCAAGACCGTCACTTCCAGTAGCTTTAGATTTTATAGAAGCTATGATTTTAGATACTTCGTCTTCAGTTACTGGCGAAAAAGAAAATGGCTCAGACACGTCCAGAGGATGAGGCAAGACATTGCATAAATTCCATTCTTTGATTTGAGTAAGAGTAACAGCTTTGTCCGTATTACTTAATTGTGGGATTGACGTGAAGAAATTATTAATATCGTTCAATGACATTGAACCAACATCATTGCTTAAAGATTTGTTGTTGACGCCAATTGTATTTAGAAATTTCCACACATCAGAAGCGGAAGAGTTAGTAATACTCTCGTGTATGTAGCGACGTTTAGCAGATCTTACCAATTGATTGCAACGGTTACGTACTGTTTTATATGCTTCCCAATTGACATTGGACCTGTTACGCTTAAATTTACTGAAAGCACGGTACAACGTGTCATTGCCTTACGAACATCATCAGTTATCCATGGCGCTGGAGGGCGCTTTAATTTAATTAATTTAAATGGTGCATGTTTATCAAATAAAGCAAGCACAGCAGAATTTAGCTGATTGATCTTATCGTCCACAGACTTTGCATTAAAAACGTTTGATAGCTTCATACTTCTTGCACACCGACCACACAGCCTATAGACGGCTAATGTTTGATTTTCCGTATTGAATACATTCTGGCAACTAGCTGAAGTAAGACGAAGTGGGGTTGCAACGCCGTAATTGGCTAACTCGAGGCCACAGTGAAAGATAGTAATGTACAGAGCATCTGATTGGTCGACACTGATTACCCAATCACTGGCGCGTGGACATTTACATCGGAACTATAAGTCAGATGTGTTGACACAAGTCATTCGCCTATTATTAGGTGTCTATGGGCTGTATGGTCGGTTTTCTTGCATCTTCATCAAATGCTTGTATGTTTATTTTATAAAACCATCTCACCCGAATTGTGGTGGGACATAGCTTAGGAGACTTTAGCTTATAAGACAGAAATAGTAAGTCGTGATGTGAGAAGCCAGAGGCCATAAGAGTAGCATAATTTATAACGTGGGTGGGAGATGAAATCAGGGTCAAATCGAGTATCGGCAAAGTATCGGCAGAGTGTAGATTATGGTGAGTAGCATCTGATGAAAGTACGAGTTCGCATGAGTCAATCTATAAATTTTTTTAAATGCAATCTAAGGAATCATTATTTGTCTATTTCACATTAATATAATTAGTAGTTTGTTTTATTTTTTAATGGATCTTCTGGATCTTACGAGTTCGTATTTTTTTCAGCAACACGTACTCATCTCGAGTAGTAAATATCATTTAATATTTTAACAGTAGTAATATATTTATATTTTTTTGTTTTTATATCTAGTGGATAACGCTGTAAATAATTTAATAGTACCTGTCGTTATATTATTGATGAAGTACTTTAGGTTTCATTAATAGATATGTTTAAATATTTTTAGTATATTGTACACTTCGACTTATATTTATGGTCACGTATTTCACTTTACCGGGTTAGCTGTAAGAAATCCCTTTTTTAAGAGAAAATCTCGCTTTTTGTATCTTTTTAAAAATACTGCTTGCTGCAATTGCTTTCAGTTGTTCTGTTGTGTACAATAAATTATTAAATAAATAAATAAAACGCGCGTTATATGTATAGAAAACAACCGGCTAAGTGTGAGTCATGTGCGCACAAAGGGTTTCGTACTATCATCAATAAAAACGGCAAAAAATTACAGGTGTTGTATGGATAAACATTTGTTTTGTTAAAAAAAGTGGCTAGTTTATCGGTTTTTTATCGGATACACTTTGGAGTGGGCGCTGCGGAATTACACGACTTAATTCCGCCATCCCCGTTTTTGTATCGATTGTCGAGGCGCACAGATTCTAGGCATCGTTATATGGTGGACGTTCCACGTACCCGGACAAACTCAACTCAACATTCTTCATTCGAACCGCAAAGGACTGGAACATGCTTCCTGTCTGTGTTCCCTGGCGAGTATAATCTGGGGATCTTCAAGAGAAGAGTGAACAGGTACCTTCTAGGGAAGCGCGTTCCATCTTAGGCCTCATCTTAGCTTACGATCGGCTTACCTATCGATAATAAAAAAAAAGTTGAAATTAATTAAATTTGCTATTATACGCGAACTGTTCTTGTATGTATCTTCTTTCTTTTTTTCTTTTCTTTCTTCGTGTATGTATCTTCCGCGATGGCACTGGAAAGAAAGACGTTTTGGTTTTTTTTTCTTTTTTTTTTTGTTTGTTTCGCTGGTGTAACAATTTCGCTGTTTGTGTAGGTCATATAACTAAATGTGGATAGACGTTTTGGTTTAATAAATGGATAAGACTCACCGATGGTCCGAACGAAAAAGAAGACTCCAGCGGCACAATTATCCACCCACATCCACCACACTTTTACACCCACGTCTCACGCTGGCACCAAGCACAAAAGCGTAAATTTATGTACTCAACGCACTTTTCACTTCGAAACCGAAGCATCTTTAAGAGAAACGAACACTACTTCTCTCTACGCCAACTCTACGCAAGTGTAATACTGATTCGCGCCGGTGTTTGTAACGCTTTGTACGGATACGGATACTGTAACATACATAATAAACACCCAAACCCAGTAATATAAACATCTATATTTACACACAAAGCGTTTGTCTTTGTCAAGAATCGAACTCGAGCCCATCTATTCGTGATAAGTTCGCAAATCACTCGACTGACCTTACATAAAATATCTCATAGAAAGAAAAATGCAATAAGCATTTCCTGTTAAATAGTTCTGGTAATGTATACGTTGCGAAGCAGCTGCAAACCGCACTTACATTTCATTCTCAACCTTGTTCCGCCTCAACTGCATTTATAAACGTTATTAAAACGTTAATCTGGGAACATCCAGCGGCTAATGGAGTTGCTTCATATATATTAAGTGCCTGGATGTAATTAAAAACTTTGTCTGTGCATGAAATTAACAATGTTGCTGTTATTTCCATGGCTATGACAAATTGTAAAACTAGATTTGATTGTTAGTATATGTTAAATAAACGAATAAATTACACTTCCTGATTTAATCCCAAAGTAAACAAACTATTTGCTTGTGTTATGGGTGTTAGTCAACGATACAAATACATAGAAGTACATTTATAAATACTAGAATGTTTTTAATAAACACCCAAACCTGGAATAAAAACATTTATGCTCATCACACAAATGTTTGTCCCCGTCCGGTATTGAATCCGAGTCCCGTCGATTGCGTAGTTAAGGTCGCTAAATACTCGACGATGTTGATTCTGGTTTACAGAAGTTACAGTGGTGGGAACGAGAGGTGGGCCCATTGCCCTAAGTACTCGACGAACAGGGTGGTCAATATTATTAGTAATAACAACCCAGTCCTATAATGTAGATTTTAGCAGTAAATCAATAAATTGGTCTATGATTCGAACGGATGCCTGGAACAACATTTTTTATATTACTAGATAGCAAACAAGCAGATGCCTCTTCTGATGGAAAAAAGAACCATAGCCTATAGACACCAAAGATGTTAAACGTGTTTTACCATACGTGTGGCGGGATAGTAATGGTACATATTCAAGGTTACTTTTAAACGTCCGGCTAAATTTTCATTTCAGAATGGATATTTTTAATTTGTGTAATAACAAAATAATCAAAAAATTCAAAATTTCATTTTTATTTGACACGAAAAACAAAACGCATGGATATAATTTCAGTTACGCAAAATTCAAACTAAAATATTTTAATGCCTTCAACCAAATTAAATGTGACCGGGAGAAATGTACTGAGAACGACATATAACATAATAGTTACTATCCTAATAATTTTAAGTATTATTGGTTTAATTTTTAATTGCACGAACCTATATGTTGCATGCGTTAAGCTCTTAAGGCGAGGCATCGCGACAAACGGGAAAAAAACTGGTTTGCTTCACGTTTTTTTTGTATTGATTGTTAAATAACAATTTTAACAAAAAATACACGATATACCTGAAGATATTATCTAAAGAATGTGCTAACTTATTACATAATATAATGTACTTTACTCGATCATATGAAATTCCGATAACAGACTAAAAAATATCTAAAACAAATAATTTGTTAATAATATTTCTAATCTTCCACAGGATTTTTATATGGTGATATTTAGTTGTAAATACAAAACAGAATGTGCTAAATTTTAGTTTTCAGCTGATGTCCTATATTTATTTATCCGAAAATTAACACGTTTCCCAGCGGTTTCAGAACATATCGCGCCAACCATTTTCTATAGAATTGACGCGCGTCGAAATACCTCGCCTTAAGGCGTCTCCCTGAGCAAAGTGACGCGCTAGCCATTTATTGTGCAGTCTTTTAGAGCTATCTACTTTTTAATGAAAATAAACATCAAAATAATAAAAATACATTAAATTTCTAGATAATCTTGATTAAAAAATGGTACATTTATTTTTTACTTTTTAAATTAATATATTTTAAATAATCGCCTTAAAACCCAAACACTAAAATGAAAAATAATAATGTTAATATGCATCTCCTCGTGAAGTAAACATTATTTTATTTTGCTTCTGACACTTATGGATAGACAATTTAATAATAAATATTTCGTAATTATTTTTTTTTTTCAAAAGACCCAAATTTTATTTTTTATAGATTTTATTCTAAAATTTAGACGTATTTACTACTGTGCGGGGTATTGTAGAATGGTGCAGCAAAGATGGAAATAATGCTCAAGGTTATTTGGTCAGGGTAGCGCCTTAAGCTCTGATGTGCGCTTACCTGTTTTGTTATAATCTTTCTACAACACCTATCCTTGTACAGGTTTTGCTGGAAGAGATCTCTTAAGGAAATAATTACACCTATGTACATAGTTTAAAGTATCTTCACGCCCATATCCCCGAAGGAGTAGGCAGAGGTACAACAAGTGCACCCACGATTAGCCGAAGATATTTGGTCCCACAAATGTAATAGGTGGCAAGCCTATCGCCAACCGGGCACTTTCCAATCCCGGGCAACTTTGTGTTTCTCATAAAACTGAAAAAAACACTTTTCTTATGTGCCCGACCCGGGAATCGAACCCGGTACCTCATGTGGTCAATGCCAACGCCGGACCACTAGACCACAGAGGAGACATAGTTTAATTCATATAATATTTGAGTATAGATATATTTTTTGCACATGAAGAGTTAAATAAATAAATAAATGTAAAATGACACACTGCCAGCATTACAGAATTCATTCACAAGACTTGGTGCATGTAATTCGTGAATTTAGTGGGATATTTTTAAACGCATATTTTTATATTATCTTGTAATAATTTTACAATAAAAGTTAAAACGCACTTTCATTTCAATATTTAGTCCCTAATTTTAAAATTTAACCGCACCTTTAAACGTTTCCCTGTGTAAGTTAGAAGCTACCGTGAGTTATTTTATAAAAAGTAACATTCACTTGTCGAAAATTAAATATCAAAGAGCTCGTTAAACGTTAAAAGTATTTCACAGCCAAGTAAACTTTAAGTGAAACCCCTGTAATGTGTTCGCTAGAGAGTTATATTTCAGAAATCCAAGCTCATCTTCATCTCGGCGGAATAAACCGTACATCGAAGATGAATAAATCTAGTCCCGATAGACTTCATTACTACGGTTTTCTGTTTGTACCCATTACTGTATTTTAAAACTTATTTATTTATGTTCACTGTATGGGTGCACTTTAATAAATTGTGATCTGGGATACTTGTGTTTTCTTTATGTCACACTAGAGGCACTAGAGCAAATAAATAAGCTTTTCAGATAGAAAATATAACTATTGTTTATAGATTTATTTCACCTGTCGCTAAATCAGTAACAGTTTCCCTGTGTTAGTCCCGGGCTCCTTTGAAGATATAGGCCTATAGGCGATGGTTGGCTCTTTCCATCAGGAGACCCATCTGCTTGTTTGTTATCTTATGATATAAAAAAATTGAGCCTTAAGTAAGATCTATACCAATTGGCTCGCCTCGGCCCGTGCCATAACGGATACGTACGTTTACTTGTACTATTAAAAAATGTGTATTATTTTACCTAATGGAAGCAACTTGGATTTAAAAGTCTTAGATGGGACACGAAGGAGCAGTGTAAAAATTGCCGGGTCATGGCAGAACATTGTTAGGGAAACACTGGTATCTATTTCAATAATAAAATCGTAGGAAAGTCAATGTATGTCCGGGGTCATCTGCACTGCATGGATTTACTTCAAATTTTGCATGAACATTATTAACAGGCCGGGTTAACATATAGGCTACATATTATCACGCTATCACCTACGGGGGAGGAGTTGTGTGGAGTAAACGAAGTCCGCGCGAACGAAGCCGCGTACAAGAGCTAGTATGTAATAAAAACCTCATACGTTTTAATATAGTTTATGTTCCATTCTAGGGGGTGTGGTAGCCAGTTAACTTCGGTCTAACATTTGAATTTAATTAATTTATTTTAATTTTGCTCAGCTACTTCATTATAATAGTTGGCCCGTTCAACTTATATCATGCGATTCTAAGTTTGAATTCTGTGTCAAAATATTATTGGATTTTTGCATAGGATTATTGTATCTTAAAAAATATTAGTGTCGCCTCTTTGATGTAGTGGTCCGGTGTCGGAGTTGACCACGTGAGGTCCCGGGTTTAGTTCCCTGGTCGGACAATTTAAAAAAAGTGGATTTTCAGTTTTCTGACAAAAACAACATTGCCCAGGATTAAGTATCTTCGACTAATCGTAGGTGCACTTATAGTACCTCTGCACACCTCTTAGGGGTACGGGCGTGAAGATAGTTTTGAAAAAATATTAGTAGCAGTGCATAGCCTGGTCGAAGTATGTTAACACTTGGAAAAACAGGTATGCCTGTAAGCCCGTTTGTTAATTATCGTTAAAGTTTACGAACAGATTACCCAAACAGCCAGCTGACAAACAAATGAATTATGATGAACTAAAGTCGTATTTTTAATATTAACTTCATTCTGCTTCCCGTATACAGGAATCATCGTAGTATATTTTTCAGAGCTCTAAAATAAGCTATGTTATTATAAAATTTCGAAAATATCGTAATATAAAAGTACGCAAATATGTCTATAGACATATTTGACCAACATTGCAACTTGCTGCTCGTTATGTCGCTTTATGTCGTACTAGCTGACCCGCGCAGCTTCGCCCGCGATTTTATTAATAAGTCGTCCAAATAGCTCTTAATAAAAATTTCATCCCCTATTTCAGCCCTCCAGGGACTGATTTTTGAAAAAAAATTAGCTTATATTTGACCCGGGATCTTCAACTATATCCATCCCAAATTTCATGAAAATCGGTCCAGCGGTTTAGCCGTAAAAGCGTAACAGACAGACAGGCAGACTCGCATTTATAATATTAGTAATATGTGTAAATGTTCGATAATACGACTTTAGGTTTCGAATCTTTTTATTCGACGCTTTATTATTTAAAACAAACAAAATAAAATTGTTAGGACAGATAATATCTAGAACAAATATTTATATCTTTTTCATATATTGTGGTCTAGTGGTCCAGCGTTGGCGTCGACCACATGAGGTCCCGGGTTCGATTCCTGGGTCGGGCACATAAAAAAAAGTGTTTTTTTCAGTTTTCTGAGAAATACAAAGTTGCCCGGGATTGGAAAGTGCCCGGTTGGCGATAGGCTTGCCACCTATCACATTTGTGGGTCCAAGTATCTTCGGCTAATCGTGGGTGCACTTGTTGTACCTCTGCCTACCCCTTCGGGGATATGGGCGTGAAGATACTTTTCTTTTTTTATATATTTAGCATCGTCATGTATTTGTAAATTTAATACTAACGAATTAAGAAATTAAATAAAAATGTTAATCCTGCCACAATAGCGTCATTGCTTGATATTGTCGTGTTGCGGGATAACTTAAACGGTAAACTTATACATCAAGACCCCGCTACAAGGATAGCAACGCAAAATTAATATCTTTACTGCCTATAGGTGGTGGTTGTCTCTTTCCATCTGGTGAGCTAGCTAATTTTTTTTATCTCATACTATATAAAAGACCTTATAATGTTATAATATTACATTTACAACATAAATTATATAGTCGCCTCTATGGTGTAGTGATCTGGCGTTAGCGTTGACGACATAAGGTCCCGGGTTCAATTCCCGGGTCAGGCAATTAAAAGTATGTGTTTTTTTCAGGTTTCTGATAAAAATAATGTTTCCCGGGATTGGAAAAATTCCAGTTAGCAAATGGCTTGCCATATATCACATTTATGGGAACCGTAAAAGTATCTTCGGCTAATCGTGGGTGCACTTGTTGTACCCTGCCTACCCTGCCAACTCCTTCGGGGATACGGGAATGAAGATACTTTTTTATATAATAAATTGTCTTTGTCTATACTTACGTAGACATTCTGTATTCCTCGTGTTAGTTCCGGGGTCCTTTGTAGAATAGACCAACTGCCGTTTTGCCATGCAGCTCGTAAACGGCGACCGATTGGCTATGCGAGTCACTACCATCGTGGCTACTAGATGGTAGAGTTCTGCATTGTCTCGCCCGGGTCTAATACCACCGCCTTACCTATTTCTGCCGCAATAGCGTCAATGCTTGTTACTGTCGTGTTCCGGTATGGAGGGTAAGGTAGCCGGTAAACTTATTCATATGGCATTACACCCTGACTACGCAATCAACGGGGCTCGGGTTCGATCCCCGACGGGGACAAGCATTTGTGTGATGAGCATAAATGTTTGTATTTCCGGGTTTGGGTATTTATGATATATATTCTAGTATTTATATATGTATTTCTATGTATTAGTATCGTTGACTAACACCCATAACACAAGCAAATAATTTGCTTACTTTGGGGTTAGATCAGTAAGTGTAATTTGTCCCGTGAATATTTATTTATTTATTATTATTTATTTGTTTATTTATAGGCGATGGTTGACTCTTTCCATCAGGAGACCCACCTGCTTGTTTGCTATCTTATGATATAAAAAAAAACAATCTAATGTTACACAACAATTTTCGTAACAATACAACCTTCACAAAACTGAAATAAAGATAAAAGTTTCTCTTAAACGCGGTTAAAAGTTACAAACAAAAAGAACGTATTAAAACCTTTTTACGTTTCCTACTCGAGTAAAAATAACACCATCACTTCCAGTGGATATTCGACGCTACGATTAACACGTAATGCTACGAGATGAGCTACTTGAGCGCTACAGTACTCTACAAGGCTACGTGACGACAAACTTGTTACGAAATTCTAAGATTGTGTGCTACGAAAATAAACATATGTTTGGCCTCATTTCTCATATGACATTTGTTAGACTTGATAATGATATAAAAGACATAATTTGCAACATGAATAATGTTTACATTAATAGTGCAGGAAAAACCTTTGTACTTCTTTTTAAAGCAATAACGCGATTGACGGAGTAAAAATTTTATCTTTATATTGCGGGGAACTGAAAAACCTCTACCAAGAAATATATTAAGTTAATTCAAGTGAGATACATGATAATACACACACTCCGTTTACCCCGTATTGGTTAGGGTTCCATTGCAAAATAACCTTCTGCCGTTCTGTCAGGTAGTTCGTAAGAGGCAAACAATTTTCTATGCGAGTCATTTTTTTTTTTATTTCATAATATAGCAAACAAGCAGGTGGGTCTTTTAATGGTTAGAGTCAACCATCGCCGCATCGAAGGTGTTAATGGTGCGTTGCTATGTTGTGGCGAGGTCTTATGCCACATGCATAAGTTTACCGGCTACCTCACTCTCCAAACCGGAACACAACAGTGACAAGCACTGACGCTATTGTGACAGGAATAGGTAAGGCGGTGGTACCTGACCCGGGCGAGACAATGCAGGACTCTACCACCTAGTAGCCACGATGTTAGTGACTCGTATAGCCAATCGGTCGCCTTTTACAACCTGCCTGGCAGAACGGCAATTGGCCTATTCTACAAAGGAGCCCGGGACCAACACGGGGAATATAATTTTATGTTTAGTCAGGCAAAAAAGCAGCCTATTTTGCTCCCTAGTCTTGAATATTATGGCTGTTAAATTATATTTTTAATTTCGGGCAAGTAGTTTTCGAGTTTATTCATTACAAAAAAAAAAACGAATATGGAATATGGCCTTGTCTATATCTGTCGCAATGGCGTCAGTGTTTGTCATTGTCGTTTTCCGGTTTGAAGGGTAAAGAAGCAAATAGACTTATGCATGTGGTAAAGCCAATACACGAATAGCAACGCATTTCTCTATAGTGTCTGTAGAGAAATAATTTTCTCTTTTCAATAGTAGAGCCAAATTGATTGCTATCTTATGATACTTACATGATTTACATGATTTTTATGTATGTATCAATAATCTATAATAGAATGTATACAAGAATATATAAATGCCCCCCGTGTTGGTTCCGGGCTTCTTTGCAGAATAGACCAACTGCCGTTCTGCCAGGCAGGTCGTAAAAGGCGACCGATTGGCTATGCAAGTCACTACCATCGTGACTACTAGGTGGTAGAGTTCTGCATTGTCTCGCCCGGGTCTGGTACCACCGCCTTACCCATTCCTGCCGCAATAGCGTCAGTGCTTGTCGCTATCGTGTTCCGGTTTGGAGGGTAAGGTAGCCGGTAAACTTATGCATGTGGCATTAGATCTCGCCACAAGATAGCAACGCACCATTAATACCTTTGGTGTCTATAGGCGATGGTTGACTCTTAGCATCAGGAGACCCATCTGCTTATTTGCTATCTTATGATATAAAAAAAAAATGCGTGTACAGTGGGGTGCAGAACATATATTAAGTGATAAATTTATGTCGTAGGATCTGCTAACCTTAATCAGGAGCCATGGACCCATCTGTTTGCTTGCTATCTTATGATAAAAAAAATTGAGCCTTAAGTAAGATCTATACCAACCGGCTCGCATCGGCCCGCGCCATAACGGATGCGCACGTATGCTGCGCAAGTCATACGCGTGCCGCAGATTGGATTTGATCAACTCGCTGCACTGCTATTTTCTATTCATGAACGGACCAAAACTTTGCAACGGGGCCCTCCAAAATAAAGATAGAAGGGTAAAATAGCAAGTAGAATTATGCATAGTAGTTATGTATATGGTAGTCATACCCCCACACGAATAGCAACGCATCTGTCTATGGTGTCTATAGAGCAATAGTTGTTTCTTTTCAATAGCAGATCCTGATTGTTCACTATCTTATGATAGTTAGATATTTCACATGATTTTTATGTACATATTAGGAATCTTGAAAAACTTTAAAAACAAAAACAAAAATATCGACACGCCAGAGATTTAACCTGCGACCGTCTCCCTACAGCTGGGACGCTCTACCATTGGGCTAGTGTCGACAGGCTCGAAGTGGCGAAATTCTTCTTTGTTATATGATCGATTACGTAGATCTATCGACACTAGTTCATTGTTAGAGCGTTCCGGCTTTGGGGAGACGGTCGAAGGTTCAATACCTGTGTGTCGATATTTTTCTTTGTTGTTTTTAAAGTTTTTCAAGTTTTTCCAAGCACGGGGTAAGTGCTATAACACAAAAATAAATATTCACGGGACATATTACACTTATAGATCTAACCCCAAAGTAAGCAAATTATTCGCTTGTGTTATGGGTGTTAGTCAATGACACTAATACATAGAAATACATATATAAATACTAGAATGTATTTAATAAACACCCAAACCCGGAAATACAAACATTTGTGTTCATCACACAAAATGCTTGTACCCGTCGGGGATCGAATCCGAGCCCCGTTGATTGAGTAGTCTGGGTCGCTAACCGCTCGACCAACGGGGCGGTAAAAAAAATAGTAAAGATTATAAAAATATACTCGTAACAGATAAATTATAGTTATTAATGAAAACATTTACTTTCTTAATTGTAGTTAGTTTTCTATTATTAACTTTCTTTCTAATCAATCTATATTAATATTATAAATGCGAAAGTTTGGATGGATGTTTATTACTCAATGACGTCAAAACTATTATGCTGATTTGGCTGAAATTTGGCGCACAGGTAGATGATGACCTGGAATAGCACAAAGACTACTTATTATGCTGGAAAAATGAGATGGTTCTGCAGAATTCACAAAACATTTTATAATGCAGCGCGCTGCGCGGTGCAATAATAATTGGTATATGGGTAATAACCCATACTAATATTATAAATGCGAAAGTAACTCTATCTGTCTTTCTGTCTGTCTGTCTCTTCTTCACGCCTGAACCACGACTTGAATAAAATTTGGTACAAGCACAGTTTGAGACCCGAGAAAGGACATAAGATATTTTATCTTTTTTTTATCACGGATATCTCATGGGATCGGAAATAATGCGGGTGAAACCACGGGACTGTCTATATCTTAAACCACTGTAATAAGGAGTTGGCTACTTTATTTTTGAAATTTTTCTACTCGAACGAAGTGGCAAGTCACAGCTAGAATAATATAAGTTAAACGTGTGGCATAATAGATTTTTCACGGTGTGTGTATGTGTGAGTGTATATGTATACATCTATATATATATATATATATATATATATATATATATATATATATATATATATATATATATATATATATATATATATATATATATATATATATATATATATATATATATATATATATATATATATATATATATATATATATATATATATATATATATATATATATATAAATCAATGCCACCTTTCGTTGTAATTTTATAACTCAAGAACAGGCTCACCTATCCAAACCAAATGCTTAGGATTTGTTCGGACTATTTAGTAGGTGGTTTATATGAAGTTTGGACAAAATCGGTAGAGCGGTTCTTCATTTATCACATTTTTAATATTTCACTTTATACGTAGCGAAGTGCGTACCGGGCCGCTAGTGAGTGTATGAAAAATTGTTGTCTATACTTATTTAGATAATGAAAATCTATATTATCTAAAATAAAAAATAAAATCGTACTTTTATATAAACCCCGTTGCTCGAGTGGCAGCGACCCTGACTACGCAATCGACGAGGCTCGGGTTCGATCCCCGACGGGAACAAGCATTTGTGTGATGAGCATAAATTTTTGTATTTCCGGGTTTGGTTGTTTATTAAATATATTCCAGTATTTATTTATGTATTTCTATGTATTAGTATCGTTGACTAACATCCATAACACAAGCAAATAATTTTCTTACTTTGGGGTTAGATCAGTCAGTGTAATTTGTCCCGTGAATATTTATTATTTAATTTTTTTGAAATAATTATTCTGTTAATTAAAACTTGTAGGTACTTACAAAACATTATTTTGTAAAATAAAACTGAGTAAAAAACTATATTATTTTGTTAAATAAAACTTAGCATTAAACTTTGAACACTGAATATCGTCGGCACTTGGTAAAACTCCATGTTAACTCTTATTTATATCGTATTAAAAGCACTTGTACTGTTTTACTTGACTTTTTATTATAAGGTAGTACTGGATACTACCTTCAGTATATATTGTTAATTGTCAAATTGTCAATTGTACTAAACAATAATAACGTTTGCCTTGATGATGCGTTAAAACGCGAAACCGGTTGGTTTTAACAAATAAAAAGTCAAGTAAAACAGTACAAGTGCTTTTAATACGATATAAATATAACTTAACATTAAACTTTATTTTATTTTGTATTATATCAAAAAGCTCGTTAAACAAATATTTCACAGCCAAGTAACCTTTAAGTGAAACCTCTGTAATGGGTAGGCTGGAGAATTGTATTTCAGAAATTTGAGCTCTTCTTCATCTCGGTGGAATAAGCCGTACATCGAAGATGAATAAATCTGATCCCAATAGACCTCATTACGGTCATACTACAGTTTGATGTTTACGTATACCATTAACGTATTTTAAGACATTTTTTATATCCTTTGGTAAGTCGAGATCTAGTAAACAAATACGTGTGTAAAATGTTAGCCTAAAATCTTTTAGACTGTGTTTTTATATCATAAGATAGCAAACAAACTAATAGACCTCCTAATGGGAAGATCCAAACCTCACCTACACACCAGGGATTTAAAAGGTGCTATGAAGCGAGGATGGAATTACAAATGCATAAGTTTTACGGCTATCTTACCCTCCTAATTGGAATACGGTGACGAATAGTACGGACGCTATTGCGGCAAGAATAAGTAAAATTGTTGCAGAATTCTAACTCCTAGTTAGCAGTAAAAGTATCGATGACACGAATTAGTATTTTTTTGCCCAGCAATGAATTAGCTTCTCTATCTTTGAGCGCGATTCGGATGATCCAGAGGGACAACAATCTATAAAAATATATTTAAAAAAAGTATCTTCACGCCCGTATCCCTGAAGAGGTAGGCAGACTGGTAATACCAGTGCATCCACGAATATCCGAAAATAATGTGATAGGTGGCAATCCTATCGCTAATTGTAAACTTATCGAATCCCAGGCAACGTTTTTTTTATCAGAAAACTAAAAAAATATATACATTTTCGATTTGCACGACCCGGGAATCGAACTCATGTGGTCAACAACAACACCGGACTGCATGACCACTTAGGTGACTACTACAACATAATATATTTTATAAATTTATAAAAAGAAGAAAGTCTTTTGATACGTTATACAAAAATGATAAACAATAAATAAATAAATAAATATTCACGGGACAAATTACACTTACTAATCTAACCCCAAAGTAAGCAAATTATTTGCTTTTTTATGGGTGTTAGTCAACGATACCAATACATAGAAATACATATATAAATACTTTTACATACGTAATAAATACCCAAACCCGGAAATACAAACATTTATGCTCATCACACAAATGCTTGTCTCCGTCGGGGATCGAACCTAGGCCTCGTTCATTGCGTAGTCAGGGTCACTCACCACTCGACCAACAGGGCGGTAGGGGCGAGGGGCGGGGTAATGATGGGTTTGACTATAGATCAGAAGTTCGGCATTCGTAGCAATAACCATTATCAATAATTTAATAATAGCAAGGTGTTCCACAATTTGTTTGAATATTTAGTAATTGGAAATTTAAAGGAACAGTTTTAGCTTAGGCCTCGTTTTTTATATCGTAAGATAGCAAACAAGCAGATGGGTCTCCTGATAGAAAGAGTCAACTATCGCCTATAGACACCAAAGGTGTTAATGGTGCGTTGCTATCTTGTGGGTCTAATTCCACATGCATAAGTTTACCGGCTACCTTACTCTCCAAACCGGAACACGACAGCGACAAGCACTGACGCTATTGCGGCAGAAATAGGTAAGGCAGTGGTACCAGACCCGGACGAGACAATGCAGAATAGACATGAGTAGGTGATGCGTGTAATAATAGCCACGATGGTAGTGACACGCATAGCCAATCGGTCACCTTTTATAACTTGTCTGGTAAGCCGTTGGTCTATTCTTCAAAGGAGCCCGGAACCAACACGGGGAAAACCGTGTATTACAAGTAAACATAACATGGTCAGTTGATATATAAACATAAAAACCATCCTATCTAAAATCCTTTAATCCACACAGCTTTGTACGTTATTTTTGCGAACGTGAATCTTTTTTATTGAGCGTATCGCAAACTATCAGATTTAAACGAACAAATTGCGGTTGAAACTACAGTTAGGTTTAAATTGCCGACGGGAACATCACTATTACTGGGTTATTGAACATTGAAATGAAATTGTTTCCAAAGTCCCAATTCGTGTACGACGGGAAACTTTACCACGTCGCATCGCATGCGGGTGTGATATACAAACTACAGACAACGTACTTCGGTTTTTTTCTATATATTACAAGACAGCAAACAAGCAGATAAGTTTCCTGATGGAAAGCGTTAACCATCGCCTATAAACACCAAAGATGTTAATCTTGTGGCGAGGTCTAATGCCACATGCATAAGTTTACCGGCTACCTTACCTTTAAAACCGGAACACGACAATGACAAGCACTAACGCTATTGTGACAGGAATAGGTAAGGCAGTGGTACCAGACCCGGACGAGACAATGCAGAATAGACATGAGTAGGTGATGCGTGTAATATCACAAAAGTAATATCACTCGGAAAGGTGATGCAACATCACACATCACACTAGCGTTTCAACCATCATACATTACTTCATTCATCACTTGGTACAGTTCGGTTAGTGTGGTTTCTGGCCGTATCACATATTATACTACCAAGAGAAGAGAGTGGTGCGCAACGTGCGGGATATATGCAACTGGCAGTAAAACTCAAATAAATCGAATAATACCGAGATCGTTGGTTCGACCTGGGAGAACGGGTATACGAGTATGTTAAGTATGTTAGTCTGTTTTGAATTTGAAACGTTTAGTGATAACAATTCGGTTCATATTTGTATGTACATCTTACTAATAATAAAAATTAGTTCACGTAGGTACTACGCAATTACTGTTTGCAATTTAGTTAAATACATTTTAATTGTTCTGTGTGTCGCACGTCGTTTGTTTTGCGCATCGTGGTCTAGGGGTTAGACTACTCGACTAAGACTCTGAAGTCCCGGATTCGATCATCGGATCGGGCAAAAGTATTATTGAGGTTTTTCTCGAAAATCTAAAATCTCAGTAGCAGCTTGGAGTCGGGCGGATGGTGTGCCAACCAATAAACTGATGAATGGTGGTGAAGTAGACGTTTGCTTTATTCTGCTTACCCCACATAGGTACCGGCGTGATGATACTTTTAAATCAGGTACCTAGATGAAATGAAAATTTTATTATAACACTACGATTAATATAATCGTAATGTTATAATAAAACTTTCAATTAGACTAAAACTATAGTCAGTTAGTGTTTGAAAAGAAATAGATACTCAGAGTGTAATGACTCCCAGTTCGCACAAAAAGCGATGCATTCATCACATGCAATGCAAGATAATAAACGCTACTCGAACCTCGAGGTGATATTTCCTTAAGGTGATGTGATGAGTAATGAGTGATGTTTGCGGGTGATATTACTTTTTCAAAGGTGATGTGTGATGTTGCATTACACTTCAAAGTACCGTTTTGCGCCTATCTAATACAGAACTCTACACCTAGTAGTCACAATGGTAGTGACTCGCATAGCCAAACGGTCGACTTTTACGACCTGCCTGGCAGAACGGCAGTTGGCTTATTCTTCAAAGGAGCCCGGGACCAACACGGGGGAGAATTGATTGATTGGTTAAAACATAATGATGACTATATTATGGCTGTCTCGTGGTCTGGAATATAGCTTATTCGGCTCAGATAATGAGGTATCGGGTTTGATCGCCGAGTCGGGCAAGTGCTGTTGAGGTTTTTTCGAGATGTTTCTCGATAATCCAAAATCTCAATAGCAGCGTCGATGGTGCGGTACTACGGATTAAATGGATACGCCTATCAAGACAATTTCGTAGGTTGTCAGCGTAGCTTGTATTCACTCATAGAAATACGGAGTTATACTACTTATCGATTAAATAAAATCGTAACTCCAAGCGTAACTTATAAACCTTCTCATTCGGTACGATTAAATAGTTACAACACGGTTTATTTAAATTTTTTCACAATATAATTTTTTCTTTTTTTTTATTTTCGATAGGGAAGCGCTTGACCACGATCTCGCCTGATGGTAAGCTAAGATGAGGCCTTGGATAGAACGCGCTTCCCTAGAAGGTACCTGTTCACTCTTGAAGATCCCCAGATTGTACTCGTCGGGGAACACAGACTCAGGAAGCATGTTCCAGTCCTTTTCGGTTCGGATGAAGAATGAAATAATATATCTACAAAAAATACTTTTGACAAATGATAGGAGCGTTTGCTAATATGCACAGTAACAAGTTTCCTGCCCAATGCCGTGTCTATTAGTAATCCTGTGGTCTGTGTGTGTTACTAATCGATATTTCCAATTACGTAAAGCCATCGGTTCAGGCTATTGCTAGAAATAGTCTATAATTATTATCTTATTATGGTGAAATGCGGCGATGGCGGTCACCACTTTTCTCGCCAATCGACAAACCTGAGGACAGGGGTAAATAGAATGTCTGTAGTCTTTACTCTGACTACCCCGCAAGACGCAATCGCGATCAAAATCAATCACCGTTCGTAAACAATTAACTATGCGCCGTGCGCGGGCGTACATACTAAACATTTTTATTTGAAAACTAGGATTTTTATATATAAGATCAGGTCAGAACTTAAGTACCTATTTTTAACTTCCCACAACGTACGTTTTTTTTATTTTTTTATAGAAGGGGCAAACGGATAGAAGGCTCACCTGATGGTAAGTGATTACCGCCGCCCATAGACAACTACAATACCAGGGGTCTTGTAGTTGCGTTGCCGGCTTTTTAAGAATGAGTAGGCTCTTTTCTTTAAGGCCTCTAAGTCGTATCCGTTTGGGAAAAAATCTGCCGATAACTCGTTCCACATAGGAGTAGCGCGGGGCAAAAAATGCCTCGAGAATCGTACGGTTGTGGGCTTCTAGACATCGAGATGGTGAGGATGAAACTATGAATTTTGTCGCGATGTCCGATGGTGAAATTCGGCGGCAGGAATTAATCCAAACAGTTCCTTGGAACATTCCCCATAATACAGTCGATAAAAGATGCAGGCAAAAATCGAGCTTTCACGACATCTCCACGTTTTGAGGTCTTAGGAATCTTTTCCGACTCATTTCACGATAACGTCAGTATGTCTGTATGTATGTGTGTATGTGTGTGTATGTAAACATCTCAAAACTTTCGAACGCCTGGACCGATGGAAACGCGGTTAATGGCATTCGATTGGATTCTATTTAACTTAGATTTCTTGAAAAGTTGAACCAAATTTTCTTTGGAGATTTTGAGAAATTTTGAAAAAACCTCAAAAAAATGTTTAGAGAAACAGTATATTTTTAATATAACTTCCAGATTTATGTGCCGATCGAGTACAAAACTAATCAGCTCTATTCCTAAAAGAACTACGTCTAATACACAAATTTCATCACAATCAGTTTATCCGTTTGGAAGCAATCGTTGACCGAAAATTTTGAAAAAAGTGTTTTTTGATATAATTTCGAAATTTTGCAACTAATCATTTTTTGGTAGTCTACGATATTTTAGTACTAAAAAAACTACATCGAATGCAGTTTCAATACTCACAATTAGATCTAATTTTCAAAAAACTACAGTTTTTCAAATATTAAAATTACGTCGTTTTTAGCAAACTTATTTAATATTTTTGAAATAACACCGATCGTTTTAAAAATTTCATCAGCTTTTCTCCTTTAAAAACTGTATTAAATACTGTTAATTGGATAAAAATCAGTCAAATTGTTTGAGATTTATCAATGACGAAAATTTTTGAAAAAAATATTTAATTGACACTGCTTCGAAATTTTGCAACCTATCAATTATTAGGTAAAGGAATATTTTAGATCTCAAAAATTGGGATGATGACATTCGAAAGATTAAAATCGATCATCATTTCCAAAATATACAGCTTTTCAAAAATTACTGCCATTTTTAGCATATGTTTGAACTGAAAAAATCTATACTTTATAGTTTTCACTCTTTTGAGCTTAAAATACCTTAATTTAGCGGGATGTTCCAGGAATGGTCTTCAGGGTCAACCATTTATCAATGTTTTATACAAATTTGCTATTAGAAACACCCTTCTTCAGTATTTACAATCTTTTCCAGTCATGTATAAGAAAATAGCAAATAAGCGGATACCTATCCTGATGGAAAGATATAACCATCGCCTATAGACATAAAATATGATAATATTACGGTGTTAACCTTGTGGCGTAGTCTTAATGTCACATGCATAAGTTTAGCGGATACCTTATCCTCCAAACCAGAACACAACAGTGACAAGCACGCACTGCTGCACGCAAGCACAAGTTGATGGTATCAGACCTGGGCAAATCAATGGAGAATCTACCACCTTGTAACCACGATGGCAGTAATTCGTATAGTCATTTACCTCTTACAATCTGCCTGGCAGAATGGCACACGATTTATTCTTCACAGAACAACATGGGGAGATGTGTAGACATCGTTTACCTCTTACGATGTCTGGCAGAATACCAGAAGGTCAACTTTTCAAAGGCGGCACGGACTATTGCGGGGATAATTAATGAGTTTTCCAAATTTACAGTCAGTGTCTTGTATCAATACTATTAAGTATTGTTTTTTCTAAACAGAGAAAATCTACTTACATTTTATTCTGTCTATCTCTTGCTGTCTCCTGAAAAGGGAGAGAAACTGGATGTATTTTTCTACTCCTCTTACATGCTTCTGATTTATTTCGGTGCGGATTCCAAGACAGCTTAGCTTTTCTCCAGGGCACCCTGAACTCGCAACTTAGTGGTTATGAAAACGGTTGCCGCTGTTGATTCTGGTTTACAAAAGCTACAGGGAGCGGTGGGAATGAGAGGTGGGCCAATTGCCCCACTAAATAACATTTCATTCAATCATGAACATCAAATTCAATCGAAATCGAACCGGAGACATAAGAATCTAAACCAAATAGGCTAAGCGCCAGACTAACGAAGCAGTAAATAAAATATTGCTTCAATATATATTCATTCCATCACCGCATGTAGTAAATGATGACTTGTCAATTTTAGCCGTAAATAATGTAGGGGAATATTCACATTATATTTCATGCATACATGATTTCACAGACAAATACACGACGTGTATCAATTTGATATAATTCACAATTTTATTTGCGTTGATTTATTTAGAGTTATCTTAAAATATACAAAACTCCCTTCAGTACGGAAAGGGGTTTTGTATATTTTAAAATAGCCAATAAGCAAATGGCTCTGACAGTGACGAGCACTGATGCTATTGCGGCAGGAATAAGTAAGGAGATGGTACCAGACCTAGCATCTAAAATTTATACCCGGAAATATAATGTTTAGTACTTACCGAGTTGAAACGTTTATATTGTTTAATCCGTGGTCTAGACAGTGAAGCTGTATTGTATCTGGAGGCAACACTTCTAATACCTACTTAAAACAAAACTTTGAATACTGCTGTCATCTTCAAGTCTCACCCTCCCTTTCTAACACAGCTGTATAAAAAGAGACGGAGAGACCTCATAGACAGAGATATAACGTAAGTATATGTTTCAAGTGATTAATCCGAGTGCTAGCTCCACCTTTACTTAATACTTCATGGTACAGACTAACACAATGATAGTTAGAATATGTCTAGACAATATGAATTGATGAGAACAGTTCACCGTCGCTAATATCAGCTTGTCACGTGTGATATATAACCTGGGCAATAGCTATGGTCATCAATTATACGTTATAATTACTAGAATAATGACTTGGGAAATACTTGATAGCCCGATAGGTGACTTTCTGTATATCTATATTTAATATATCTATATAAATATGATAAATGCGAAAGTTTAGATGTTTGGATGGATGGATGTTTGTTGCTCAATCACGCAAAAACTATTGAACGGAGTTGAATGAAATTTGGCACACAGGTAGATGATGACCTGGAATAGCACATAAGCTAATTTTTATCTCAGATTAAGTTTTTCCCGCGGGATTCACCAAAAACTTTTATAATGTAGCGGGCTGCACGCTGCAGCTAGTTACTGAATAATTTTTACGCATTGATATTGTTTACTATCACTTATATATAAAGCAAATAGTTTGCTTCCTTTGAGATAAGATTAATTCATGTAATTTATCCAGTGACATTTACTTACTTCTTATTTAATTATGTGTAGTTTTTTGGTACGGCTTATAGCCTTAATGGCTTGATAGTTTAGCTCGAGATGTCGTTAGAATGTCTTAACATTGGGTATATTAAAACAATGCAAGCTTAAATAGTTCATTGCAATATAATTTTGTTTTACATTATAAAAGTCCAAGCAGCATTGATTACTAAAATCCAGATATCCTGATAGTTCATTTCCATGCTGATCTTACGAAAAGACTTAAATATTTAACATCATCAAAACAAAAAAAAGGATATTATAATACAAATAATTTTAAAATATTGCTAATATTTATGTATGACATCCTAGATATGATTTTACAGACCTGTGATGATATTCGATTTAAAAAACTAATCAGCAATTCGTGTAGGTGTTAGTTACTAATAGGTAGTAGTAATATCTTTATGCCCGTATCCCCGGAGAGATAGGCATAGGTACATACATATATATATATATATATATATATATATATATATATATATATATATATATATATATATATATAGGTACATAGGAGATAGGTAGGTAGGTCATTAGATGAAGATAGTAGAAGATAATAGGTAGTAGTAATATCTTTATGCCCGTATCCCCGGAGAGATAGGCATAGGTACATACATATATATATATATATATATATATATATATATATATATATATATATATATATATATATATATATATATATATATATATATATATATATATATATATAGGTACATAGGAGATAGGTAGGTAGGTCATTAGATGAAGATACTTAGTCATAAGTCATAGGTGGCTAGCTTATTGGAAGCCGGAACCTCATGTGCTTAACGCCGACACCGGGACACTATACCACAAAGGCGATACTATTTAGCGTAAGTGAAGCCTGAGTTTTTTATGAAAGGTGTAAAATGTTCGTTATTGATTTTTAATGCCTATTGATTTCACAATACCCCGTGCGTTGTTAACTCGACCGTACGTCTGCACTGTTTCGTCGGCTCCTAACTCGTCTTAATAGAGATAATACAAGAAAGGTACTTTCTGTGAAAATTACTCTTTTCATTTCTCTTAGTATTACCGCGCATTATTGGCATTAATTTCTTTGATAACAGTGAATTCTAGTGGTACTGATGAATATATATGTGTTTAAGGACAATCTGTGCTATATATATATATATATATATAGCGAAGATAATTAGCGATTGGAGTAGGAATTTGGTACTAAATTTAGCTGAGTATTGACTGTGAAAATTACTTTTTTATTCTACTTGGTATTATTACCATAGTCTATGACACTTCTTTTTTACATTGTGGTATTACCGCATATTACCTTTAATTTCATTGATAACACATGCTTGTAATACTGACTACTGTACAGGTTGACTGTGATAAACTACATACTGAAGGAGAGTATGTCGAGGTTTGGGGAGGGAGGTTTCGTGGTTTTTTTATTATCAGCATCTACAAAATAAAATTATGTGGCAAATTATATGATTGGTAGTGACGGTAATGCTAAAGGCAAATGCGTTCATTAAATTACATAGAATCCTCAACATTTAATACTTTTAAGCGCTTGGCTGCATTTAGCAAGAACAAGTAATAAGGAAGACGTTCTCAGTCGCTGCACGAAAGCACTTTAAATTCCATTGTAAGGCGGAAATGCGTCAACATTGTTTAGCGACGTTTAAGGCCATTGTAAAACTTTTGGAAGCGTAGTTTGGTTTCAAGTTAATTTAAGCACCTGTTTTCTGAACATGCTGAGTATTCTAAATCATGAATAGCCGAAAGTTGAGCTCGATGTAATGGTAAAGTTTGAGAAGGCTTCTTAGCCATAAATTACGTGGAGTTAAAAAATAGGGCGGGAATATTGGATATTTTTTGGTAAAAATGACAGACGTTTATTTTCAAGAATAGAGCAATAAAAATAATAATGTAATTAGAATGATATTTTAAAATTACACAATAAATCATGAGACAATGCTGAACTCTACCACCTAGTAGCCACGATGGTAGTGACTCGTATTACCAATCGGTTGCCTTTTACGACCTGCCTGGTGGAACGGCAGTTGGCCTATTTATATATTCAAAGGAGCCCGGGACCAACACGAGGTAATGAGTGCATTCTGTCATGTATGTTACATCACAATATAGTGTGTGTAATGTTTATTTTTAATAATTTTATGTATTTCTAATGAATATTATTTCAAAATATTAGGTATCTGCATCCTCCACAATGTTAACTTTGTCAATGCCAAATTTTATACTCCACCGTTCGCTTTAAGTTCTTAAAAAGGAGTACAAAATTTTTCCTTCATGTTTTAATATATAAATAAATATTACACACACTGCTATTCAGTTGACATACATAATAAAAAACACATACGTACTACTTCTTCTAGGCATCGAGGTTTGACTCCATATTCTTCATTCGAACTGCAAGGGACTGGAACATGCTTCCTGAATCAGTGTTCCCGACGAGTATAATATAGGCATCTTGAAGAGAAGAGTGAACAGGTACCTTTTAGGGAAGCGCGTTCCATCTTAGGCCGCATCTTAGCTTACCATCGAGATCGTGGTCAAGCGCTTCTGTATCGATAATAAAAAAATACTTTGCTTATGGTTAAAGTTTATTCTCAAACTTGGAAGTTAGAAGATATTTTGTTGTTAGTCCATGATCAATCTCTTGGTCGAATTCGACCAGTGAACGATCGCCATTATATAAAAATACTTCAGAATAGTTATGATTTTACATTACAGCTGTTAGTAAAGTTTATAGCTAAAGCATCGGTTACTATTGACCTAAAAGTTCTGAAATCTAATATACATAATAAATTAGGACGAATACCCTCATTCCTCTACAAGTGTTTTTATATCAGAGGTCATTAAACAAACAGTGTATCTGATGATGGTAAGATATAACCGTTGTCTATGAACACCAAGCATATTACTAGTGCAACATGCATAAGTATACCTTAACTTTCAAAGCTAATCAATTCAGTGACAAACACACTATTATTGCAGGAGATTTCAGGGAATGCCTCACGGCATTGATTGACCAAACTCGGGCAAAATATTGCAGAATTCTACCACCTCTATATTAGATGATATTACCTAGAATTCATGCTCGTTTTTAAGTTTACCATCTTGACTTAAGGCCAGCCAATGCTAATCCCGTCTCAGACCAAAAAAATATATAGGCAGAGTCTCATAATTAAGCAGAGCCGTGTAAATAAATACAACGCTCACGCACACACGCTCAATGTGATTGGGCCTATATAAAAAAAGTAAACGACTTTTATAAAAAATGTTCTTTTTATAGACGAAGGGGCAAATGGACAGGAGGCTCACCTGCTGGTAAGTGTTCACCGCCGCCCATTGACAACTACACTACCAAAGGATTTGTATTTGCGTTCCGGCCTTTTAAGTTTAAATACTGTTTTTCATCATTCAGGTACTAAAATCCTATTCTACACTTTTTATCGTCGGCACTTGGTGAAACTCCATTTAAACACAATATTTGCTAGCTGATCACACTTTTACTGTTTCACAATAAGATAATTATATTTAATTTCCGACCTGTTTCGCTTACACAAGCATCCTCAAGGTATTTACAATAATTATTTATTATACCCTGTAATAATAATTATTGTAAATACCCTGAGGATGCTTGTGTAAGCAAAACCGGTCGGAAATTAAATATAATTATCTTATTGTGAAATAGTACAAGTATCAGCTAGCAAATATTGTACTAAAATCCCAGTTATAAACAAAATAAAAGCAACATTAAAGGTAACCGATACTGATGGGAAATCTCGTCAAAAGTCACATGCTGTTAAACCATTGCAGTACAAATTATATCAATGTGATTGGATTTGCGACCATTTCTGTGGCAATTTCCATCCAAATTGTAATGGATAATGTTTCCGATTGTATCTAGAGAGTTCGATGGAATTAAATTAATTTCATATTATTTGGAGTTGTTTCGTAAATATTAACTGAAATACAAGTGTATCATACTAAAATTATGAATAATATTGTAGTCTGTAACTAAAAATTATATTTCCGTCAATTTCAATGCAAGATAACCTAAAATCGATAGTCTTAGTGACGGGATGATGATTGTTGATTGTAGATTGACTGTAGAGATTTTTGATATATTATTCATTGATATAAAAACCCAAGATACACTATCAGTCTCAAAAACGTCCTCTAAACTTGAGCGCAAAATTTTAAATTGTGCGCTCATTTCAAATAGGATCGCGTCGTTTGCGATAATCATTTTTATTACTTTTTGTACATTGCTTTGTAAAAATAATTATAAATTTTAAGCTTAGGGTTGGATATGCAAAATATTTCATTTTTGCTATTTCTATAACTACTTGTGTCATTGACGTGTATAATATATTATAATAATAATATTATATATATAATATTATATAACCCTATATATAATATTATAAAATAATATTATATATAGGGTTGGATATGCAAAACATTCATTTTTGCTATATCTATAACTACTTGTGTCATTGACGTGTATAATATATTATAATAATAATATTATATATATAATATTATATAACCCTATATATAATATTATAAAATAATATTATATATAGGGTTGGATATGCAGAACATTCATTTTTGCTATATCTATAACTACTTGTGTCATTAACGTATATATATATATATATATATATATATATATATATATATATATACATATACATATCCAACCCTAAGCTCAAGATTTATAGTTATCAAGACTTGTGTGAAATGAGTGTCAGTTTTGTTCGGGACTGTGCATCTTGGCTTTTTTAAATCAATGATAATAATACGCTGTTTTATAAGATCCATCGGCAGGTTACCCGTTCACTCCCATGATGATTCAGACTCTCTTTGAAGATTTGGTCTCTCAATAGCTTAAAATTGGCTATACGAGTTATTGCTATCGTGACGACGGGGCGTTGCGAGATGCGTTGCTTTCTGTTAGGCGATTGGGAAATGCCACATGCATAAGTTTACTGGCTACCTTACTCTCTAAACCGGAACGCGATAGTGACAAGCACTGTCACTATTGCGGCGACAAATAGATAAGGTGGTGGTGCCAGACCCGGGTGAGATAATGTAGAGCTCTACCACCTAGCAGTCACGATGTTAGGTGATATATTTATAGCCAATTGTTCGTCTTTGAAGAACTCCTTATTAGAATGGCAGGTAGCCTATTTTTCAAAGGAAGCCCTTTCTGTCTGGCAGGTCGTAAAAGGTAACCCATTAACTATACGTGGCGCCACCATCATGACTACTAGGTGGTAGTGTGCCGCAATAGCGTCAGTGCTCGTCACTGTCATGTTCTGGTTCAGAGGGTAAGGTAGTCAGTAAACTTATGCATGCGGCATTATGTATAATAACGCACTATTAACACCTTCAGCGTCTATAGGTGACGTTCCACTTTCCATCAGGATAGTCCAATGTTTGTTATCCTATGATATAAAGAAAATCACACAAATGCTTGTCTCTGATGGGAATTGTGACAAAAAAATCCCCATTCTTTTCCCCGTATGGGTCCCGGGCACTTTTTAAGAATAGGCCAACTGCCGTTCTAACAGGCTAGTTGTAAAAGGCGACCAATTAGCTATTCAACTAACTACCATCGTGGCTACTCTTCGGTGGAGTTCTGCATTGTCTCGCCCGGGTCTGGTACCACCGCCATATCTATTCCTTCCGCAATAGCGTCAGTGTTTGTCACTGTCGTGTTCCGGTTTGAAGGGTAAACTTATGCATGTGGCATAGGCCTCACCGCAAGATAGCAACGCACCATTAACACCTTTGGTGTCTATAGGCGATGGGTGACTCTTTCCATCGGGAGACCCATCTGCTTTTTTGCTATCTTATGATATAGAAAAAATCATGGAAACCACATAGTATGTAATGTTTGTATGACCACGGCATGACAGTCCAGAGCGTTTTCGCGGTAAATTTAAAATCTAAAATGTGAAATTTTTAGTATAAATGTACGACATTTAAAAAAATAAATAGTTTTTTGTTAATAAACATAATAAGGTAAGGTATTTAAAAAATTAGAAAAACCAAAAATCAAAAATTCACTCAAATTTAGCAATCGATAGATCATCAATTGTGTTGCTTGGTCTACTAATCACTTAATCAGTAAATCGATCAACTGTTTATAACAGATAATTATCCATAAAAATAAATTTCCTTATCTTAAAAAAATTAAAAATATTAGTATATTTCTTGTATAGGATATAAATTTTAGGATTATTTAGTAACAAACATAAAATCTTCCAACAACAGAATTTTTAGCATGCTAATCTGTTAAACAAGGTAAAGGCATATCAAAACAAATAGCTTAGATACCTAAAATGTTTGATTTCCGCCGTTACTCTCACACCTTTAAAAACCTTACCCTTCCATTTAACAAAACAAAAATTGCCTACATATTGAAACTGAAAGCAAACAGAGCCTCTATTGCTGTAAAAACTTTGAAAAATATATACATTTAAACACGGCAATCCAAACAAAATAGGGCCATTACATTGACAAATATATGGCCTCTCAATTTCGTCCCCTCCATTTGATGGAACATTGCCCTAAGAATACTTTACTGGAGCAATAAATTATCCTCCATGTGACTGTGATATTAAGAACAAAAGTTATGAAAGAATAAAAAATTACATAGCCCGCACGCCTTTTTCACATTCCGACCTTAGTAGAATCATGTCATAAATTTTATATGAACATATATTTTTTTACTATGATACGGCAAGCAAAAGAATAAGTTAGCTCACGGTAAGAGATCATCGCTTTTTAGAATAAAGACCCAAAGCTGTTGAAATTCTTTATTCGAACATGGATAGAATATCTTACAGCCCCGTCTAGCATCATCTAGCCTCATCTAGCCTCATCTAGCCTCATTTAGCCTCATCTAGCCTTGACTAGCCCTGTCTAGCCCCATTAAGCCTTGTCTAGCCCCTTATGTTTATACCAAGGGGCTTGTTTCAACTCAGTGTTGTTCAGTTGATGAGAGCGTGGATAAGTTTGCCCCATTCCTTACACTATCTTTAATTTCAGTTGCGTCACAGCAGTTCCATATAAGATTTCGCGAAAATATTTGCAAATTAAATACCTCAAGTTCGTCTTAAGTTATTAAACCATAATAAAGAAAACACAACATGATCATTCATTAAACTGACGTATGGAGGAACGTTAGCTTAATATGATATACAAACACGAACCAGGTCGTGCCTCTAATGATGGATTGGCCCATCACTCATCGTGCGTGATCTATGGATAGCAATGGTAATTAATATTTATTTTAGAAATTTGGTTCTACGCAGTCTGAAATTTGAGCGAAACTATTAATCAAGGCTCAACGTTGTTTTAGTTTAAAGTTACGTTAACTAGAAATAAACATTACTAGATATATTATATGATTTATCTTACCCTACAGTAAGCAAACTAATACTATACGGACTGTAGGAAGCAAGTTGCTGCAATTTTACTGCATTAAAACTTATATTAAGTAGGTTATTAAGATATTTTATAGATTTTTCCCCGTGTTGGTGGCGGGCTCATTTGAAGAATAGGCCAACTGCCGTTCTGCCAGGCAGGTCGTAAAAGGCGACCGATTAGCTATACGAGTCACTACCAACGTGGATACTAGGTGTTAGAGATCTGCATTGTCTCACCCGAGTCTGGTACCACCGCCTTACCTATTCCTGCCGCATTAGCGTCAGTGCTTGTCACTGCCGTGTTCCGGTTGGGAAGGTAAGGTAGCCGACAAACTTATTCATGTGGCATTAGACCTCGCCACAATGTAGCAACGCAACATTAACACTTTAGGTGTCTATAGGCGATGGTTGACTCTTTCCATCAGGAGACCCATCTGCTTGTTTGCTATCTCATAATATAAAAACAAAGTTACTGAAGGCAATTATAATATTTAATTAGTAATGATCATGTAGAAGTATATTCACGCCCGTATCCCCGAAGGGGTAGGCAGAGGTGCAAAAAGTGCACCCACGATTAACCGAAGATACTTGGTCCCACATATGTGATAGGTGGCAAGCCTATCGCCAACCGGGCACTTTCCTATCCCGGGCAACTTTGTGTTTCTCAGAAAACTGGATAAACACTTTTTTTATGTGCCCGACCTGGGAATCGAACCCAGGACCTCAAGTGGTCAACGCCAATACTGGACCACTAGACCACAGAGGCGACAATACCACATGATAATACAAATAGTGATTTTGATATTAATTATGTGAAATAATTAATTTTTAATTCAGTCGACTTTACTTCACATTAATATTTCTGATATTATTTTGTAAGTAATTATAGTTAATTTAAAGCAGAATAAGATTATTTACTAGAAAATACCAAAAAATTAACGAATCCTTTAAGCTACTACTGTTTAAAAAATACTTTGTTTATGTTTATTAAACTGTCAGTGGAAAATGTTACGTCCTGAAGTTGCTTTAAAAGCGAAAGTGGTCGATACATTTAAAATAATGTTGTATATACTTACAATGAAATAAAAGTACTAGTGAGTTTTGACCTAGTTTTCAACGAGTTACTGAAATTTTACATTTTTGAGAAAAGTTAAACAACTTAGCCCGACTCGAAAATCGGACCCAGCACCTGATAATCTGAGATAAATAGTTTAAACCCGACCACGAGGCTAATTATTAACTATTTAAAATATCTATTAATAATTTCGTCAAGGGTTACGGTACTCAATCGAAACCTTACCTAAATTATAAAGCGTAAAAAAAAATAATTTTGAGTCGACAACATATATCCGCAAAATTCTGATTGTCGAGAGAAAAATTCTAACTGGCCATATTTCTTTAAAGGTTACAAATATGTGGTGTAGATGGCGTGAGCATATATTAAAGTATCGTAGAACGGAGCGCAGATTATCGAGAAACTTGATTCTCTTTGTTCATAAAAGAGTAGAAATTAAAAAATAGCAATACTGTAGTGTTGTCTTTATTAAACCAACGGAATAGTTGAAAGAAGACGTTACTACAGTGTTGCTACTTTTTAATGTCTATTATATTATAAAATTGAGTTAGTATATTATAAAATTGCGTATTATGAGACTTCCAAGCGAAGCCAGGTTTTCATCTAGTAAAAAAGTAATGCGTTGTCCCAGGAACGCACAGATGAAGTTTTAACACTTCCTTGTTAATTAGGGCGAGAGAAGCGAGCCCTACACTAGGCCACTTTCTATGCACTTTTGTGGTACATTTTACTAAAAAAGTATCGCACTTTTAAGTTTGAGCTTTGACGTGGTGATTTAAATTCATGTCTAGATATGTTATCTACCATTAAAATGCTATTTCATAAACATTAAAAGAATAGAAGATACATTTTATTACTGCTAACGCCATCTATTATAAAAATAACGAGTTAAAATGCTACAAAGCTACACTAGGCGACGATCTGTGCCCTTTAGTGGTACATTTTACTGAAAAATATTGCACTTTTAGGTTTAAGCTTTGGCATGGTAGTTTTATTTTATTTAATTCATTTTCATTCACTCTGTATTTATTAAAACACTTGTACCTTTTAACTTTTCACTACGTATGTATATAGGGAGGTTACTGATTTTGCTCCGATTTTCGAAAATGGAGTTTTCACCATATGTCCACGTTTTGTGGTATTAGGAACCATTTTCGACTATTTTTGCGATGACGTCAGTATATCGTATGTATGTGTATTTACTCATAAGTTTTGAACGCCTGGACCGATCGAAACGCGGTTGATGGTATTCGATTGGATTTCGCACAATTTATACTTCCTGAAAATTTGAATCAAATGGGATAAAGAGATTTTGAGAAATTTTGAAAAAACTAAAAAAATTGTGGAGAAACAGATTTTTTTTAAATAACTTCCAGATTAACGTACCGATTGAGTACAAAAAATAATCAGCTCTATTCCTCAAAAAAATTACGTCTAATGCATAAATTGCGACAAAATCAGTTTATTCGTTTGGAAGTAATCGTTGACGAAAATTTTGACTCCACTTTAATGTAATATTTTATCACTAACTTGTACTTTTAAACTTGTAACACTTGTACTTGTAAACAGTACAAGTGTATAAGTGATAAAATATTACATTAAAAATTAAGATAACTTCGGCTTGTAGAAAATGTCAAATTATACTGTTTTCGTAATTCTTGCATAATTTTCTCCGTTATCAAAGAAAATTCAGTCGCGCTCGAGACTGTCAAGACAACATTTTCTTTGCAACTTTGTGACCCTCCCACTCCCTTACGCTACACTTGAATCGTCAGATTTTTTAAATTTTAGCTGGCAATTAACCCACCATACCCTAATCTAACGCGCTTCAGTGTTTTCATGTCACTGATTTTTTAACATTTTTTTTATCTGTAGATATTTTTCCCCACCATTGAAATAAAAAACATTATATAACCTTTTATTTTTCCAATAATTTAATCTACAAAACCCAATAGGTCCCTACGACGTCAAGTAACTGCATTCCTCTCCTATTATATTATAAGTGCTGTATAATAAGAAAAGTAAGGAGTTTCCCCCCAGGGAGAGCCCCAAAAAAATATTTAAATCTATACATATACATAAAATATAAGTGTTTGTCCGTAATTTCAAAATAACTAGTTTATCTAAGTGCAGCGAATTATTCTTATACCTAATAAACCGATACTAATACCTAAACAACCATTTTTACAATTTCTGTTTTTTCTGTCATTTTAATTGACCGATTTTGATGGAACTTTCACTGAAAGATAGAAGAGTTTATGGGGCAGGACATAGGCTGCTTTTTACCCGAGTGATCAAAAGCAAGTAATGGTTTTGGATCACGCGAACGAACGAATAGCTACCAAGTCAAAAATAAAAAACAGTCTTAAATCACCTTAGCAAAAAGTCTCCAAGCTAGATAAATGGACTTATATTTCCTGAAACAGACAATTTAATACAATATCCGCATTCGTATAGGATTATTGCTGTCACAATAACACTTCAAGAAATGAGGCGTAATAACGTTTTCCGAGTGATTGCGATGTTATAAATTGTGTAAAACCAGGGCTGCCGCATATGTTTTTGTTTTTTTATTATTTAATAGCAAACAAGAAGACGGTTCTCTTCATGGAAAGTGATGAAAAATATCTTCACACCCGTACCCTTAAAGTAGGAAAAGGTATAACGAGCGCACCCACGATTAGTAGACGAATACAAAGATACCTACTTAGTCCCACAATGTGATAGGTTAGTAGTAATTACGTATATAATGTGATAGGTCCAAAGAGATAAACATCGATTATAGTCACCTAAGATGCTAATGGATGGTGTTAGAACACACCATCCATGTTGTAGTGCTAGCTAGATTGCCACTTGCATAAGTTTACCAGATACATTCCACTCCAAACTGAAACATGACAGCGACAATTATTCCTGCCGTAATGGTAAGGTAGGTGGTAAATTTATGCATGTGACATTAAGACCATGATAGCAACGCACCATTAACATATTTGGTGTCCGTAGACGATTTTTAGTTGAAACTAGTTTATCACTCACTTGTACTTTTATTTCACTATTATTATTATATATGTACAATAATAGTGAAATAAAAGTACAAGTGAGTAATAAACTAGTTTCAACTAAAAATAATGGAATTTCACCAAGTGCCGACGATTGAAAGTGTAAAATCCGTAGACGATGTTTGTCTCTCTCTATAAGAAGATCCATCTGCTTGTATGCTATCATATATTATAAAAAAAGAAAAGTACTGACACTATTGCAGCAGGAATAGAAGAGGCAGTCGAGATTTTTTTTAAATATTATATAAGACTAGCTGCTGCGTGCAGCCCACTGCATTATAAAAGTTTTTGGTGAATCCCGTGGGATCATTTAATTTTCCCAGATAAAAAGTAGCCTTTGTGCTATTCCAGATCATCATCTACCCGTGTACCAAATTTCATTCAAATCCGTTTGGAAGTTTTTTCGTGATTGAGTAGCAAACATCCATCTAAACTTTCGCATTTATAATATTAATTTAGATAGCAAACAAATAAATGGTCTCCTGATGGAAGGAGTAACAATCATTGCCCAAAGACACCAAAGATGTTAATGGTGCGTTGCTATCTTGTGGCGAGGTCTAATGCTACATGAATAAATTTACCGGCTACCTACCTTCCAAACCGGAGCAAGACAGTGGCAAGCACCAACGTTACTGCGGTAGGATTAGGTAAAGCAGTACCAAAACCGGACGAGACAATGCAAAACTACCACCTAGTATAATAATAACATTGCAAAACTTCACCTTGTTAGTAGACATGATATTAAGAATCCTTTCACCTTTTACGACATGTCAAGCAGTTGATCTATTCTTCATAAAGAGTCAAGAATCAACACATGGAAATGGGCTACAAAAGTTAAGAAAATCACTGCCTAATATCTTGTTATTTACAGCCAATAGTTTTTCAATCACTATAATTTTGTATTAATTTTACAGTAAACCAAATAACAGAATGACAACCAATCCATCCGATCGTCAGATATTTTCTTAACGTCGCCTCGCCGTCACAAGTATTCTTTTTTATATCGCTCGATGTCATAGACTACAACAGCGGCGCGTAACAATCTATTTGTGAGCTTATTTTGTGACTACTAGGTTGTTGAGACCGTATACGAGATTTTTAACATTTCACTTAGGTTTGGCACCAATGATCATTATTTTCTGCATTAAAGGCATCAGTGCCTTGCTATTACCTTCATCAAGCTTGAAGAATAATGCAATCTAGGTGATAGACCTTTATAGCGTATCACAAGGGTTTGGTACTTCACCTCATTTCTTTACTTCGCAGTTGTGTTAGTGTTTGGTACTATCGTTTTATGGTTTGGAGAATAAGATAGCCAGTAAACGAATGCATTATATCCCTGCGACACAACAATGCATTATTTATATCATTGGTAACTCAAGGTGAACGTTATCTCTTTCTGGATCATCTTGATTGCTGTCTTGTATCTAGTTACATAAAAATTTTGTAAATGGTAATTTTTTAGTAGGCAACCAGAAAAAATAGAAAATCTTAAAGTGATCGTTTATGATGTCTTGATACACGACATACAAAAGATTATTGTAAGGTTTTCTGCTTTTTTTTTAACATCTAAGTGATTAAGTTGCTTAATGTAATGGCCAACTCTACTACCACGAGCGCCTATTAGCCAATTCTAATAACGTGCGCTCATTGGTCGATTTAATTAGCGCATGCATATTGGATTTTGCAATTCAAATCGCGCGTAATTTCCCACCTTTTTGTTACACACCTTTGCTACATTTTACGCATTCACTTTCACAGATGATTATTTGCGAAAAAAATCCACGTCAATAAAATGTTTTATACCAAAATAAAAATCATTTTTTGACGTGTAACTATTTTAAGTTTATTTCTATCTCATCATTGAGTCTCAAGATAATAATAAACTTAAAAAGTTTCACGTCAAAATTTTTGTCTTTTTGTGAAAATATAGAAAGATTACGATAACAATAATCTTAAAAAGTTCACAACGTAACTAAACTAAAAATAAACTTCTAAGTCGTAATGTGTCAGCCCTGGAGGCACGTATTACGGGCTCTGGGGTCCTTTTATCGTCTCAGAAACCTTATGAGTCTCTCGTCATGTGAAAATTTATTGTTACTTCTTACTCTTTTTTTATTTCAGGTACAACTGTGCGTTCCTTTATTATTGCTCGCAAGACTTTGTTATAAAGTACTTGGGTGGTTAATGAAAAAAGGTTCAACGTTGGCTTAAAAAAGTTGGTTGTCTCTAAACTAATTACGTGTAGGACAAAATTACCCCTGAATTATAATATAAAAATTATTAATTTCGATATCTTTAGAGTAGAGGACATGTTAGAAAAACCATTGAATGTGTAGGACAAAAGTTTTTCGTGTTTTTTATAAAATCAAGCAATTCAAGTAAAAAACTAATAATTTTTATTAATTAATATTTCTCCTTCACCAAAGTAATTCATTTGAAGCCCCCTAACTTTCTTAAGTACTTACCTGATTCAAGATTTTTCGAAAAGAGGAAAGATGGGCGTCTCGTCAAAACGAAGCTATTTGCAAAAATTCAGCTTCAAGTGTTCCTGGGACCACAGTCTTTAGTATTCTCTCGCTTTGCCTAGCAGTAATTGATGCCATCTCACTGTGAAACTAGAGCTAACAGACATCCGAATGCCATTTGCCCACAGTCAAAGTAGACGAAATCAATATATAACTTCGCTCTTACTTCGCTTGACTAACAGAATTACAAAGGATTTCATTTAAAACTGTGTCATGTTTTCAAACAGAAAAATGGCACACTTGTTTATTTATAGATAAACGATAAACTGTTTCTCTGCCTTTTAGAATTGATCCTGCTTAACCTATTTGCCCTGCTATAAAAATACATACATAATTCATATAAAAGATACACGTAACTTTGAATAAAAACTATTTTACGGCTGCATAATGTAGATTCCTGTGACAAGAAATTGTGATGCTATTTATCTTGATATTTTTTCAAACAACTCTAATTCACAGAAAGCCTTGGCGGAATGCGAATGGTTGATACAAAAGGAAATAAATATAACTTATTACACGCTTGCTACGACGGAAGTTGTGAGCCACGCGTGCCTCGCACGCACTTTCGTCACGATATGACGCTATGATGGAGTATAGAATAAAAGACATTTAAGACCTCTGACATTAGAAATTTCACTTCAAAAATTGAACGTGCAGAACGGAACTATAAATTTATACCGAAGCATAGGTAAGTCTTTACAGGACGAGAATAATGCATGTGGGGATGCGGATGAGTGATTTAGGGCTTAAGTAACTCCATTCTTTACGTACATGATGCTGATTTTGGATTTAACTGCATCTAAGCTGAGTTTTGTACTTTACCGTTGCCTGTCAATGGCGTCAATGATTGTCATTCTCGTATTGCAGCTTGTATAGTAAGTTAGTTGGTAAGCGTATTCATGTGGATAGACATCACAACACCCAACCAACCAACCAAATCACAACAACCAACAGCCAACACACTGTTAATATCTTTGATGTCTATTAGCGATGGTCTCTTTCCATCATCCGTTAGGAGAGCTATCTGCTTGTTTGCTAACATTTAATATACAGCCAAAAGAGAAAATTCGTGTCCCAACATCATAACTATTAACAAGGTTTCGGCCGGCTTAGTACCATTTTCTTCTTTTCCTGCCACAATATCGTCAATCCTTCTGTCATGTTTCAATTTGGAGAGAGAGATAGCTGGTAAATTTATGAATACACTATTTCATTTTCCGCCACGTATAGCAACGCAAATAAGGTTAATATCTATAAGCGATGGTTGTCCTTTCCATTAGAAGAGTTATCTGTATATTTGCTATCTTATACTATAAAATATTTTATAGATTCAGGTGTGTCTTTACAGAAATCCATTATTTAATGAACAAAACTAGTTATTTTGCGAAATTCGCGGAAATTTAAAAAATAATCAGTTTTCTTCATTATGATATAAAACCAAAACTAAGATGTACAAGTATCTAGTATTTGTGCTCATCAAATAAACGCCTGGCAAGTAGAAATTTATTTGTAAAATTAGATTTCGGTCAAGCTATATTAAGGGCGGTCAAAAGCGGACGGATGGGCTATAAACCACCACATTTCCCTAGCCATTCATCAAATTTAAAATCGTTACGGACTGCTCATTTCAGCTGTCATATCCTACCAAATACCAACCCTCTTAGTATAAGCAGAGTATGATTTGTCACGCGCGAAATTAGAGTGATTTGACAATTAAGAAGGTATAATATCTCATTCAGGCGCGACGTATCAACACCTGGGTTATCCTAAACAAGAAATTCTTCTTATTGGTCGAATATCTCTTCTCCTGCACTCGACATATCTTTCGCTGTTCCTCCTAAATGAGATATTAGTTCTTCTTATGGGTCAAATTTCTCTTATTTTGCGCGACATACCACACGTTGTTTATTCTAAATGAGATATTAGTTCTTCTTATTTGGCAAATTTCTCTTCTATCACGTGACATAACACACTTTATTTATTCTAAACGAAATATTAGTTCTTATTGGGCAAATTTTTCTTCAATCGCGTGACACACACGCTATTTTACACACGTATTACACACACGCTGTTTATTCTAAACGAGCTATTAGTTCTTCTTATTGGGCAAATTTCTCTTCTGTCGCGTGACATATCACACGCTTTTTATTCTGAACGAGATGTTAGTTATTTTTGTGTTATAGCACTGAACTTATACATAGTATACACAGTGTACCACTTATAGTACTCTGTGCTCGAGAAAATTTGAAAAACTTTAAAAACAACAAAGAAAAATCCTACGTGTCGATATTTTTCTTTGTTGTTTTTAAAGTTTTTCGAGATATAAGTTCTTCTTATTGGGCAAATTTCTCTTCTATCACGGGAAATATCACACGCTGTTTATTCTAAATCAGATATTAGTTCTTCTTATTGGGTAAGCTTCTCATCCATTGCGTGATATATCACGCGCTTTTAATCTAAACGAGATATTAGTTCTTCTTATTGGGCAAATTTCTCTTCTATCGCGTGACATATCACACTCTGTTTATTCTAAGCGAGATATTAGTTCTTCTTATTAGTCTAATATCACTTCTTTTGTGCGCAACATTTCACACTGTTAATCCTTCAGCGAACTAAAATACACGAAGAGCACCGCAAGTATGAAAGGCAAACTAAATACACTGTGGTATATACTTTACGTGCACATAGCAAGTATGAAAGTTAATATATAGGGAAAACTAAATACACTATGGCGTATAAAGCTATAAAAAATTAAAACCGTTTAACTCCAAAGGCCATTCATGAAACTTTCCACTAAATTGATGTATTTTAAACTCGACGATTCAAATACTATACCTAAGCGTTTTTTTCCTTTTGTTCCTTATATTTAGTGAGTGTATATCATCATTTTTCTCAAACGAGCAAATATTTTGACGAACATACATTAAGTTTCTAAATATATATTGAGATAGTACAGTTAGAAGACTGCTTTCTTTAAATTTTTCTCTCAGGAAAACTTTCGGTCTAAGATTGTAAATTGATCTTATAGATCTTTTAATTCTAATTTCCCTAGAGAAGCATCCCGTGTGACATAAAAAAGACTGTCGCCTCGACCTATGCTTAGAAAAATTATATATCTTTAAGTAACATTACGTAATTTCCATCAAAATTGTTTCAAAGAACTCCCTAAAACGTTTATTTAAAATTACCTTCGTTCAAAGCTTCCTTGTTGTTATATGTACTTAGCAACGCCCTATGGGTTTTGTATAATGAACAAAAATGTAGCAGGGATAAATTTCTCATCGGAGACAACTTGTCACATAAATTCAATTTTATGGAGGGAGTAAATGAAGCCGTCTGTCAAGCGTTTAGATTGGTTCCATATACAATTCTATAATCAAAAGTTTATAAGCATAACTTCGGATTAAACTAGATACTACTTTTCAGGCTATTTCTTAGGTTGTACTATCTAATTACTGATTAAGTAAAATTATTTTAGGGGTATTTTTTTTAAATTTTGGCTTCTAATTCGGTAAGACAAAATAGCACAACATGACATACTATTTCTTCATTTTGGTCCTGGCTTCTTTGTAGAATGAACCAACTGCCCTTCTGCTAGGCAGGTTATAAAAGTCGACCGATTTTTTAAACCTGTCACTACCACTAAGTGGTAAAGTTCTGCAACGTCTCATCCATTTGGTATCACCGCTTTAACTATTCCAGCTGCGATAATATCAATGTTTGTTACTGTCGTGTTCCGGTTTGTAGGGTAAGGTAGGTGATAGACTTATGTATGTGGCATAACATATCCGCCACACGGACAGCAACGCACTATTTGTAGACGATGGGTTTCATCAGGGGAGCCATCTGCTTGCTTGCTATCTAATGATAAAAAAAACTCCTATCAAGGCTATTTCTAAGGTTGTAATGTCTAAGCACAGTTATAATACCTACCGTTGCGATAAATCAACTTCAACGGGAATGTTTTAAACATTGGATTCCTTATCGGCAAGATAAAATATCACATGGTATATTTCTATTTTTTTCACGATATAATAAGTATATCTAGAAACGTTGGGTTCTTGTTGTTCGTCGGTGCAATTGTTGTGTCTCTGCCTACCTCTTGGGGAATATGGGCGTGAAGATTTTATCTACAAACGCTTGAAACTTAGGAGCATTTGCTCTATGCGCAGTTAAACGATGTCTAGTAGTATTCATGTAATCTATAGGTATAACGATGTACCCACAGATCACATGACTATAGATCTGTGGGTATAGAAAAGATATTCCTACCTGAGTTCCGTACGATCCATTTGCTTATTTGCAATCTTATGTATAAAAAAGATCACTGTATTCCTGTCGCAATAACATTATTGTTTGTCATTGCCTTATACCATATTTTATTTATTCATTCACTCACTCACTCACTCACTAACTAACTTACTCACTCACTCACTCAATGACTCACTCATTTATTTTTCATTTATTTATTTATTTGCTTTCCACAGTGTTTATAATATGTTAAATTAAAATAATAGATCATCGTGGACCCTGTCGGGTATAGCAATGGCACGGTAAGAGGAATATACTTATATATTTAATATCATTATAATAAATGTAATTATTTATAAGAAAAGAACAAAGGCAGAACAACGTTTGCCGTGTCAGCTACCCGGCAAACGTTGTTCTGCCTTTGTTACTACTTTCTCAGTTATTTTTCTATATTTTCTCGCCTTTTAAACTTATCCTGGATTTCCATGAAGATTTTAAAACCAAAGTTAGCCAAATCGGTCCAGCCGTTCTCGAGTTTTAGCGAGACTAACTGTTCGTTAGTCTCGCTAAAATTGATTTTTATAAATATAGATGTTTAATTAGAATTGAATTAAATTTATTATTTACATTTTTTATAGATTTTTATCACTCAAATATTCATTTAAATCATAATAGCATATATCTATTGATAGATTTTTTAATTTTTTTACAAATTGATTAAATTTCGTTTTTTTTTATTAGTTCGGGTAATTTATTAAATTTTTTTATTGATATTACGTAAGTACACGAAGTGTGAAGTTTGCGTATGTCATATTAACATCTCGTCATATAGATAACGCATATTTAATGTCTACATGCAAAGGTTGTCTTTTCCATTAAGATAAACACGTGCTTTTTGAAAGCTCTTCCAGAAACGTATACGGAAGGATACAGCCAACTTTTTGCCCTACTAAGCAAAAGGTAGTATTGGTTTTGGATCACGCTAATAAAGTTGCAGATCTTAAGGTTAAAAAGATAGTTTTTTTTTAAACTTAAATTGAGGAGTGACGGAACAAAAAATGACAATTCCCTGTTTTATTTAAAAAGTCACATATTTTTGACATAAAAAACTACATAATATGAAATTATATATATTAATACGCTGAGGTTAAGATGTTTGCCTTCCTTTTTAGAGAAAACCTCACAATTACTCCAAATAAATTCTATACATTTTATAGATAATTGCTTGCTCTACCGGCATCAACAACTAAAAAAGATATTACTGCTTTTGTTTTTATAAATTATTAAAATTAAAATTATATACACATAATATTAAGACATAATACAGCAATGCTGCCATATGACACCTTTAATTTTGAAACAACGTCGACATGATTGACGGTCTGTAACTTTTTTGTTCAATTTCAAATCAACTTAAAAAGTATTTAATAAAATTACTTAGTGCGAATTATTCGCACGGGTATGGCTAGTACATATTAATACGCTAAGATTTAGATGTTTGCCTTCCTTTTTAGAGGAAACCTCACAATTACTCCAAATAAATTCTATATAATTATATAGATAATTGCTTGCTCTACCAGCATCAACATTTAAAAAAAATATTACTGCTTTTGTTTTTATAAATTATTAAAATTAAAATTATATACATATATTATGACATAATACAGCAATGCTGCCATCTGAGAGCTTTAATTTTGAAACAACATCAACATAATTGACGTTCGGATATTTTTTTATTCAATTTCAAATCAACTTAAGAAGTATTTAATAAAATTACTTAGTGCGAATTATTCGCACGGGTATTGCTAGTAATATATATGTATTAAAAACATATGTACTTATTTTACCCTTGTTTATTTAATAGCACTCATTTTTTTAATCGTTTGTACAAAGGCCCGATTTTGAAGTTTTTGTGAAAGGTTGGATGGACATTATGGAATTATCATGTTTTGTTCCCTCAATCCTCAATTAATGCTTCACCTAAAAAGCTTGTCTCTAGTATTTTCTTATATCATAAGATAACAAACAAACAATGCCACATGCAAAAGCTTACCGGCTACCTTACCCTTCAAATCGGAACACAACAGTTACTAGCACTGATGCTGTTGCGGCTTGAATAGGTAAGGCGGCGCGGTGGTGCCAGACCCGGGCAAAATGCAAAACCATGTGGTAGCCACGATGGTAGTGAATCGCAGAGCTAATTGTTCGTCTCTTACGAACTGCCTGGCAAAACAGCCTATTTTTCGGATTTTCAATTTTTTTCAAAATAGTCTATTTATCAAAAGGGTCCTCGAAGGACACGTAGGAAAACTTTAGTTTTTTACATCATAAAATAGCAAACAAGCAGATGGGTCTGCTGATGGTAAGACTCTACCATCGCCTATAGACACCAAAGATGTTAATTACGTAAGTACACGAAGTGTGAAGTTATATATATATATATATATATATATATATATATATATATATATATATATATATATATATATATATATATATATATATATATATATAGACTCTTACCATCAGCAGACCCATCTGCTTACATTACATTACAACCTAGTAGTCACGATGTTATTGACTTGCATAGCCAATCAGTCGCTTTTTACGACCCCTCTGGCAGAACGGCAATAGGTCTATTCTTCAAAGAAGCCCGGATCCAACACGGGGATTTAGATTAAATTAATTATATTAATTAAGGAATGAGTACACGTTACGTAATAAAAAACATGCTTTGTTTATGACATCTAACGTAAGCTATAAACACACATTCAATTACAATCAATGTCTCAGTTCGCGTGATCCGGGTAGCACGTGCGTGACTTTCCCTCCTAAAGATTTTATTATATCTTTCAATACATAATGAAACATGTTTATTGGAGAATTTCCTTTTTATTGTAAGTATATAAAACTTATTTTCTTACAAGACAGGTTTTGGAGTAAAATATTCACATTTTGTTATATATCATAGATAGTAAAATACCTAAAGGTAAGGTCCATAGTCCTTAGTGACATATCCTGCCTTATACCCAAAAAAAATGAATTTTCACTTATTTACTTTTAATTTTTATTCTATATCTAAAGTATTTTCACTCCACACACGATTAGCCGAAGATACTTGGTCTCACAATGTAATAGATGGCCAGCCTATCGCCAACCGGGTAGTTTCCAATCCCGGGTAATATTGTTTGTATCAGAAAACTGAAAACACACATTTTTGAATTGCTCCACCCAGGAATCGAACCCAAGTCCTCATGTGGTCAACTCCTACACCGGACCACTAGACCACAAAGGCGATAGATATGATATAGAATTTAGCGCTCGTTGATTTTGTTATTCTGAACACTTACTATTGTACAAAACTAGCTGACTCGACAACGTTGTTTTACTATACATATAAGGAATTAATAACGGACAAACAACGTGACTCATAATTTATATAAGTATATGGGATTGTCCTTCCAGGCAGCCGAAAGGGTATTAAACTTTATATGGTGGTTAAGTATTTTTAAATTTTCTAATTTTCCGCGCAATGTTCTTAATAATTTCTTTTATGAAAACCTTCTCGTGACAATTACAAACACAACAAAAAAGAATTAGCGAAATCGGTCCAGCTTCACGCGTGATGTCGTAACCACGGAAAATAGGGAGTAATTTTTATATAAGCCTAAGTGTAAACACCGTCATCCTTGAAACCAGTGGTTTGGTTTCACTTATAGAACGTAAATTCAATGAAAAAAAATTAAAGTCTCCATTCTTCCCCAAAATGACTCAAAAACAAATGCACGGCAAAGCGGACGGAGCGCGGGAATATTGTGGAATATTGTTATTTAAAACGGACGACCAGTGCGGCAAGTCAGTGCCCTTTGCGCATAGTATCCATGAATTTACGGACGGTGTCGGACAGAAACTTTATTTTATTTTTGAAAGAAAATAACGTTTTTTATTTTTAAATTCACATAAACATATTTAAAAAAGTCAACTACCTGTGGTTTTAGTGGTAATGGTGTTTATCCTTACAACCTGTATTTTAATAAAAAGAATCTGAAGATGAAGCCAGAATAGTGCCATTAGAACTCATACATACAAAGTGATAGGATAATCTAGGCTTGTTGATTTTGTTTTAATGAGCACTTTCTTTTAATCGTATATCACCGTGTTGGTCAGAGCCTCTATGCACAATAGATTGTCTATCTTTCTGCAAGGCATTCCCAACCCGCCATATGAATAGCAGCGCACCATTAATAAAATTTGGTAACTATAAAAGATGGTGTCTTTCCATCAAAACAACTATTTGCTTCTTTTCTTCTATAAAGTAAAATTAAAAAGCAAAATTAACATACGATAATATGCTATCTTCAAAGTTATAAGAAACAAGCTTTTGCCCGCGGCTTCGCTCGTGTAAAGTAAGAGACAAAAAGTAGCCTATGTCACTCTCCATCCCTGCAACTATATCCCTTAGAAAATCACGTCAATTCGTCGCTCCGTTTTCGGATCGACGATCGACGGATCGAATCGCTCCGCGGACAGATAAACAAACACACATATATACTTTCCCATTTATAATATTACAGTATGGATATGGACTATCGTAGTATTCGTGTCTAATATTATAATAACAACATTATATTATATTTTTAAAACTAATATTATAATGTAAAAATTATTTCACAAATAGAAAACTGCATCATTCAGGAGCAATATAAGTTATTTTTACCCAATTGGGAAAAAGTAATGATTAATACACGAACGTAACTGCTAGTGAAATTTAAAATAGAAGCATCAAATGAGCGAATTTAAGGACCAAATGCTATAAATGTTGGCACTAAATCCAGACGATACGCTATAGAACTCTGACATGGATTTTTTTCTTATAAATTAATTTAAATTACTTTTTCTGAAAAATGAAATAAAAAAATGAAAAAATATTTATTTGCAAGAATATCTGGATTGCAAGAATATATGCAAGGTATCTGACACAATCACTGTTGAATTTAAAAACAAAATGGATCTTTTCAAAGTCGTCTAGGTCAATATTTTTGAATACTATATATTTCTATATTACTATTACGGTACTTTCTAGTAACCGCTGTATAAATTTACCAAATGGAACTTTCAAACCCAGCCATGCGTAGTGCCTTTGACGCCCCGATTCTCTGCCTTTGTAGCTCAAACTATTATGATCTACATTTTAAGGCGAGTACAGAATTTACTTATTAAAAAAGTTTCCCAAGAAATGTTTAAATGTATTAAGAAATGGTTCTTTTGAAGAATGTTTGAGGAAAGTTGGTTTGAATTTGCTAATAAGGTCTGGGTACTTTCTAGTGAATTAAGAAAATCTATTTTCTTAAAGACTTTTTACTTTTATGCTGAATTTAATAATAATAATAGCATTAGAAGATATACGGTAAGTGAAAGTTGATTACTTCGTGGTCTAGGGTCAGCTTATTCGTCTTAGTCTCGGATTCGATATCCGGGTCGGGCAAAAGTGTTATTGAGGATTTTTCGAGGTCTTTTCGAAAATCTTATCCTCAGTAGCAGCTCGGAGTATGGCAGAGTGGTGTATTACCACTCCCGTGTCTCGGATGAGCACGTAAATCTGTCAGTCCCGGTTATCATTAGAAATAGTTTTTCCATTTGCAATAGTATATCATTAGAAAATAAAAAAAATATTATAATTTATTTTTTTTGCTAGGTACTATCAGATTGAAAACACGGCGACACACATTATACGGAGTAGACATTCATATAAAATATCTCTCCACATCATTGATATATAGGCAATGGTTTTATATTATCTTCTTAGTAGTGCGTGGCCGCGTTTCTTATCCGATTATAACTTAAACAGCTGTTAACTCATCAAATCTGCCTACAAAGGATACTTTTAATACTTTTTATTTACTTTAACTTTGATTTTTTCCTTTTCTTTCAGAAAAGCCGTTTTCCATGGGCAAATTTCCAAACCGGTAGTAGCTAAAGGTATGTTTGTCGAGTCAATATAACTTGCAAAAGTTTGACTGAATAAAGAACACTTGATTTATAATATTTTACATTCTAATATATGTTTTTTTATATATCACATACCTTGTGATGGAAACAAGGAAATGGGTTTCCTAATGGAAAGAGTCAACCATCGACTATAGACACCAAAGATGTTAATGGTGCATTGCTATCTTGTGGCGAGGTCTAATGCCACATGCATAAGTTTACCGGCTACCTTACCCTCTAAACCGGAACACGACAGTGACAAGTGCTGACGATATTGCGGTAGGAATAGGTAAGGCGGTGGTACCTGGGCCGGGCGAGACAGTGCAGAATTCTACCACCTAGTAGCCACGATGGTATTGACTCGCATAGCCAATCGATCGCCTTTTGCAACCTGCCTGGCAGAACGATAGTTGGCCTATTATTCTTTTTAATGTAATGTGATGTATGTATAATATTTGTATTCAGTAGTATAAAAGATCAATTCTCCTAATTTTGTGTCTATCCTTATCATACACATTTATTGGGTTTAAATCCATACTAATATTAAAAATGTGAAAGTCTATCCGTATCTTTGTCTATCCGTCTGCCTGTCTCTTTTTCGCGCCTAAACTACTGAACCAATTTGGATGAAATTTGGTTCAAATATAGTTTGAGACCCAAGAAAGGACATAGGATAGTTCTTATCCTGGAAATCCCACGGAAACGGGAACTATGCGGGTTTTTATTTTAGAAAATTTTCCACGCGAACGAAGTCGCGTGCACAACTTATTATGTATATCATACACATATGATTAATTAAAAACCAGCCAAATGCGAGTCAGACTTGAGCACGAAGAGCTTCGTATGATTGTCTATAAAAAAAAGGCAAAAAAATCTCGTTTGCTAAATATTTTTTATTCTGTTTTTATATTTCTTACTAGCTGTGCCCGCGACTTCGTTCGCGTGTTAAAAAATTCTAAAATAAAAACCCGCATAGTTCCCGTTCCCGTGGGATTTCTGGGATAAAAACTATCCTATGTCCTTTCTTGGGTCTAAAACTATATTTGTACCAAATTTTATCCAAATCCATTTAGTGGTCTGGCCGTGAAAGCGTAACAGACAGACAGACAGACAGAGTTACTTTCGCATTTATAATATTAGTATGGATTATAGCGGCAACAAAAATACACCATCTAAAACAAAATCAATAATCTAGCCGTTATAGTTCATGAGATACAGCTTGATGACCTATGAACGGACAGATGGACGGAGAGCGGAGTCTTAATAATTTGTACCCCTTGGATACAAAACCTTGAAAAAGGATAAAAAATAATGCAATTTCCTCTATGTCCTCGATAAATCAGGAGGGAATAAACTTGACTATATTAAACACGCATCTAAAAACGTCCATTTCCATCAACTTCCACTTCGGATAACATGAAATATTAAACACCTTATTTATTAGCCTTTTTATTTCATGTACTATGTACTAATACCTAACTTTATTTCCGCCATAACACTTCAAAATAATGATAAGATCTGGAATAAAGTAAGAAAACATATAGTACACTGTATAACTTTTGTTAATATCTATTTATACTGAAGTCTGAATTCTCCTCGGTGCCATTTTGTTTTCTCAAAGTGTTATAGCCTATAGCAAAGGCAATGAAGATAAAGTTTCCGCTCTATATAATTGTAGTATATGGGAGGTCTAAGTCTAATAGATTTAGAGCTTAGAATTCAGCTTATAATTTTGATTATAATTCATTTTAAGATTTGACTACAATTCATTCTATTCAAAAATTCATCTCTACGTGAATTAGATATAATTTGAAAGGAGGAACATAGTTTAAGTTTTTTGAAGGACCATTGCGAGTGTTCGAGCATCTGAGTCTCGATTTTAGTTTCAGCCAAGTTTCGGGAAAAAGAAGTTTCGGCATTTAACTGCCGAATTCAGCCGAAAATCAACTGCAACTCCCCTAGCCAGGCCGAATCCTGCAATAGTGGACTCAGGTTGCGTTGACCAGCAGCGTTACAAGACCACCGGCCACTAGACTTTCAGTACGCCGAGGAAGCTGTCATAACCTACTCCAAATCAAAAAGAAAAATATACATTATACACGTCAGTCTTCCAAGTACTCCAACATGTTTGAAAATTCCTCAATTTCAGGGACTTGTGTACATATTTAGGAGTCTTTAAAAGTTTTGATCCGGTTTTCATCGAAACTGAAATAGAACCCGAACGTTTGGCTTCAGTTTCGGTTGAAAATTCAGTGTTTGTCGATTACTATATGTTTCCCACAAGCTATAATTGAAAACATATTTAGTAGATTAATACATTGAGGAATAATTTTGAATGCTTAACTTACAGTCTTGAATCTATTAGATGATAAGTATCAGGATTTGAGCAAGTAACCTACACTCTGAGTACTTCTAGCCACTTTTTATGCAATTGAAATTGCGTCTTAACGACTACAGTGCATAGCTGCGAAGCATCGATCTCTGAGTAGAGTTTAACTCGATACCCTCGAGTTTCGTCTTCTACGATAGCCTTTTAATTTTAACGGGGCAAACGTCAAATATTAACTTACTTAACGTAGCTTCTTCGCTGACAAAGAAGACGAAACTCAAGGGTATCGAGTTAAACTCTACTCAGAGATCGATGCTTCGCAGATATGCACTTTAGTCGTTAAGACGCAATCTCAATAACAAACTGTCGTATGGACACTTGCGTACCTGCAGAGTCGAATAGAAGACGAAACAGTTCGGTCGGGATTCCATCCCTCTTTCCTGATGCATAGGCTCAGGTTGATTAGACGCTGCCGCGTTGGATTAGTAAACAGGCATGTATCAGCATGAGCTCAGAAGAGCAAACAGGTATACATCAGCATGAGTTTGAACCTCAATCTAATCGCTGAACTTGGCATGGAGAAGCCACTTTCAACAGGACTTCTTTAATTGTTCCTAGCACTTGGCAGGTTTCAAGATCCGCCGTGTGAACGTTTCGTACTATCTGGTACTCATCAGGTCAGCGAAGAAGCTGACTAAGTTAAGTAAGTTAACCTTGTATGCAATTAACTTCCCTTAAAATAGATGATTTTCATACAGGGAATGAAACCTATCTAAGCATTACTTTTTTTAATAAGATTATTTAGAGCTAGAGCATACTTAACAATAACTTTAGTATCAAAATCTAAAGATGCCACGGCTTTTAAGGCTTCCTACGTCTCGTCTCAAAAGAATGTATTCTTAGTTTCGATACCGAGTTCAGAAATACTGTTAATTTTTTTTCGTTCTCAGACTACGTTACATGTTAGAATCCGTTAGTGGTATATTCACAATTGCAATGTACGAACGGAGAAAAGTAAGCAAAATTTTTGGTTTCACTTATTGTAAGCAATAGTCTTAAGAGTTGGTGAATGCAGTGATTACGTTAATTTACAACACTTGTGAACTGCAGTGGTCTAAGACTACAGTTAGAGGGGGTCATACGAGGTTTGATACATTGGGTTTTCTCCATAGGAAAACCATTATAATCCACAACTGTGCGTTTCTCCCGACACTTTTTGCCTCGCACTACTCTGTTGTGGAATCAATTACCGGCAGGGGTATTTCCAAACGGATACGACATAGGGACCTTCAAGAAAAGAGCTTACTCATTCTTAAAAGGCCGGCAACGTAACTGCAAGACCTCTGGTATTGCAGATGTCCATGGGCGGCGGTGATCACTTACCATCAGGTGCACCTCTTGCTCGTTTGCCCCCTTTTCTATAAAAAAAAAATACTTCCATACTAATAGTGTATGTGATAAAGTCTGTATATCTGTCTATCTGTTGGACTGTTATGTTTTAACGGCTAAACATATTAATCTACCCTTTTTAGGGATCTGAAGTAAACTAGTGGTAGTTGTAATTTGGCATGAATATACATATTAATGACGACGACAAAAAAAATGGTAACATAACATATTAAAAAATATTTTTTTAGGGTAACTCGAGGACATTTTACTACATATCGCCTCTGTGGTCTAGTGGTCCAGCGTTGGCGTTGACCACATGAGGTCCCGGGTTCGATTCCCGGGTCGGGCACTTAAAAAAAAGTGTTTTTTTTTAGTTTTCTGATAAACACAAAGTTGCTCGGGATTGGAAAGTGCCCGGTTTGGCGATAGTATCTTCGGCTAATCGTGGGTGCACTTGTTGTACATCTGCCAACCCCTTCGGGGATACGGGCGTGAAGATATCACGGGGGTAGCGTGTCTACATGTAAAGTCGAAATAATCACTTCTCGTTAATTTTAGCATATTTAAAAATAATTTCTTCCAAGAAATTTTAGCAAGTGAAATTTTGTTGGATCACAACATACGACTGCAGTTATCTGTCAAAAGTGGCACATTATAAGATGACAACGTTAGTTCTGATTTTGGCTACGTACAAAATGCACATTGCACATGCACCGTAAATGACAACGAACTCGTTTGGGAATAAGATACGAAAAATCGTTACTAAAGATAAATAAAAATAATTCATTTGATAAAGGAGTTTCAGATAGACTAATCAAAGATAAAGATAAAGGATTCAGGCAGACTAATCAAAAGGAATAAACGTCTTCTCATTTCAAAACTTTGAAGTTACGAGGGTTACACTGAAATGACTTACGAGGATCCTTAGGGTAAATTTATATTTCGTAGTCTTCATAATATATGACAATTAAAAACGAAATTTGAAGAGACAGATTTATAAATGGTAACCATAATGATATACTTTTGTTTCAGACTTACGTTTCTTATATTATAAGTCTAGCGGCCCGGTACGTGCTCCGCTACGTATAAAGTGAAATATTAAAAATGTGATAAATGAAGAACCGCTCAACCGATTTTGTGCAAACTTCACATTAACCAATTAATAGTTAGAACAAATCCTAAAATTTGATTTGGATAGATGAGCCCATTCTTGAGTTATAAAATTAAACCGACAAAAGACAACCATGCTTATGGATACGAAAAACGTTAATGGTGCATTGCTATCCATGTGGCGGGGTCTTAATGCTACATGAATGAGATTACCGATTATCACTTCCAACTTTACAAGGCCCAAATTCGACTTCACATGGAGTACTGTTCTAACCTCTGCGCCGGAGCTCCTCAGTACAGCTTCTTCCTCTAGAACGCATTCAACGTAGAGCGGTTCGAATCGTCGACGACCAGGCTATTTCTAATCGACTTGACTCTTTGGCGTTACGCAGAGATGTAGGTTCGCTCTGTATTTTTTTCTATATTTATCATTGAGAGTGTTCCGACGAGTTGTTTGGATTAATTCCTGCCGTTAAATTCCATCATCGGACATCGCGTCAAAATTCAAATTTCCACCACCTCACCACCTCAATGTCTGAAAATCTACAACCATGCGTTTTTGTCGGCACTTTTTGCTTCGCACAACTCCTTTGTGGAATCAATTACCCGCGGAGATGTTTCCGAATAGATACGACTTGGGGACCTTCAAGCAACGTGCTTATTCATTCTTAAAAGGCCAGCAACGCAGCTGCAAGACCTCTGGCACTGCAAATGTCCATGGGCGGCGGTGATCACTTACCATCAGGTACACCAACTGCTCGTTTGCCCCCACTACTATAAAAATATCTTAAAAGTAAAATCAATGGAAATGCGCCCCACAGCGCCAAATAAACGGCTGGTTCTAGAGTTCCGCGGTCGCGACGAGTTCGAGCTATGTACGCTTTTATTTGTGCGCTTTACATTACGTGGCGTGAAAATAAGAAAAAATCTTAAAACCCCAATTTTACATTTCCCGCATAAAAGAATAATTACTACCATGACTTGAAAATAAAAATGGCGTGTTTTCTTTATTTTGCGGTACACATTCCCTTACGTGATTATATTATAGTAATCTTTTATATAACGTACTAGCTGTTGCTAGCGACTTCGTCCGCGCGGACTTCGTTAACTCCGCTCAGCACCTCCCCCGTAGGTGATAGCGTGATAATATGTAGCCTATATGTTGACCCGACCTGTCAGTAATATTCATGGAAAATTTGAAGTAAATCCATGCAGTACTTTTTGAGTTTACCCCAGACATACATTGACTTTCCTGCGATTTTATTATATGTATAGATACTGTACTTCAAACAAGCAATCATATATTTCTATATTGTATTTTGTATTGTATTGCAATTGGTATCTCCGGAACAGTTTACAGATTTTGATGAATTTTTTTATTTATATAGGTAGTCTTTTAGTATTAAAATTATATATCCAAAAAAGTTTCATTTCCGTGATAATCCGATCTTACATGAAAAAACATAATACGAGCGAAGCTTTGTCGCCAAGATAGTTAAAATTTTAATGCACATGAATATTTTACTTTATCGTATCGCTCCATACAAAATTCAGTTGTCTTTTGAAATTGGTCTGTAAATCATCCTTTATTAATAAATTTCTGAAAATAATAATTTAAATATACATTCACCACAAATTTACCCTTTTATACAAGAGTGTTATAAATTTTCACGTTAAAAAGTTTTTGTGAGTGTTACCTGAAAACAGTTCAAAGTTCCAACAGCTCCAACATCGGTGATGTTTAACTTCAATAATATTGCAAAACAAGTTTTATTGGTTTAGTATTTTATTGCTGATATATCTACATCGTAGAAAACAAATTTGTCTTACTAAATAAATAAGCACCCTCACTTCTATATTCTTGAGACGACAGGCAGAGCGGTAACACGTAAATCTATATATGATTATGATATGATATGATTCCCGACGGGGACAAGCATTTATGTGATGAGGATACGGAAATACAAACATTTATGCTTACCACACAAATCTTGTCCCCGCCAGGGATCGAACCCGAGCCCCGTCGATTGTGTAGTCAGCGTCGTTAACCACTTGCCCAACGGGGCGATCAATAATAGTTTAGACTAATTCATGTCAATGGTTTAGCGATGTTTATGAGGTCATGATTTTGAATCATGATCAGGTAATATTTTGTAAAAAGGTGTTAAAGGCTTATTAAAAGAAATTACCTGCTGTAAACTGGATATATTATGCTAGAATTTTTCAAGGTGGTTTACCTAACATCTTTGGGTCTATCACCTAATCATATATAGACGTACCACCACCACCACCACCACCACCAACCAGCACCAACCACTCGACCAACGGGGCGGTCATATAGTGCCTATGTTTAAACGCTATCTTAATATGGATATCAAATGCTAAGGAGATTACGAAAAAAAAATTCATTGTAAAGCCAATTAAATGTAGTCTACTAACCACTCAAGATGGCGGACTGCTTATGTTTTAGCACTCTACTAATTTGAATATCAAATGAACGCGCTTATTGGGAAGAATACGAATAAACCAACCCCTGCGTTCAAGCTTTCATGAAATGACGTATCTTACTGCCTACTTAAGCGACACGATTAGAGGGGTTGGATCTTAACTATTATTAATCAATTCATTATGCAAATTGTGTTGTTGAAAAAAAATTATGAAATGAAGGAAATCAACTGTATCACAAGTAGTGAGATAGACAGGCAGACGGAAAAACGGGCAGACTTTCTCATTTTTATGTATCCCCGTGTAATAAATTATATAATAAATATATATTATATTACTGTAATAAATGTATCCCCGTGTTGGTCCCGGGCTCCTTTGAAGAATAAGCCAACAGCCGTTCTGCCGGGCAGGTCGTAAAAGGAGACCGATTTGATGATACGAGTCACTACCATCGTGGCTACTAGGTGGTAGAGTTCTGCATTATCTCGCCCGGGTCTGGTACCATCGCCTTACCTATTCCTGCCGCAATAGCGTCAGTTCTTGTCGCTGTCGTGTTCCGGTTAGGAGGGTAAGGTAGCCGGCAAACTTATGCATGTAGCATTAGACCTCGCCACAAGATAGCAACGCACCATTAACACATTTGGTGTCTATAGGCGATGATTAACTCTTTCCATCAGGAGACCCATCTGCTCATTTGCTATCTTATGATATAATATAAAAAAAATATAAATATTATAAATATTTTAATATTACTATTATTATTACATAAATAATTAGTAAAAGTTAATAAATCTATAGTAATATTATAAATGCGAAAGTAACTCTCTCTTCACGCCACTCACTTCACACTTCAACCACTGGACTGATTTGGATGAAATTTGGTACAAAGATAGTTTGACACCCGGAAAAGAACATAAGATAGTTTTTATCCCGAAAATCCCACGAAAACGGGAACTGTGCGGGTAAAACTGGTAACGGGTGCTACTTTTATTTTAATTTTTTTTTATGCGAACGAAGTCGCGGGCACTGCTAATAAGAAATATTAGTAAGTAATACGTTAGTAAGTATAGATGATTGTATTAATGTATAGTATTTAAAAAATAGATTACTGCGCTCCTCTCCAATGTAAACTTACTTCATACTCCACCGTTCGCGTAATTGTCGTGAAAAGGGGCTACAAAGTTTTTGTTTCACGTTTAATATAGAGTCGTAAAAATGGATAGAAAGTTTTTGCTTTCATTATTCATTATTCATATTAACGTCTACATTAGACAAAGTAATAAGTAACTCTTGATAAAATCAGTCACCATTACTTATTAAATCTCACGCTGTTTGTGTGTCTCATCATTTATGAACAGGGGCTAAACAGGCTGACTCGGAATGTAAATAATAAATAATAATTCTCGGTTGAAACCAGATTTACCCCTAAATTAGGGATGATACTTAATCTATATTACAACTAGCTATTACCCGTCTGCTTCGCTGGACCTAATTTTTTTTGTGACGGTATAACGACGAACACAAATGATGAGGCCTATTTGAGAATTCTTAACAACAAGATAAATTTAAAAATTTCAAAAACTCTCGACACATCCTCAGATCGCCATTCTGCTACATATGCATCATTTTACGTGCGAAACGTGAAAGGACCTGATGATCTTCGAAAGGGGATCTTGCAGCATCAGGTTAAGGTTACCACGGTTTCTTACTCATCGCCTCTGTGGTGTAGTGGTCCGGTGTCGGAGTTGACCACAGAGGTCCCGGGTTCGATTCCTGGGTCGGGCAATTCAGAAATGTGTTTTTTCAGTTTTCTGATAAAAACAACATTGCCCGGGATTGGAAAGTACCCGGTTGGCGATAGGCTTGCCACCTATCACATAGTGGGACCAAGTATCTTCGGCTAATCGTGGGTGCACTTGTTGTACCTCTGCCTACCCTTTCGGGGATACGGGCGTGAAGATACCTTTTTTCTTACTCAATGAGCTTGAGTTGTTTTATTGTAAGGCTAATTTTGATTCAGAGTGTACGTAAAAATATAACAAAGGAGACCACACTCAATGGGCTTATTTTGTTTAGTTTCATGCCCAGTTTCTGGTTCTATTATCAAACCCTGTGAATCTCCTAATAATAAAGGCGAACTATATCCGCCCAATCTCCGATGGCCGCCTTTCAGTTCCATCATTATTATATCTTAAAAAACATCCGGCACGGCGGTGTTTGCTAAAATAAACCGAATTAGCTTAGGTTCGATGGGTTTATCTAGATTAGCTTGTAAGTTCTCATGGAGTTCTCTCAGCTCTATCATCAGACACTGGAAAACATCCGGCTCTAAAGTCCTTAAAAGAACGAATCAAATGAGAACAAAATGGAAGTGATATTTATTTATGTATTTTTATATGTAGGTTTATATGAAGTAATGTCAGGCGCGGATCCAGCCTTCAAAAAGGATTGTGGACACAGCACCCTGAAAATTGGGCAAGTGTGGACGACGTACTAGTTCATTATCGATATAGTGCATTCCTGATATTTATATAATGTGATTTTGAGGCCCCGATCAAGATTTTGTACACTACCTATTAATTTGACTAGTAAGTTAATATACGTTAATTTGTTCGCTCACAAAAATTACAAGGTAAATAAGTGTTTCGGAGTGCTGCAAAGGACCTATTCCGAATCTCGCTCGAATTATTGTTCTTCTTATGAAGGCATTACACATCTATATTATTAATATATTATATATTTTTTAAATCATAAGATAGCAAACAAGCCATTGGGTCTCCTGATGGAAAGAGTCAACCATCGCCTATAGACACCAAATGTGTTAATGGTGCGTTGTTATCTTGTGGCGAGGTCTTATGTTAAATGCGTACAAACAGATGGAGGGAACCTCTGATGGAAATAGAAGACGAAAGACATCAAGGACGATGAGTGTGATGCTATCTGTATGGCGGGATTGAAATTCCACATGCATTAGTTTACCGGCTACCTTACCCTCCAAATCGAAATACGACAACGACAAACACTGACGCTATTGTGGCATAATAAGTAAGATTGGTGGTACCAGACTCTGACGAGACGGAGTAGAACTATTACCTACTTCGTAGTCTTGATGTTAAAGGTACGTATGGGTCTTCTTTTATCTTTAACGAAACTGCTAGTTGATATATTTTTTATAGATAACTCGGGTCAATACGGCTAAAATATTATAGGACTTGTTGAATGTTGGCTAATCAAAGATATACTAGTAATAAAAAGAAGAAAGTCTTGTATTCAATTTGCAAAATTTTCGCGAAAACATATAGGGATCTGCAGTGATGCAACTGGAACGATAGGTGATGCAAGGAATAGGGCAAACTTATCCAAGACCTGAAAATTAGAGGAGGCCACATCGGCACCAATAGTCCACCCACTTCCACCAAACTTTCTTCCACGTCAATAATAATGGCAGTAACACACAAATTATGTACTCAACGTACGATTCACTTCGCAACCGAAGCATCTTTAGGCAAGGATTTAAAAAGTTATAATATCGATATGTTTGCTGTTTCGTGATTGGATTGCTGCGTTTCATGCTGTTTCGTGACTGGTTCGTTCACTGGCGTTAGAAGAAAATGTCATAATATCATATACCATAACCAAGCACGACGACGCAAACATATCAATATTATAATGTTATAAATCCTTGTCTTTAGGAGAGACAAACAGTACTTCATTCTGTGAATTCAAAGGTTGAAGCATTCTTCTTTAAATTAGGTATGGATTTTCGCAAAGTAACGCCTGAATCTTTGGATTATTTTTTTGGGTATATGGAAAGTTTATTTTAATACTATATTTATAAGTCAAACCAGCTAGTTAGCCAATAGATTAACACCTTTAATTTCTACATAAATGCAACAAAAGTGCCCGTAATTAGAATCCACATCTCAGTAGACTAACGCTGTGCCTCCAAAGCCATTAATTACACCCACATAGTGTGATTATCCCTTAAAAGGATAGTGTAGCGAGATTTATCTAATTGATATAAAAAACCCAAGATACACAATCATTGTGTCAAAAACGTCCTCAAAAAATTAGCGCACAATTTAAAATTGTTATTTTGTGTATTTCAAATAGAATCGCGTCGGCCGCGTCACTGTCAATTTTATTTATTTTCGTACATTGCTTTGTAAAAACAACTATAAGTCTTGCATTTAAGGTTGGATATAAGACATATATTTTTGCCATATCTATAACTACTTAAAAGAAATTAGGGACACTTTAGTGCCAGTTTTGTTCGGAACTGTGCATCTAGGGTTTTTTATATCAATGATACAGTCATCAAAAGTTTAAAAGTTTCAAAATATTCGTTTGATGTTTTATGAACAACGAAACTCTATTTTTTTAAAAATAACTTTTCAAACGGATCTTCCCATTCTCAATTCGCTTTTTATTTTTTTATATTTTTTATTTGAGTAAATCTCTAGATATTATATTTAAGATTATAAATGTAAAAGTTTTGATGTTTGGATTAAAGGGGTATGTTTGTTACTCAATCACGTAAAACCTACTGAAGGGATTTGAATGAAATTTAGCACACAGATAAATAATGACCTGGAATAGTACATAGGCTATTTATTATTTGTCTCGAAAAAAATAGATGATTCCGCGGGACTCAGAAAAAAAATTATAATGCAGCGGGCTACACGCTACAGCTATTTTATTATATTTTACTAGCTGTGCCCATGACTTCGTCCGCGTTGAAAAATTTCTAAAATAAAACCAGCATAGTTCTATTCCCGTGGGATTTCCGATATAAAAAGTATCCTATGATAAAAAATATCCTTTCCCGGGTTTCTAATTACTTTTGTATCAAATTTCATCCAAATCAGTTAAGTGGATTAGGGTTGAGGAAAACACATACAGACAGATTTCACATTTATAATATTAGTATGGATTATATTTGTTACCTCAGTACTTTGATATTTAAGAAGCGAATTGGTAACTTCCTTTTGCTTGAAAATGTATAGTTCCGTTTTAAATATATAAAAAACTAGCGGCCTGGTACGTGCTTCTCTACGTATAAGGTGAAATATTGTAAAAATTTAATTGGAACATCAAATTCACAAAAAATGTGATAAATGTGATATCTTGTAGCGAGGTTTAATGCCATATGCATAAGTTTACCTGATGCTATTGCGATAGGAATAGGTAAGGCGGTGGTGTCAGACCCGGGCTAGACAATGCAGAACTCTACCACCTGGAGCTGCTTATCTGCTTGTTACAAAAAAGATTAAAAGATTAAAGACTTATGATCCAAAAAAAATAACGTTATAATATAACGTTCTGATGTATGACTAGGCTCACTAGAGCCTGTATTCTGAAAGTATGTATCAAAAAAAGAGTTGAAATAAATTAAGGTATTATTTCATGTAAATTGTATTTTAAGATAAAGAGTTACAATGACTTTTGAGGTACAGAACCCCAACGAAGTTTTTTAAACAAATAAAATGTTTATACATGTCCCGCTTTTCGCGCAGTTGATGCTTTAGTCATACTGAACTATTTTTCTTTAGCTTTTTTTAGCTATGTATATAACATACAATATACATCTATATTTATCGCATGTATGTCAGTCCGCATCAAATAAAACTCGAGCCTTGTCTCAAGTGGCGTAGTAAGTAAACCACTTGAGTAACGAAGCTGTCAAGACCAGCAATACATTAGTCAGAAAACCTATTACAAGTGTATTCATGTGTCATATAATCCCTTTAAAACGGAATCCAGAAGCGGCGAAATAGTTACTAAAGCATGCTCGGTTCGAAGCTGCTAAATTATAAACTTACTTTGTTCAGTAGCACAAGACAACTACAAGTATATATATATATATATATATATATATATATATATATATATATATATATATATATATATATATATATATATATATTGCCATACTAAATTACATGCAAATATGTCCAAGGAATAAAAGTTTCATACAAACTTTTATCCCCTATTTCACTCCCTTGGGGGTTGAATTTTAAAATATTCCTTCCTTAGTGAATGCCTACGTCGTAAGAGCAATACGTGTGCGATATTTCAAGTTTCTAGCCTTACGGGTTTAGCATGTGCGGTGATTCATCAGTCAGTCACTTTTGCCTTTTAATGTAGATTTATTTCTAGAACAACATAATTTTAATAGCCTTCTCCTGCATTTTGCACAAGCGCCTAATAGCATGGGGCATATAGGTCATGGGTTGAAGACCAGCGTGCATAATTCACTAAGCGGTAAACAGATGTGTTTAGTAACATCGTTTGCTCTGCATCACTAGATTTTAATAACTATATCTTCTCGTCTGTTTTAAAAATATATTTTAGTCTTGTAACATTTATGTTACAGTCAATGCTTACCACTAATATGGTCCTGTTCAGCGAGTAAGGTAGACGGTAAGCATATACATAATACAGTGGTATTACATTGCTGTCACATGGATGACAATATGTCATATTTTCTTTAGGAGAACAGTCAGCTCAGAAATCATAAATTCGTGCACATAGTATTGTCAAGTGGTGTACATATATTAATTGACTGGTTCAAAAATCTTATGATATAAAAATTTGCAATGTTATAAGTTTACTGATATAATTTTTCAAGATAAGACCCACTAAAAAGGATGCTGAAAATTCATATTTGTATAAATAAGCTGCTTGCTTTATGTGAATAATATTACACTTTGGGCTATATACTCTATTAATTTAAATAACATTTTTTTCAATAATTTTTTACCTGCACCACAGCCCCTTTTGTGATTTTATTATCTGTGAATTTCATGGCATTAATATTCTTTACCGGATTAATTTAATATTTTTGTTAAGCAAGATTAAAATATACCTGCTTTTTCACCCGATTTTGTTTAGTTTTGTCTACGTAATTTAAACATCTGAGCATGTAAATAGACAAATTTTCCCTTTTAAAATAATAGGATACCACAGGATAAAATAATAAAATATGTTAGTAAAAAAATACCGTCATGTTAATACCTGTGAGGGGGCAGGCAGAAATATTGTGCAAATAGGCTTTATATTTTTTGTCTGCCAGCCCATACGTTCCGTTATAACTCCAGAATGCCTTAACTAATCTTCTTGAAAATTGGTATCCAGTGAGAATACTTAATTGCACAAATTATGGGCTAAATAAATTTTTTATTGCAATAATTTACGCCCATTGAAAGAAGCAGATATTAGCTAGTATAAGAGTAAATTAATTAAATTTATTAATACTTTTTGCACATATTGAAATACTAAACAATGGTTATTTATAAAGAAAATACATCTCATAGCAATACAGTCTGTTGCAGAAATTACAAGATATATAAAGTGATATAATGTGATGACTATAGAGAAAAATAATTAAAGATCCTCGAGTAACGAGTCACTGATACAATGCGAAGACAAAAAATATTTTTGTTCAGTCCGTATGTATTATTAGAATAATCTCAAGCAAGCCTTCTGTTGCGCAGTCTCCGAGGATGTGAAATTTAATATCTCTGCATCCAGTCTTTATTGCGTGGGACCTATAAAACTATTATTGTTGTGAAATGTATACAAGTAAGTCTACAGAGACGACAAGTTATGTGGTATTGTTGAGTGTATTTTCATAAGATTTCTAGTTGATTTAAATTTAATCTATATAAAGCTGTAGCGTCTATCTGTAGGTATATTAAACTTTCCGTTATAATTTAAGAATGGCTTCACCCATCGTGATAAATGATGAAATATAGTGAGAATATATGATTGTGCAACTAATGGGTTATACATTTTTTGTCTTTTTGTTGGTCTATAAAGACACGGACCAAAATTCTGCCATACCTTAAGAAGGTCTGAAATAAAAACTCATCAAGCTGTTTTATCTAGACTTTTGATATAAGTAATAAATATATTAGGCTCTGTTACTCTGTTACTAGAGATAAGCTCGCCCATTGTACTTTTTTCTTTTAATTTTTTGTTTAAGTGATTACTATGTACAATGGAAATTAAATAAATTAATAAGCTCAAGTTATATATAATTATCTTGCAATATTTTTAGTAAGAGACTAATATGAGGACCGGTTAATAGCAAATTAAATTTTACGCGTAACGGCATTTTATTAATTTAAGCAATACTGTACGAATATCAATAACTCACTGAAGAAATAGATATAATTTGCAACGTTTTGCATCCTATATTTGACCCTTGTTAGGTCAATTAGTGGCATTTCCTTCTTCTGAGTGCTAAGTGTGAGTTTTTCTTTTCGCATTCGATCGTGAGCGCGTTTCGAGTTTACTAGGAATTTGTATGTGATTTGTACAGCGCCACCTAGTGGTAAACTGGTTTCTCACGTTTACCACTAGGTGGCGCTGTACAAATTACATACAAATTCCTAGTAAACTCCAAACGCGCTCACGATCGAATGCGAAAAGAAAAACTCACACTTAGCACTCTGAGTATGATTCCGGTACAAAGTGTAACGTGCTTCAAGTGCGTATACTGTATAGTTTTGCCGCTGACGTGGTGAAAAATGTAGTGGCCGTAGGAGTATTGTGCCGCTGGGGTCTTTTTTTTAATTGTCCGGACCTTCGGTGAAGTGTAGGCCATCGATGAGCGCATTCCATTTATCACAATATTTTTCTTTTTTCAGTGGAATTGCATAGATCACAATATATGAGAGCCTAATGAAATTTTTTAATTAAATATATTTCTTTAGCAATTCATTTTATTCAAAGCACAAAGCGAAAAACAGAAGCGTTCTATAATCTAAAAAATAAAATATATTGACTCTGATTTACAGAAGTTACAGTGGTGGGCACGAGAAGTAGGCCCATTGCCCTATTTTGAAAAAAAAAAACCTGTCCACATTAAATTTAATCTACGACTAATGGACATTTAGTACCAGAAATTCACCACTTCACGACCTTTTTTAATTAAGTAAATATAATTTAAATTCAACAATACGAACATAACAATCTTTCGAACAAAAACTAACAATTTAATTTTAAGCGATTCTCTCGCCTTAAAAGAGTATATTTGTTCGTCAAAATAATACAGTATGTAAATTACAGCAAAGCTGTAATTACATAATTAAGAAAACTATATCAGTGTTGGAATGTACGTATAATCAAAATATTTCAACCATGGTGAAAGCTGAGTTTGACGTAATTTATTTATTAGTATTTAAAAAAAAAAGTATCTTCACGCCCATATCCCCGAAGGGGTAGGCAGAGGTACAACAAGTGCACCCACGATTAGCCGAAGATACTTGGTCCCACAAATGTGATAGGTGGCAAGCCTATCGCCAACCGGGCACTTTCCAATCCCGAGCAACTTTGTGTTTCTCAGAAAACTGAGAAAACACTTTTTTATGTGCCCGACCCGGGAATCGAACCCGGGACCTCATGTGGTCAACGCCAACGCTGGACCACTAGACCACAGAGGCGATTATTAGTATTTAAATTAAATAAAACATTAACATAAAGCCATATCGTATACAAAGCGTGTTCATGTGTTTATTAATCTAACAGATGTTTAAAGAAAACACGCTTAAACGAATATTTAGACGTGACGTAATCAGATATTCACTTTGGAATAAGCCTCCTGATTTCCACAAGTCAAAAACAATAATATATCACGTAATTCGATTAAGTCAATTACCAGTAATACGCCGGTCTCCTCGAAGTTCGGATTTAATTAACATAGATCTACAGTAACATGAGGGTTTAGAAATCTAAATTACCCTGAAGGATACTCGTGACCCATTTCAGTGAGCCCTCGCAACTCGAAAGTTTAAAATGAAAAGACAATTATTCATTCTGAATAAGTTTGTTATTTTTATTTAATATTTTTTTAATTTAAGTAATCTCTGTTTTTATGGTTCCGTACCCAAAGGGTTAAACAAGACCCAGTTACTAAGACTCCACTGTCCATCCGTCTGTATGTCTGTATGTCACCGGGCTGTATCTTATGAACCGTGATAGTTAAAATTTTCACAAATTATTTATTTCTGTTGGCGCTACAACAATTACTAAAGACAATAAAATAAATATTCAAGAGGGGCTCCCGTACTACGAACGTGATTTTTTTGCAATTTTGCTCTCGATCTTAATAACGACAACTAATACATGTTTGAAGTATTCACAGAATATTTAGTTATATATTCAGGTATCTTCACGCCCGTATCCTTGACGTGGTAGGCAGAGGTACAATAAGTGTACCCACGATTAGCCGAAGATACTTTGTCCCACAATGTGATAGGTGGCAAGCCTATTGCCAACCGGGGACTTTCCAATCCCAAGCATCGTTGCTTTTATCATAAAACTGAAAAAACACTTTTTTGAATACCCCGACCCGAGAATCGAACCCGACACCGGACCACTAGACCACAGAGGCGATAGTTATGTATTCAATTTAAAAATAAATAACTAAATTAAAACAAAATACGTATTTAAGGTATTTTGTTATTTAATTATACTGATAGAAATAGATAACCATCGCCCATAGACATCAAAGATAATACGGGCGGACTTGCAATATTTCATAAGTTTATAGAATTGCTGAAATGCGACAGGATGCCTCCTTTGGCAGAGAGAAAAAGAATAATTATATGTCAAATGAGTGACGATTATAATTATTATGCGAAGGTAAAGTACTATAAAGTTTCACCTGGAAGAGGTATCATCATCTTTTTTAAACAAACAGATGGCTTTCCTAATAAAAAGAGATAACCATCACCTATAGACAACAAAGATATTAATGATGCGTTACTATCTCCGTGGCGGGGTCTTAATGTTACATGCATAAGTTTACCGGCCACCTTACCCTCCAAATCTTTTTCGCCGTGTTGGTCCCGGCCTCCTTTGAAGAATAGGTCAACTGCTGCTCTGCCAGGCAGGTCGTAAAAGGCGACCGATTGGCTGTACGAGTCAGTATCATCGTGACTACTAGGTGGTAGATTTCTGCGTTGTTTCGCCCGGCTCTGGTACCACCGTCTTACCAATTCCTGCCGCAATAGCGTCAGTGCTTGTCACTGTTGTGTTCCGGTTTGGAGGGTAAGGTAGCCGGTATACTTATGCATGTGGCTTTAGACCTCGCCATAAGATAGCAACGCACCATTAACAACATTGATGTCTATAGGCGATGGTTAACTCTTTCCATCATGAGACCCATCTGCTTGTTTGCTACCTTATAATATAAAAAAAGGTAAGGTAGCCGGTAACATATTTGTGGCATTACCATAGCAACCCACTATTAATGTCTTAAGTTATCTCTTTCTGTCGAGAGAACCATCAGCTTCTCACGCTGCTTTACTGTAGAATTTAAAGTGAAAAAATCTTATTCAACTTTATACACTTGCAGTCAATGCAAGGTTTTTACACAAAACAACTCAAGGCACGTTCCAATTCGAAAACTAAATTGACTTCGCGAATTTCATCTCAGCATCTGCAGAAGTAATAGTTGGCGTCATATTTTACGTGCTCAACGTAGTACTCTGCCTTTGTAGGGATAGGATTGAAGTTTAGCAATTAACTAGCTGTGCCCGCGACTTCGTTCGCGTGGAAAAAATTCTAAAATATCCTATGTCCTTCTCCTGGCTCTAAACTACCTCCCTGCCAATTTTCAGCTAAATCGGTTCAGCCGTTCTTGAGTTATAAGTGGAGTAACTAACACGACTTTCTTTTATATATATATATATATATATATATATATATATATATATATATATATATATATATATATAGATTTGATATTTTATTCAAAATTATCAAATGGCAAAAATGGAGATTACTATCCCGCTGTAAGAATAGCAACGCACCATTAACATCATTATTCCCGTAGAATTCACAAAAAATACAACGTCGAGTGTCGCTAATTTATGTTTTATAGAATAAAAAATATATCAATTATCAAAATAGCACAAATAGATATCGACTTAACGAAATTAAGTATATATTTAGGGTCCCGTACCCAAAGGTTAAACAGTACCATATTGCTAATACTGTCCATTCATCTGTCTGTCTGTCTGACCGTCTGTCACCAGAGTGTATCTAAAGAACCGTGAGAGTTAGACAGTAGAAATTTTCACAGATGATTATTTTTGTGTTATAGCACTAACCCCGTGCTTGGGAAACTGGAAAAACCTTAAAAACAACAAAGAAAAATATCGACACGCGGGATTTGAACCTGCGACCATCTCCCTAAAGCCGGGACGCTCTTCCACTCGACAGGCTCAAGGCGGCGAAATTCTTTTTGCTATATGGTCGATTACGTCGATTGTACTGATCGCCAGCTATACATACTTATAACTAGTTAAATGAGTTCATCGTTACAGATGAAATTCACATTTATAATTTTGATCGGTACTTTCGTATTTCTAATTATTTTTGTGTTATACTGTCGACACTAGCTCAATAAAAGAGCGTCCCGGCTTTAGGGAGATGGTCGCAGTTTCAAATCCCGTGTGTCGATATTTTTCTTTGTTGTTTTTAAGATTTTTCACAGATGATGTCTTTCTTTTGCCCCTATAACAACAAATTTACAAGAATAAAATAAATATTTTAATTACAAAAATGTAATTTTTTGCCGTTTTTTATTGATAATGGTACGGAACCCTTTTTGCCCTTTTTGCCCGAGTGTAACTCGTGCTTGACTGGTTTTTGAAATTAAGGTAGTAAAGAAGCAGATGGCTCTAGACAAGTCAAGAAGATAAGAAAGAGTGAATTAGGGTTAATATATAGAAATAACTCCTTTTAGCTCTTGGGAGATGATTTCCAAGCAGAGAAATAAATGGCGTCATACTATCAAAAAGGCTACCACCACTTTTGAGAGAAATCGTTTGGATGATCTTGATGTCAAACGCCTCAATAAAAAGACCAGCTCAAAACACACATATTGTTATCATTATTGAGTTTCTTCTGCCGGATCTTCTCAGTGTGTGATCCGGTAGTAATTGTAAAAAAACGACTCACAACATTTTTAGTTTAATGACAAATAATTATAATTTTAAAATATTTGCACACTATATCATGGTAGAATATGTTGGTAACTTAATCAAATTTTAATAACTTGTAACTCCCATATTCTGGCAAATAAATTATTTCTTTCTTTATTTCTTTCTTATAGCAGTACAGGTTAATTGCATTGTCATCAATAGGACGTTTAAAACCAAATTTTGGTTCTCAATTCACCTTCGCTCACAACACACTAGTCAGGTTCGCCATTGACGGACACGTCAAGGGGGCCACCATAAGATAGAGTAGGTGCCATTACCACCTCAGTACATGGAAAGGTACGCAACATTATTGTCTTTGGTGTCTATGGGCGACGGTTTCTCTTTTCACTAAAAAAGCCAGCTTCTAGTTTGCGTCATAATAATTATACCAAACCACAGCTCCCCTAGTTTATTTTTCATTATTTTAGCTATGCAAATAGTATATATACTTAATTATAATATGAATTTTTATATTTAGTAGTTTAATTTTTAATTATTTTAGCTATGCAAATAATTTATTGAAATAAAATATGGATATTTATTTTTATTGTGAAGTAGCGGTTAGTGTTAAGTTTTTTTTTTCATGTCATAAGATAGCAAACAAGCAGATGGGTCTCCTGATGGAAAGAGTCAACCATCGCCTATAGACACCAAAGATGTTAATGGTGCGTTGCTATCTTGTGGCGAGGTCTAATGCCACATGCATAAGTTTACCGGCTACCTTACCCTCCAAACCGGAACACGACAGCGACAAGCACTGACGCTATTGCGGCAGGAATAGGTAAGGCGGTGGTACCAGACCCGGGCGAGACAATGCAGAACTCTACCACCTAGTAGCCACGATGGTAGTGACTCGATAGCCAATCGGTCGCCTTTTACGACCTGCCTGGCAGAACGGCAGTTGGCCTATTCTTCAAAGGAGGCCGGGACCAACACGACGAAAAAAGTATGAAAGTATCATAATAATTGTATATTAATATTATGAATGCGAAAGTTTAGATATGTGGATGGATGTTTGGATAGATGTTTGGATGGATGTTTGTTACTCAATCACGCAAAAACTACTGAACGGATGCGAATGAAATTTGACACAAAGGTAGATAATAACCTGGAATAGCAAACAGGCTACTTTTTATCCCGGAAAAATTAGGCAATCTCGCGGGATTCACCAAAAAAATGTATAATGCAGTGGGCTGCACGCAGCAGCTAGTATTTTATATGTGAGACAAGCAAGTTTGCGGACAAACGGAGACACGGTTTTTGCAAAGCTTATTCTTACTAATGTAATAATGTTTATTTAAATTTTTTAAAAATAATGACATAAAAAATCAGAAATGTATTGGAAGTAAATTTCCTACTCCTCCTATATACCTACTTCTGATTAATTTCGTTGCGGGATCCAAGACAGCTTAGCTTTTCTCCAGGGCACCCTGAGCTCGCAACTCAGAGGTTATCAGGACGGTTGCCGCTGTTGATTGTGGTTTACAGAAGTTATAGTGGTGGGAACAAGAGGTGGGCCCATTGCCCTTTAACGAAAATGTATTGGAATAGTAGAAAAATACATCCGGTTTCTCCTACATACAGGTGAAATATGTCCAATTAATAAAACCTGTGTTGATCCCGGGCTCCTTTGAAGAATAGGCCAACTGCCGTTCTGCCAGACAGGTCGTAAAAGGCGACCGATTGGCTATGCGAGTCACTACCATCGTGGTTTCTAGGTGGTAGAGTTCTGCATTGGCTCAACCGGGTCTGGTACCACCGCCTTATCTATTCTTGCCGCAATAGCGTCAGTGCTATTCACTGTCGTGTTCCGGTTTGCAGGGTAAGGTAGCCGGTAAATTTTGCATGTGGCATTAGACCTCGCCACAAGATAGCAACGCACCATTAACATCTTTGGTGTCTATAGGCGATGGTTGACTCTTTCCATCAGGAGACCCATCTGCTTGTCTGCTATCTTATGATATAAAAAAAACTTTTTTTAGTAATATAAAAATATAGATTAAAACAAACTCACTGTAATAACTTTTGGACTTATTTTACTCCCATTAACTGTCCAATATCTTAAGTCCAGACGATTCCATCTAAAATACATTACATCGTAAATAGGATCGTTTTGAACTATAAAGTTATGGCCCGATTTTATCGTCTCGGTCTTTTATAAGATTTATTTTTGATTTCCGATCTCCGGGTTGTATTCTTGAAAACTTTATATTTCACAATTCTCGTATAAACTTGACACTTTTGTAGAAAATAAAAATATTTCAAGGAATATTTGAGAAGTTTGTGTATTTCTGCCACCATATTTGAAATAGATTATAACTATCATATCACAAATAACTATTTTCAGGTAAGTAAACATCCATAATTTGACCAGATAATTGGTTAGCGACCATGACTACGCAATCGACGGGGCTCGGGCTCGATCCCGACGAGGACAAGATTTGTGTTATGAGCATAAATATTTATATTCCAGGTTTGGGTGTTTATTAAATATATATTTCAGTATTTATATATGTACTAGCTGACACGGAAAACGTTGTTCTGCCTTTTAAAATACTACAAAAAAGCCTGGGAATAATTGCTCCTCATATCGATCTCACATAATTTTTTTGTAATATTGTGATATTTTAAAAAAAATAGATGATATATAAAAAAGATAAGCCCGCTGAGTTTTTTATCCGCCGGATCTTCTCAGTGTGTGGCCGCGTTTCCGATCCGGTAGTAGTTTTTAAAAAAATATGTTGACATGTCAAAATAACTTGTTATAAGTTTTATTGAATAAAGTACTTCTAATTTCTGATTTTTTTTCTAAATTTTCTCATCTTTTAAACCTTCCCTGGACTTCAATAATTAATTCAGAACCAAAATTAGCCGAATCGGTTCAGCTGTTCTCCAGTTTTAGCGAGACTAACGAATAGCAATTGATTTTTATATATATAGATTTCTGTGTATTAATATCGTTGACTAACACCCATGACACAAGCAAATAATTTGCTTACTTTGGGGTTAGATCAATAAGTGTGATTTGTCCCATGAATATTTATTTATTTATTAATTATTATTATTATTGTTAGTAAAGCTTACATACTAGGTACATATAAGTAAAAAAGTATATTCCCTGCCTAAAAGTATAAGCCTGTATCCCCAGGCGTGAATATACTTTAAAAGTTAGAAAACTGAAATCACATTTTTGAATTGCCGATCCTGGATTCGAACCTGGGACCTCATCTGATTAATAGCGACACCGTACCACTAGACCACAGAGGCGACACTTCTTAGTGACAACATAAAATAAGAATATTTATAAAAACTAGACAGAATTAAATAGTAATTGAATACAAAATTGGGCTAAATGACCTTTATATAATCACATATAATCAAGGGTGATCGGTCCAGGTTCCTGTGAAAAATAGGCCAACTATCGTTCTACCAGTCAGGTCGTAAATGGCGACCGATTAGCTATGCGAGCACTACCATCGTGGCTAGCAGGTGGTAGCCGCAGGCCAGAGGGACAACGACGAGATCCCGTAACCTTAAGGTGACGTCATTATATGTTTTTTCATTTTTATTATCCTCTCCAGTATTCAGTAAAAAAAGAATTATATATATATATATATATATATATATATATGTATATATATATATATATATATATATATATATATATATATATATATATATATATATATATATATATATATATATATATGTATATATGTATATATATATATATATATATATATATATATATATATATATATATATATATATATATATATATATATATATATATATATATATATATATATAATTGAAAAATAAAGAAATGTTTTATTTTAGTGACTTCATTATTTTGAAATTTTGTCAATTAGGATGATCAGAACAATCGAAAAAGACTTGTCTTGCATTTTCTAGACTCAACGCTATCTTCATATACTCACTCGAATCGTGAACTTTAATAATATTTTAGGCCAATACCAGACTAATTTGATCGCAATACATCTCTCGTTAATACAAGCACGACGTACTTTAAAATCGTCGATTTTTGAGTTAATGATACAGTCGTGTTGAAAAAATTGTGCTCCATTTACTGTACATTCTTAAATTGTGCCTTTTTCAAGCTCTACAGTTATTGAGACAATAATTTCGTAATCATGCCGTTAATATATTATATCTTTCGTTTTGGTGACTTGCGACAATAGTATCTGCCTTTTACAATGTTTTTTTTTTTAAATATTGATACTGTCGCAAATGAGCGACGTCAGCCTTGGTCTTCAATGCATCCACATCTCGGCGTATTTATTTAAATATTGCGTGACAAATTACTTAAATGAATTTGATCCCAGAGTAAGCAAATTCCTCATATCTGATTTAGTTAACAATACAAATACAAAAAAACATTTACAAATAATCATATAATAAACATACGAAATGTATAAACATGTAGTTCTGAAGTAACAAACATAAAAAAACACACGGCCAAATTGATAACTTCCTTCTTTCAGAAAATCGGTTTAAAAACTGTTTAGGATAATTGTATAACTGTTTTATTCAGAGGGTTTTTTTATACCATAAGTTAGCAAACAAGCAGATGGTTCTCCTGTTGGAAAGATTTAACCATCGCCTATAGACACCAAAGATGTTTGCGGTGCATTGCTATCTTGTGGTGAGGTCTAATGCCACAAGCATAAGTTTACCGGCTACCTTACCCTTCAAACCGAACGCAATAGTGACAAGCACTGATGCGAGTATTTGATATATATTTCAACTTAATACCTCTACACGTTCCTGGGGAAAAATGTCTTGACAGACGGACAGAGGGGCAACGACGTGATCCCGTAACCCTATAACCCTAAAATAACCTTTAATAACATAAATTGTACATAAAAGTAGTTCTCATAATGAAAAGCTTATTAAAATTGTTAAACTAACTACCTTCAAAAACATTTGGTTTCTTAAAATCATGAGTTCACCCGAGCGAAGAGAATTATTTCGTTGGAATCAAAAATTAATTTGAATATTTGTTTTTTTCATCGTTATGAAAAGAATTTTTCAGAAAGGACGTCTCACAAAGGCTAATTAATCTCGGCTAGATGCCATGCCAAGATTTCTCTCGTAATCACAAAATGTCCGCTTCACGAAATGGCGGAAGGAATATTAGGGTGGGCGTTGTCGGTAATAATTTTCATCGATTTCTCGATTAATTTTGCTTCACCCTTCGAATGATATTTGAGATACTATTTGAATTATTAGTAGTAATTTTACTGAAATCAAGCTTTACTTCTGCAAGTAATTATCTTAATCGTGGAAAATTAATATAGATTATTTGGTATATTAATTCTTCGCGCTAATATAAGGTACATATTAAGGTACATGTTTCTAATAAGGTACATATCTTTGCGCCAAATTCGTTACAGGGTAGATGAAGTGTAGTGGTGTAGCGTGGGTGTTACTTGGTGCGGCCATTATGATGTCAGCTCTATTTAGAAAAGTATCTATGGTAAGAAGACGCATTAACCCCTCAAAACCGCAACACCAAAAGGCGAAAGGCCGCACACGCGAATTAATCGCTAGCGTTTGACCTTTGACCGTTAAAAGAACATGCCAAAGTTGTTAACAGTTGGTAAAAAATGATCGCGTTTTTTTTTTCTTTCTTTTTCTTCTTTCCTACATTCCCACTTCCCAGGTCGGACAACATAAAAAAAGCGTTTTTTCTGTTTTCTAATAAACACAAAGTTTGCCGGGATTGGAAAGTGCCCGGTTGTCTATAGGCTTACCACCTATCACATTTCTGGGACCAAGTATCTTCGGCTAATCGTGAATGCACTTGTGGTACCGCTGCCTACCCCTTCGGGGATACCGGCGTGAATGTACATACCTACTCTACTTATACTTCCCAACCACCCTTGTCATCCTACAATGATTGCATTAGATAGGTAGGGTGGAAAAATTTAGTAGGAAGGACCTACCCAAATCTTTCCACCGTATTTAACGTTAACGTGAGGTAAACGTAAGGTAAACGTAACGTAAACGTAACGTAAACGTAAGGTAAACGTAACGTAAACGTAACGTAAACGTAACGTAAACGTGACGTAAACGTGACGTAAACGTGATGTAAACGTGACGTAAACGCGACGTAAACGTGACGTAAACGTGACGTAAACGTGACGTAAACGTGACGTAAACGTGACGTAAACGTGACGTAAACGTGACGTAAACGTGACGTAAACGTGACGTAAACGTGACGTAAACGTGACTTAAACGTGACGTAAACGTGACGTAAACGTGACGTAAACGTAACGTAAACGTGACGTAAACGTGACGTAAACGTGACGTAAACGTGACGTAAACGTGACGTAAACGTGACGTAAACGTGACGTAAACGTGACGTAAACGTGACGTAAACGTAACGTAAACGTAACGTAAACGTAACGTAAAGGTTTTTTTATTTAAATATTACTATGCAACTCAACAGCAGTGTCAGGAATTAGTCATTTGAAAGCTGCAACTTTAAGCATTTCCAGGCCAAGTCAAGCGGCGAATATGTTCCTATATATAAAAAAATTACTGTTTAAAGTGAAAATATATAGTCAAACATTAATTTTTCATAATAATTTGTTTAAACAATGAAACAATGGAGTGCACAAAAAAATTTTGGGTAAACATTGCAATTTATAGTTTAAAAAACAATATCCCACATCGATCATATTAATTCATTCACTATAAATCTAATCCGAGGTTTTACGGTTTTGAATGCTCCAGGCACTCCACTAGTTAGTCTATTAGTAGTCTAGTCCAAACCATCAAATCCATCACAAACAAACACATATTCAAACTCTTCGTTTTCAAATATTAGTGTCGATATTTGAAGTTATTTGCTTATTTGATTCTAAAATATGATCTAAATATTAATATGAGAAGCAAAAACTTTGTACTCCTTTTTATGGGAATTGCGCGGAAGGTAGAACATGAAATTTGGCACAATTAAAGTTTACATTGCGGATTGGATTGCACCAAAACCAAATATTTTTAAATAAATTACATTAAAAACAAACATTACACACACTGCAATCATGTGACATATATAATAATATACACACACGCAAGATTTTAAATTTAAACACTTATGCTGCTTCATAATTTACATACTATCTACCTATATGTTTTTGTTTTTATTTAAATAAAATGTTTATAATTTAATTAAAATATAGCGGTTTCTCATTTTAATATTTTCAATTTTTTATGTACTATATACATATATTGAAGTAAAAAAAGTATTTTCATGACTATATTTCTGAAATAGTAGGCAGAGGTACAACAAGTGCACCTATGATTAGCCGAAAATACTTATGGCCAATTGCATCAAAATTGTCTTAGCTTAGGAAAATCCTAAGTAGTATGCTGTCACTTCTCGTCTTAAACGAAAAGAATGTGACAGCGTATCACTAAGGACTGTCTTAATTTAAGACAAGTTTGGTGCAATTTGCCGTTAGTCCCAAATGTAATATGTGTACTTTTCCAATCCCTGGCCACGTAGTTTTTATCAGAAAACTGAAAAAAAAATTGATTGCGGGCAATCAAAGGTCTTGACCTTGGAATCGAACCACGGATCTAGTGTGGTCAGCACCGCAGACCACAGAGGCGAGGCATATATTGAAATAGTACTCTTAAACGAATATTTATTACTTCTAGAACCTTTTTCTAGGTGTGTGATCTAAACGCAACCTAATAAAACCTACTTTATACTATGCAATAAGTCAAGTAGCGGTTAGCGTGTGACTAGTTTAAGTTTTTAAAGACAAGACACTATGCCAAAGGTACGCGAGTTGCAACTGAAGCACATGAATCGGTTAACGAAGCCGATTGTCTATTCACTTGACCGAAGTTCGGCATGATTACGCTGGCAATGCTATTTGAATTACTGATGACACATTATGCCGAAATTACATGCGTGATAGTGTACAGCCGAACTTCGCTCGGGCGTGTGTTCAGCGATAATTATTCGACGGCAACGTATTCTGTAGCGCCCTCATTATACGACGATATAGCCTCTGCAATTGCTAATAATGAAAAATAGTGATGTTTTCTGAAAAAATATTATCGAAACCCTAACAATAATACTGCGTTTTGTGTCTGGTCCAGCTTTTAAGATAACACGACATGACGCCACGGCAGCGATCGAGACATTTTTTTTTGTATTTATACATATATATTATTTGCAGGAACTTGTGTTTGCATGTTATAAACTCAAGTGTACCTACTTTGTAATAATCTTTCTACAACACTTGTCCTAATACATATAAGGAACACCTATGTATAATATTTTATCCGTTTATTTTCAGGTGATATTTTGTTTTTGTACATAAAGAAACATATTGCTGAACTACTTTAGGTTTCATTAATAGATGTATTTGAATATTTTTAGTATATTATACACTTCGACTGATATTTATGGTTAAGTATTTCACTTTACCGGGTTGGCTGTAAGAAATCACTTTTTTAGAGATAAGCTCGCCTTTTGTACCTTTATAAAAGTACTGCTTGCTGTAATTTTGTTTGTTGTTCTGTTGTGTACAATAAAGTATTAAATAAATAAATACGTATAAAGCTTTACAACTGAATTTCTGCCGCGTAAGTTCGTCACAATAGTGTGTCATATCATGTTGGTACGTAAATTCAGACGCGGAATTTCGGTTGCATACTTTCGGCATAGTGTGTTTAGAAACTAACACATTCACTAATTTGATGTAATTTACGGCATATATACATAAATAACAGAAATACGATGTCACTGGCGGCATTCCAAACTTCCTAAAGCATATGTCCAGTGAAGGTATGTCTTTGTATTTCAGTAATACCTTAATTTGTTTGCTACTTTACATGAGAAACAAATATCTCTCACAACTCGTTCATGAAGTGAAATTTGAATTTTAAAGTGGCGTACCACTGGCACGGATTTCAAAGAGCTATTGGTATACGATGAATGGGAAACTGTGTAATGTGCTCCGTCTCTGTTTGAAGTTGGCGAGTTCTCATATATTGTGGCCGTGCAAACACTGCACCAGAAAATTGCACTCAGCATTTGAGCAGTTGTAAATTACAACGGTTTATTTGAGTTTCTGTATCTGTTGGATTAATTAGTTTAAAATGTGAAGTATGTGGGATGAGAAATGTATTATTTAATTTAAAAGTTTAACGCTCATATCCCTGAAGAGGTGGGCAGAACCAGTGCACCCACGATTAGCTAAAGATATTCAGTTCCACAATGTGAAAAGTGGCATGCCTATCACCAACCGGGCACATTTTTCGATCCCGGGCAAAGCTATTTTATCAGAAAACTGAAAAAAAACATTGTTATTGAATTTTATTACATTAACCGTGTTGGTTCCGGGCTCCTTTGAAGAATAGACCAATTTCCGTTCTGCCAGGCAGGTCGTAAAAGGCGACCGATTGGCTATGCGAGTCACTACCATCGTGGCTACTAGGTGGTAGAGTTCTGCATTGTCTCGCCCGGGTCAGGTACCACCGCCTTACCTATTCCTGCCGCAATAGCGTCAGCGCAGTACTGTCGTGTTCCAGTTTGGAGGGTAAGGTAGCCGGTAAACTTATGCATGTGGCATTAGACCTTGCCACAAGATAGCAACGCACCATTAACTTCTTTGGTGTCTGCTTGTTTTCTATTTTATGATATAAAAACAAGACATGGACAAATATTTGTGTAATGTGTTTTGTTGTTTGTGTTTCTGAGTTTAGGTGTTTATTATGTATATCACACCTTTAATATATGTATTTCTATGTATTACTATCGTTGATAAACACCCATAACACAAACAAATAATTTACTTTCTTTGGGGTTAGATCGCGTCAGTTGTCAAGCAATATTATTTTATTTATTTCGTGTATGCGATTATTAATTTGTATCATTAAGGGAAATATAAGTCTACTTTTTATTTTATCTTCTTTAAATACAAAAGAAAGAACACCTATTCAAAAATTATAAAACTACACTTAGTACTAACATGTACCTATCTTCGATATTTCGAAGTAACGCAAACGTTAAGAAAATCCGCAATATCGAATCACAGATAAAATAAAGAGTTAACCGCTCATAAAACGTAGTAGAAAACAAACCCAGCAACACTGTTTAATAAAAGCAAGATTAAATGGCGGGGCCTGTGACGTCGTGGACAAAGGAGTAGAGAATAAAAGGATGCCTGAGACCGCTGTAATCTGCGCGGCCCATTCTTGAGGAAGAAACAATATGGCTGTATATTTGTCATTTCTAAATCATATTTTTTTGACATGATTATAACACTACATTAATAACATCTGTATATTAACGCATAATTAATATTAATTAGGTTTTAATTTCTAAAGTATCCTCACGCCTGCATTTTCAAAGAGGTAGGCAGAGGTACAATCGTATGTAAAGTACTTTGTGGATACAAGCAGTGCAGCCACGATTAGCCGAAGCAGGCGCGGATCCAGCCTTCAAAAAAGGGCACAGCCGCTCAAAAATCGGCCATGTGCGAATCGGTGCATTGCACAGAGTGCATAAGATACTACCCAACCTGATCACAACGCCACTTTACTTGTCAAATTGTGAACTAAACTATTCTTGAATCCACTCGAAAACACATAAAAAAATTCATTCAAAATCAACTTTAAGAGGAGTTCAGACACGTCTCCGTCTTTTCTGGGTGTGTCCGTCCGATAACTGACCACCTCAAGCTCCTTGGTATCTCCTTAACGCCTACTCTCGACTTTGGTTCGTACATCGTATCTAAAGCCCAAGTTGCCCCCAAAAAGCTTGGTATTTTGGCGAAGGTGAGGCAGTACTTCAGCCCGGGACAGTTGCTCAACCTGTATAAAGCACAAGTCCGTTCGTGTATGGAATACTGCTCTCACCTCTGGGATTGCCAAATACCAGCTGGAGACACTTGAAGCGATAGAGAGGCGTGCCAAGAGGCTCATAAACGACGATGATCTGGTAGGTAAAAAACTCCAGAGCTTATCGACGCAGAGTAGCTAGTTTATCAGTTTTTTTTATCGGATACACTTTGGAAAGTGCACTGCGGAATTGCACGACTAAATTCCGCAATCCCCGTTTTTCTATCGATCGAGGCGCATAGATTCTAGGCATCGCCATTCGACCCAACATTCTTCATTCGAACCGCAAGGGACTGGAATATGTTTCCTGAGTCTGTGTTCCACGACGAGTAGAATCTGGGGATCTTCAAGAGAAAACAGGTGCCTTCTAGGGAAGCACATTCCATCTTAGGCCTCATCTTAGCTTACAATCAGGCGAGATCGAGGTCAAGCGTTTACCTATCGATAATAATAAAAAAAAATATTGTGAAGTAAGTGACTTTCGTGCGAGTTCCAGCAGTAAAGGCAAACGAATATGAAAGAGGGTAGACAGGCTTGTCTTCTCATAATAGTTCAACTACCCGCAAAACTTCAGTTCCGCGTGATCATGGTGCTTGCAACAGAATGCTAAGTGTGAGTTTTTCTTTTCGCATTCGATTGTGAGCGCGTTTGGAGTTTACTAGGAATTTGTATGTGATTTGTACAGCGCCACCTAGTGGTAAACGTGAGAAACCAGTTTACCACTAGGTGGCGCTGTACAAATCACATACAAATTCCTAGTAAACTCGAAACGCGTTCACGATCGAATGCGAAAAAAAAACTCACACTTAGCACTCAGCGCCGAAATATCGGGAAAATAATTCATCACATAATCGCGGTAAGATCCCGTTAATGATTAATAATTCAGGGTTTTTGTTACTATATATTGTTATTATAGATATGTATATGAGATCTGAATAGATCGTAAAAGTATAACTTCAAAGATTATTAGAGTTGTGGGCATGCCCATCGTGCCCACAACGGTGGATGCGCGCCTGAGCCGAAGATATTTAGTCCCACAATGTAATAGGTGGCAAGCCTAACGCCAACCGGGCATTTTCCAATCCCGCGCGATGTTGTTTTTATCAGAAAAGTGAAAAAAATAGATATTAATTAAATAAAGTATAATGTCAATTTTCTTTTATTAAAAATAAAAGAAAATTGACAAAATACTCGTCCTTTGCTTACAACGAAGAATAGGGGTCACTTAATTTAAGATTTTCATTAATAAAGCCGCATTAATAAAACGCGTCGAAAATCTAAAAAATTTCGCACCGTATGATTTCCTTAAAATAAACAAGTATCAAGAATCCTCGAAACCTTGTACTGTCAGGTACAAAATCATGACTTTTTGTGTGGAAATAAATGTATACAACAGGGAGGCGAAAATGAATGAAGACACTTTATTGCGAGTCAGCGGTGACAAAATACTATTTAATTATATTAAATATTTACTACTTCATGATTTAAATATTTTATAATATGTAAAAGAATATCATGACGCCCGGTTTTCCTGCGGGGTAGGCAGAGTAAACCGAACGTCTAATATACTTTCCAGTTCATCACGATTCACTGGTTTGTCTGTTGGCGGGATGAGTGCTGATCCCCATTGCCACATTTAATCGACATGATAAAGAGTATTGAATAATTCTAACGATAACCGGGACCGACAGCTTTACTTACTTATTTAAGCCACCACACCACCCACCAGGCTCTGAGCTGCTTTTTCTTCTACTTTCTTCTTTTCTATGGGTGGGTATCCGCAACTCAACGACTAGTGCCTTTGCGTCTGGTTAGGATGGACCTATTCTTATCATTCCAACTTCTCCATGAAGCCCAGCAACCCCTTGATGTGGGAGAAAACATCGTGGAGCGACCTCGGATATCCGAGGTACTTGACCCGATAGTTCACCACGCCTTCGCAATCTAAGATGACGTGGGCGGCCGTTTCTTCTGTCTGCATGCATGCTCTGCGCAGAGGACTATCTATAACACCCATGTTAAACATCTGAGCTGCTACTGAGATTTTAAATATTCAAGAAAAACCACAAGAAAACCTCAATATAACCTCGAGAAACTGAGTTCCAAGACGTCTTTGTACTTTCCATTATCTTAGTTTACTGACTGGGCTATAGTCCTATTAATAATTAACGATAGAGAGATAATGAAGTTAAAGAAATCTATGCTAGTCTATACTAGTAAATAAAATTTGAGTGTCTGTTTGTAACGTTAAAATAACCGCTTTTTACTAAATGCATATGAATGTATACACGGTACACATACCAAAATAACATATTTTTTTTTTTACGATTTTTGTCTGTCTGTCTGTTTGTTCAGGCTAATCTCTGAAACGGCTGGACCGATTTTGACAGGACTTTCACTGGCAGATAGCTGATGTAATAAGGAGTAAATTAAGCAAATTTTTTTGAATAATTTTCACGCGAATTAATTCGCGGGCACAACTAGTTTAGAAATAAATACCTCTGATGAAGTTTAGAAAAATCGTCTGTGTGGTTTAGTGGTCCGGTGTCTGTGTTGATCACATGAGGTCCCAGATTCGATTGGGATCGAAAAATGTATTTCTTCAGTTATCAGAGTGCTAAGTGTGAGTTTTTCTTTTCGCATTTGATCGTGAGCGCGTTTCGAGTTTACTAGGAATTTGTATGTGATTTGTACAGCGCCACCTAGTGGTCAACGTGAGAAACCAGTTTACCACTAGGTGGCGCTGTACAAATCACATACAAATTCCTAGTAAACTCGAAACGCGCTCACGATCGAATGCGAAAAGAAAAACTCACACTTAGCACTCTGATATAAACAACGTTTAACGAGATTAGGTAAGTGCCCGGTTGCCGATAGGCTTGCCAGCTATAACATTGTGGTGTTAAGTATCTTTGGCTACTCGTGAGTGCACTGGTTGTACCTCTGCTAACCTCTTCGAGAATACGGGCGTGAAGATATATTATAAAAATAAAAACACAATAACTATTAAATCTGCGTTAGTATACGCACGTGTTTATGTGTGTTTATTTCTAAAGACTACGAATTCCATCGACAATCGATGAGAAATGTCGATGACAAAATTTCACTAGAATCATATCGGTGACATGCGCTCGCACGTTCTGCCTGACAATTGGACGTAGTTATACGAAAAGGATTCAATCCACACAAAATCAGTTTAAAAATATTGAAGTTTGATATTTTTTAATTTTTTAACGTGCCATGGGGACTGGTTCTGACGTTGAATAAAGTAATAGAGAGCTATTTTTACTTAGATATTTTTTACATACATACATATCTTCACGTTAGATCCCTTACGGGGTAGGCAGAGAGAACCGAGTGCCATACATCACGATCCTTGCAGGCTTGTCTCGCTTCCTCCACATTCATAACTCTCTTCATACACACACGCCGGTTGCGAAGACTCTTGACGCCATATTCGGACAGTACTCGATCAATCTGATCGTGGTATGTCAGTCTTGGTCTTCCCCGGTACGTACATCCTGCCACATTCGCATTGTATATCTGTTTTGTTAACCTTTCATCTACCATTCTTTCTACATGTCCGGACCAACGGAGCATGCCCTTTCTCATCTTTACACCGACACTTTCTTTCAAACCTAACCTCTCTCTCACTTCCACATTACGAACCCGGTTCGCGAGTATCACACCACATATTTTTCTTAGCGACCTCATCTCGACCGCGTTGATTCTACTTTCATGCCCCTTCTGACATACCCAACTCTCACTTCCACACAATAGCGTTGGGATAAGTACATAATTATGCAGGGCTAGACGGGCACCCTGACTTAAAATTGTGCTATTAAGTAATCTCCCTAACGATATTTTTTATATATAGATATTTTTTATTGGCCATAATAGTATTGATGTTTAGAATCTGTTTGGTGCTCTTAACTCATTTTGAACATATTGTGGGTTGGATCTTTTTCGTTTAACAACGTCCAATTCTAGCGACATGGCGGCAGAATGTCTGCGAGTTACATACACGTCAAATTGCTTATCAACACTTCAGCGATGTACTAATTACTATAGTGTTTACCTTTGTAGTAATTAATATTTATGTATCTGACAAAATTTTGTAACATCAACATGACATGAAGCCGCCAATTATCATGTCGACGAAACTGTATAGACTAATTTTCCAAATTCAAATTTTATAATAAAAATTGTCATAATTATTTTTTCCCAACTTGAACTTTAAATGCTGATAACTTAAAAAATGTTTATAACGAAGTTTAAAAAATGGTGAAGTACGTGTCGGGCCACGTGCAATGTAGGATTGGGAAGTCGCCGTCACAACAACGTGGACTAAGAAGAGAGATTTTATTGTTTCATATTATAAACATTTTACCTATTTAACGACAATGACGGATATATTAGATAGTAGTAATATTAAAAATGTATTTAAAAAATGTATCATCTATGTTCCCCTATTTATTTACCTATTTTTCATTATTTCTAAATTCTGTATAAACGATGTGTGCAACACTTATTGGAATTCAATTTTATTGTGAAACTACTTAAAGAATTATGTTAATGCTAAAAATTGTTTTCTGTAGTTGTACCTTTCAATAAATAAATAAATAAATATTTATTTATTTATTTAACACAGGTAACACAGGTTCACCGCCTGTAAAAACTTCTGCAAGTACATTTTCTGATTTGGTCGACTAAATTACTCAAAAAATTGCACAGCCTTCTAAGTCGTGATAGTTTTTCTTTTAACTTCATTATATTTACTACTACCGTAAATATTTCCCGCCCCCAAAATCAATCTTTTAACTATGAAAGGCTCCCTCTATCTTACACTTGTCTCTAATAAGAATCAGCACTTTAAGGCTTAATGTTTCCTAAATCAAAAAATTGTTGTCATACATAAACCTACGATATTTTTTGATAATCCATCTAACTATATCCCGCACTATGGGATACATGAGAAAAGCATTCACATCCTCACCTTAAATGTAGAGGTAGGGTTGCCAGATGGGAAGACTAAAATATCTGAGCAAAATTTCAAAATGTCAGGAATTTAGGATCACAGTCGGGACAAAAAAGTGCTAATAAAAATCCACTTTTGATTAATTAAATTTTATAATTATAGATGATAATAATATAACATTTATTAACCGAGAGAGCGAAGAAGTCTCTAAATCGAATTGGGGCGAAAATACGTTTTTTTGTATGTATTTATGTATGTAAGTATATATGTATATTTGTTTCTGATAACTCTCGAACCGTTAATATGATTTTAGTGAAATTTGGAAGACACATAGAAAACATTAATACAATTTTTAAGTTCGTTGGGTGTGGCATTTTTAATCAATTATTTTAATTTTTTATTTTTTCGGGACATATTTGTTTTTTTCGGGATTCTGGACGTCATACGAAATGTCGGGACAATCCAGACGAATCCCGACCATCTGGCAACCCTATATAGAGGAGCTACCCCATAAAAATATTTTTCAAGATTTTATGTTACTACTTTGTTGCCATGACGAATAAATATTCATGCCAAATTAAATTACAGCTTTTCTAATTCTAAAAATCTCTGAGCTAGACTGCGGACGAAAGAAAGGACGGATAAACGGTGGACATGCGGATGGACATAGCGAAAATATAAGGATTCTTAGTTTATTTCGGAACTCTTTAAAAATTTAATAACGGAATTCATTAGTACCGATTGATACTTACAGATAAACAAATGAAGCCTAAAACGATTAAAACGAAGCAGATCAAGTATCTGCATTACAACTAAAGTTGAAATTTCGGCAGCCATTACAAAAGAAATTATTAAACACAAAACTGAATGCATTTTAAAAGTGTGCACTTGCTGGGCCGTTTCATGTTGCGAACAGATGTCAAGTGGCGTGATTTGTGGTGAATGCTAAGTGGATCTGCATAATATGGCTTTCAGTACATTTTATAAAGCAATTATATTAATCTAATTGCAATAGTTTGTGATGTCATTTAAAAAAGAATTCATTCCACGTGTTGTTTCGTATGCCCCACGAAGAATAAATCATCTTCCATTCTGCCAAACGTGTCGTAAAAGCTACACATACACACAAAAAGTTCCTGTTTGATGAACACTATCAGACATGATTTTATGTATATATTTATTGCCTTTTTTCTATCATAAGATAGCAAACAAGCAGATGGGTCTCCTGATGGAAAAAGTCAACCATCGCCTATAGACACCAAAGATGTTAATGGTGCATTGCTATTTGTGTCGAGGTCTAATACCACATACATAAGTTTACCGGCTACCTTACCCTCCAAACCGGAACACGACAGTAACCAGAATTGACGCTATTGCGGCAGGAATAGGTAAGGCGGTGGTACCCAACCCGGGCGAGACAATGTGGAACTCTACCACCCAGTAGTCACGATGGTAGTGACTCGCTAGCCAATTGGTCGCCTTTTACGACCTGCCTGGCTGAACAGCAGTTGGTCTATACTTCAGAGGAGCCCGGAACCAATACGGGGAAAGTAAAGTATGTATTATTTATATATGCGTATACTTATATATGTAATTTAATTTTTTATTAACTATGTATATATGCAACGTATGAATGTATTTCATTTTTGATTAAAATAACGTCAGCGATTATTCGATAAACGAATACTCTATTAATCTTTTCATACACCCCTTCAAATTTGAAGTTTTCTTATCAATTTGACTTAACTGGTATAGAATGCCATGCAGCATTAAGTCCTCATATGTACTCAATTATGCATACATTTAAAAAAAGACACTTCACGCCCGTATCCCCGAATAGGTAGACAGAGGTACAACAAGTACACCCACGATTAGCCGAACATACTTAGTACCATAACGTGATGGTGGCAAGCCTATCTCCAATCGGGCACTTATCCAATCCTGGGTAACGTTTTTTTCTCAAAAAAATGAAAAAACACGTTTTTTAATTGCCCGACAGGGGAATCAAACCCGGCACCTCATACGGTCAAAACCGACACCGGACCACTAGACCACAGAAGTGACATATATATTTTAAATAAATATAAACATACATACATGTCTTCACGCCAGATCCCTTTCCCGGTAGGCAGAGAGAACCGAGTGCCATACATCAGGATCCTTGCAGGCTTGTCTCGTTTCCTCCACATTCATCGCTCTCTTCATACACACACACCGGTTGCGAAGACTCTTGACACCACCTTCGGACAGTACTCGATCAACCTGATCATGGTATATCAGTTTTGGTCTTCTCCGGTACCTACATCCTCCCACATTCGCATTGTATATCTGTTTTGTTAACCTTTCATCTACCATTCTTTCTACATGTCCGAACCAGCGGAGCATGCCCTTTCTCATCGTTATAGTTACCGACATTTTCTTCAAAGCTTAATCTCTTTCTTACCTCCATATTACGAATCCTGTCCGTGAGTGTTACACCATATATTTTTTGTAGCGATCTTATCTCGACCGCGATGATTCCACTTTCATGCCCTCTCTGACATACCCAACTCTCACTTCCATATAATAGTGTTGGGATCAGCACATTATTATGCAGGGCTTTAGTCCGGACTTAAAACTGTGCTATTAAGTAATCTCCCTAACGCTTCATTCACTCTGTTCCCTGCAACATCAACATCAGCGAAGTACCTTCCATCCTTGTGCAAAGCACTTATGTAAATAAAAACAATTCTGCAACATTTCACTCGGATCTATTATCACCAAATTACTTAATTTCTGTCGCATTAGCGTCAATGCTTGTCACTTTCATGTTCAAGTTAATAGGGTAAAATGCATGGGGCTTTACAACCCCGTCACGCGGATAACAATGCACCATTAACATTTATTGTCTACTAGCTGTTGCCAGCGACTTCGTCCGCGCGGACTTCGTTTACTCCGCACAGCACCTCCCCGTTAAGTGATAGCGTGATAATTTTGCCTTTATGTTGACCCGACCTGTTAGTGATATTCGTGCAAAATTTGAAGTAAATCCATGCAGTACTTTTGAGTTTACCCCGGACATACATATGTACAGACAAACAGACAAAAATTCTAAAAACTATTTTTTTGGCTTCGATATCGATTGTAGATCACGCCCCAAGTATTCTTTTGAAAAATATTCAACGTACAGTACAATTTTGACTTTCCTGCGATTTTATTATATGTAGTATAGATAGGCAATGGCTATCTCTTTCTATCATAAGATATATCTGTTTGTTTGTTATCTTATGAACCAACACGAAATAGAAACGTACTTACACCTACGATCAAACTTGTTTAATAATGAAACCGTTTAGTTTTAAATGAACGATTTAAAAATTAAATTACTTAAAAAATAAATCACACAAAACATCTATTAATTAAATTTTACGATTGTAGGACTATATTTAATTAAAACAAGCACATTTCCAGCAGTTAAAAAGAACGTGTCGCGTCCACATTTATCTTGTCAGCCAGTAAACTACATCCAGGTTACATACGCGGTATAAAACACACTGTCAAATAAACTACAGCCTTTATAGAGATTTGTAGTGGAGAAAATGGATAAAGTAAAACTTTAAGGCTTTTATGGTTTCTTTTTATCTCTTTTAAAACATTTTCGTAATACTCGTGAAAAGAGTTCGTAATGTTGAAGAGAGAGAGAGAGAGAGAGAGAGAGAGAGAGAGAGAGATTAGGCTTGAAAGAACGTGTCGGTGGTTGTTTGGACATGTCGAAAGAATGGTAGATAAAAGGGTAACAAAATAAAAAAATAAGTATTCACGGGACAAATTACACTGACTGATCTAACCCCAAAGTAAGCAAATTATTTGCTTGTGTTATGGGTGTTAGTCAACTATACTAATACACAGAAATACATATATAAATATTGGAATATATTTCGTCGTGTTCCGGTTTGGAGGGTAAGGTAGCCGGTGAACTTTAACCGTTGGTCGAGTGATTAGTGACCCTGACTACGCAAGCAACGGGGCTCGGGTTCGATCCCCGACGGGGCAAGCATTTGTGTGATGAGCATAAATGTTTGTATTTCCGGGTTCGGGTGTTTATTATGTATATAAAAGTATTTATATATGTATTTCTATGTATTAGTATCGTTGACTAACACCCATAACACAAGCAAATAATTTGCTTACTTTGGGGTTAGATCAGTCAGTGTAATTTGTCCCGAGAATATTTATATTTATATTTATTTATAAAACTTATGTATGTGGCATTAGACCTCGCCATAAAATAGCAACGCACCACTAACATTGTTGGTGTCTATAGGCGATGTTTGACTCTTTCCATCAGAAGACCCATCTGCTTGTTTGCTATCTTATGATATAAAAAATGAATGTACTATCTTTCATTCTGCTAGAGAGTTCGTAAGAGACGAACGATTAGTGATTACCTATACGAGGCACTACCATCGTGATTACTAGGTGGTAGAGTTTCGCATTGTCTCGCTTACTGTACACTACTTATGCATGTGGCACTAACATCCAGCCACAAATATAACGCGTCATTACCATCCTTGGTGAGCATAAGCGATGGTTCTTTCTTTCCATCAGGAGATCCATTTGCTTGGTTCCTATCTCATGATACACAAATGCTCTTACGTAACGTATAACAACAGCTACTATATATTCAACTAACTTCAAACTGTTGTTTAATAATATTAACTTGAAACTTCATGTAGCGAAAAACAGCTAAGCTAAATCGTTGGAACTAAAAACATAAGCCATTAACACGGCAAGCGCTCTCATATATAAATCTAGCGCTGAAAGATTTATATCTGTACTTATTGCAACAGAAACTGTTGCTGTACTTAGCGGTATTATAATGGTTTTAAGAACGTTTAAAAAGACAGATTTTAGAAATATACGCGAATTGTGAAACATGTCATCAAATACTGTAATATATATTATCTCATACTGTGAAGCAGCCTTATAAACTATCTTAAATCAGGGGGATAGTGCAGCTAAAACTCGACTCGTTAGCGAGAGAGCGCAAAGAGAAATTCTCAAGGTGACCACATTTCGCCCTTTTCTGTTCTCCACTAACCTCCTTTGTAAAGTACTAACTATACTTAAACTATACTAAAACAGCACGCTGCTCTTACCTACTGTACGGAAATTAATAACAAAAGAAGAAAAGATATAGTTTGCTCCTACAAAATTGCAATAAAACATACTTTTGTAAGTCAATTTTACCTATTTCTAGGTACCATATCTGTACAATAGACTGAATGCATTGTTAGATATTTTTCAGTTAACTTACCATAAATGCAAAACTCCAGTCATCCCTACAAAATATGTCCTACCAAGAGACAGAGAATTTGTTAATTAAGTCTGAGTAGACTTTACTTATTAATATATTTATATCATATATTATATATTTATCTTTAGTATAAATGAAATAATATGATTAATTAAGCGAGTATACTTGTATTTTAGCCCGAAACACAGGATTTCCTAGTTCAGGCACACATTTCATACACTATAATATCTAAGATAACATTGTAATTATAGATTTTACTCTACTTATGTAAGTTTCTGATATAAACATTTATTATTTATTATTATATCTTACCTTGGGTTTCAAACTATCTCATAACAAATTTGCGCTGCGGAATTGCACGACTTAGTTCCGCCATCCCCGTTTTTCTATCACTCGTCGAGGCGCACAGATACTAGGCATCGCCAAATGGTGAATGTTCCACGTACCCGGACAAAGCGGTTCAACTCATGAAACAAAGAAAACAAGTGGGCGTGCCGCGTGCATCACTATTTTGCGCTGTTACTCTAAATTGCCTTAGTGATACTTACCATATCTTTTGGAGATAGTCGTCGTGCGAAAATCTATTATACACTGAATTATGCCGTATTGTGCCATCCTTGAATGCACGAATGATAGTAGAATACAGATGATTAAAAATGGAGATATTTCATATCATCCGAAAGTACAATTTTCATTTTATTTTAATAAAATTCTTGATTTAATATAACCTCTAATGATATAATAGAAAGTCAAGCTAAAATCAGCCGTACATTTTACATATAAAGTTCATTTTAGGTTGACCTAATTTTTCTAGAAAGATATACGTAATGACAGTCATTACGTATATCGTTCTATAAAGTCTCTACTCAAATATGACCAACTGAAAACTACGGAAAAATCAATACTGCCATCTATTGTAGAATAGCGAAACTATTAAGATTATAGTTTCACTGTTGTACAAATAGATAAGTCTATTTTGAATAGACTACAAAAGGACGTAAATACTCTTTTTTTTGTAGCAAAATAAAATTTATTGTAACGCAGTTTGGTATATTTTTAAATGTTCTGTTTGTGTGTTCCGGATTATTGTTGTTTAAAATGAAGACGACCAATGAAACAATGTTTGCGTTAGTAGTTTATATGCAATAATGCTTATTTTATGTGTAAGTTTGGCGATCGCGCTCCTGATACAAATATATGTACTTCCCACTTCCGCTTGTTTTCTGTGTTCCATGGTTCAACTCGACATTCTTAATCTGAACCGCAAGGGACTAGAATATGCTTCCCCAACGAGTACAACCTGTGGATCTTCAAGAGAACCTTCTAGGGAAATGCGTTCCATCTTAGGCCGCATCTTAGCTTACCATCAGGCGAGATCGTGGTCAAGCGCTTCCCTATCGGTACTAAAAAAAACTCAAATCAGTTGGGTGGCTTAATAAATGCACAGCTCCCGTTCTCATGGGATTTTCAGGATAAAAAATATTTTATGTCCTACGTTAGATTTCAAAGTATCTTCATCCCAAATTTCAACCAAATCAGTAGGGCTACTCTTGAAAACCGATTTCAATTTTAAATGAATATTTAATGAATTTTGAAGTATTTCGTACTCTGGACAACTATATTCAATTATTGAATTCGGCGACAACGCCACACGGAAGTCAAAATTTTTTAGAACTACTTATTATTGCTTTTATTCGTTATTTTGTTTAAAACGGTACTTAAATTTCCACTTGTAACACTAGCTTGACGTATAACGATGACATTTATTTCCAATAATTAGGTCGTTACTATACTGAATCAATGTGGGCAATATTGGTTTCAAGAGTACCGTTTTTTGACGATATTCGAAATTTATTGTTTTTATCAATATTGGTTTAAGATTTATATTGTTTTCAAGAGTAGGCCTACAGGTCAATGGTTTAAAATATATTTTTGGTGTTTATAGGCGATGATTGTGTCCATCCCGAGAGCCGCCTGTTTGTTTACTGATGTAATAAAAGACATTGCAGAATTCTACCACACAGTGATCATTATTGTAGTAGATTGGCGCTCGTTAGCTTTTTGCGATCGTCTATTTTGTAAAGGAACCCACTTCAAAACGGTAGCGAGATACGAGTATTCTTTTGTAACGTAATATAAGTTAAAGCTAACTTCAAAACTGTAATTTTATAATATTAACTTGAAACTTCAAGAAGCGAAAAACAGCTAAGCTGAATCGTTGGGACATAAGCCATTAATTAACACGGCAAGCGCTCTCATATATAAATCTAGCACTGAAAGATTTATATCTGTACTTACTGCAACAGAAGCATTGTTGCTGTATTTAACGTTATTTTAATGGTTTTGAGAATTTTAAAGATGTCTTTATGGTTGTTTTCTGTAATATCGACTTAAGGACGACTTTACGTGACAACGTCGTAAGAAAACAGACTGATCGTGCCTCATTGTCGCTTTTTACGTGCTCCCGCTTGCACGCTCGGCTCAGGCGGAATATAACAAGAAGACATGTTTCTCGTGCGAGCTGGCATTCACCGATTTATAAGATTTTTTAAAATGATTTTCTTTTATATTATGAGATAGCAAATAGGCTTATTATTCGCCTAATAGCAGCTAAATTCCATCATCGGACATCGCGTCAAAATTTAAAGTTCCATCCTCACCACCTCGATGTCTGGAAATCCACAACCATGCGCTTTTGTCGGCACTTTTTGCCTCGCACTACTCTATTGTGGAATCAATAACCCTCGGGGGTGTTTCCGAACGGATACGACTTAGTGACCTTCAAGAAACGAGCTTATTCATTCTTAATAGGCCGGCAACGCAGCTGCAAGACCCCTGGTATTGCAGTTGTCCATGGGCGACGGTGATCACTTACCATCAGGTGCACCACCTGCTCGTTTGCCCCCTCTGCTATAAAAAAAAATAGTTATACTATGTTAGAAATATATATTTGTTGTTGTTCTAGTTAAAAAAATTAATCCTAGCTGGATTAACACATTGTGGAAATACGTCTCTTAACCAGCGTATACTTAATTTAATAATAAACTTCATCATACAATTTTAATATTACATAGTTTCATAATATGAAATGTTTTGGCGGCTTCAAAGAATATTTAGGTCGGAATTTGTTAAAGCTCTTCCACGATTTAATGAATTTCTTGAACAATTACGTTTTAGTCAAGTGACATAGTTTCTGTAGACCTTTTAAAGGAACTTGCAAAATTTAGAAAATTTAATATATAATACTACTATATAAATTTGTGTCATGCGTCTGTAAATTCTATTTTTTTAATCACATAATAATTTTAACAGTTTGAAATTTTTTGTTTGCCTGTCTACCTGTCTGTATGACAACACATACAGGCAGTATATCTGGTTATAACAGCGGTATATTCAGACATGGAGCGATATCCAAGGTAATTTCAATTCTGATAAATATAGGAAAAATTATCTAGGTCATTTAATTCAAAAATATTAGAAATATTGTTAAAAATGCTGAAAATCAGCTAGACTAGAGTCGTGTATGTTTTACGTAAATATATCTATGTAACGGATAATATTTTGCGATGGTAACATTTTTCATTCATCGTACATTTGCCGGCGTTTGGTCAGTTTTGACGCTATCATTTTTTTGCGTTCTCAGCACTTTATATATTTATATATATGTTTATATATTTTTAAAACTGATAGTAGAGCGCGTTAGTTTAAAAGTTTATATCACTATATTGTCATAAATGTCTTTCAGACGGTATACGTTCTTTGTATTTTGATTTCGCTTTTGAAAGAATTTGAGGCGGATAACATTTTTTTCTATTTTTTACCTTAAAAGCACTATATATGTGTGTGTCCTGTTTATATACTCATTATTCATAATAAGTCATTCCATAATAGATGAAAATATTTTAACACAGTATTCGATACGTCTAACCAAAGATATCCAGCTAAAAACAAACGTAATTCGAGGGTTTAAAACCTTTTGATTTGTATGAAACTTTATTCGTATACGAAATTTTATTCGTACAAATCAAAAAGTTTTAAACCCTTGATTATGTTTGTTTTTAGCTGGATATCTTTGTTTAGACCTACCGAACGCTGCGTCAAAATATCTTCATCTATTATGGAATGACCTTATACAATAATCATGTAAATAAAACATAAAACATTTTAATATCATTACGATATTTTAACCCCGCCAAACGGATAGCAACGCACCACTAATATCTTTGATGACTACAGGCGATGGCTCTTTTTATCAGCGTAAAGTATGACTCACGCTAGACGTTGTCGGGTCCACGCCGAGTGTCATAGCCGAACCACACTGTTGGAAACAAGCTTCCAACACGGGTGACCTTGGTGGGAGGCTTGTGGAGTTCAGATTAATTTTTGTTGCAAACAAGTGTTTACACTGTTGTAAACCGCCGATGGCGACCCATGTGGTGGACTTGTTTCCAACAGTGTGGCTCGGTTTCAGCCGTAGCACGGTCAACTAATCCATACTTCCATACTAATACCTATTATAAATGCGAAAGTAACTCTGTCTATCCATCTTTCTTCGTCAAGCCTAAGCCACTGAACTGATTGAGATGAAATTTAGTACAAAGAAAGATTGAGACCCGAGAAAAGACTGGATAATTTTCATCCCGAAAATTCCACGGGAACAGGAAACATGCGGTTAAAACCCCGTGAATTTTAGAAAATATTCCACGCGGACAACGTTGCGGGCACAGCTAGTATTACATATATTTTGCACGGACACACGCTATATCGAGCAGCAACCATGAAATCTTCTTTATCTTCTTTTTTACAAAAAACCAGGAACTTTCATATAAACTTAGAAGAGTTAAAAACTCATCCGCCATTGATACAAACCGACCGTTTATAGTTGACGCTGCCTAACTTTGCCAAATTTCATCTTCATATATGAAGTTTTTAATCTCTCCTTATGTTGGTATTTCCTCTCCTTTGAAGAATAGGTCAACTGCCATTCTGCCAGGCAGGTCATAAGAAGTGACCGGTTGGCTACGTGGTAAGAATTCCGCAACGATGCACCCGGGTATATAGTACCACCGCCTTATGTATTCCTCTATTCCTGCAGCAATAGCGTCAATGCTTGTTATTGTCAAGTTCCGGTAGTATTCCGGAAATATTAGGTATAGGTGGAGCTAGCATTCGCATTAATCAATTGAAACAAATATTTACGTTATATCTCCGTCACTGAGGTCTCCCTATCTTTTTTATACAGCTGTGTTGGAAAGAGAGGGTAAGACCTCAGAAGATGACAGCGGTATTTAAAGTTGTGTTTCAAGTAGGTATTAGAAGTGCTGCCTCCAGATTATAATACAGCTTCATGGCGGCAAGCGAGTGTCGACCGAGCAACGGCTAACGCTCGGAAATAACTCGGTCCTGGCTCGGCTTGGCCATCGGCCCGTTGAATGAATACAGTACCGCCGAGCAATCGTAGTGACGCTATACAAGTGCAACACAAGTTTAGCTCGGACCACTATAGATGCATCACGCAACACACACACACATACACACACACACGCAGCAACACACAGCAACACACAGCAACACACACACACACACACACACACATACACACACACAGCAACGGTAATTGCTCAGTCAAGGCCCGTTCTTCCACGGCCACGTTCTTAATTACGTTCCCAATATTCGGCCGATTACCGAATAGTAACCGAATATTCGTGGCATCTCTAATTAGTTTAAAAGTCTGTGGCACCATAGCTCTTAAACGGAAGAACCCATTTAGATGCGATGTTTTTACATAAAGCTGGTTTTCTTGCGGTGGTTCTTATTACATTTTATTAAAATCTAAAACTACATAGACTATCATAATATATTATATTTGCACACCATACTATGGTAAAATATGATGGTAACTTTGATTATTTTAACAACTTGTAACACCCATATTCTTGCAAAAAAATACTATTCATTTCATTTCTTACGAAGGTGGTCTTTTGATAAAGGAATATGTCTGAAAGTTACTTATTTTTAATTTAGTTTTAAGACGAGGCATCGGGACAAACAGAAAAAAACTGGTTTGCTAAATCACGTTTTTTTTTCTATTGATTGTTAAATAACAATTTTACAAAAATTACACGATGTATCTGAAGATCTAAGGAATATGCTAACTCATTACATAATAGAATGTACTTTACTCGATCATATAACATCCCGAAAACAGGCTAAAAAATCTCTAAAAACAAGTAATTTGTTTGTTAATAATATTTCTAATCTTCCACATAATTTTTATATGGTGATATTCAGTTTTAAATATAAAAAGAATGTGCCAAAATTTTGGTTTTCAGGTGAAGTTCTATATTTATTTATCTGAAAATTAACACGATTTCCAGCAATTTCAGTCCATGCCGTGACGCCAATTTCCAATTGAATTGACGCGCGTTAAAATACCTCTTGTTTTTATCAGAAAACTAAAAAAAAAACATATTTTTTTGAAATGCCCAGGAATCGAACCCGGGACCTTTACCATGTGGTAAACTCCGACACCGGACCACTAGACTATAGAGGCGAAATACTATGTAATATAAAAATATGGAAATATGAGGTAAGAGCTTTAAAATTTATTTCTCCCCTAACAATCCACCCAAAGCTTCCTCACCCAGGCACTGCTTGCTATTAATTTTCCAATTAATGTAGGTATAATTATAATTTGATATACAAACTGTGCTGCTATGACTTCATAATGTTTAATTAACCCGATAACGAACAAATTTGGGACTTAATTTAGGAGTTGTCGATCCTGTGATTTATAACTGCGGTTTATTATAACGTTATGATTTATTGTTACATTGTAACGTTATAATATCCTTTTTTATTTAAAATACAAAGGGCTTCAATGACTTGTGGTCATTATGTATCTATTCTATAGTTCACTCGTGGCCGAAATTCGAGCATAGACTAGGCAATAAAATATATTTTAAGTTTGACAACTGACTTTTGACTAAGCCATAAAAAATAGAATATATTTAGCTACAGCAGGCTGTACGCTTCATTATAACAGTTTTTAGCAAATCCCGTGGGATCACTTAGTTTTTTCGGGATAAAGTGAAACCTATGTGCTATTCCATGTTATTATCTACCTGTGTGTCCAATTTCATGCAAATTCTTTCAGTAGTTTTGGCGTGATTGAGTAACAAACATCCATCCACCCAAACATCCAACACTTTCGCACATATAATAATAGAGATTAATATAGATATAGAATTGGTCGTAAAAGGCGACTAATTGGCTATACGAGTCACTAACATCGTGGCTACTAGGTGGTAGAGTTCCGCATTATCTCGCCCGGGTCTGGTACAATGTTGTACTTACCTATTGCTGCCGCAATAACGACATTGCTTATCATTGTAGTATTTCTGTTTGAAAGGTAAGGTAGCCAGTAGACTTATGCATGTGACATTAGACCTTGCCACAAGATACCAACGCAACATTAACATCTCTGGTGTATAGGCGATGGTTGACTCTTTCCATCAGGAGACCCATCTGCTTGTTTATTATCAAATGAAATAAAAAATATGTGGCATTGCCGCCCCGCAACACGGTTATCAACGCACGATTAAAATTAAGAGAAAAATCCGTGTAGACAGCCGTTGATTAGTGCTAGTGATTAATAATGAGCATAGCAAAAGTAAATAGACGCAGATTACTAATCACTCCCAATAATCAACGGATGTCTACACGTGTTTTTTGTTTTATACTAAGCACCTGCACTAAACACTCGCACGCACACTAATCAAAGTGTAATCGAGGTCTAACGTTTATCTGGCTATCACAACTGAAATAATTCTCTACGGCTGCTATGGCAAGTACCGGCGGCCTGATTATGGCGGCGGTTTACTCGCATGACAAAGGCTCGCCGGCTATGTCGCCGCCGTATAGATAACATCCTAAGATTTTCCATGAACATAAAAAAATACATTAATTTAGATATATCTCTTACGAGGTTTTAATATTTAAAACGTTCATTTTAAAACACCTGACATGTCCGTAAATACGTAGGGACCATCAAACTAGTTTTACCATGATTGAGCGGTATATATGTTGGTAAGTTAGGTATTCACTGGGTGCGTAAGGCATAGTGGGGGACACAAAAGTGATGTCAGCGCCCGTTGCGGGACAATATAGAACTACGGGTGGCTCTTTATTATGTATTAAAATGACCTACAACCGTGTTCTATAGAATAATGTCATATACATGTGTATATCGTGTAAGAAAACGGAGTAATAATTTAATTAATTTTTTTTGTAAAATATTGATGGATCGTTATGGTCTCCAAAACCTATGGATGCTATATGCAGTGAACACTTCATTGGCGGTGAAAAATCAGATGTTGAATCAAGTCCTATATACGCTCCAACTATTTTTCCATCAATTTATAGAAGACGTAAAGTCAACGAATCCGCAGTTTTGAGTAGGTTCGTAATAAAATTTAGTTTTGATTAAAATATTAAGATTAATAGAAATAATCGACTGAAAAAATTAAGACATATTATTTGACATAGTTAATGATTTAGCAATACCTGTTTTATTTAATTTTATTTTTATTTATATTATTGTAATTTATTTATTTAGACACAAACGCTTCATGAACAGGAGAATAATAAAAAAGTCAACAGCTGAGATAGATCCGGTGATGAATATTATAGAACCATCTGAAATAACTGATCAACCTAATACATCCATGAATCAAACTATTTGTTATTTGATATGATGAGCTATTTGTTATTTTATATATTATTTTAGATTGTTTTTTAATATTAATAATGATTTTTATTCAATATTAATTTTACAATAAACATTTTGACAGATTTTAACACTGCTTAACCTAATTCACTTATTGAGACTTGTTTTAGTTGTTGTAATTATTTTACTTACTGTTTTTAGCTGACCAACGAAAAAAAATTTAATTTAATATTCACTCTCACTAAAATGTAATATATCACATTTTACATTGAAAAAAAATTTTTTTCAATAGCTATTTGACATCCAATACATGTTTATTTTCTCAAAAGAGCCACCGTAAGTTGTATCGTTAGATGGCGCTGGGGTCACGCACCCAGCGAATATCTAGCGTCGCATTGTAATGTCTTGATTTTTTTATATATCTTAAGATACCAAAAAAAAGCGATGGGTCTCCTTATGGAGTCAACCATCACTTATAGACACGGTGCATGATGCGTTGCTATCTTGTGACGAGGTCAAAGCCACATGCATAAGTTTTCCAGCTACCTTACCCTCCAAACCGGAACACGACAGTGACAAGCAATGATGCTATTGCGGCAGAAATAGGTAAGGCAGTGGTACCAAACCCGGGTGAGGGTGAAGACTGTCGCCATATTTACGACAACCGGCACTCTTTTATGTGTGTCAGTAGACATTAGCCTTAAACAAAACAATATGTATATATATGTATGTATATTACCAAACTTCCGTGGTGCAATAGCAATCAGGCTTAACCTGATTGTAAAAGTCTCATTTTGTAGCATTTTTATGCTTTTAACATTTTGCTGTCTCCTGCTAAAAAGGTAGGGAAACAGGATGTATTTTCCTACTCTTCCTATATACTTCTGATTAATTTCGTTGCGGGATCCAAGACAGCTTAACTTTCCCCCAGGGCACCCTGAGCTCGCGACTCAGAGGTTATCAGGACGGTTGCCGCTGTTGATTCTGGTTTACAGAAGTTATAGTGGTAGAAACAAGAGGTGGGCCCATTGCTCTATAAACATGTATGTATATTATAATATAAAAATGTTAAATGAATATTAGCTTGTGTAATGTTTCTTTTTAATCTATACATATTAACTAGCTGTTACCCGCGGCTTTGCTCGCGCATATTTACTTTAGAACTTATTTAACCTTTCCATATAAGCTACTTCCCTTATTTTACCCCCTTAGGGATCGAATTTTGAAAAATGCTTAAACACGTAATTCATTATTTTTTTGTACTCAATTCATACGAAATTTCATACGAATATGTTCAAAGAACAAAAAGTTTCATACAAATTTTTATCCCCTTTTTCACCCCCTTCAGGGTTGAATTTTGAAAAATCCTTCCTTAGTGGATGTTAACATCATAAAAGAAATACGTGTGCGAAATTTCAAGTTTCTAGCGTTAAGGATTTGGCCTGTGCGTTGATACCTCAGTCAGTCACTTTTGCCTTATATATATATATATATATATATATATATATATATATATATATATATATATATATAGATTATTATAAATGCAAAATTTGTATGTTTGAATGGATGTATGTTTGTTACTCAATTACGCAAAAACTACTAAATGGATTTGAGTGAAATTTAGCACACAAGTAGATGATGATCCTAAATCTCACACAGGCTACTATTTATCCCGGAAAAATTAGGTGATCCCGCGAGATTAACCAAAATCTTTTATAATGCAGCGGGCTGCACGCTGCAATTAGTTATTTAATATGTTTCTATCGCCTCTGTGGTCTAGTAGTCCGGAGTCGGTGTTGACCACATGAGGTCTATCTAGGATTCGATTCTCGGGTCGAGAAATTCAAAAATGTATTTTTCAGTTTTCTAATAAAACAACTTTGCCCGGGATTGGACAAACGCCCGGTTGGCGATTGGCTTGTCACCATACACAGTGTGGAACCAAATATCTTCGCCTAATCGTGGGTGCACTGGTTGTAACTCCGCCTAGCTCTTCGAGGGATACGGGTGTAAAGATACTTTCCTTGTCCGAGGATTTTTGAGAAAATTGTTGCAAATTAATATCAAGCTGTAAAATTAAGCTGCAAAATTAATATCAAGCTGTAAAGTTAAATCGAGGGTCCCCATGTATATAAGGACATGTCAAAAATGTAACTTTTTTATTACATATATGGCTTCAAATTGTCCAAACGCTCATATCTATATAAGATTTTTTTTTTATTTTATGTATTTTGCTGAGAATCCCTCGAGATCACTTAATTTTTCCGAGATAGAAAGTAACCTATATGCTATTCCAGGTCATTATCTATCTCGGTACCAAATTTCATTCAAATCCGTTTAGCAGATTTGCGTGATTGAGTAACAAACATCCATCCAAACATCCAAACTTTCACATTTATAATATTAATAAAGATTACTTACTCTGGCGTTGAGTGAGATGATAGTGTTAGTTTCTCCTGAAAACACTTCGGTATCAAAGCAAAACGTGCGTTGAGTGCGTACATTGTATGCTTTTGCGTTTGCCGCTGACGTGGGTGAAGTGTAGTAAGTGTAGGTGGATAATTGTATCGCTGAGATCGTCTTTTTAGTCCGGACCATCGGGGAGTTTTATCTATATATTAAACCAGTGTCTTTTTTTTCAGTGACATCATGGAGGTCATATAGTATAGAATAGTTCGAAGAGAATAGTAAATTTAATTAATATCACCTTTTAGTTACGGATTTCCGCAAAAGTTACGCCTGAATCAATAAAATAACATAATGCGGTTTAATTTCTTTGTTTGATTAAATCTACAGTCTTAAAATCTAGGATGTGGTTAGGAAAATTGCTCCATAATTTGGCTGCCGGTATTGTTTACCAAAGGAACAAAAACTTTTTAATGGAACTGAAAAATATTTATTACTTGCTGACCCGAAAAATGGTTGTCATATTGAATTACTAATATGGAATAATGTTACATTGGTGACAATTTAGGGTGGTATGTATTTTTTAATGTCACATTATAACAAAATACCAGTTGAGACGCTTGAGGTAATAAAGAGGCGTGCTAAGAGGCTCATAAATGACGATGATCTTGTAGGAAAAAAACTCTGGAGCTCGTTCATCTCCGCTAAGTGGCTAGTTTAACGGTCTTTTATCGCATATATTTTGGAGAGTGCGCTGCGGAATTGCACAACTTAATTTAGCCATCCCCGTTTTTCTATCAATCGTCGAGGCGCAGAGATTATGGGCGTGATGCCCATATGGTGGACGTTCCACGTACCCTGACTACGCAATCAACGAGGCTCGGGTTCGATCCCCGACGGGGACAAGCATTTGTGTGATGAGCATAAATGTTTGTATTTCCGGGTTTGGGTGTTTATTATATATATTCTAGTATTTATATATGTATTTCTATGTATTAGTATCGTTGACTAACACCCATAACACAAGCAAATAATTTCCTTACTTTGGGGTTAGATCAGTAAGTGTAATTTGTCCCGTGAATTATTATTATTATTATTATTAATCCATTATTAGGGTGAAGTAAATTGAATCGCTCATGCAAATTAGGAGAAGATATTTTGTTAAGCGTACTATAAAGTATAGTACCTTTTTTTTATATCATAAGAAAGCAAACAAGCAAATGGGTCTCCTGATGGAAAGAGTCAACCATCGCCTATAGACACCAAAGATGTTAATGGTGCGGTGTGGCGAGGTCTAATGCCACATGCATAAGTTTACCGGCTACCTTACCCTCCAAACCGGAACACGACAGCGACAAGCACTGACGCAAGTACCAGACCCGGGCGAGACAATGCAGAACTCTACCACCTAGTAGCCACGATGGTAGTGACTCGATAGCCAATCGGTCGCCTTTTACGACCTGCCTGGCAGGACGGCAGTTGGCCTATTCTACAAAGGAGGCCGGGACCAACACGGCGAGAACATTCCCGTGGAGACGAATAGGAAGCTATTTTAATGAATTATCTTTCTAAGAAATGAAAATGAGAAACGTTTTCAGTTATTCTTAGAAAGAGATTTGATTTTTTCAATATACCGTAACCGATTTTTTAAATATACATAACTGTAAATATATAAAGATTTTGGAAAAAACGGAAAAAATGCAGACTAAAATACAACACCGTCCTTTGATGTTCTATATGAAAGCTAAATTAAAATACATATTGTTTTAAACTCTATCAAAACCTGTGTGCTATAGGCTCCCGTCCGCCGAATAGCGATGTTTTCAGAGCGTTGCTTGTACTAAGCTAAAATATTGAGCTGTCGTCATAGATGGAAGGAATTTTTAGTGAAATAACTTTGTAACTCTTTTGGAAAGTTGATTTAATTATTTTTTTACTTCGTAAAAACCCAAAACTTTAACATATACATATACATTAATGTCTTCTTTTTCATATGTCGCGAGGTAGCAAACCAATTGATGGCTTTCTCGATGGCAATAAGCAAGCATCAGCGATCAGAGAGTAAGTTAACCGATAAACTTGTGCATGTGGTGGTATTACCATCACACAACAATCTTCTTCACATCTTTAGGCTGTAAAGGCGAAGGCTATCTCTTTCTATCAGGAGAGCTATCTGTTGGTTTTTTAACGCATTTGAATGAAATTTGGCACACACGTAGATGACGACCTGGAATAGCACATTGGATACGTTTTATTCCGGAAATATAAGTTTTTCCCGTGCGAATTATCAAAAACTTTTATGATGCATCGGGCTACAGGGTACAGCTAGAAATCTATTAATTAGACAAACATTTATACGTAAAATGTTCAAGAAAGTTCTCCACGCCTAAGCCACTGAACCGATTTGAATGAAATTTGGTAAAATGATAGTTCGAGATTCAAGAAATACGTTTATACAACACTTTTTACCCCGGAAAAATTAGGTGATCCCGTGGGATTCGTCAAAATCTTTTATAATGCAGCAGGCTTCACAGTTTCGTTGCAGCTAGTTATGTTTATAAGCGATCGGACGTGTAGACAATGTTTGTGAGGGAGACAGATGATGCTGACTTGGTTGGCTTGTATTGGGTCGCCTTAGTTTGCCGCCTAGCCGAGGCACGTCACTCGTAGCTTGGCTTGGCTACGGCTATAAAACGTTACAGAAGTTAAAATTTCCTTTCTAGGAACTCAGGAAAAACATATAAATTATTATATATTTTCCCAAATACAAGCAGTTATTTTTAAATTTTGTAAATATTAATCATACCAGAAGATTATTTACCTACTGTGTGGCTTTTAACTGATTTTATGTAAAAAGGGTACTTAAAATTAGATTTAAAACCACACAAAATTACCGACAGATTAATATTTGCAAAAATACTGATTTTAATGTAATAAATAATGTATAACTCTTTATCAGAACTTGCAAACTGTAGGCTACGGAGGATCGTAACGGTGTTTACGTAGCGTTGCTTGCACTGCGCTCGAATCTCGTTCATCTACAGCATATAAAATATTGACCTACTGTCATAAATGAAAGGAATTTTAGGGTAACAAAAAATATTTTTTAGAAAATTGATCTTAAAAATATACTAATATTATAAATAAAGACTATCTGTCTGTCTGTTTGGCTGTATATAACTATTTCACGGCTAAACTACTAACTGCTGAAGCGATTTTGTTGAAATTTGGAAAATAAATTCTATCGCATCGATCATGGAGAGTGTTCCGACGAGTTGTTCGGAAGAAATCTTGCCGATGAATTCCATTATCGGACATCGCGTCAAAATTTGTATTTTTTTTCTTTTTTCTCTTTTTTGTCGAGGTATGAAAATTTTGAACGTAGGTACCAAATAGTACAAAAAATGTACACAAATTTAGCATAATTGGAACACTTTTTTTGTGTGACAAACAGTGACAAATTGAACACAATTGCTCACTCAAACTTTACCCTCACCATCTCATTGTCTGAAAATCCACAACCGTACGTTTTTTTTATATTATAAGCTAGCAAACAAGCAGAAGGGTCTCCTGATGGAAAGAGTCAACCGTCGCCTATAGACACCAAAGATGTTATTGGTGCGTTGCTATCTTGTAGCGAGGTCTAATGCCACATGCATAAGTTTATCGGCTACCTTACCCTCCAAACCGGAACACGACAGCGACAAGCACTGACGCTATTGCGGCAACTTTTTGCTTCGTACTACTCTTTTGTAAAACCTATTACTGTTCTGCAGTATTGCATTGTCTCGCCTGGGTCTGGTACCACCGCGTTACCTATTCCTGCCGCAATAGCATTAGTGCTTGTCACTGTCGTGTTCCGGTTTGGAGGGTGAGATAGCCAGTAAACTTATGCATGTAGCATTAGACCTCGCCACAAGATAGCAACTCACCATTAACGTATTTGGTGTATATAGGCTATGGTTGACTCTTTCCATCAGGAGACCTATCTGCTTGTTTGGTACCTAATAATATAAAAAATATAACGTTAAATTTATTTCAATTTCTCTAAAAGTCTAAAAATATTTGCAGTTTCGGAGTTAATTACATAAAAGTTTCACAGTAACTTACTGAAGGGATAATTCGTTATCTCACTTTGAAATTCATGGCTTCCTGAAGTTGCGTTTGACTTTCATAATTACGAAATTTTAACGTCTTGGCTGCTTATTAAATTTCTAGTTAAGCGTTAATTATTATGTTCTATACTGTAAATTGTCGGCATTTGTTGCAACAAATTTTAATTATCTATGCAGTAATACGTGAATATTCGTGACATTGTTTAACGTTACGTAGATGTGGCATCAATTTACATCTTTTATAGACCCATGAATGTTCCGAGGAACTGTTTGGATTAATTCCTGCCGCAGAATTTCACCATCGGACATCGCGACAAAATTCATAGTTTCATCCTTACCATCTCGATGTCTGGAAGTCCACAACCGTGCGATTCTCGGAGCATTTTTTGCCCCGCACTCCTCCTACTTCTTACTTAAATGAAAGAATTCCGAGAGTTGATATAATTAGAAAAAGGTCACTTGGTGCTGCTGTAACCATGGGTGTTCCGCAGGGCTCCATACCTGGTCTATTTCTGTTTCTGATATACATAATTGACTTGGCTTACTACGTAGGGGATAAGCTTAGAATCGTACTGTTTGCGGATGACACTTCACTTTTATTCCAAGTGAAAAGACGAATTAGTAAGTATGACGAAGTAAATAATGCGATTTCAAAAGTTGTACACTGGTTCAGTATGAACAATCTTTTATTAAATGGTAAAAAAACTAAGTGTGTTAAATTTTCATTGCCTAATTTAAGGCATGTAGATACCAGCGTATAACTGGATGGAAACAATCTGGATCTGGATGATTCCACTGTGTTTTTAGGTATTACTTTAGATAAGAAATTACAATGGAGACCGCACATTAATAATTTAGCAAATAGACTTAGTTCGGCAGCTTATGCAGTTAAAAAAATGAGACAGTTAACTGATGTCGACACAGCAAAAATTGTATACTTTAGTTACTTCCACAGCATTATGTCATACGGGATTCTTCTCTGGGGAAATTCTGCTGAAATAAATACTATATTTGTATTGCAGAAAAGAGCTATTAGGGCAATTTACAATCTTAGCCCGAGGGTTTCACCGAAAGAAAAATTCAAAGAAATCAATATTCTAACTGTTATATCCCAACATGTATTTAAGAACTTGATGTACGTTCATAAAAATATTTGCTTTTTTAAAAAAATGGTGACGTACACTCTCTTAATACAAGGAACAAAAACAATCTTGTTGTGCATGCATCTCGTCTCCACAGAATAAGTAACTCTTTTATGGGCAATGTATACGCTTTTACAATAAACTTGCCGAAACTATAAGAGATCTACCAGTCAATAAATTTAAAAAATGTGTTAAAACAAAACTGTGTAAAAAAGGATATTATAAAATCTCAGATTATTTTGAAGACACAAAAGCCTGGGATTAATTGCTCCTCATACCGATCTCATATATACTTTTTGTAATATTGTGATATTGTAGAAAAGTAGATGATATGAAAAAAAAAGACAAGCCCGCTGAGTTTCTTCCGCCGGATCTTCTCCGCAAAGGCTGGCAACTACAAGACCCCTGAAGTCTATGGGCGTCGGTAATCACTTACCATCAGGTGAGCCTCCTGTTCATTTGTCCCCTCTTCTATAAAAAAACATATAAAATTTTGCGGAAAGTTGGAAATTATTTTTCGTATTTCGTATAAAAAACGCGAGTTGCGCCACCTGAAACGTAGGGTTGCGAATTTGCCTAGCACAATAATGCGGACTAAGAGAGGGCTTTTATTATTTTATATTATAAACACAAAACAAAAAACAGATATACCGCCTATAAAAACATCTACAAGTACATTTTATAAGTTGGTCTACTATTAAATAACTTGTGAAGCCTTCTAAACTGTAATAGTTTTCCTTTTAACTTCATTATATTTACTGCTATCGTGAATTTCCACCCTTAAAACCAAGCGCTTAGCTGGCAGGGGATGGATTAATTGATTGCATTTTAAAGTTTAATATTTCACAAACGAGTCCCTTAGCCAAATAAATTGTGTTCACAGACCTACAATATTTTTAAAAACCTATCCAACGATACCCCCCCTTATGGGTTGAGCGAGAAAAAATTAATATTACATTAAACATATAAAAAATTAACTTTACATTAAAAGAAGCTACTCTAAAAAATATTTTTCAAAATTTTACATTACCACTTTTGTTGCCGTGGCTAATATATTCATGACAAAATACAGCTTTCTAGTACTGAGATTTCTGAGCTAGACTATGGACGGACGGACCGGACGGATAGACATAGCAAAACTATAAGCATTTCTAGTTCACTTCAGAACCCTAATGATAATTTTATTTAATTAATTGACATATAGCTAATCCGACGTAAATCGTGAGGAAAAGTAGCAGTAAAATATTGGATAACATCATTCAAGACTAAATAAAGCCACATATAAAACACAGTAATGCTCCAACCTTAGTTTTCGGTGACGTATAGAGTTTGGCATTTTTCCAATAAAATAAATGGCACAAATACATTACTGTCGCTTCCGAAAAACGACGACAATTTTTGGTTAATTTACAATAACATAGATAAAGATCTAATTTCATTTAAATGTGTTTTTTGAATCTGTTGACTTGTAAAACTTTAAATCTATACAAATAAATACAATTGGAGCGTCTGTAATATTAAAATAACCGGTATTAACTAAATGAGGATGTGTACACGGCACATACACTAAAATAACACTTTTTACGATTTATGTGTGTCTGTCTATTTATTCAGGCTTATCTTTGGAACGACTGGACCAATTTTGACGGGTTTTTCACTGGATCTACCAGCTGATGTAATAAGGAGTAAATTAGGCTACATTTTAAAAAAAAATCCCACGCGGACGAAGTCGCGGACACAGCTAGTATTATGTAAGAACACATAAGCATATATATATATATATATATATATATATATATATATATATATATATATATATATATATATATATATATATATATATATATATATATATATACTATACATACATATATATATATATATATATATATATATATACATATACATGCATATATATATATACAGGTTTTGAGAAACCTCACAATTACTCCAAATAAACAAATAAACTAATCATTTTTTAGATAATTGCTTGCTCTACCGGCATCAACAATTTAAAAAAAATATTACTGCTTTTGTTTTTATAAATTGAATAAAAATTAATTTATTTAGTGCGAATTATTCGCACGGGTTATGCTAGTTATTCTAGGTATATTAATATTTTAAATACGAAAGTTTGGATATTTGGATGGATGGATGGATCTTTGTTACTCAATCATGCAAAAATGAATTAACGGATTTGTATGAAATTTAGCACACAGGTTGATGATGACCCGGAATAGCACATAGGCTACATTTTATCCCGAAAAAAAAATGAGTTATTCCCGCGGGATTCACCAAAAAAATCAATAATGCAGCGGGCTGTAGGGCAAAGTTAGTCTATATCGCAGGGAATTAAGGATATCAGGGATTACCCTAACTCCCTAGTGATATCACGAAATCATGGTAGATATCGAATATTCTTGTTTATTACGTCTTCTTACTGAAAATGTTTAGTAATATGACAAAATACTAATTTATCGTTAGTATTTTGTCATATCACAGATATGTCGTTTTACTCAACTTAATCTAGTAAAATATCAGAAAAGCGGATACCGCCATTCACATCCACCGCACTTTCAACCACGTCGCCGCCAAGCACAAAAGCACACATTGCGCAGTCTATACACGTTTCACTTCGAACCCGAAGTATCTTCAGAAGAAACGAACACTAGGTACCTCACTCAACGCGAGTGTAAGTAATACAAAGGTTTCTCCTTCGACTAAAATCACACGCACTGCGCCAGTTTAGGCGACGTGTTTGTCTCGCTACTACTATGCCCGTGTGAGCACCAGATGAGCGAAAGGAATGCATTGCTCGATTTTATTCGGCTGTATCCATTTTTCTCATATTTTACTAGACCAAGTTGAGTGGAACGACATATCACTAATGATAAATTAGTATTTTGTCATATCACTAAACACTTTTTTTAGTAGGAAGACGTAATAAATAAAAATATTCGGCATCGCCCCGGACCGGCCGGACCGCCCCGTTGGTCGAGTGGTTAGAGACCCTGACTACGCGATCAACGAGGCTCGGGTTCGATTCCCGACGGGGACAAGCATTTGTGTGATGAGCATAAATGTTTGTATTTCCGGGTTCGGGTGTTTATTATATATATTCTAGTATTTATATATGTATTTCTATGTATTAGTATCATTGACTAACACCCATAACACAAGCAAATAATTTGCTTATTTTGGGGTTAGATCAGTAAGTGTAATTTGTCCCGTGAATTATTATTATTATTATTATTATCTACCACGATTTCGTGATATCACTAGGGATTTCGTGTAATCCCTGATATCCTCAATTCCCTGCGACATGTATACCGAACTCGGGTGAAATATTGTAGTCGCTATTTGTGAGCTGCTTGGCAAGAAAACAAATGATCTATTCTTCAGAAGGGACCTTGATCATCACGGAAGAAAAATCGAGTGAAAATATTTCTTATGTCGTAATCATCAAAATTAGAAGTCAGAATGAAAAACCGTGAGATCACGAGAGCCTGTTTTAATTAAAAATAATCATTTAAAGCAAATCTGTATAAAGCTAGCGCGTTTAATTAAAGGTTTGGAACGGGAAGGGCTCGACAATTCAAACAAAATGGCGTTTAATTTTTCATTAATCGTCAGTACACTCCCTAATTTATATTATTTGTTATCTGAATTAATAAATACAAACCATTTCAGTTATATTTAAACCAAAGTCCCACAAAGAAGGAGGTTTTCAATAAATTTGTAAATATTATAAAGAGAAAATATTTGTATTTTTGTATGTTTGTAACGAAAAAACTCGAAAATTATTAAACTAATCTTAAAAATTATTTTACGCTTAGAAAGCGACACTATCTAGGACTCACATAGACTACTTTTTAATTCGACTGAACAAAGGGAAGTAATGATTTCACGCAAAGGAAGTCGCAAATAAAAACCAGTAGAGTTTTTTTTTCGAAATGACTAATACAATTGCCCTTATGGATCTTCACTGCGTCAACGGACATTTGGGTGGACAGAATGCTCAGCCAAAGTTTTAATTAAAATTGACGTTATAAACGCCCGCGCTAAGGACTGTCTCCTGTGAGACCGGATCTCGGCTTAGTGCAGCGCCACTAAAGTTAAGTTTTCTTTATATTTTTTACCGCACGGCATAACTGGGCCATTAATCGGTTCGGTTATCAAAAAATCCAAGTCGGTTAGACTTGGATTTTTTTTGTTTGAAATGATATTATTCTCATTTTGAACTACAGAGTTCGCCAATGTAAGTAAAAAAATGTAAGTATCCCAGAGATACAGAGAGGCTTAAAACTCAGTTGTTGCTGACAATTTTGCTACGTCTAAAGTAATTAAAACTGCCCTTGAAATCAGAAATCAGAAGAACTTTATGCAAACTTTTTACAAGTTATTTTGAAACATTTTTTAAAACTACTACCGGATCAGAAACGTGGCCACACACTGAGAAGATCCGGCGGAAGAAACTCTGCAGGTTTGTCTTTTGAAGCGGGTTTGCTTGAACTATAGCCCCGTTTTTTTACCAGTGTGCCACGGTACATCAGTTCATGTTTATGCGTATATTTTCAAATGTGCTGCAGATTTTTGACTGCATAGAAGTCAAGATTATAGAGCACTAGCTGACCCACGCAGCTTCACCCCCGAGTAGATTAGCATTTCATACGAATTTCATTCCCTATTTCAGCCCTTTAGGAGTTGATTTTTGAAAAAAAAATTAGCTTGTGTTTGACCCCGGGTATTCAACTACTTCTGTACTAAAAGTCATGAAAATCGGTCCAGCGGCTTAGGCATGAAAGTGTAACAGACAGACAGACTTTCGCATTTATAATATTAGTATGGGAGTATGGATGTAAATAATAAATGTAAAAATTATTTAGTTCAAGTACTTGAAGCCGTCGCGAAATAATTTTTATTCCGACAGAGAATTTACTATTAGCCAAGCAGCATGTATTATTTCCCTCGCGCGATAGTCGTAACAAATCGATCACTATAATATAAAAACTCAGCAAAAATAAAAAAAATATATATATAATGGCGGATGTCTGACAGCCCGCGCTTTTTTTCTAGGGAGTTTAGGAAATCCGTTTATTCATGTATTTTAGTTTACATTAAGTATATATGAATTATATATCAACGTAATCTGCATTAAATTTCCTATTCACTTACTATCTAGTAAAAAGTAACGTAAGCTTACTTGATATTAAAATCCTGTGATGATTATTAACTTTGGGAAATTTTTCACATCTTCTTACTTTGTTCACTATATAACATTAATTGCTCACACTATCGCTCAAATAATACACTGCAATTACACTATCAACTAACAATCACATAAATTACACACTTAGAAATAAAGTAACTATTTCATAAAATCATTACAAACACACCGATTAAAACGGCCATTTTGGAGTGCAAATTATCTTTTCTGTTGGCCACCGATCGATCACGTAATGAGTCATTACTATCTTGGTACATACCGTACAGTACAGTGTTTTTTGACAACTGTACAGAGACAGTTGTTAAAAAACAAACTAAAAAGTATAGAGGACGTGTTAAACTTTGTCAAATCAATAGCCAATTGGAGCGTACTTCTTATGTACACCCGTGTGTTCAAGAATCACTTGCCGCCAAAAAAAACTGCAATTCGACCAAAAACTAAATAATAAAATATTTTTTAAGTTTGACTACTAACTTTAGGAGTAAAGATAACAATTTAGTATACATATGTATGTAATATCATGTACGTCACATGAATGTAGTGAGTGTAAAGTTTATTTTTATTTATTTAATGCATTTCTCATGCACTTTATTTAAAAATATTAGGTTTCTGCAGTCCTCCGCAATGGAAATATAAACTCTGCCAAATTTCATACTTCACTTTTTGCGCAATTATCTCAAAAAGGGTACACAATTTTCTCTTCACGTTTTAATATATATATATATATATATATATATATATATATATATATATATATATATATATATATATATATATATATATATATATATATATATATATATATATATATATATAATAGCATTGAGATGGCCGATACTTTACTCAAAAAATTGACTCATTGACTCTTAAGAACTAAGCGGTTGTAGTTAGCAAGATATTATAGTTTTAAATGAAGATGGTAATGATATTGGTAGGAGGGTGATGTTGATGGCGCTGATGATGGTAACGAGTGTGGTCACGGTAATGGTGGTGGTAATAATAATAAATGAATGTTAACGCATTCTAATTTGGATTTTTCAAACTACTTATACTTTTTATCTAAATAGTCTAAACAATAAGTTGAAAATGGTAACAAATAGAGACACTGCTCTTATAAATATGTGAATAGCTCATTCTGTCCGAAATCATGTATAAAAATGTTACAGAAGCTTTTATCAGTTCATAAAAAATTGCTAAAGTTATTACAAATAGCAAAAAAGGTTTTGGTTAATTAAATTAATATATATATATATATATATATATATATATATATATATATATATATATATATATATATATATATATACAACCACACATCCTGAACGCTCCTTCAGTATTAGTGCTTATTTTTGTTATACCCTGTATATATATATATATATATATATATATATATATATATATATATATATATATATATATATATATATATATATATACAGGGTATAACAAAAATAAGCACTAATACTGAAGGAGCGTTCAGGATGTGTGGTTAGCTCTTTAATTATACATTTTTAATAAATAAAAACTATGAAATTTCTGAGAAAATGAATGTCAAAGTTTTTTTTCAAAATGATCTGTGGCAGCCCTGAAGTATAGCACGCAGTAACGTACGCGCACGGTTTACGCAGCTATGAAAGGTCACAATCATATGATAGATGTCAATGAACTGCTAGACGCACAACAAAGTACTAATTACTTGACAGAGTAAATAATGTAGATATTATTTAAAGAGTTTTTTTATATTTTTTTCTACCAGGACTGATGTTGGAATAAACCCATGAGGGTCCTTAGTTTGATTACCAGGCTGGACAATTTGATTCATAGGTAACTTAACTGGGTTTTGATAGCCATAATTATTACATTATGTTAAAAAAAACACTGTCCGACTATTGGTGTCACTCGATAGCATATTACGATCATATTAAAATAATTATTAATTACTATACTCATATTCAATAAAAAAAATCTCATAAAATTTTATTAATCGTAAATACCTACCTAGTAGTCTCATACCTAGTTTACGTAAGGCAAACCTGCGGCTATTAGGCATTTCATGCAGGAAAATCTCCCGCCTGGCAACAAAATTATATCAGCTGTGTACCTAAAATTTATTGTGACCTGGATTATTATTTCTAACTCTGAGTGAAACTATTAGTTTGGTACATACATTCTAAAACAATCGTGGCAAATAATCCAATATAACTAATTAAGGTATCTTTTTGTTATGAAAACACATTACATAAATTACTTCATCACACAATATCCACCTTCAAAGTCAACTATTCACATGTGTTTTCAGTGTAGGTACCTAAATCTATTCCGTGATTCATAGGCATTTTACAATGTATTATCTGGCATGGTTTCAACTTACAAACTGTTTTAATGGCATAATACTTACCTCTAGTACCTACCCTGTTTGCTTCTAACTTCACATAACAAGGTGTCTAAATAGGTAATTAGTTTTTGAGCAGGTAAATCATAGCTATTATCACTTTTTTTACACACAATTCTAAAAACTTAGTAAAACTTTCTCGTTGATAACACGACACTTCGCAAAATAAATATGCATTATCATTAAGAATTAAGACACAACACAACCTTTTATAAGCATTTTTGACAAATAAACCTACGCATTGATTAGTCTAGAAGTCCTTTGATTTGAAGTATTACCGACATCGCGCTAGGCGTCTCAACGCGGCGCAACGCGGTCTCAACCAAGCGCCCGACTTAAGGCCTTGCTCACACACACTACTGAATATTTTCCGCGGGAATTTTAATTGCGCAAATTAATTTTCGTTACATATGAAATTTGACATGGCTAGCACTGCTAAAAAAATGTCAAGAATCGGAATGTTCCCGGTGAGTTGATAGGCTCGTTTGTCACTATCACTACATGGCTGATGGAACTTAGTACCTACCTAAAGTTTGTTTTAGGTGCGCCTCTTCTTACCTTTTTTTATGTTATTGAGATAGGCAAACTAGCAGACGTGCCACCTGATGGTAAGTGGTCGACGTCGCTAATGAACAAAAATGGGATACCTGGGCTGGAACTAGCCCAGGTATTCCATTCATGTGTTAGAGACATAAGATGTTAAGATCCTGAGACATAAGATGTTAAGTCTCGGTGCCAGTAATTACAGTGCCTGTCTTGCCCTTCTCTCCGAAACACAGCAAAGCTGTTTCACGGGAGAAATTGGCAAGACCTTTCTAAGTAGTAGTTATTTCAGGAAAAAGATAATTTTTGACTACGTTTTTTTGATTACATTTTAGATCAAAGATTTTATAAAATACTAGCCGTTGCTCGCGGCTTCGCACGCGTGGTTAGAGTTTTTTGTGAGTGTCAAAAATAAACCACGCAAGCGAAATCAACGAAAACTATTGCTAATTTTAGCGATTGCCGGGATTACATATCAACCTGTTCATTCATTCAGAAAAATTAATCTTTTTCATCAAAATATTGTTTATCATACTGGAAATGAAAAAGTATTAAGTTAACTTTAAAGCCGCCGCCGGTCGTTTGTACAGGCCTTTAGAACTTACACGTGTTTTGCGGCTTATACAAAGTGCAACGAAACGCTTTGATTGGCGAAAAGACCACTTTCGGAAAGAGACAAGACACTCCCTTTTTTCTGCCATTTTGTTTTTATGTAAAATCATACTAATATGTAGTTCCGTATAGTTTTAGTCAACATTTTTGTCACTTTTATGATAAGAGTGATGCCGGTTTAGGCGTTTCTTCGTAAGGTACTGGGTTCGATTCTCAGTTCGCCTGGTAGAATGGAGGGTAATTCTTCTTAAGGCACTCAAACTAACACGGGAAATGATTTTTGAAGTGAAAACTTCTTTAGGCGCGTTGAGCGTTTTGGTAGAGGGTAAAATCCTCGTTTCGCGTCACCGACATGCTAATGATAATAGTATATCTATAGCTATGTTTTGCATATAGTTTTAATTACTCTCAACTTAATAGTTCCGTTTTCACTTCTATCGGCAGTCCCACGACTGCTACTGTTTTTTTTTTATTTATGGTGCAAGGGGTCCCACCACCACCTTCGGGACCCAAGACAACCTGACTGCTGTACAATGAAAGAGGTCCTGGCACCGGCTTCCTCCAGAGAGGTTCGGAGGTTAGACGACAGTCGCTACGGCAAACTCAAACTCGTTCCTAGCGCAAGCGTGGAGAATAACCGGAATAAACTCTAAGATGAAGAAGATTATTTTTAAATTTGTTTCACTGAACCCTAATTAGTTCGGAAAAGTACCTAGATAATTGTAAAGGAATTTTTATTTTTTTATTCAGTTGCCGTTTGTCTTTGGAGAGCGTAACTATTGCTATTATTGCCGATTTTTTATGAATCTTACTTAATACCCATTGATTGGAAATCGCGATTTTAAAAATGCCACGTAGAAATAATAATGACCGTCACCTTTACACTAATAGTGAATTTTACGAAATGATGCTATGTGTTGGTGCTGCTAGGAATGGTAGCATTAATGAAGCGAGGGAGATTTACCGACAACGGTTTATTGATGGAAGGCCACCAGCAGAACAACGTCATTTACCTCCGTACTCAGTATTCCGTAACATGTGTTTACGACTTCAGCGTACTGGTTCCTTCCACCGCGAACGAAACGTTGGACGTCCTAATTCAAGAGTAGGTACTGCTATTGAGACTCGAATTCTAAATCATTTTGACGAGAATCCTCGGACCAGCACACGCCGATGCAGTGCTATGTTAAATGTAAACCATATGGTGGTGTGGCGTACTCTGCAGGATGATGGACGACATCCCTACCATTTTTCAAGGACTCAGGAGATAGGACTTGCAGACCATATGCCCAGAATGGACTTTTGTAGGTGGTACCAGAACCGTGCTGAAGCAAATCCCGAATTTGCTTTTAATATTTTATGGACAGATGAGGCTTCTTTCACAAGAAATGGTGTGCTCAATTTGCACAACGAGCATGTGTGGGCACATAATAACCCGCATGCCTCGAGTGAAAGTAGCTTTCAGCACCAGTGGAGAATTAATGTCTGGGCAGGCATCGTTGGGGACTATGTTTTGGGGCCGACTATTTTACCTCAGGGTCTTAACGCTCAAAGGTACCTACAACACCTGAGAGAGGATTTAGAAGAACATCTGGAAAATCTTCCACTGAATGTATACCGTAATATAATTTTTCAGCACGATGGAGCACCCGCTCACTTTGCACGCCCTGTGCGTGATTATTTAAACGATCGATTTGCAGAGTGGATAGGTCGAAGTGGCCCGGTGCCTTGGCCACCTCGTTCTCCAGATCTCACGTGCCTAGACTACTTTTTATGGGGTTATGTGAAAAATAAAGTTTACTCTGTGGAATGTCATACACGTGAAGAGATGGAAGGTAAAATTAATGCAGCATTTAGGTCCATAACCCCACATATGTTGCATAATGTAAGGTTATCAATGTTACGCAGAACTGCTCTTTGCATTGAGAAGGGTGGTGGTCATTTTGAACCTTACTTATAAATTAATTTGAAGACAGTGTTGTTTTATTATTGCCTGTAAATAGTGAATTTGGATTAATGTATAATAATTAATCAGTGACGAAAGTGATATGTAAAAAATTGCTTATTAAATGTGTGTAAGTACAAGTACGCGGTATTCTTCATGTCTATGTGTGCGTCACGCTATTCATTCAACGTGTTGCTGACGTCACATCACTTCCATCTTCAAGGTAGGGGTGTGAAAATAAACTTTAATTTCTTATTTTACTAAATTTATATGAAACAAAAAATGTGTGCCTTTTGGTATAATATTTTACCAGGTGTTTGTTTAGTTCATGTACACGTATACCCTTGAAAGTTAGTGCTTATTTTTGTTATACCCTGTATATATATATATATATATATATATATATATATATATATATATATATATATATATATATATATATATATATATATAATTTTATTACGTAATCTCATTAAGTACGTATACTAAAAGAGCTCCACGAAGCGATAAATTTATACGACAATTATTTAAACATTTTAATGTACAATGAAAACAGAAGTACGAGAAAATTTTGTTAATTAACAATTGTCTAACTTGTTGACTAACTAACTTTAAGATATATTTCCAACGGAATTATTTTTTTTAAGTGTCCCAAATACATCATATTTTTTAATTAACATTTAAAACCTAAAAAAAAATTAGTATGACGTACTCAGAGTTGACGCTGTGCGCGCAATCTAAAAATGCTGCGCAGAGGTCCATTTTCAACGTTCAATTAAAATTATAAATAAAGGAGATAGAACTCGGGGACTCGAAAGTTATGTTTGATAATCTCTCTTCTCTTTAATAATTTTTTGTAAAGTTTTTCGAAGATATTAACAAAAAACGAAATATATTTTTTTGCAACTTAATTTGTTAATAGCTTTTGCAGTTTTTTATGTGCCGATAAAAGCTTCCGAAACATTTTGTAGACATTATTCCAGACTCAATGAGCCATTGAATTCATTTTTATGAGCATATCTTTATTTTCATGATTTTCAACTAATTTCTTAGACTATAATATTTGGGTAACCGACTTCTCATTTCGTGTTTCTCTGAAACACTGGAAACACTGCATCAGATCTTCAACAAATTTACACGAAACCACATGAGAAGTATACTTTACCGAACAACAACAAACAATTTGAAAATCAGTTCATAAATGGCCGCGTTCTGAGGCAGTGTTGCCGTATACCCGTAAAAAATATTATTGAATCAGAGCCGTAAAATTATTGTACTTTAAAAAAATATTATTATACAAAATATAAAATTATATTTATTTCCTATCTTAAAACATTATTTATTGAAAATGTGGTTTGAATATGGGCATATTATTTAAATTTGCCATAAGGTTAGAATAGAAAACCTTCAAAACTTGTAAACGATGAAATTTTAACCGGGATCCCTAAAATACTATTTAGCGTCTCGGATGAACGTAATCTCAGATGAATTATCGATCAGTGTAAAATTAAACAATCATATTAATTAATGTTTAAAAATAAAGTTGAAATTGCTAAATGCAGTCCACAAAAATTTATCGGCGCGACATCTTTTAATCATATTGAGAAAATATTCACCCCAAGTTTAAAATCTTTTTAACTTGCTAGATTTTTTAATATTATTATATTTTTATATGTATTAGTTGTAATCAAAACATTTTGTATTTTCTAAGGATTGTGCACTTAGCATTGAAGATTGAAAAGATAATGGAATTATGGTACATATACAATAATTATTGTATGTCTGCCAAGGAACTTATATACGATATCTGGAATTACTACGAAGCGATATTTGAAAAATAAAAATGTACTTTATTTCGTAAACAATAAAGTTGACATTTCCTTCTTACTTAACAGAGGGGAAAAACGTTCTGAGCGAGACAACGACATGAGTGGATGTTATCCCTTTCTTGCAATTGCCAGTGTAAATAAAACTATCTAAATGGTAGATTTTTTATATATCCGGTAACCGTTAAATCCCTTTTATTCATACACGTTTATTGATACATTAGCATAAAATTTATTGTAATTAACATATTGAGTTCTTAAATGTGCTTATTTTAATTATTACGTAATTATTTATGCAATGTAAAAACTGTTTTCTCAAATCAGTAGAATTAGTAGTAATTTGTAAACTATGCACGGCCACACTCAGGTGGCCGTACGCTTTGGCGCGCTTTATTTAAAAATATAGCTGATACTTTAAGTTAAAGTGTGTTAAAGCATAAAGTCCTCTTTTTTGCTTACTGCTATAAGTTTTTTCTGTTGTAAAATGGTGAAAAATTGTAGCGTTAAGTGCTGTAATAGTGAAGCGTATGCTGGTTGCGGAATTTCATTTTTTAAGTAAGTTTTTTATTGTATTTACATTAGTTTCTTAAGTAGGGTAGCAATAATAACACAAAATTTCGGACATGTGAATACACAGAAATTACAATTCAATCTAACATTTCATAATACGTCCCTAAGGAATGTCATCATAATCAAATAAGAACCTACTTTACGTAATTTTGTTATTTAATACTAAAATCATTGTGTTGTAGTAACTAAGTACATTACCTACATACTTTTTGGTAGTAAATGTTAACTAGTAGTAGATATCTAACGTCTTGTTCATTATTTCTTGCAGGTTCCCAAGAAATGAGATTCTTCGGCAACGGTGGATTGAAGTTGTTCCATTTAAGAAAAAAAATTCATATTACAGTTTAATTTGCAGCCGTCATTTTAAATCCGAGGATTTAATAATCCATAAGATAAGATCAACACTGAAACCGGATGCTATTCCATCTATATTCCCTGTTGTAAGCTTAATAATTTAGTCGTATTTAGGATATTTTTTAATTAAACATACAAACGTAATATGGGGTCATTGCGTCGGTAACGCGACCGCCTCTAGTATGCGACCACTTGAGGGCCTAGGTTTCTTAATTAAAGATAATAGCATTTTTTCGTGAGAAAACTATGAACAGTAAGCATTGAATATTCAATGAATAATTATGTAACAAGAAAATCATAAATTTAAATCTATCTGCTAAAGCCAAATCTAGAAAATAGTGCCCGAGTTAGGGTGATGACTTAATGGTGTGTTTATGTGTCGCGTATTGCAATAAAAATACCACACCGGGTGGCGAACAAAGTTACCTTTTGTTACCTTATACTAATGTTACACTCAAACAAGAAGCGTTATTATTTCAATTATAGAACATTGTTTGTTGGAAAGTTGTAGTGATATCATTTTTTAGCTTATATTTCTTTTTAAATCCGGTGGTCGCAAACTTAAGTATATAAATATTTAATACGCTCGAAAGCGGCCATGTGGTCGCATTCGGACACTTAAAGCTATAAAATATATTGCTTATTATGATCTCAATGATGCTTTCATGTGTGTATGTATAATTTAGAATCTGATGTTGAAGAGGCATAAAGATGCTTCTAATCAGTTTACGACCACACGTTTTCTTGAAAGAACTTTGTTTAATTCACTTACTAAAATAGGTGATCGCAAACCCACCCTGGTCGAAAATTATGTTAGTTTGTAACCGCCCTGTTTTAATACGAAAGAAAGTAAACTAAAATAAGTAAATAAATAAAATATTGCTTTCTTTAGATGACAACAGGCCCGCAAGATAAAAAAAAAAACAAAATGAGAAATACTGGTTTTTTAGGATCACTTTAAGGAAATTTACCCGGGTGTACTGGGGTGTATATTAGCGCGCAAGATAAAAAAACACAAAATGAAAAATACCAGTTTTTTAGGATTATTTTAAGGAAAATTTACTCCTTGTATAATGGAAAATTTACTCGGGTGTATAATAGACGGGAAAATGACGTTATCCAAATATTGCTTGACTATTATGTAGTTGTCAACCACAACAAAATTAGTAGAGTAATATTCAGAAAATACGGTCACTTTTATTTCTTCGAATCCTACGAATCCCGTAACAGCGAGTGATAACTCCGTTATCATCCGCGCGGTGACTAATAGCTAATGAGTCTAGTCACGAGTTCAGCAAATCACTGTTTGTAAATAATGAGCTTCAATAGTGCCTATAAAGGATAATTTGAATAAAAATGTTTTGATATCTATGCGTGGGCGTCCGTATGAGTATAAACATGTTATAGGATAATTAGCTCAATATTTAAGTACCTAATTGTTTTACATATTTGGTATTAAGATCGACTACTGAACACTCTCCTTTAGTATGGACGGTTTTTATCAGCCAATTTCAATATAATTTACAGATGTGAAACGAAAAAACTACTTATTATTAGTCTAGATGATTAGTGTTTAAAATGAATATTTGTTTTTTATATTATAAGATAGCAAACAAGTTGACGGCTCTCCTGATGGAAAGAGAAACCATCGCGTTTAGACATGAAAGATAAAGGGTGCGTTGCCATCCGTGTGGCGGGTTTGCAATGCCACATGCACAAGTCTGCCAGCTACCTTACCCTCCAAATAGGAGCACGACAATGACAACTAGGTGGTAGATTTCTGCATTATCTCGCCCGGGTCTGGCACCGCCGCCTTATTTATTCCTGCCGCAATAGCGTAACTGCTTGTCAAAAAGTTTACTTAACTCTTGACAAGAAATAATTTCGCTACCATCGTGACTACTAGGTGGTTCCACAACATCTCGCACTGGTATTTGGTACCACCCCCTTACCTATTCGCGCCGCAATAGAGTCATTGCTCGTCATCGTCGTGATCCGGTTTGGATTGTAAGGTAGCCGGTAAACTTATGCATGTGGCCTTAGACCTCGTCAATACATAGCAACGTACCATTAACATCTTTGGTGTTTATAGGCAATGGTTGTCTTTTTCCACCAGGAGACCCATCTGCTTGTTTGCTATCTTTTATATACAATTGACATTATTGCTGCAGGAATAGCTTCTGCGATGGTAACAAATACCCGGGCGAGACGTTGCGGAACTCTACCACCAAGTAGTCACGACGGTAGTGACACTTATAGCCAATAAGTCGCCTTTTACGACCTGCCTGGCGGAACGGTAGTTGGCCTATTCTTCAAAGAAGCCCGGGACCATCACGGGGAAAAATATGTTTAATTGTTATGAATTTCAATTTGCCCAAAAATTTGCCCAAGAAATCGGACTACTAGTACTGCGTTGCCATCCGATCGGCCATTTCGTCACCTTTTACGACTTACCTGGCAGATCAGCAGTTGGTCTATTCTTGAAAGGGGACCGGAACAACACATATATTTCATCTATTACTTTTGTCCATAATTATTTTTGTTAAATTATGTTAGATTGGCAATTAATTATAATTGCCAATGTGTGTATGTAAAATGTGTGGTTTGGATAAATGCCAATGTGTGTATGTAAAATGTGTGGTTTGGACATGTAGAAAGAATGGTAGATGAAATGTTAACAAAACAGATGGGTATACAACTAACACATTCGCATATCGTACTGGGGAAGATCAAGAGTCAAGACTGACAGATCATGATCAGATAGATCGGGTACTGTCCGAAGGTAGTGTCAAGAGTCTTCGTAACCGGCGTATTTGTATAAAGAGAGTAATGAATGTGGAAGAAGCGAGGCAAGTATGGAAGGATCGTGATGTATGACACTCGGTTCTCTGTGCCTACTCCTCAAGGAATCTGGCGTGAAGATATGTATGTGTATGTAAACTAGAAAATAAATATTTTAATAATATCAACAAGCGTTGTTTTACTTCTATATTATTATTTAGGGTTGTAACGGAGGCATTGTTAGCGGAGGCAGAGGCGGATGCGGAGGTGAAAAGGTTCGCCTCCGCGGATCCGGAGGTTAACGGAGGCGGAGGCGGAGGTGAAATTTGAAGTAGGAAAAATAGAAATTTATGGTTTATTAAAGTCAAAAATATTTATTTCAAATGGGTACATAATATTAATCATGCACTAAATCGCTTAAAACAATCGCTGCTCAAACACAAAAAGTTGTTTTGTGTTTGAGCAGCGATTGTTTTGCGATGAGGTACCGAACGATTCGACAAGTTTATTTCTGTTATTCATTCAGGCACAAGCAAAATATTGATGATTGATCATTTCACTCGCAAATACCACAGCAAATATGCAGCCGTGCGGCCGTCAGCGTCACTCTTTGCGCGTTGTATCGTAAGCCCCGTTTTCACTTTGATTAGTGCTAGTGTGAGTGTTTAATGCAGGTGCTTAGTATTAAGCCAAATATACGCGAAGATAGCCGTGAATTAGTGCGAGTGATTCGTAATCAGCGTAGTAAAAGTGAATAGATGCTGATTACTTATCACTCGCACTGATCAACGGCCATCTTCACGTATTTTTGTCTTAATACTAAGCACCTGCATTAAAAACTCACACTCGCACATCAAAGTGAAAACGGGGCTTTAGCTTAAATAAACCTCAGTTAAAACTTCGCGTAAATTTGGCGGAAGCGGATGCGGAGGCAGAGGTTCGAATCTTTGCGGAAGTTCCGCAGTAACGGAAGCGGTGGCGGAGTTCCGTTAAAACCCTATTATTATTTTTCATAGTGGTCGCATACTGGTTCAGTGGTGGTCGCAAACTGATAAAAGTGGTCGTAAACTAGTGTTTTAGTTAATTTTGAACATTTTAAATATTTTTCAAAATTTATTAATGGAAGTAAATTGTTTTATTACATATTCCATAACTTTACTATATTTACGACTAATTTACATAAAAAATATTTATGTTATGTATAGATATCATGTATTTTGACGTATCCAAAGTGAGCAACTCCACTAAGTGGTCGCCAACCGGCACAATGACCCTAGTAACTTCATAATAACATAAATAATACTTATAGTAAGGTATTATTTTTATTTTTAGGAAATGCCGCTCGATAAACGCATCAATATTTTAAGTAGCATTATTTTGCAACCAGCTCAGGAAAACATTCAATTGGGTGTTAATAAGGTAAACATTCAACCACTTTAAGCTTCGATCAATAATATAGCTAGATGTCCGATCAGAGTGCTAAGTGTGAGTTTTTCTTTTCGCATTCGATCGTGAGCGCGTTTGGAGTTTACTAGGAATTTGTATGTGATTTGTACAGCGCCATCTAGTGGTCAACGTGAGAAGCCAGTTTACCACTAGGTGGTGCTGTACAAATCACATACAAATTCCTAGTAAACTCGAAACGCGCTCACGATCGAATGCGAAAAGAAAAACTCACACTTAGCCCTCAGAACGTCAACCCAGCTCGGCGAATGACATTGCATATTGGCATGCGATGAAGTACTTTACTATTCACGTTTACTGATTAAAATACCTTAAAAATTGCTAGAATAACCACTGGAACAAGAGTGTATCTCGTGGGATATAATACTTTTAGAAAGTAAACATATTAAACTGTTTTCAATAAAATAGCACTATTTGATTTTTTTCCAAAATGCCAACCCACGCGCCAAAAAGGCGATCTACGCCAATATTTGGACAAAAGTTTTTAATATTTGTACCTTTTCAGATTTCAGATTTCCTGGTAATCCATTTTACGTACGACTGTACGAAGAATGGATAAAGGACTATTGAAAGAATATGAATATTATTATGATTTTACTGTATTTTACCTTGAATAGCATGCATACAATACTATCATGTACTTACCCACTCACTCCGTTAAATGAAATCTACCTATGTATTATTTGTTTATTTATTTATTCATGAAATAATGGCCCGATGCAAGTATGTAATGTATCAGTTGCACGATATAACTTTACTAAACCTAGGTGCAGACAAATATGTAAAATGGTTAAATAAAATTCCTAAAAAACACAAATTTAACATCCTGAAATACTTTCATACGAAAAAAGCCTAAAACTAAATTACAGTAATTCTATATTATAATGATACACAAATAAAATATTATCCAAGACTTGAGACACCGCGTCGAATAAAAATAACAATACATACATATTTTCTGGCACGGTATGCACTTACGTAAAAATGTGTAAACGGTTGACCCTGCAGGCTATCCCTGAAACTTCCCGCTTCTAAGCGCAAAGGAGTAAAAAATATAAGCATCGATATTTTCAGTGCAGATATTAGTACTTAAAAATTATAGTATATTGATTTTTGAAAAGCTGCATTTTGAAAAAAGATGATCAATTTTGATTTTTTCGAATGACATTCAACTAATTTTTTTAGATATAAAGTATTGTTCTAGCTGCATAATCGATAGGTTGAAAATTTTCGAAACAATGTTAAAAAAATTTTACAAAAATTTTCGTCATTGATTATTTCCAAACAAATTTACTAATTTTGTTTCAGTTAACGATATTTGACGCAGTTTTTTAAGAGAAAAAGCTGATAATATTTTAAATTCAATCGGTGTATTAGAATGAAAATTATTTCAAAGTTGTTAATTTGCTAAAAACAACAAAATATTAATATTTAAAAAGCTGTAACTTTTGAAAACCTACTTCGATTTTGATTTTTGAAAAAGCATATGACGTAGTTTTTTCAGTACTAAACTATTGCAGAAAGTCAAAAAATGATTGACTTGACCGATAACTTCCGAACAGATAAACCGATTCTGATGCAATTTACGTATTGAACGCAGTTTTTTGAGTAATAGAGCTATTTAAATTTTGTATTCGATTGGTACATTAATCTGGAAGTTATTTTTTTTTTTAAAAAACAATGTTTCGGTAAAACTTTTTTGAGGTTTTTTCAAAATTTCTCAAAAATCCTTGAGCCGAATCGGTTCAAATTTTCAATAAGTCTAATTTGAGTGAAATTCGATCGAGAGCCATCAAACGCGTTTTGATTGGTCAAGCTGTTCAAAAGTTATGAGATGTTTACACACACACACACACATACATACATAGATACAGACACACTGAAGTTATCGTGAAAATAGTCGGAAAAGGTTCCTAGGAACTCAAAACGTTGAGATCTAGTGAAAACTCGATTTTCGAAAATCGGTGCAAAATCAGTAACTTTCTTATCTATATAAGTAGCAGGAATTTAGAATAAAAATGCAACTCGAGTCCATACTGTTTTTCCAAGCAATATAATTCTAAGAAATAATTTGCCATATTCGTATAATAATTTCAATACAGCATTAGTTAATATATTGCACTACTTATTCTGCACTTTATTTATTTAGGAATGAAACTACTTTTACAATGCAAATGTCATTGTACGTGTTTAAAAAGATCTGTGCAATAATATTCGAATAGAAGTGGAATCGTAACGTATTTGAGTATCGTTTTAAATCGTGACGCGTTATCTAGTTGTATTGTTGACCGAAGACTATGCGAAAAAAATTGAAATTAACCCATTACATTACTTTAAATTACCTACATCTTTTAACACCATAAGTAAAAATATTGCTTCATAAACATTTTTCATCATCACTGAAACTGTTTATACATAGATAGACGGTCATGGAGAATATTTAGAAAATATGAAATAATAATATTGATAAACAGAGACCAAAAAAAATATTTTTATTAATTATGACTACAAAATTAATCATTTGTATTTTTTGTTACAGTTGCAATTGTCAAACAAACATTTAAAATCTGATTTTTCTGGAAAAGAAAATTTGGAACCAACTTCAAGCTCATCTATGGAACCTCCATTAAAGAAAGCTCGTCATGTAGAAGTCTTTAAAAATCTAGTTTCAGAAAAAGAAAAGTTAAAATATAAAATAAAACTATTATCTCAGCGCTTGAAGAGGCGTGATATTAAAATTATTAATCTTAAATCTGCCTTAAATTGTATTAAGAAAAAGTGTTCAAACTTTGACGAAGTAGAAAGAGTACTAGTTAACAATTTCAGTAACATTCATAAACATCTCAACACAAAAAAATCTGATAAAACTGTACGGTATTCTGATGAACTTAAATCTTTTGCTCTCACTCTATATTTTTACTCGCCTAAAGCTTTCCTTTTTTTAAGAAATCACATGCACCTTCCTCACCCTTCAACATTAAGGCGCCTTTTGTCAACACATGAGTGCAATACGGGATTTATGAAAGAAGTTTTTGAGTTTTTAAAGAACTCTGTCGACAAAAATATTTTTTCAAAAGATGTAAGTCTTATATTTGATACAATGTCTATTAGGTCAGAATTAACATACGACAAAAATATGGATAAATACTGGGGTTATGTGGATTACGGTGGGATTGTACACGATGATTCAGAATCATTAGCCACTGAAGTACTAGTGATAATGATAGTTTCATATACCAGAAAATTTAAATGTCCCATTGGGTACTTTTTTATAAACAAAATATCCGCCAATGTTCAGGCTCAATTAATTGTAACTGCCATTAGACTCTTAGCTGATATAGATATTATGGTAAGATCGTTAACTTGTGATGGCACTATTACCAACATAAAAACTTACGAACTTCTGGGCTGCAAGTTTTATAATGTTGACGATTTAAAAACATGTTTCAGCCATCCAACAAAAAACCACAATGTTCATTGTTTATTAGATCCTCCGCATATGATCAAATTAGCTCGCAACGTTTTTGCAGAATGTAATCTAAGATCAAATAAAGGAAAAATTGATTTTAATTATGTTAGGAATCTACATAATTTGCAGGAACAGGAGGGACTAAAATTAAAAAATAAAATTTCTGCTGTTCATGTCAATTTTTACGGAAAAAAAATGAATGTGAAGTTAGCCGCACAGGTACTTAGTAATTCGGTCGCTGATGCAATAGAATTTCTCGATAAAAGTGGTAATGAAAGTTTTATTGGTAGCGGGGCAACTGTTGAATTCATAAGAATTGTAGATAGGATTTTTGACATTTTTAATGCCAAGAATCCTTTTGGTAAGGGTTATAAGGCACCTTTAAGATTAAAAAATAAAAAAAATTGGTTAAATGCTATCTCTGAAACAAAGAATTACTTAACTAACTTAAAAATTAATGAAGAAAATATACTTACGCACAGACGTAAAACTCCTGCTCTCGGATTAATTATAGACTGCATCAGTATTACTAATTTAGTTACCGACCTGTTAAAAGACGAGAAGAATAATATAAATTACTTCTTGCCGTACAAATGCTCACAGGACCACATAGAAATATTTTTCTCGTGCGTTAGAGCTTGTGGTGCACTACATGATAACCCAAACGCGCTTCAATTTCGCTATATTATGCGAAAACTATTATTCCGAAATAGCGTGCAGCCGAGTCAAAGTGCTAACGTAATCGCTGATAATACTAATTTACAATCATCACCAGTATTAGAGTTTAAATATCCAAGAAGGGTTATGACAAATACTTCGCATGTCGATGATACACAAGTCGATGATAATGTAGATCTGTTATTGGCTCAGGTTTGCAATACAGCTATTTCTGATTTAAAAGATAATATTTTATATTATATTGCAGGTTATATTGCAAATAATTTATCAAAAAAAAATTATTGCGAGCATTGCATTGCTGCTTTATTTCAAATAAAGGAACAATGTGACCATAATTATGCGGTCGATGTTTGTAAATTTTCATCTTTCTCTACTTTCATAGATAGAGGGAAGTTAAAATACGTAACTAGGTTTACTTTTGAAATAGTCAAATATTGTGAAAAGATATTTTTAACAATGTGTCATACAAATATTTCAAGGGAGATGAACAGAAATAAAATGCTGTTATTGGTTATACAATATTATTATGTTTCTAGAAACATACATTTTAATCCTTCTCATCCTATTCAGTCATTTGATTGCGAAGATTCTCACGAGATTGTGATTATGAAGAGCATTGCATCTTCATATTTTAATTTAAGATTATTTAGTCATACCAAATCAATTAATTTAAAAATTATTGGAGATCGTTCTACTTTACGCCAACGTTTACATAAAACAATTTTGTTTAATAATGTGTAATCTATCTAAATATATAAAATTCAAAGGTAACTGACTGACTGACTGACAGTGATCTATCAACGCACAGCTCAAACCACTGGCTGGATTTAATAATGTGTAATCTATCTAAATATATAAAACTCAAAGGTGACTGACTGACTGACTGACATAGTGATCTATCAACGCACAGCTCAAACCACTGGCTGGATTGGGCTAAAATTTGCCATGCAGGTAAATGTATGTAACGAGGGCGCAATAAACCACGCTCACACTCATCGCGCACAGATACCATCGGTATCTTATCGTAACAATCATTATTAGATTTTATCGCGCAGCGTACACGTGAATCTCTACTATATAAGATTAATGTAACCCAGTTGAATTACAGTTAATAAAACACATTTATCAACCAATGTGTGACTGTCATTTAGTCGTCGTAATATTAGTGACCACCGACTAGTGAAGACGCAAAAAGGAAGATGAACACCCCAGCGCTAACTTCATGCAGAAGGCTTTCAGCAACGGCAACATCCATGGAAATCGCAACGGTATCCACGGCAACAAGAATACCGGATTTCTGGAGGGATTATCCGCGCCCATGGTTCGCTCAGGTAGAAGCCATCATCCTTTTTCATTAACCTAGGTAAAATTCCGATAAGATTTACGACAACAACAGGCTAAACGAGATCGCAACCATTTCAAAACAAAAACACAGAATGTAGCACAATGACTGAAATATCTGCGCAATTAGCAAAAACGCAAATAGAAAATAATGCAACGAAACAAATTTTATGTTCACATAGAATGCTACATCAACGAGTTTATTCTAATAATAACTTGTGTTATTATCACAACGAATATTAGGGTCAGGCATTGAAGTGTGTCAAACCCTATTCCGGGAAGAAATCGGGAAACGACAATTAGCGCAGCCAAAGACAGTAATCTACGCTACGCCCGCCTTACCGTAACTGACTCCACAGCACGCTAAAACCTCCTGAAACCCCTACTGCTTCCAACAGCATCAGCCAGCTTCACAAACTACGCCTCATTCAGCAAATCTGGAATTCACTTCGAACTGCCAAAGTTCACTGGATCTCCATGATGCAACTCTATTCCGCTCGTTCCGACTCATTGCGAACCACAGCGCCGCGCACTCATCCCGACTCACCAAGGACCGCACATATTCCGCTGGTTCCGACTCACCAGCGGAGCGCACTGGTCCTGACTCACCGAGGACCGCGCATATTCTGCTCGTCCCGACTCACCGAGGAACACGGATATTCTGCTCGTCTTGACTCACCGCAGACTAGAGCACTCAAGGCACACACCCTTCACTGGCACAACCAGATGCATCAGGTATACCACCTTTTTCGAAGAAGGGAGTTATGTAACGAGGGCGCAATAAACCATGCTCGCACTTATCGCATCGACATCTTATCGTCACAATCATTATCAGATTTTATCACGCAGCGTACACGTGAATCTCTACTATATAAGATTAATGTGAAAACCAGTTAAATACACAGTTTTAATAAACACATTTACCAACCAATGTATTACCGTCACTTAGTCGTCGTAATATAGGCATACGATAAGAAAGGATTTTAATAAATTTTACAATCAAGGAGATAAAATAGGGAATGAAAATTTGTATGAAACTATGTTAATTGTAAACCGATGAGGTTGAGACTTTGCACGCATATAGCTAATATGACGTAGGCATCCCCTAAGAAAGGATTTTGATAAATTCCATCCCTAAGGGAATAAAATAGGGGATGAAAGTTTGTATAAATCTTGTTAGATTTTGATTGATTGAACTGAAATTGAAGATTGGAGCTACTATACTGAAGACGTCCGCTTAAATAGAATTTTGATAAATTCAACTCCCATGGGGATAAAATAAGGGATTATGGAGGATGTAAATATATTAAGATGAACAAAATAATCTTTAGTTCTAAATGGTGACAATAGATGGCGTTAGTAGTATTTTAAAACGCGTTATAGTTGTGTTTTTCACTGCTGCTAGATGGAGACTTTCGGTAAACTATACCAGTGGTGCCATAAGGAACCAGAGCTGACAAAGTAAAGTCGTGCATTAAGAAATCTAATTTGTGATCACAGGTTAATATTCTAAAGCTCTCTAAAAATATTAGAGCACATTTGAGCGGGGTGAGTCTGCTCATAGATTTTCAGATTTCCTTTTTAAATCAATAACGGCGATTTCCATCGTTTGATGGAATGATAACCATCCCGGAAGTATTGTGCACAATTGTTACTACGGTTCAAGAATTACTTTTACTTTATCCACACATTATTCATATACACGATAACCATATTGAATGGTTATGTGAGCGTGCCATACTTACTCCAAAGAACGATCAAGCAGCAGCTATCAATGATATCCTATTCATGTCGTTTGAGGGCGAAGAAAAGGTCTATACTTCGATTGATACCGTGGTTAATACAAATGACGCTTCTAATTACTCTGTAAAATTTTTACACACACATATATTCACGCCAGATCCCTTACGGGGTTGGCAAAGAGAACCGAGTGCCATACATCACGATCTTTGCAGGCTTGTCTCGCTTCCTCCACATTCATCACCCTTTAAATTTTAGCACACGTATTCCTTTCATGACGTGAACATTCACCATGGAAGGGTTTTTCAAAATTCAACTCCTAAGGGGGTGAATAAGAGGATAAAAATTTGTATGATTCTTTTATTCCTTGAACATATTTGCATGAAATTTCGTATGAATTGAGTACGGCAGAAATAATGAGTTACGTATTTCAACTTTTTCCAAAGTTCAGTAGGGGATGACAGTTTTATATACATGCAGAGGCCAAACCCTTAAGGCTGAAAACTTAAAATTTCGCATTCTTATTCATTTTATAACGTGGGCATTTACTAAGGAAGAATTTTTCGATATCGAACCCCCACGGGGGTGAAATAAGGTATATATTTTTATACGAAAGTTTTTAATCCTCGGATATATGTGCGTGACATTTCATATGAATTGAGTACAGCGACATTAAAGAATTATGTATTTCAGCGTTTTCCAAAAATCAAGATGAATATTGTTGTCTGTGGGGATTTTAATATAAATATTTTAGACAAATCGTCGTTAATTTAATCTGTACTGTACGTTTTCTCTGAGGCTACAAGGAGAACTGTCACTAGATTAACTTATGATGCACGTGGCCACAAGATAACAACGCACCATTAACATCTTTAGTGTCTATAGGCGATGGTTGACTCTTTCGATCAGGAGACCCATCTGCTTGTTTGCTATCTTATAACATAAAAAAGTGCTACCTGTATAGATAATATATTTACAAATATAGCTCCCACTGATAATTTAATTATAAATGTACTCGATTCAGACCATAGTGGCAAAATAATAACGTTCCCAAAAATGACAAACAAATCTCAAAGAAAAGAAATTGTTTTTGTTCCAATGAATACTAGTCGAGTAGAACGTTTTAAGGCTAATTTAACAGAAAATTTGCCAAAGCTGCCTTATCAATATAACCCGAATGATTTATATGGTTCTTTGTTTAATTTAATTGATGCAGAATATAGTCCGGTATTCACTCCAAAGATATTATCGTTAAGTAACCAAAGAGCTTTTAGTGAATGGGCAACAGTGGGAATTTTTAAAAGTAGAAAAACACTTATTTGACCTTTATTATGAAAAATCTTATAACTACAGCGTTGTATTTCAAGAATATGTGAAAATATTCAAAAATTTTTAAAAGGATCTGTAATACATCAAAATCCCTTCATATAAAAAATATTATTAAACTATCCACAAACAGAATAAAAGCTACTTAGAATATTATTAATCGTGAAACTAACAAAACCAAAAATTTTAATGATGTTTTCCAACTTAAGGCTTAAGTCAACATAGAGAGAGATTTCGAAACTGCAACAGAGTTTGATATTTTTTTCTCTAATGCTGCTATTTTAACAACTCAAAACCTTAATTCATCAGTTAGTATTGCTGAATCATTATTGAAGCAATGTGTAACCAATTGCGACAAAATCTTTGAATTTTCTTTCATTCATACTCAAGATATCTCAAACGCCTTTAAAACCTTGGAACCTAAAAAAACGTCAGATTTATGAGGACATTCCGTTAGACTCATTGCTTCAGTAATAAATGTTATTGTACCATATTTAGCTGTAATATTTAATTGTTCTGTAACACGATGTATTTTCTGACATAATGAAATTGAGCAAAGTTATTTCAATTTTCAAGTCTTGCTCTAAATTTGATCTTTCCAATTGTCGGCCTATCTCGGTTTTCCAACACTAAGTAAAATATTTGACAAAATTATACAAAACTATATGCTTAGACATTTTGATAAATTTAGATTCATTCACACTAAACAATGTGGTTTTACGAAGGGTCGCTCAATCATATATGCTGGTGTCGAATTACTGAAAAACTTTTATGAAGCCTGGCAGGATTCGCAGGATGTACTTGGAGTGTTCTGTGATTTGTCTAAGGCATTTGACTGTGTCGATCATAAGATCTTAATCAGGAAGTTACACCACTATGGAGTTCGAAATAAGGCTCTCAATCTTCTGATTTCTTACATGAATGAAAGAATTCAGAGGGTTGATGTTAATGGGATAAGGTCCGATGGTGCTGCTGTAACCATGGGTGTCCCGCAGGGCTCCATACTTTGTCCATTCTTGTTTCTAATTTACATAAATGACTTGCCTTACTACGTAGAGGATAAGCATGGAATCGTACTGTTTGCAGATGACACTTCACTTTTATTCGAAGTGAAAAGACGAATTGGTAAGTATGACGAAGTAAATAATGCGATTTCAAAAGTTGTGCACTGGTTCAGTATAAACAATCTTTTATTAAATGGTAACAAAACCAAGTGTTTTTAATTTTTATTGCCTAATGTAAGGCATGTTGATACCAGTGTACAACTGGATAGAAACAAACTGGATCTGGTGGATTCCACTGCGTTTTTAGGTATTACTTTAGATAAGAAATTACAATGGCGAAGCTAGGTTGCTTCATTTTAATTAAATTGCCTAAATTTAGTACGCTTTAACATAATATTATTATTGTTAAATATATGTTTATTATTCTCTCTATTATTGTTAAATATATGTTTTGTAGAAAAAGAATTTTCATTCTTGCCTATCAGTGGTTGCTAGGCTAGAGTATACCTACGTAAAACCATTTTGCAAGTTTTAAACCACTATCCTATTTAAGAAAAAGTAAGAAAGGCTGACTTGACACTTCCCTGTTTATGTAAGAATAAAAATGAAAAAATAAATATATATTTGGTTTATTTTATGTTACAATGTTTATTTTTGAAAGTATAAATTTTTAGAAAAATTTGTATTTACAAAGGAGCTAACTTTGCGCATTTTTGTGATCTTACGGAATAACTGTCAAGACCCCCCAAGTACCGTCCTCTTGTCCTCTCACATGATCGACCAGAGGGTCGATCATCTAAATTGTCTTACGTTTTAAATTACTGACCCTTAACCATATTTTTTTACATGCTTGTATGAAGGTAAATTAAGCATACCAATCGCTATGTAACACTCGTTCCACTTTCAGTTTTAAATTAAATACAATCTTTTAAAAAATAAATAAAAAACTTAAGATCTTCTTGCTTACATTTTCGCTTGATTCTTTTCGCTGTTGTGTTTCGGTATTAAGGGTAAGGTAGCCAGTAAACATATGCGTGTAGTTATTCCATGGTGTTCCAGCAATGGTGCATTGCTATTCATGAATAGCAATGCACCATTAACATATTTGGTGTCTATAAATGATGGTTATTTCTTTCCATCAGGAGAACTACCTTTTTTTATATTATAAAAAAGCAAACAAGCAGATGGGTCTCCTGATGTAAAGAGTCAACCATAGCCTATAGATACCAAAGGTGTTAATGGTGCGTTGCTATCTTGTGGCGAGGTCTTATGCCACATGCATAAGTTAACCGGCTACCTTACCCTCCAAACCGGAACACGAAAATGACAAGCACTGACGCTGTTGCGGCAGGAATAGGTAAGGCGGTGGTACCAGACCCGGGCGAGACAATGCACCTACCACTTAGCAGCCACGATGTTAGTGACTCATATAGCCAATCGGTCGCCTTTTACGATCTGCCTGGTAGAACGGCAGTTGGCCTATTCTTCAAAGGAGCCGGGGACCAACACGGGGAAATCTATCTGCTCAACCGATTTACAGATTTTTAACTTTCCGCTACGTACTATGTAGATGGTAGATAAGGAAGTTACTGATTTTGCCCTGATTTTCGAGTTTTCACAGGATCTCCACGTTTTGAAGTCATTGAAGCTTTTCCGACTATTATCAAGATAACTTTAGTATGTCTGTATGTATGTATGTATATATGTGTGTATGTATGTGTGTGTGAGTATGTGTATGTAAACATCTCACAATTTTTGAAAGGCTTGACCGAGCGAAATGCGGTTGATGGCATTCGATTAGATTCCGCTCAACTTGGACTTTCTGAAAATTTGAACCAAGTCGGCCCAGCAGATTTTGAGAAATTTTGAAATAATCCCAAAAAAAATTTTGACAGAACAATATTTTTTAAATATAACTTCCAGATTAATGCGCCGATTGAGTACAGAAACTAATCAGCTCTATTCCTCAAAAAACTACGTTTAATGCATAAATTGCATCAAAATCGGTTTATCCGTTGGAGAGTAATCGTGGACAAAAAATTTTGAAGTGTTTTTTCGACATAACTTCGAAACTTTTCATCCAATCATTTTTTGGTATTCTACGATGTTTTAGTACTAAAAAAAACTATATTGAATGCCTTTTCAAAAATCAAAATCAAATTTAATTTTCAAAAGTTATAGGTTTTCACATATTAAAATTACGTTATTTTTTTTTGAAATAACTTTTAGGCTAATTCACAAATTGATTAAAAAATCTTAACAGCTTTGGAGCTCAAAAATTGCATTTACGAATGTAATTCAACGCAATTTTTGATCAAAGTCGGTCATCATTTTGAAAAAATATACATCTTTTTCAACACTGAATAACTATCATTTTTAAAAAAACTAGTTTTTTGAACTCTTCGAACTCAAAACTATGCTTATTCATAATTTTTTCTTTGAGTTGGTTAAATAAGGTGTGTTACATACATAGCAATCCTAATATTTAGTATGATTCAGTATACATAATATTATTATCATAGGTAGTTTTAGGTTAGGTATTTCCTGTTAATTAAAAAAAAATTACAAGTTTCTGTTATAATTACGTCAGGTTCATCGATAGGTGTGCTACCAATAGGTATTTGAATTTGAGGTATAATTAGTTACGATATTACGTATTGTCATAGGAAGTTTAGTTAAGTCTTACTTTTTTTACTTAAATTTTGATAATAGAAACATCGTATATAAGTAACTAAGATGAATATGTAAATATTATTTTTTATAGAATACTAGCTGTTGCCAGCGACTTCGTCCGCGCGGACTTCGTTTACTCCGCACAGCACCTCCTCCGTAGGTGATAGCGTGATAATATGTAGAATATATGTTGACCCGACTTGTTAATAATATTTATCCAAAATTTGAGGTAAATCTATGCAGTACTTTTTGAGTTTACCCCGGACATACATACAGACAAACAGATAAACAGATGAACAGACATACAGACAAACAGACAAAAATTCTATAAACTATATTTTTGGCTTTGATATCGATTGTAGATCACGCCCCAAGTATTCTTTTAAAAAAATATTCAATGTACAGTTTTGACTTTCCTATGATTTTATTATATGTATAGACTAGCGGCCCGCCGTACTATGTAGAGATCTTTAATTAAGTAGCTAATAAAGGTCTTATAAGTTCTAAAGTAAATATGCGTGAGCGAAGCCGCGGGTAACGGCTAGTATAGCCAATAAATTACTCAAATAATTCAGTAGTTTTATTTTCGTCTAATCTTTGTCAACAAGAATTTGATGTTTTTATTGTTGTGTATAAAAAAACACTGTGAGAATATTAAAAATAAAAAAAGCGCTGTGAGAACTTATTGAATACATTTAGCACATTCTCAAAGATGGGAGATTTTAGTAATTAGACATTTTGGAAATTGGACTTTTAGGGAGTACGTAGTATACGTAGATAGGAAGTTACTGAATTTACCTCGATTTTCGAAAATCGAGTTTTCACCGGATCTCCACGTTTTTATATTTATATATTTTCCGACTATTTTCGCGATGACGTCAGTATATCTGTATGTTTGTGTGTGTGTAATGCATAAATTGCATCAAAATTGGTTTATCCGTTTGGGAGAAATCGTTGACAAAAAATTTAAAAAAAGGTTTTTTTTCGACATAACTTGGTATTCTACGATATTTTAGAACTAAAAAAAATTACGTCAGATGGGATTTCAAGAATCAAAATCGAATCTAATTTTCAAAAGTTACAGCTTTTCAAATATCAAAATTATGTCATTTTTAGCAAATTTACTTTATATTTTTAAAATAATTTTCAGGCTAATACACCAATGGACTTAAAAATCTTATCAGCTTTTCTCCTTTAAAAACTGCGTCAAATACCGTTTTTTGCATCAAATTCGGTCAATTTGTTTAGGATTTATTAATGATGAAAATATTTGAATAAATGTTTTTTGACATTGCTATGAAATTTTTCAGCATATCGATTATTTAGCTAAAGAAATATTTTAGATCTTAAAAATTGAGTTAAATGTCATTCGAAAGATCAAATTCAATCAGCGTTTCCAAAATATACAACTTTTCAAAAATCAATATACTGCTATTTTAACAAAATATTGGTTTGAACTTAAAAAATCTATGTTTATAGTTTTTACTCTTTTGAGCTTAAAATACCTTAATTTAGCGGGAAGTTTCAGGGATGGCCTGTTGAGTCAACCGCTTACACATTCTTTTTTTTATTATAAGATTGCAAACAAGCAGATATGTCTCCTAAAGTCTATTGACACCAAAGATGTTAATGGTGTGTCGCTATTTAGCGGTGAAGTCTAATGCCACATGCATAAGCTTACCGGCTACCTTATCCTCCAAACCGGAACATGACAGTGGACAAGCACTGACGCCATTACGACAAGAATAGGTAAGGCGGTGGTACCAGGCCAGGGCTAGAAAATGCAACACTCTACCACCTAGTAGCCACAATCGTGGTGACTTACATAGCCAATCGGTAGCCTTTTACGACCTTTCTGGCAGAACAGCGGTTGGTCTATTCTTTAAAGGAGCACGAGACCAACAACAACGTTGTATATTTTGGAAATTGGACATTTTGAACTTGAACGTTGGAACCGGAACCGAAGTGTTTTATCCAGGACCCTGTCAGTAGACTGGCATTAAGACTGCAATATCTCTCACCGTATCCTCTAGGTTTTATTGATTCTTCAGTATCGCTGGACTGCTTCACTCGAACAAATTTTAAAGCAATGTAATGTAATTGTCATCTGTCAGTAATTAATGCATACATTTTCTAGAAGAGTATTTTGATCTTTTGTATGTTGTTGTATAATGTATAATGTTCAATTCGGCAGAAAGATCACACATGCAAAGATTTTTTTACCACACTTTTTACCCGCGAAACAGCTCAGTATGAAAACAAATCTAGCTAATTATTTCAGTTACATATCAAGTAAAATTATTCCAACTTTTATTATTTTTAATAATCCTATTTTACGCTCTAACACATTAAGATGGGTCGCAGTTGGTCAGGGTGCTTCGCAAAAATTCGCCTAGATCACTTTAATATATTTTATATAAACTCCCGTACACTATGCCGGGGCAAAGCGGGGCAGATTTGCAGAGCGGGATTGAGCGCACACAATTTTCTCCGTGTTTTAAGTATGCATTTACAAAATCAGAAATTATGGGCGAAGAACGATTAAAGGCCACAAAGAACTAGCCTTAACGTGCAGTTCGGCAGTTAACTGTACACAAAACTAGTCAATGTGTTGCGGCCCGGCACGTTACTAATATGCTAGCATTTATAGTTGCAATCCGGCTCCCTCCACCTCACTACAGCCTGTCGTAATAATACGATATCATTAGACAAATTACACGAATTGATCTAACCCTAAAGTTAGCAAATTATGGGTAGTAGTCAAAACAACATATTATGAATGTGCATTTTTCTTCGTCGATAAGAACGATAACAGACATTGTTAACCTACACGACTTTCAAAAGTTGATAGCCGTGGGTGCTATCCAGGATTTATCGTAGCTGTCCATATCACTTCTATTCCGCTTTTTTAAAATGAAATTGTCCTGTCGCACAAATATGTATGGACACCCTAGTAGAAAGAGACACACTCCACTCATGTCGCGGTACTCTTCGGAACGATTTTGAAGCACACGTGGACCTTCCAGGTAGAATATAACTTCCTTGATGTCTGCCAACATTGTAATCTGAGGTAACAAAATAAAAACATATAGCCAAATTGATAAATTAAAATATCAGAATATTAGTTGAAAATATTTTGAACTACCTTGTATAATTAAATCGCTAGTAATAAACATTTAAATAACAATCATTATACTAGACGTTAGAGATTATTATGTTCTGCTAACTAGTATCTGAATGTAATAACATCATATTTAGTTAAGCTAAAACACGAAATGTTAATTATTACAACTGCAGTACATTTAAATTACACAATTCGGTCTTACAAATTAGTAAATTTGATTCATAAATAAATTCTTTTGATGAAACGGGAAAAACGTTAACTATATACTACAAAAATATTAATGGTGCGTCGGTATCTATGTAATGGTATAGTAATGTCAAACGCATAAGTTAACCGGCTACCATACCCTCCAAACTAATAGCCGGCAGTGACAAGCACTGACGAATATAACCGAAAAGCAGTTTACCGAATAAAAAACTTGATACACTTTTACACACACAGTATAATTTTTGGGCAGAGTATTGCCTTCAAGAAGAAATAATAATAATAAATATTCATGGGACAAATTACACTTACTGATATATCCCCAAAGTAAACAAATTATTTGCTTGTGTCATTGGTGTTAGTCAACGACACCAATACATAGAAATACATATATAAATACCAGAATATATTTAATAAACACCCAAACCCCGAAATACAAAGATTTATGCTCATCACACAAATGCTTGTCCCTGTCGGGGATCGAACCTGAGCCCCGTCGATTGCGTAGTCAGGGTTGCTAACCATTCGACCAACGGGGCGGTAAAATTACAATGAATCAAAATATCTTATTACCCGACTATTTATACTATTCTTATTTATATTTATCCTTTGTTGTTAATAACGACGTCATTTGGACTAGATTAGCATTATTAGCCTTTTCAACTCAGATCATAATGTCATGGGTTCGATCCCCAAGTCGGACAAAAGTTTTATTGCGATTTGTTCAAGGTTTCCCCCGTGTTGTTCCGGGCTCCCCTCGTATTAGTCCGGGTTCCCCACGTAGCCCGGGCTCCCCCGTGTTGGCCCGGGTTCCTCGTGTTAGTCCGTGCTTCTCCTTGTAGTTCCAGGCTTTTCCCCGTGTTGGTCCAGGCTCCTTTGAATAATAGACTAAAAACAGGCGGGTCATAAAAATATAATCCGCAACACCTCACCCAGATATTTGGTACGACCGCTTTACCTATTACCTGCCACAATGACTACAATCAAGTTTGAAGAGTAAGGTAGCCGGTAAATATGGCATTGCTATCACGTAGATAACTTAGTGTATGATTAAAAAGGATTGTTCACAATAAACAAGCGTAAATCCTTTGTCTTGAGGGTAGAGCGTAAGCCTATTAATGTTATTGTGTTTTTCAAGTTTTTTAAGTTTTCCCAAGCACGTGGTGAATGTTATAACACAAAAATAACTAGAAATATAAAATTATAAATGTGAATTTTATCTGTTATGAAGAACTCATTTAACTAGTGATACGTATGTACACCTAACGATCAGTACAATCGACGTAATCGATCATAAAGCAAAGAAGAATTTCGCCGCGTCGAGCCTGTTGACACTAGTGGTAGAGCGTCTCGGCTTTAGGGAGACGGACGCAGCTTCAATCCCGGCGTGTCGATATTTTTCTTTGTTGTTTTTAAATTTTTTTAAATAGTATTAAATAGTTTTAAATAGTCGTTATCGGGTAAAATCGGTAAAATGCGGCAATGGGGATCACTACTCATCTCGCCAACTGACAAACTGTCTCATGTTATTTATTAACGCCCCTTTGGCTTGACGATCACTGAAAAGCATTACGAATAAGATATTTTCCAAAACATTCTTGAAAGCAATTATTTAATTATCCAAGACATTCAATTTCAAGGAATGAGCTCGGAAATATTCAGCGAAGCCATAAAGATTTATTTGAGAGAAAACAAATTGGAAAATTTAAATGGGACGGTCAATAAGATGAGTATTTAATTCCCCCTCAAAACAAAGGATTTTTGAAACACCTTCTGGAAATTTCGGTTTTAATTTTGCTTAAAACTAGTTACACGCCTGTGGAATAGATAGAGTTCTTTTTTTAAAGAACATTAAATTCCAATACATCAAATGCTGTGGGAATTTATCATTTTCTTTAAAAAGTACAGAAGTATTTCATAATAGGTATGAAAATTGTAATAAAATATGCATATTAAGCCCATATTAAACACAACCTCCCCATATCAAATTGTGTAATGTAAATTTAATGTGTTCTCAGAGCATTGTCAGTGCAATATAAGCCACATAATATTATTTTATTATAGTTTTTTAAAACGCATACTACTATTTTTGAATGTTGCATGTATTAAAGGTTTAGAAGAAATTACTTATTATAAAAAATATATATATATTATTCATACATAACTAAACAAACTACAAATTATACATTAAAAATCATATTAATTAACATATTTACACTCTTACAAACAATTAGCTACAAATTTTCACTCAAAGTCCTCCTCACTCTAATAAATCAATTACGTACCATATCCTTTCTTATATCTATATTATTATATAATTCATATGAATTATACACATGTAATTATATTTGTGTGATGACTATCAATCTTGATTATTGCCAATACTATGGATAATAATTCGTTAACAACTTTGAATGAGATAGATAGCACTAATTTTACCCAATCATTTATTTGTAATATAGATGAAATTTCTAAACATATTACAGTCAAAGAAACTGATTTAAAAACTATATGTCAAAACATAAGAAGTATCTACAGGAATTTTGATGACCTAGAATTGAATTTAGTACACTTAAAATTCGTACCAGATATATTGATACTCACTGAAAGTCAAATTAATCCTGATAAACCAACTCCGAAACTTAAAAATTATTCAGTGTTTCAAACTACTAACCATCTCAATAAAAATGACGGAGTTGTCGTGTACGTATCTAATAATATTAAAGCAAATATAAAAGAAATTAAGTTAGTTCATGCTTCTTGCATACAAATTAAAATCAAAAATATCGTAATTCTGGGTATTTATCGATCTCCTGCAAACACAGATGCGGACTTATTTTTAAAATCTCTAAATTCATATCTGGAGTCTATTAAAAAAATAAATCACATAATTTTGACTGGCGACCTAAATATTAATTTAATACCTAAAGAATTTGAGCAAACGTACGAATGTAACAACCGGCAAAACTATTTAGACTTGTTAGCGATACATGGTTTATTACCTGGTCATAATTTTCCCACAAGACTATATAATTGCTTAGATCACGTTATGTTAAAAATCAATAAACTGATGATATCTACTCAAATTGCAGTCATACAAACTTCCATAACCGATCATTCCATGATATTTTTAAATATTTCCAAAATTAACAATTTAATTAAAGCGGAAAAAACAATAAAAAAAATTGACTTTGATAAAGCTCTTCATACTTCAAAAAGTAAAAACTTAGATGAGATATTTTACAACAGTGATCCGAATACCATAACAGAACTTTCAATTAATAAAATATAAGAATCATTACAAGAAAATACAGTAACAGCATACATACCCAAAAAAAATAGAACTCTAAAACCATGGATGACTTCTGGTCTATTAAAGTGTATTAGAAATAGAAATAAAATGCAAAATAAGTTAAGACAGGATCCCCACAATGAAATACTTGAATATAGCTATAAAAGGTATAGGAATTTTTGTAATAATTTGATTAAAAAACTTAAGAGAAAATATGAAACTGAACTATTATCCACAGCGATAAAAATAATAAAAGTCTTTGGAATAACGTAAATAGAATTATTCCTTATAAACAACCTAAAACTGACTGCTCTAATCTTTTAGACTTAAAGCCTTTAACCCAGTAATTCAGTTGATTACGTAAATAGTTACTTTGCTGGTATAGGTAAAAAGTTAGCAGAGAACATCATTACACCAAACAAAATGTGTAAAGATGGGACCAATACTATATCTTACACACAATTTTCATCATTTGTCCTTTTAGATACAGACTTTGAAGAGGTACATAGTATACTTAAGCACTTAAAATCTAGTAGTGCTGCAGGTTGTGATGATATTCCTACTAGTTTCCTTAAAATAGCGTCTAAAGAGGTAGTTCCAATAATTATGTATTTAACAAACATATGTTTCGAAAAAGGAGTCTTTCCAACCCTTTTAAAAAAAGCTAGTATTATCCCAGTGTATAAGAATGGAGACATAGATGAAGTCAACAACTATAGACCAATTTCTGTATTATCCCCAATTTCAAAAATTATAGAAAAAAATCTTAATAATAGGCTAATTAATTATCTAAATAAATTTAAATTACTTTCCGATTCACAGTTCGGTTTTAGGCAAGGAAAATCAACGGAAATTGCTGTTATAACTATAACGACGCACATTACGGAACAATTAGATAGTGGTAAAAAATGCCTAGCAGATTTCCTTGACCTAAAAAAAGCTTTTGATACTGTATCTGTCCCCATTCTTCTACAGAAGCTAGAACATATTGGCATAAGAGGTATGCCTTTAAAATTATTAACTAGTTATTTAACAAATCGCACACAAAGGGTAAAAATAGGACAATATGTTAGTAGAGATGAAATAAATGAATTTGGTGTCCCACAAGGAAGTGTACTTGGACCCACTCTATTCCTGTTATATATAAATGATTTGTGTGAAATGAAAATACCTGGAGCTCAAATATTTGCCTATGCTGATGATACCGCAATTGTCTTTTCAAATAACGATTGGGTTTCAGCTCGCAAAGCTACTGAGATGGGTATGACGAGGATCAATTCATGGCTTGAAAAAAATCTACTTTCACTAAATATTCAAAAAACTTGCTACATTTGTTTCTCAATAACTACTAGAACTCAACCTCATCCTAATTTTACTATTAAAATTCACCATTGCGATAATTCAGACAACAAAGCCTGTAATTGTGACATTATCAATAAAGTCTCAGTAACGAAATATCTTGGGGTTATGTTGGATTCACGACTTTCCTGGCATGATCATATAGAGCTCGTCAGTGATCGCATTAGAAAACTTATTTGGATCTTTAAAACAATAAGACATATAGCTTCTATTCCTTTGCTCAAGCAAATATACATTAGTTTAGCTAGATCAATTATTACTTATTGTATTCCAGTTTGGGGCGGTTCGTCGAAAATTAAATTCTTACAGGTTGAAAGAGCACAACGTGCTCTTTTAAAAGTCATGTTATTTAAACCTTTTTTTTTTTCAACCGAGAGCCTTTACAAACTGTGTGATGTATTATCAGTTAGAAAATTATATATTTTGCATTCTATATTTAAACTACATAAATCATTAAAATTTGATCCTTACATTTTAAAAAAAAGAAGAAAAGATAATGTGATAAATTTAAATCGAGTAAAAACAGCATTTGCAAAAAAGCAATATATAACACAGACATCACATATATATAATCTAGCTAACAAGAAACTGGAAATCTACACTAAAACCTATCGCGAATGTAAATTAACCTTATATAACTGGCTTAAACTACTTGATTATGGGGAGACAGAGTTAATTTTACATATATATAAATAGATCTTAATTATACAAATACTCACATACAAACACCACGCGCACACACACACACACACACACACACACACACACAAAGATTAGCCTCTTGTTATCACTCACAACAATTAATTATTTAATTACTAATCAATAATACTAAATACTTTAATTAATTATAATAATATTTGCTAATGTATACATATCAATAATAAGATGTACATAGTTATTTCTAGGTATGGAAGAGAGAAGTCTTCTGTCACAAGTATATTGTTTACTTAAAAGAAGGCTTCAATAAATGTACTAATTACATGTTGTGTTTTTTACCGAAATAAATATTTTTTGATTTTTTTGATTTTTGATATCAAATATTATAAATAATATAATAATTATATATCCATACTTAATATTATAAATACGAAAGTAACTCTGTCTGTCTGTCTGTCTGTCTGTCTGTCTGTTACGCTTTCACGGCCAAACCACTGAACCGATTGGGATAAAATTTGGTACAAATATAGTTTGAGACCCAAGAAAGGACATAGGGTAGTTCTTATCCCGGAAATCCCACGGGAACGGGAACTATACGGGTTTTTATTTTAGAATTTTTTCCACGCGAACGAAGTCGCGGGCACAGCTAGTATATTATAAATATATAATATTTGACCGCCCCGTTGGTCGAGTGGTCAGTGACCCCGACTACGCAATCGACGGGGCTCAGGTTCCTTCCCGATAAGGACAAACATTTGTGTGATGTTTATATCCTGCTTGGAATCCAGTAGTTAAAGAAATACGGTCTTTGCACCTGTAAACTAATAAAGTTCAAGATAACGATTAGTGTTGTGTGTAGGTTAAATTCGAAAAAACAAAACGAGAAGGGGGTAGTTGAAAATCGATTCCGACGTGAACGACGGAGGAAACTCGCTGCTCCAGACCGCTCGTGATCTCGGTCAATGTAACTTGGTGGAAACGTCGAGCTTTGCATGTTAGTTCTATATACTATATACATAATTTTCAAACTGCATGGGATAAATTTTTTTTCTGATTTTTCTCGTGATGGTTATGATCTATCCTGTCACCCCGTTTCGGCTTGACGTTGAGTTCTGGGACACCCTGTATAAAATATAAACGAGTCATACACCCGTACATATACGCGTGTATGACTCGTTTATATTTTTAACTAGCTGTGCCCGCGACTTCATCCGCGTGGGATTTTTTAAAAAAAGTAGCCTATGTTACTCCTTATTACATCAGCTATCTACCAGTGAAAGTCCCGTCAAAATCTGTCCAGCCGTTCCAGAGATTAGCCGGAACAAACAGATAGACAGACGGACAGACAGACAGACAAAAATCTTTACTACTAAACTAAAACTAAAAAGTGTTATTTTGGTATGTGTACCGTGCATTTAGTTAAAACCTGTTATTTTAATATTACAAACAGACACTCCAATTTTATTTATTTGTATAGATGTATAGTTGTATAGATGTACAGATGTACAGATGTACAGATGTACAGATGTATAGATGTACAGATGTATAGATATTGTTAGTAGAATGCGTTAGTTTAAAAGTTCAAAAAATTTGATTATATTGGGGTTATATTAATTCGTGTAATTTATCAAGGAATATTTATTTAATTATTTTACACCCGTATTAGCCCAGGCTTCCTTTGAAGAATAAACCATCTGTTATTCTGCCAGGCAGTTCGTAAGAGGCGAACGATTGGATATGCGAGTCAATATCATCGTGGTTGTTAAGTAATAGTTTCGTATAGTCTAGCTCGGGTCTTACCTATTACTGCCGCAATAGCGTCAGTGCACGTCACTGTCATGTTTTGATTTGGAGGGCTAAATAGCCGGTAAACTTGTGCATATGCTATATTATTATGACCCTACCACAATGATAGCAACGCACCATTAACATCTTCGATAATAGGTGGTGGCAGTATCTCTCCATCAGGAGAACCATCTGCTTTTTTGTTATAGCATAAAAAAATCATAGTTTCGCGTTGTTTATCTCTCTCTTATATAGTCTCTATAAAAACACCAACTACCTTATCCCGTGCAGTTTGTACAGCTCGCCAAATGTGTCACTACTGTCGTAAATTAGGTTAAAGAGTTCTGCAATAATATGTTACAAAAAAAATCAACTCGTCATTATCTCTACAAAATATGCAGAGTTCTCCCCTTTTACTGAATCTTCAGCTGAAAATGACCCTGAAGTTAGCGGACAGCAGACAAAATAAATTAAATAATATATTTTCATATTATTCAAGAAATAAATAAGAAAATAAAAAATCCGAGATCAATCATCTTTAGATTCGTGAAAAATGAAAACATGACAGTTTTTTAATTTTGATTTTGATTATTTTTTACTTTGATATCCGGCACCAAAATTTTCAAAAAAATAAAAAATTAAGGATATCTAACGATCCGACTAACAAATTTAAAATCAAAAAAATATCATCTTTAGATTTTTCAAAGACGAAAAGGTGACTTTTTTTTTTAATAATAATGATTTTACTCGCAGATATACGTCCCAGAATGACCTAAGCCAAAATTTAAAAAACTAACTGAAATCATCTTTTTTGGATCTAAAAATAAACTAAATTTGAAAATTTTATATTTATGAAACGATAGGAAACACGGTGAGAGTTTCCCAAAATTTAATTTTTAATGTAAAAAATTTTTTATTAGCAAAAAAAAAAAAATGTTTATTATCATCTGTAGGTAAGTCAACGACAAACCATTTATAATTTGGTAAACTCGAAAAACTTAATTTCGCTTGTAGATATCCCTATCTGAAATTTTATTTTGTCTGCTGTCCGCTAACTTCAGGGTCATAGCTGAAAAGATTTGTTGCAGGTACTTCTGGGACTGACAGCTTTACCTATATGCTTCATATTTCAATCCACTCCGTAACTCTGCAGGTATATTCCACATATCTGCATGTCACAGAGGGTGTAGGTAGAAACACAGACAATTAGAATATATATTACTAGCTGTTGCCCGCGACTTCGTCCGCGCGGAGTTCATTTACTCCGCACTGCCCCTCCCCCGTAAGTGATAACGTGATAATATGTAGCCTATATGTTAACCCGACCTATTAGTAATATTTATACAAAATTTGAAGTAAATCCTTGCAGTACTTTCTGAGTTTACCCCGGACATACATACAGACAAACAGACAAACAGACAAAAATTCTAAAAACTATATTTTTGGCTTCGATATCGATTGTAGATCACGCCCCAAGTATTTTTTTAAAAAAATATTCAATGTACAGTTTTGACTTTCCTACGATTTTGTTATACGTATAGATTCTATGGTAGAGACAAATAAATGCCTTATATATGACCGCCCCGTAGGTCGAATGGTTAGCGACCCTGGCTACACAAGCAACGGGGCTCGGGTTCGATCCCCGACGGGGACAGCATTCGTGTGATGAGCATAAATGTTTCTATTTCCGGGTTTGGGTGTTTATTAAGTATATTCTTGTATTTATATATGTATTTCTATGTATTAGTATTGTAGACTAACACTCATAACACAAGCAAATAATTTGCTTACTTTGGGGTTAGATCAGTCAGTGTAGTTTGTCCCGTGAATATTTATTATTATTATCATTGTCCAGACGGACTTTGTTTTCTCCACATCCATAACCCTCTTCATACAAACCATTACTGGTGTAGTAATATTCATATACGTATAAAAATTGCAAGAGATTCATATACCTTTAAAAATTTTCCCGGACCCGGGCTCCTTTGAAGAATAGACCAACTACCGTTCTGCCAGTCACATCATAAAAGACGACCGATTGGCTATGCGAGTCACTATTATCGTGACTACTAGATGGTAGAGTTCTGCATTGTCACACCAAAAGCAATTCCTATTCCTGCCGCAATAGCGTCAGTGCTTGTCACTGTCGTGTTCCGGTTTGTAGGGTAATGAGAGGGTAATGAGAGGTCATGTAGCATTAGACCTCGCCACAAGATAGCAACGCACCATTAACACCTTTGGTGTCTATAGGCGATGGTTGACTCTTTCCATCAGGAGACCCATCTGCTTGTTTGCTATCTTATGATATAAAAAAGAGGTTTTCTCTGCAAATGTTTTTTTCTTTTTTTGCTAAAAAAATACAACCATTATATTAACTCGGAAATCAAACCTCGGAAAAAGTTTTTCACCCTTCTCGAATCTTTCACATAGCTTCTTAATCTACTGACAAATGGGGTAACTAATAACCCAAATAAGCTTTAATATAATATTTGTTATATTAGTTTTTTAATAATAATTAATTAAAAAACTAATATAACAAATATTTGTTTATAAGGCGGTTTACAAATAAAAGATCTGATATCTTTTATTTGTAAACCGCCTTATAAACAAATCTTAATAAAAATGTACCCGGAAACTGGAAATAAAGTTTATAATATAATATAAATAGCCTCAATGGGAGCAATATGCTCCACCTTTAATATTGAACAAAATAAAAAGTCCATCTGTCAATAATTGGACGTTTTTTCTACCCCATAATTCATCTAGATAGAATTTCGCAATTTTAAGTTTTTATGGCACGCCCGCGGTATTTCTTATTTAGGGTTGCCAAGTATTGATTATGAATATTTAGCTATTCCTGTCGTCATCACGTTTTTTTTTATATCAGTAGACAACAAATAAGGATAGATAGAAGGCTCTCCTGATGGACAGAGAAACCATTGCCTATAAACATCAAAGATGTTAATGGTGCGTTGCAATCGGAGTTGCCGAGATTTAATATAATAATTAGTGTGATGAATATTTACCTAATCAAATGTAAGACATTCACCAACCGTTTAATTAAATGTTAAAATGAATTAAAATAAGAAACTATAAATGTTTACTGTTCTCTGAAAAAGTATGTTATGAATATTAAAGACAATTTATCTAAGGTGATATTTGCAGTCTCTGTGCCTCTAATGGTATGTAAATTTGCTACTTAATTTTTTATTTAAAACATTTTTAAGTTAAACATTTTTTTCACATAAACCTACAGTTACAGGCTTTAGATGTTCAGTGTTAAGTCGATAATGTATAGATACTTTTGTGACAGTAAAATAAAGATTATACTAAAAATATTATACAAGCCAAAATGACTTTAAAAAGTAGCAACCCTAGTTTTACGCAATATTAAGACCGTTTGGTCAAAGTTCCGTCCACGATTTAAAATGTTTTTTGTGAGATTGCGTTCTAGAGGAGATGTTAAGTTTTCGGTTCATTTTTTGCCAAAGTTTTATCAGTTAGAAAATTTTCCTTGGAAAAAAGACTTGTAATTTTGGTATAAGAAACGACAAATACATATAAAAAAGACTCCTCATTACGTATCTCTTTACCATGAGTAACTAAAATGTATTTTAATGGTAGCTATTTTCTCTAATTAGTTTCTTTCAAATGTCTCATCATTAAAAAAGAAAGTGATGGGAAAAGAGCAAGTTTCAATGTTGGTCATGTCTATTTAAAAGGATTTAAAATTAGATAGCATTTTAGGGGCTGCGTGGCGATATTATTTATTTTAAATTTTGATACAATTTTCATGAATTTTTTTCGAAATCAACTTAGACAGATGGCCCAATTGACCGCTATTGCGAAACCGAGCGTTTTGGGCGAGCAAAGTGGTCAGCCAGAGTTTAAGTGACCTAAAAGCCCACCCTAAGGGTGTCTCCCGTGAGACTGAATTTCGGCTTAGGGCAGTATCTTAGCGATTGGTGGGAGAGTAAGTGGCATCAGGATTTCGACTCGTTAATGGCTCTTAACCGGGGTTTCGAGTGTTGGCGTGCCGAAATAGTGGGCCGAGTCGCTGCCGGCAGCGACTTTAGCGTATTTTCATGAAGATTACACGTCACAATCTATATTTAATATTATAAATGCGAATGTTTGGATGGATGTTTCTTACTCAATCACGCAAAAAGTATTGAACGGATTTGAATGAAATTTGGCACACAGGTAGATGATGACCTGAAATAGCACATAGGATACGTTTTATTGCGAAAAAATAAGTTTTTTCCCGTGCGATTCATCAAAAACTTTTATGATGCATCGGGCTACAGGGTACAGCTAGAAATCTATTAATTAGACAAACATATATACGTACTTTTTATCCCGGAAAAATCAAGTTATCCCGCGGGATTCACCAGAAACTTCTATAATGCAGCAGGAACGCTGCAGCTAGTCTAATATAAATCTATTTTTATGTGTTTATATGTGTATATATAACTTTATTTTTATCATTAAACAGCAGACAAGCAAATGGTTTTTTTAATAGAAAGAGACAACCATCGCATATAGACACCAAAGATGTTAATGGTGCGTTATTTTTCGTGTGGTGGAACGGTAATAAAACATACATAAGTTTACTAGGTGCTTTAGGTACCCTCTAAGCTGGAACAAGACGGTTACAATTTGACGCTATTGCGGGAAGACTATGTAGACTGGACGAGATGTTACAGAACTCTGCTCTCTCGTAGTCACGATGATAGTATCACAATATATTGCCGATCTTTCGCCCTTTCGAAATTGCCTAAATAACTATAATAAAATATAACTAAAACAAAAATCTTTGATTTTAGCCTATCATAAACGTTTTCAAGTGTTTTTATGGTTCCGTACCTAAAAGGTAAAACAGAATCCTATTACTAAGTCAGCCAGTCATTGTCTCGCCCGGGTCGGGTACCACCGCTTTACCTATTCTTGCCGCAATAGCGTCAGTGCTTGCCGCTGTCGTGTTCCGGTTTGGAGGGTAAGGTAGCCGGTAAACTTATGCATGTGGCATTAGACCTCGCCACAAGATAGCAACGCACCATTAACATCTTTGGTGTCTATAGGCGATGGTTGACTCTTTCCATCAGGAGACCCATCTGCTTGTTTTCTATCTTATGATATAAAAAAAAGCCTCCGCTGTCTGACTGTCAGTCTTTCTGTCACCAAGCTGTATCTCATTAACCGTGATAGCTAGAAAGCTGATTTTTTTACAAATTATGTATTTCCGTTGCCGCTATAGCAACAAATACTAAAAATAAAAAAAACGAAAATATTAAGTGGTATTAACAACGAAAATAACACTTTTATTGTATGGGGACCATACAATAAAAGTGTTATTTTCGTTGTTTTTAAAGATGATGGTACGGAACCCTTCGGGTGTGAGTTCGACTCGCACTTAACCGGTTTTTATTTTTTAATTTTTTTTTTTATTATCGATAGGGAAGCGCTTGACCACGATCTCGCCTGATGGTAAACTAAGATGCGACCTAAGATGGAACGCGCTTCCCTAGAAGGTACCTGTTCACTCTTCTCTTGAAGATCCCTAGATTGTACTCGTCCGGGAACACAGGCTCAGGAAGCATCTTCCAGTCCTTTGCAGTTCGAATGAAGAATGAAACATTTTCAACATTTGTTATTTACGATTTGGTATTCGTAACACCACTTTTATTGTTACAAAAGATATTTTTTTATTGTCCAACGTCACATTTTGCGCCGTGTAGATCCGGGCCACCTTTGTGGTATAGACCATCTGGCATTTTACCAGATAGTTTGTAAGAAATTAACGGTTGGAAAAACAAGTCACTACCTTCATGGCTACTAGGTACTAAAGTTTTGCATTGTTTTGCACAGGTCTGGTACAACCGCCTTACTTATTTCTGCTGCAATATCGTCAGTGCTTTTCACTGTTGTTTTCCGGTTTAGGTTTAATATAGCGGGTAGATTTATGCATGTGACAGACATCGCCACAAAGACAGCAACGCAAAATTAACGTCTTTGGATACACCAAATATATGTATCGACAATGGTTGTCACTTTCCATCAGGAGAGCCATTTCCTCTGTTTTTGTTTATATCTTACGATATAAATCTTTTTTTTTTATATCATAAGATAGCAAACAAGCAGATGGATCTCCTGATGAAAAGAGTCAACCATCGCCTATAGACACCAAAAATTTTAACGGTGCGTTGCTAGCTTATAGCGAGGTATAATGCCACATGCATAAGTTTACCGGCTACCTTACCCTCCAAACCGGAACACGACAGCGACAAGCACTGACGCTATTGCGCCAGAAATAGGTAAGGCGGTGGTACCAGACCCGGGCAAGACAATGCAGAATTCTACCACCTAGTATCTGCGATCTGTTTGCTATCTTATGATATAAAAAACATTGTAATGTGCTATAATATTACACATCTTATAGCGTACGAAAAAAATCGCGAATATAAATAAAATTAATAAAATTGCAATGTTTAGATCATCCAATTTTAAGATTTGTATTCGCCCTCTATAGTAAGAGAGTCCAAGAGGGGATTTTTGCATTCACTCGAGCGTGTCAGATTAACATATGGGAGTTACCTTGCATACTGTTGAGGTTCTCCACCAAATATAAGCCCTTTATAATATAGAGGCGGGTAACTAAGACATAAAAAAAAACAAAATTCCAATAACTTCGGCTTGTGGAAATTGTCAGATTACATAATTTCCTATATAATAAAAGAAAATACAGACGCGCTCGAAAATGTCAAAACAACGTTTTCTTTACAACCTTGTGACCCTCCCATTCCCTTACGGTTCACTTGAGTCGGCAGATTTTTTTAAATTTTAGTTTGCAATAAACCCAACATACCTTAATCTGACACGATTTAGTGTTTTAATGTCACAATTTCTTTTAAACATTTTTTTCATTGAAATAAAAAACGTTATATAACCTTTTATTTTTCCTATAATAAAATCTTCAAAATCCAATAGGTCCCTACGACGCTCGAGTAACTAACCTATTTACCATCTTCGACTCCCCTACTACTATCCAAAATTTCGAAATTCAATAGCAATTATAAGACTCGGTTAAAGCATAGATTAAACAATAAAATTTCTTCTGTCTAATTCAAAAGTGAGTAATATGTTGTTTAGTAACAACTGACTATGGTGTATGTCAAATAAATGGTAGGGTGGGCCTATATATGTTCTGTGTGGTGGCCAATGTTTATTTTTATTAAATAACTAGCTGTTGCCTGTGACTTCGCCCGCGCGGACTTGTTTACTCCGCACAGCTCCTCATCCGTAGGTGATAGCGTTAATATGTAGCCTATATGTTGACCCGACCTGTTAGTAATATTCATGCAAAATTTGAAGTAACGCCATGCAGTAATTTTTAGTTTACCCCGGACATACATTGACTTTCCTACGATTTTATTATCAGGGCGAGCGAAGCGAGCCCTACACTAGGCCACTTTCTATACACTTTTGTGGTACATTTTACTGAAAAAATATCGCATTTTTAGGTTTGAGCTTCGACGTGGTAGTTTATATTCATGTCTAGATTTGTTATCTACCATAAAAATACCATTTTATAAAAATAAAAAAATAAAAGTTACAATTTGTATTAGAATCTTATTACTACTAACGCCATCTCTTATTAAATTAACGAGTTAAAATTGATAGAAGATACATTTTCTATTAGAATTTTTGAACTTATTAAGAGACTACCTACTTCATGAATTGTTTCTTCATATTTGACTACCGGCGCGCGGTTATCGTGCCCTCGTACAAAGGCGAGGTTCAAGTATAAACTGCAACAGCTATAGGGCCACCAGTTTGATCATTTTGGCATCGAAGGTGTATGATAAAATCATTGAAAGGAGAATGCAAGTGAAGTTCGAAGTAATATTGTGGGAGGCACAAGGAGAATTTAGGTCTAGAGCAGGGATGTTTGCTGGGAACAGAGTAAATAGAGCGTTAGAGAGTTTCACAATATGCTTATTGAGAAACAGTACAGATGTATTAATTGATTTATATTCTATTGAGATCAATTCCCAATCTTAGCCCGAGGGCGAGGGTAAAAAGCTAAAAAAAGTATATTTACGCCCGTATCCCCGAAGAGGTAGGCAGAAGTACAACGTGTGCATCCACAGTTAGCTGAAGATACTTAAGTCCCACAATGTGATAGGTGGCCAGCCTATCGCCAGTAGGGCACTTTTCCAATCCCGGGCAAAGTTGTTTTATCAGAAAACTGAAAAAACACATTTTTTCATTTGCCTGACTCTGGAATCGAACTCCGAGGGTTTCTCTGAGAGAAAAATTCGAAAAATGTATTCACTGAGTGTCTACCGTCAATTCTTCGTGCCTGCGTAGTCCAAAAATTTTGAAGGTTTATTTAAATAAAACATTTTTTGATTTTGTAAATCGACGTAAAACCAGGAACTTCGTGATTTTAGAAAAAAAAAACAATTATTTCAGCAAAATGTCAAAAATGTGTTTTTTATAAGATCAACCTTCATTTTTAATACATATTTTTCCTTGAAAATACCAACAAACAAAAACCAAATATTCCTAGTCCAAAGCCTGACGACGCGGGCCTTTGATGCAAATGTAATGTTTAGGTAAAAATACGCTGAGTTTTTTAGGTTAGATAATTATAAATAAAGTCCATACATTAAAATATGTAATTCTTATAAAATTTTTTACTTTAAAACTCATAAAAAAATACTTTTATAACAATATTACTAAATAGTATAACTTTGCGAGCCCTTACAAAGCTCTGCTTTTTGCTAGTATGTATATAAAAATATAAGATATCTTCATTTCTTTCCCATATAAGCTTTATGATGTAACCGTAACATATTGCAATTCATAATTTTACACGACACACATTATTCATTATTATTTTAAATAGTTTATTAAGGACTTCGCATTCGGCCATCAAGAGATTTACGCGTTCTCACTAATCATTAACTATCAAGTGTAGCATCAATATTAAATCAATAAAATAATCAATAAATAAATAAATATAAAATAAATATTCACGGGACAAATTACACTTACTGATCTAACCTCAAAGTAAGCAAATATTTGCTTGTGTTATGGGTGTTAGTCAACGATACTAATATATAGAAATATAAATACCAGAATAGGAGTATATATAATAAACATCCAAACCCGGAAATACAAATATTTATGCTCATCACACAAATGCTTGTCCCCGTCGGGGATCGAACCCGAGCCCCGTTGATTGCGTAGTTAGGGCCACTAAACACTCGACCAACGAGGCAGTCAATCAATAATCAATATCATCTACCAATTATTAATCTAATAATGTACTATTTAGCAAGATCCCGTACATAAGCTTTAAAAATAGTATTAAGCTTTAACTGTGCCAAATTTGGTACTCCTCAGTTCATGTAATTTTCGTAAAAAGGGGTACAAAGTTTTCACTTTTACGTATTTACACAGGATGGGCAAAAAATCGTGGATCAAACGAAACAGGTTGATAGTTGCGATTATTTGCAATAAAAATACTCTATGGCAGAGCTCAGTCTTGATCTTAGAAGTTACGACTATTTTAGTGTTTTTGACAACAATAAATGGTGTCTAATTGCTTCTAGGGAATGTATCAACTCTACCAAAGTGCTTTTATGATAGTTGGTTCCATGATTTATGAGTATTGGCACCTTTGCAATTAATTTTAAGGCTCATTAAAAATTATTTTGTTTTAATTTAGTTTTACTTTTAAACCTTAATGTAAAAAATGTACTACCAAAAAGTTAACTTGTATTTAAAAAAAACTTGAGTATAATAATCCCAACTATCACCCTGTTTCATTTGATCCACGATTTTTTGCTCACCCTGTATACAGACATAATTCATCTGATATTTAGACTGTTGGAATGTTTATTTTATCACTGTGAAAATAGGGTTGAAATACAATTGATGAAGACATGAACCTAATAGAATAATAGTTATATCCATCAAAGGAGGTTTTGTAGGGAGCCAATTCAAACGCTTGACATACGACTTCATTTGCTGCCTCACGAAATTGAATTTATGTGACAAGTTGTTTCCGATGAGAAATTTGTTCCTGTTACGTTTTTGTTGACTATACAATATGTATAAGGTTGCATGCGTTTAGGTATGCGACATGAAAGCTTGAACAAAAACAATCGGGAAACTCACTTTGATATCGTTTTTGTATATTTTGCAGTTTTGCGTGATAGCATCATTAATTTTATTTATTTACTAGCTGACCCGCGCAGCTTCGCCCGCGAGTACATTAATAAGTCATCCAAATAGCTTTTAATAAAAGTTTCATCCCGTATTTCAGCCATCCAGGGACTGATTTTTGAAAAAAAAATTGCCTAGCTTGCATTAAGCCTATGTTTGACCCCGTATCTTCGACTATATCCATGCCAAATTTCATGAAAATCGGTCCAGCGGTTTAGCCGTGAAAGCGTAACAGACAGACAGACTTTCGTATTTATAATATTAGTATGGATTTATTCAGGAAATTTACAACAATGTAATACAATAATATTGTAAATCTAGGTAACGAAATAAGCAATTTAAAAGTTGTGGTAATTAAACTACAATGCAATTGCAACTTGCAATTGCAAATTGCAACTTGCAGTTGCAAATTGCAACTTGCAATGTCAACAATATACAAATTTGACTTTTTTTACAGTAGACGGGACAAACGAGCAGGTGGCGCACCTGAGTGCTAAGTGTGAGTTTTTCTTTTCGCATTCGATCGTGAGCGCGTTTGGAGTTTACTAGGAATTTGTATGCGATTTGTACAGCGCCACCTAGTGGTAAACCTGAGAAACCAGTTTACCACTAGGTGACGCTGTACAAATCACATACAAATTCCTAGTAAACTGGAAACGCGCTCACGATCGAATGCGAAAAGAAAAACTCACACTTAGCACTCTGATGGTAAGTTATCACCGCCGCCCATGAACATCTGCCATACCGGAGGTCTTTTACACGTGCGTTGCCGGCCTTTTAAGAATGAATAAGCTCATTTCTTGAAGGTCCCTAAGTCGTATCCATTCGGAAACACCCCTGATGGTAATCCTGAGGGATTCCACAAAGGAGTAGTGCGAGGCAAAAAGTGCCGACAAAAGCACACGGTTGTGGATTTCCAGACAACGAGGTGGTGAGGATGGAACTTTAATTTTTAAATTTTAAATTAATTTTCAAAAAATAGGTTTTAAAGAATACGCCATATTTGAGATTGCTTCATGTCAAATGTCGAAACATTTGACATTCCTATTAACTTTAGACTGTCAGTAGCCTATATTACGAAAGTGAAATGTGTTCAGGGAAACAGTGAAAAAATTAAAATTAGGCTATGATTTACGAACTATGACTAATAAACTAAATAATTACAAATAACCAAGACTTACTAAATGATAAATAGTAATGTTACGAGATTTGAGTTCATAATTGTGCAATATAGCACCACTTATACTAAAACCGTGTATTTACGACACAAATATACAAAACACCACAATGAAATACATAAGTACGCTGATAAACACTAATAACACTCACTATAGAAACACTAGAATTAAACGACTACACAGAATCTATACATATAATAAAATCGTAGGAAGGTCAAAACTGTACATTGGGTATTTTTTAAAAGAATACTTGGGGCGTGATCTACAATCGATACCGAAGCCAAAAATATAGTTTTTAGAATTTTTGTCTGTTTGTCTGTTTGTCTGTTTGTATGTCCGGGGTAAATTCAAAAAGTACTGCATAGATTTACTTCAAATTTTGCATGAATATTACTAATAGCTCAGGTCAATATATAGGCTACATATTATCACTCTATCACCTACAGGGGAGGAGCAGTGCGGAGTAAACGAAATCCGCGCGGACGAAGTCGGAGGCAACAGCTAGTCACAAAATAAAATACTTCTCGTATTCACTGTACTATATCACCTTACACTGATCGTCTCAAGTATCGCTGTCTAATCTCTGTATAAAAACTCTATTCGCCAGCACATCCCTATTTATATCCAAGATAAAGTTTGACTGCGGTCCCGAATATTCCGTAATAATTTTAATGTAAACAAGTCCTAGTACACGGTATTTTAACGCTTATCCAGATCCGAACAGAAGATCCATTATGGCATAGCTGCTTGGCTAACGGCGGCTATTGTTTATCAATAGAAGCAGCCTATCTCTTTTTTTATTTCTAGATGTTTATTATTTTTTTTAATATCATAAGATAGAAAACAAGCAAATGGGTCTCCTGATGGTAAGAGTCAACCATCGCCTATAGACACCAAAGATATTAATGGTGCGGTGTTATCTTGTGGCGAGGACTAACGCCACATGCATAAGTTTACCGGCTACCTTACCCTCCAAACCGGAACACGACAGTGATAAGCACTGATGCTATTGCGGCAGGAATAAGTAAGGCGGTGGTACCAGGCCCGGGTGAGACAATGCAGAACTCTACCACCTAGTAGTCACGATGGTAGTGACTTGCATAGCCAATCAGTCGCTTTTTACGATCTGCCTGGCAGAACGGCAGTTGATATATTCTTCAAGGAGCCCGGTACCAACACGGGGAAAAATCTCTATTAGCAACAGTAATTTAAAAAACTTTTTTAAACACTGGCAGAGAGAAGCTGTTTCTTAAATTTCTTATATTAATAACCTGATTATTATTATTGATCATTTGTATTATTAAAAGCATTTGTAATATTAAATGCTTCGGTCGATTTCTTCACGTGTAGGTACGTCAAACGATGCCGACTGAAAGCAGGTTGAGATTTGGCTCTTGACTTATTTCTGTCGTATGTCGAACCCAATTTAAACACAAAGGAAATAATGAGCATATATATTTGTGTATTTGATTACGAGTGTTTGTTAAATACTAGCTGTTCAGCGAATCTATAATATCTTAATAATCTATAATAATCTTTGCCGGCGTAGGGATGTGACGACCCCATCGCCCACTGGTGAGATAATTTTTGTGACAAAAATTATTTAACACCGGTGCAGTCAGTCAGCCAAATTAGTGGTAGTGCCATACTGCTTTTGCAACTGAATAGGCCGGCACGCCCGGGGAGATACCACTCTCTCACTTGACTTGACTGGTTACGCGTAGCTTGCGACGACCATCCACGCAGCTACGCGTGCCTATACAGGTCCCATGGCGGGAACTAACCGGCTCGTTGAGCATTTACAAACGGCTGTAGATTCCGTGTTAGAGCAGACCCCCTCCGCAGAGATCGTGATCTTGGGCGATTTTAATGCCCACCACGCCAAATGGCTTTGTTCGTGCACCACCGATCATGCGGGGAGGTCTATTCATGATATTGCCTTGGCGTATGGTCTTACACAACTGGTAACTTCGCCCACGCGAGTTCCCGATGTAGATGACCATACGCCTTCACTGTTGGGCCTTCTGCTGACCTTCTTGCGTCCAACTCGACTCTGGATGACTAAAGGAACGCACCGCCTACCATCTCGCAGTGTGATAGTTCAATTCCAGAACCATAATTTCGGCAGTCATCTATGCGAAAAGCACTACTTTCTTTGGACATCCACAAGTCAAGTGGGCCGGATGGCATCCCTCCGATTGTGCTAAAAATGTGTGCTCCAGAGTTAGCACCAGTATTAAAACGCCTATTCCGGCTCTCCTATTCACTCGGCGTGGTACCGAATTCATGGAAGACAGCTTTGGTGCATCCCATCCCTAAAAAAGGAGATCGCTCTAACCCGTCTAACTATCGGCCCATAGCCATAACCTCCTTGTGCTCAAAAATTATGGAGACAATCATCAACTCTCAACTCCTCAAGTATTTAGAAGAGCACAAGCTGATTAGCGACCGTCAGTACGGTTTTCGTCGCGGCCGCTCAGTTGGTGACCTTCTAGTATACCTAACTCATCGATGGGTGTAAGCAGTTGAGTCCAAGCGGAAGGCATTGGCAGTTAGTTTGGACATAGCGAAGGCCTTTGATCGGGTATGGCACAAAGCGCTTCTCGCGAAGCTGCCTTCCTATGGGCTTCCCGAGAAATTATGCAAATGGATCACCAGTTTTTTGGCTGACCAGAGCATCAAGGTCGTTGTCGACGGTGCGTGCTCCGACCTTAAATTTGTCAATGCTGGTGTTCCCAAAGGCTTCGTGCTATCACCGACACCGTTCCTTCTGCACATCAATGATATTGTAGTGGCTCAAACAATCACAAACGCTACAAGAAAAAAAAAATAAAAAAAAATGGCAAAAATCAATATCAAATGGAAAAAATGAAATTCAAAATAAAATCCTGAATCGCGATATAACAATTATTTATCTTGTAACACTATATACAATTTTCAACGCTTCTAAAATGGACTTCGGTCCCCAGGCAGTACACCTTGCCTGGCTGGGAAGATCTTCCTTTTCCCTTCCTTGTCTTTGTGTGACGTCATCAACCTCCACAGTAATGACGTCACCTGACAAGCAGCTGGCCCGCTGGTTCCATCACTTCGACCCTTCAGCGGTGCGGACCAGCGGTGCCACAATATGATGCGAATTAGCAACATACATTGCTATGCGGATGACAGTACTGGTGATGCTACATACTCTGGCCGAAGCGGTATTTCTCGGGAACACGTCGAATAGTGCCGAAACAAGCTTGTGTCTGAAGTCGAGAATCGACTTACCGATGTCTCGGAATGGGGTTGCCAAACCTGGTAAATTTTAACCCCAAGAAGACACAGTTTTGCGTATTCCCCCCAAAAAGGACGCCCTTTGTCATATTACCTCGATTTGAGGATACTCTCCTGACCGCCTCAGCTAGTGTCGGAATCCTGGGAGTTGACATATCGAATTACGTTCAGTTTCGCGGTCATTTGGAAGGCAAGGCTAAACTAGCCTCCAAAAAGCTCGGTGTGCTCAGCAGAGCGAAACAGTACTTTTTGCCGGTCCATCGCCTTCAACTTTATAAAGCACAGGTTCGGCCTCACATAGAGTACTGTTGGCATCTCTGGGCCGGAGCTCCCCAGTACCAACTTCTTCCTCTTTATCGCATTCAGAGTAGAGCGGTTCGATTCGTTGACAACCAGGCTAATTCGAAATAGCTTGACTCTTTGGCATTGCGCAGAGATGTAGGTTCTCTATGTATCTTTTATCGCATGTATCATGGAGAGTGTTCCGACGAGTTGTTTGAATTAATTCCTGCCGCCGAATTCCACCATCGGACATCGCGTCAATATCTGAAGTTCCATCCTCACCATCTCGATGTCTGGAAATCCACAACTGTGCGATTCTCCCGACACTTTTTACCTCGCACTACTCTATTGAGGAACCAATTACCTGCAGGGGTATTTCCGAACGAATACGACATAGGGACCTTCAAGAAAAGAGCTTCCTCATTCTTAAAAGGCCGGCAACGCAACTGCAAGACCTCTGGTATTACGGATGTCCATGGGCGGCGGTGATCACTTGCACCTCTTGCTCGTTTGCCCCCTCTTCTATAAAAAAAAGAATTTTCGCTCGCGAGTAGCGTAACAGGTCTTTAATATAATAATAATAACAGTTTTATTTATCAGTATCTTTACATAATATAAAATAAAGACGCTTTCGTTATATGTATGTATGTACCCTTTTAAATTATGGAACGGATTCTAATGCGGTTTTCATCAATAGACACAGTGATTTAAGAGAAAAGTTTATTATGAATATACAGTACAGGCATATCATAGTAGTTTTTTTTTTTAATATAAACGAGTCAAAAACGCATACATATATAGAATTTACTTGTAAAGCGCGACGTTTCAGCCAAGTTATATTGACCGTGGTCACAAAAGAAGAGAGACTCTATATATGTACGCGTTCTTGACTCGTTTATATTTTTAAAAAGGATAATAGAAGCGTTAGTTTCAAAAATTGCGGCAGAAATAGGTAAGGCGGTTGTACAAGACCCGGGCGAGACAATGCAGAACTCTACTACCTAGTAGCCACGATGATAGTGCCTTATATAGCCAATCGGTCGCCTTTTACGACCTGCCTGGTAGAACTACACCTGAGAAAAAAGCTCTGGATATACATATAACATTATACGCACACTAATCAAGCTCTGGATATAGCATCATACGTACGAGTAAGCAGCTCTGGTTATGACCAGACTATGGTCTAACTTCATACACACATACATACCCACAGACACATATAAAGCTAAAACAACATATACACTAGAAAAAAGCTCTTTAAAAAGTCTAACACTATAGTGTTAGACTTTTTAAAGAAGCTATGTACAGAGTATTTTTGTCATGTGCATGTTATAACATGCACATGACAAAAATACTCTGTACATAGCTTCGCATTATATACACGAGAAAAATAATCTGAACATAGCCTAACATTATATACACGAGAAAAATCTTTAGACATAGCTAACAACATACACACGAGTAAAACTTCTACTACAAAGTCTAGCTTTATACACACGACGAAAAAGCTCTGGATATACAAACAACATAGAACGAGACCAAACCTCTGAACATAGCTTACTTAATATAACATACATAAACATAGCCTTAATTATTTCCTGCAAAATCTTTTCTTTCATAAACTTCAGTTTTATAATATTTATAAGTTATTTTTATTATTCATTATACTTTTTGAGTCATAAAAAATGTTTCCTTTTATTTAATTTTTGTCGTTCACATGGCACATATTATGCTGACAAGCTTTTAAAGAAGCTTTTAGTGTAAAAGTTTTAGACAGTATCATTAGGGAATTCGTAAGCTTTTTCACAAGTTAATTTCTTATCTTTTACATTTTTTTCACTCAAGAAAGATTTATATATTCAAATTTTCTAACGACGGATCCATTAGTAACACTCCAATTAATAAATTAAGAAAATATATTCTGTGACATGATGAGCTACGTAGCTGCGTTGCTGCGAGCTACGTAGCTGCGTTGCTACGTTGCTGAGAAATATACCTCCTTTTTGATTTGCAAATAAAACGGTGTGCCAAATGGTAAGTAATGGTGATTATCACAGACTTACATAGGCTGTGATTAGATAATCATCGATAAACCGGCTGATTTTATGTGTTCATTTTTATATCATAGAACAAAGATATGGGTCTATACGATCCCGATGATTCCATATCAAGCTACACTTCATAGTTCACGCGCACACGGCAAAGTCGCCGCCAGCGGCGACTCGGCCCACTATTTCGGCCCGCCAACACTCGAAACTCCGGTCAAGAGCGATTAACGATTCGAAATCCTGATGCCACTTACTCTCCCACTAATCGTCAAGATACTGCCCTAAGCCGAGGTTCGACCGAACCTCCGACCGAACCACAGAAGACACCCTTAGGGCCGGCTCAAAGCCCTCTAAATTTAAACTCTGGCTGAGCACTCTGCTTGCCCAAATCACTTGGTTCCGCAGTAGCGGTCATTTGGACCGACTGTTTAAGTTCATAAAAATTGATGGGTCTCCTGATAGAAAGAGATAATACCGTTATATGTATAAAGGTATGATTATCCGTGTCTAAACACCAAAGATGTTAATGTTTGCTCTCTGCGTAGCGGGATAATAATGCCACATGCATAATTCACCACCAACCTTACTTTTCAAACCGAAACACGAGAGTCTAGCATTGATGCTATTGCGCCGAAAATAGGCTAAATAATACCAATACCAAACCTAGGCGAGACGTTGCAGTCACGATGTGGTACTACTTGTGGTAGTCACGATGGGTTTAGCTAATCCTTAACCTTTTAAAGACTGGTTGGTAGAATACCAGATGATCTGACTTTTAAGACGGTCGTAATCTACACGAGACATGTATGTTTATTTTTTTTTCTTTTTATATCATAAGATAGCAAACAAGCAGACGGGTCTCCTGATGGAAAGAGTCAACCATCGCCTACAGATACCAAAGGTGTTAATGGTGCGTTGCTATCTTGTGGCGAGGTCTAATGCCACATGCATAAGTTTATCGGTTACCTTACCCTCCACCTAACCTAACCGAAACACCCTAACCGGAACACGACAGTGACAGGCACTGACGCTATTGCGGCAGGTATAGGTACGGCGGTGGTACCAGACCCGGGCGAGACAATGCAGAACTCTACCACCTAGTAGCCATGATGGTAGTGACTCGTATAGCCAATCGGACGCCTATTACGACCTGCCTGGCAGAACGGCAGTTGGCCTATTCTTCAAAGGAGACGAGACCAACACGGGGGAAAAGATATTATATTCCATTTGTTTATGTGAATTGTATACTTGTATCTATATATTAATACTTGAAGTACAAATTTTGTACCCCTTTTTAAAACAATAACGCGAACGGTGAAGTATTGAATTTGGAACAGTAGTTGACGTAGCGAAGGACTGTAGAAACTTAACATCTTCTATACGTATAATAAAATCGTAGGAAAGTCAAAACTGTAGATTGATTTTTTTTTAAAAGTATACTTGGGGCGTGATCTACAATTGATATAGAAGCCAAAAATATAGTTTTTAGAATTTTTGTCTGTTTGTCTGTATGTATGTTTGTCTGTATGTATGTCTGGGGTAAACTCAAAAAGTACAGCATGGATTTACTTCAAATTTTGCATGAATATTACTAACAGGTCGGGTCAACATATAGGCTACATATTATCACGCTATCACCTAAAGGGGAGGAGCTGTGCGGAGTAAACGAAGTCCGCGCGGACGAAGTCGTGGGCAACAGCTAGTGTTTAAATAATATACATTAGAAATACATTAAATTAATAAAAATTAAACATTACGCTCACTACATTCATCTAACATACATGATAATATACACTTATGTATATTGTTATTTTCTTTACGTCTAAAGTCCGTTGTCAAATTTAAAAAGATTTTAGTGTTTAGTCCATAGTCAAATTTAGACCACAGTTTTTACAGACCACAGAGTTTAGCGCTAAGTAAGCTAATTTATAAATAATAAAAATAATATTTTTTTTTGTTTCTAAATATACCAAAGTGACTTTACGTAAGGGTGTATAAAACATGTTTAGAAATAAAAAAAGTAATAAACGGTAACAAAGGGTTCCAAGCCTTTGAACTTCAAAGCAATATGTAAATAATACGTCTTTGCGTATTTTCATCCTCAGGCTACGTCATAACTTGACGTTATCTTGATGTAAACTGCGATATTATATTAATACTTTTTAGGATTTTTTCGTATAGCATTAGAATTTTATATGATTACAGCAACAAAAAAATATAGCTATTAAAAATATAAAGAAATAAACAAATTGTAAGATTCGTCTGAATAATGTTTCTGGTTTCTGCAGCTTTATCATTTTTCTCGAGGCACAAGAATTCCCGACCCGACACGAGAACCCGAGAAATCGTAGTAGATCTGCCTTAAATGTCCAACATTTAAAAAACTAATCAATTCCTTTTAAATATAAAACTATTATTAAAATTATTAATGCCAATTATTAGATTTAATTTTACCATATAAAAAAAACAATACAAAATCAAATAATCTCCAAAAATTACAACACAAATTTTTAGTTTTACTACGATTATTATGATTTTGGGATTTTTTAACTGGCACAAAATGTCTCGCAATGATGTTTATGTCATTAGCTCGACGGTAATGCAGGTCCATAGATTTTGATCCCCCAAAAATTGCTTAACGTAGCAAAATTAGTTTGCTTTTACTTCAAAAATACAGAAGTGATATTGCGTATCACATTTTTCAATTCGATTCCATCTTAATCCCATATATATCTAAAGTTTTAAGCAGATCAATCGATGCCCCACTTTCAGAAGCGTTTACGGCCTCTATAAATTTCTCTGTAAATAAGCAAACTTTTTAAAAATATGTACTGGACTTTAAGGTTAATAACTTTTATAATCGCTGAAATAGACATGCCCTTACCTAAAAATAAATTTACTCTTTTTTATATAGAAGAAGGGTCAAAGGGACAGGAGGCGCACCTAATGGTAAGTGATTACCGCCCATAGACAACTACACTACTAGGGGACTTGTAGTTGCGTTGCCGGCCTTTTAAAGTTCGTAATTCGTATCCGTTTGGAAAAATTTCTACCGATTGCTGGGAAACTACACTATTACTAATAGATTGTCTTCTAGTAACCTGCTTCTTTGATCCAAGATCCTTAACGGCCTGGCTACAACTACCCGAACTACGACACGAATTGCAGTGCGGGAGTGACACGAGTGACGAGCGACGAAAACAAATGTAAAAAACTATGTGAAGTATGCCACGGCTGCTGGCGGCACGAAATGGTAGGACAGTGGTATTCTTCCTAGAAAGTTGTCATTGTTGTTACCATAATGGTGGTGGTATATTTAACCTTTAATTGCCTCTTATGAACTGTCTGATCATTAAATGACTAACTGAAATATTTCAAATGTGTTGAATAATCGCTTTATCTTTTCGAACAGGAAAAGGTGAACTTTGTTATTATTCTAACTTGTAGCTAAATAATTTTAAATAAATAAAATAATTTTTAAAAAACTTTTTTTAATTTATTATTTCAAGTTTCGCGTTTTAATGCATTATCAGTTGCAATACACAGAAAGCATAACTCAAGTGTCAACCTAAAACTGTAAGCCTATTTTATTAAATAACATATTGACTAAACGACTACTGCATTATACTTTTTTCATCACCACTATGATCATCACAATAATCACCCTACCAATATTGTAATTACAACGACAATTACAATCATCATCATATTAATAATAAATTATTAAACAAAGAAATTTTCGATACGGCTGAATTTAATCCAGCGTTGCGTGGCCTAAGGGACTAAAGGGGAGATCGCGCGCTGGTTAAAATCTAGCCGTGTTGAACATTTTACTTTATATAGATTTAAGTGGTAGAGCTCTGCATTATCTCGCTCGGGTCTGGTACCACCGTCTTACCTATTCTTACCCCAATGGAATCAGTGCTTGTACTGCCATGATCCGGTTTGAAGAGGAAGGTAGCCGGTAAAATTTTTCATGTGACATTAAGACCCCGCTACAAGGATAGCAACGCATTATCAATAGCTTTTTTTTTCTTCAAGAGGGGGCAAACGAGCAGGAGGTGCACCTGATGTTGAGTGATCACCGCCGCCCATGGACATCTGCAATACCAGAAGTCTTGCAGTTGCGTTGCCGCTCTTTGGTGTCTTTAGGCAATGTTTATCGCTTCCCATCAGAAGATCCATTTACTTGTTTGCAATCTTATAATATAAAAAAATATACAGCTTCTTTTTTTATATATATATCATAAGATAGCAAACAAGCAGATGGGTCTCCCCCTTGGGATGGGATGGAACAAGCAGATGGGATGGATGGGTGATGGTAAGAGTCAACCATCGCTTATAGACACCAAAGATGTTATTGGTGCTTCGCTATCTTGTGGCGAGGTCTAATGCCACATGCATAAGTTTACCGGCTACTTTACCCTCCAAACCGGAACACGACAGTGACAAGCGCTGACGCTATTGCGGCAGGAATAGGTAAGGCGGTGGTACCAGACCCGGGCGAGACAATGCAGAACTCTACCACCTAGTAGTCACGATGGTAGTGACTTGCATAGCCAATCGGTCGCCTTTTACGACCTGCCTGGCAGAACGGCAGATGGTCTATTCTTCAAAGGAGCCCGGAACCAACACGGGGAAAAAGCATAGTTGTGTACATGTGTCTTGGAATGTGTACATGTTAAAACATGTATAATCATCATATTATATATTACAGAGCCGTTGAACGATAAGAACCTTTCTATAATGCACTTTAAAATTGAAGAATATGCTATGTCTACTTCAGTTTATAGATAAGATTCTGTGTAGAGAGTTTGTGTAAAAATAAAGATCGTTTTTATGGACTTTTTTAGGAAAATCTAGGTGTTACGAAAACAAAGTTGCTTATAATGAAGTTTTATAATAGATGTGTTTATATCTTACTACGAAAAAGAATTTATGATAAAGATGCTAATAGTGGTAGATCCAGCAATGGTTCTTATAGTTATAATAGTGGCGGCAATGGTGTTTTTTTTAAATTTTATTCCTTGTTCCTCTGACATAGGTAACTCAGAGCCCTTATTACGCAGTGTTTTAGTTAAATACAATATTTTATAATGTTCATTATATATGTTTATCTGCCGTGTTGGTCCCAGCCTCCTTTGAAGAATAGGCCAACTGCCGTTCTGCCAGGCAGGTCGTAAAAGGCGACCGATTGGCTATCGAGTCACTACCATCGTGGCTACTATGTGGTAGAGTTCTGCATTGTTTCGCCCGGGTCTGGTACCACCGCCTTATCTATTCCTGCCGCGATAGCGTCAGTGCTTGTCGCTGCCGTGTTCCGATTTGGAGGGTAAGGTTGCCGGTAAACTTATGCATGTGACATTAGACCTCGCCACAAGATAGCAACGCACCGTTAACACCTTTGGTGTCTATAGGCATGGTTGACTCTTTCAATCAGGAGACCCATCTGCTTGTTCGCTATTTTGTTGTAAAAAAAATATATATTTATGATATATATGTAATTTTGTGCGTACATTTAATACAATATTTATAATTTACTAAAGTTTACAATATTTTACTTTTCTATTTTCTTAAATTTACTTAATTTACTTTCTTATTCTAATGCTGTTGACTTCCCTTTTCTTCCATTTCTTTTGTAAATGCTGAGCTTGTAATTGTTAATCTGATCTGCTTTTCTATGATGTCTGAATCCGTTTTATGTGGTAGCAAGTTTTTTTTTCCTATATACCAATTACATGCAGAATGCAATTGCTGCGACAATGGTGTTGTAAGTGACAGTAATAACAAAATAAAAAGGAAAGAGTTTTATGCATTAGGAGAAAGAAGAAAATTCTTCTTTTTATAAATCCTAGGCTAAATCATAAATGCAGTCCATACATAAAGGCGACCGATTGGCTATACGAGTCACTAACATCGTGGCTACTAGGTGGTAGAGTTCTGCATTATCTCGCCCGGGTCTGGTACCACCGCCTTACCTATTTCTACCGCAATAGCGTCAGTGCTTGTCGCTGTCGTGTTCCGGTTTGGAGGGTAAGGTACCCGGTAAACTTATGCATGTGGCATAAGACCTCGCCACAAGACAGCAACGCACCACTAACACCTTTGGTGTCTATAGGCGATGGTTGACTCTTTCCATCAGGAGACCCATCTGCTTGTTTGCTATCTTATACTATAAAAAAATACACAGCTACAATATCTGTAGTCTAGGTACATTGATGGTCCTTTGTTTCACCTTACAATATCTTGAGGCTGAGGTTATGGAGGGTTATGGACTTTCAAATGAATCGAAACCACGAATATCCTTTACTTTTTACCAATGATAATATAATGTTTGACCATTCCAGTCTCATACGACCGAATTTTAGGTGTCTGTTGACCTGTCGGTCCTCATCGGATATTACAGAGGCCTCAAAAAATGTCCCACATAAAAGAACTACCTATGTGATCCCTCATGTTGGTTTTATTAACTTTCAAAAAATTCTTTAATTGTATAAAAGTTTTTTTGAAGTAGCCATTTTTTGTCAGAATTAAATTGACATTCTGTAGATAGTTCTCTTACAGACTTCGGGATTTTATTATATATTTTAATGCTCATCTTAAAACAGTTTTGTTGAAAAACTTTTGACTTACTGGATGAGAATATTAATCCACTAGGGTCTCTGAATCCTAACCTAGATTTATATTTAGCCCTATTATACCAATGAGGGTGTTTGTTTACAAAGTTGACTGTGTCTAAAATGTACATATCCGTGAGTGTTAAAATTTTATTATTTTTAAATAACGGTCTACAATTCTAAGGGATTCATATTAAAAATAGCACGAATACATTTTTTTGTAAGTACTATAAAAATATTGTTCGCATTGCTAGAGTTCATCCATATAATAATGACATACCGCAAAACCAATGCCACGTACGCGTAATACTCCGTCAACGCTGCGTCTATGCTTATAGTTTTTGAGATTTTGCGAAAGACAAACATGTATTTATTTAGCTTGTGGCATAAATTTTCAATATGAGCTTTCCAATTTAAATACCCATCTACATGTATGCCAAGAAACTAACACACATTTACTTCAGCAATTTGATGATCCTTTTACTCTATTTGTAAATTTTGTCTGGGTGTATTATAATGGAAAAATTGCATCAATTTCGGTTTATTTATGTTTGCTTGTAAATTATTTGTTTTTGGCACCACTGTCTATTAGTCTGGTTATTTAACGGAAAGAACCGGCTTTTTCCCAATCTACACCGAGGTACGTTATCCGCGTTTATCTAGCCCTTTTTAAGAAACAGACCATGTGTTATTTCCCCGGGCAGTTCGTAAAAGACCAATGATTAACTATACGTGATACCATCGTAACTGCTAGGAGGTAGAATTTCGCAACGTCTCGCCCGGGTATTTGGTACCACCACTGTACCTATTCCTGCCGCAATAGCGTTCATCCTTGTCATAGTTATGTAACGGTTTGGAGGATACGATAGCGGAAAATCTATGCATTTATTTGCATTTAGCATTACTATTATATATATTTTTTTCCCGTTTTGGTCCCGGGCTCCTTTGAAGAATAGGCTAACTGCTGTTCTACCACGTAGGTCGGAAAAGGCGACCGATTGGCTATTCGAGTCACTACCATCGTGGCTACTAGGTGGTAGAGTTCTGTATTATCTCGCCCGGGTCTGATACCACCCAGCACCTTCTTACCTATTTCTGCCGCACTAGCGTCAGTGCTTGTCACTGCCGTGTTCCGGTTTGGAGGGTGAGGTAGCCGGTAAACTTATACATGTGGCATTAGATCTCGCCACAAGATAGCAACGCACCATTACCACCTTTAATGTCTATAGGCGATGGGTGACACTTTCCATCAAGAGACTCATCTGCTTGTTTGCTATCTTATAAAAAAAACTATCCTGTTACGCGGATAGCAACGCAGCAATAACATCTTAAGTGTCTATAGAAGACTGTGTATTTCTATCAGGAGAGCCATTTACTTGTTTGCTATCTTATAATATTAAAAAAGCACACTTAAAAGAATTGATGTCAAAATTTTCTTCTCATTACATTACCTTAATGTAAAATTCATCCCGTTTTAATATCTCATGCTGTCGTTATAACGACATATCTAAAAGCATTCAGATGTCTGTGTCTGTCGCTACACAATGGGATCTTTTATTTCGTTTGCAATATTGGCGTTGCGATGTACTTTGTATCTTCTAAACGAATGGGAATATTCCTTTGTCTAAGTTTCGCACCTGAAATACCTTCTGATTCTGGTATAAAGAAGTTACATTGGTTGGAACGAAAGGTGAGCCCATTGTTCTTTAAAATAATATATTTTTAACAAAAAATTAAACCAACGAAAAGTTATGCGCAGTGATGCATTAAAATCAGTGAGTGAGGTACCTACCAATCATCTTTTGGGTGGATTTTTTTTTTAATTTTACGACACAAACCTTGATATATATAATATGTATGTAGATAAAATATTCAGAAAATCTTCAAATTTGCCTAACGAGTTATACTGTGAAGTTTGCCAGTGATCGGATTCACAGATTTTTTATGGTATAATAACAATTTAGATAATATACTCAAAAGCGGTTTTACCGATTTTAAAAGTTCCTTTACTATGGAAAGCTAGATTATTTCGAAGTAGAATAGGCTACTTTTTACCCAGCCAAACAAAAGCAGGTAATTATTCTTAGGTCGCGGGCAATAGCGAGTAATATGTTTTTTTTATGGAAGAAAGGGCAAACGAGCAGGAGGTGCACCTGATGTTGAGTGATCACCGCCGCCCATGGACGTCTGCAATACCAGAGGCCTTGCAGTTGCGTTGCCGTCCTTTTAAAAATGAGTAAGCTCTTTTCTTGAAGGTCCCCATGTCGTATTTGTTCGGAAAAACCCCTGCTGGTAATTGATTCCACAAAAGAGTAGTGCGAGGCAAAAACTGCCGGGAGAACCGCACGGTTATGGATTTCCAGACATCAAGATGGTGTGGGTGGAACTTCAAATTTTGACGCGATGTCCGATGATGGAAGTGATATGTATAAGTCAAGACAGAGTTTAAACCAAAACGCTAAAATTTAATGAATCTTTCAGTTGCTATGAATAGACATTCTATTATGAACATATTTTTCCATTCAGATATAAAAGTTGTAGTAACAGAGTCTCAGCTAACCTAAATTAAAATTAAATGGATCCCATTTATTAAATATTTCTGAGAATACAAAGAAGCGAGACAGATTTAATATACCTGACTTCAATTTTATTTTTCAAAGAGCCTTTTTTAAATCTTATACAGCGAGAGCCTCGTTTTTTTATAAGTTAAACTATCTAACGTACAAAGTTAAATTAATGAAAAGAGCAAAATGTAACTCAAGAGCTAGATGTAATTTTATCTATACATACAACAAAATCGTAGGAAAGTCAAAACTGTACATTGCATATTTTAAAAAAAATACTTGGGGTGTGATCTACAATCAATATTGAAGCCAAAAATATAGTTTTTAGAATTTTTGACTGTTTGTCTGTATGTATGTCCGGAGTAAACTCAAAAAGTACCGCATGGATTTACTTCAAATTTTGCATGGATATTACTAATAAGTCGGGTCAAAATATAGGCTACATATTATCACGCTATCACCTACGGGGAAGGTGCTGTGCGGAATAAACGAAGTCCGCGTGGACGAATTCATGGGCAACAGCTAGTTTTTTAATAAAAATGAAAAATAAGTGGTATTTTACTTATATTTCTATCTATATACTAGAATAAGTAAATGTAAGTGCTATTTAAATCTGTTTGTTTATAAAAAACACCGCCAATATACAGTAATACTTTTATTGTATTCAAAAACATATGGAATATTAGGTTCAACTTTAATGAAGTTGCAATAAGATTTTCTTAGTTTATATTTTTTTTATATCATAAGATAGCAAACAACCAGATGGGCTTCCTGATGGAAAGAGTAAACCATCGCCTATAGACATCAAAGATGTTAATGGTGCGTTGCTATCTTATGGCGAGGTCTAATGCCACATGCATAAAATTTTTTCTGTTAATCTACTATGATTTTTTTTTAATTTTTTTTATGTTATTAAGATAGGCAAACTGGCAGACGTGCAGACTGGCAAATGGGATACCTGAGCTGGAACTAGCCCAGGTATTCCAGTCATGTGTTGCCTATCCTGAGACATAAGTCTCGGTGCCAGTAATTACACTGCCTGTAATGCCCTTCTCTCCGAAACACAGCAAAGCTGTTTCACGGGAGAAATAAGCAAGATGGTGGTAGCCATGCAGCCGGGAGCGCGGCACAGCGCATCCCTCCCACCGGTAATTTAATTTTAAATATTTTTAGAGCTAATCCAATATTTTTTATTACATAAGTCTCTATATAACGATAGGGTAGAACTCAGTGCATCAAAGATAGGAAATCTTTTCCTGCAATTTATCTAAGCCTTACAGTATTCAAAATTTGAAAAGTAGTGTTTATTATGTATTAAATTCAAGTCAATTTAGATTGACTATCTCTCCTTACAAATCTGAATGCGATGGTGACAATCACTGATGTCATTGCGGTAGAAATGTAGAGTTCTGCATTGTCTCGCCCGGGTCTGGTACCACCGCCTTACCTATTCCTGCCGCAATAGCGTCAGTGCTTGTCGCTGTCGTGTTCCGGTTTGGAGGGTAAGGTAGCCGGTAAACTTATGCATGTGGCATTGGACCTCGCCACGAGATGGCAACGCACCATTAACATCTTTGGTGTCTATAGGCGATGGTTGACTCTTTCCATCAGGAGACCCATCTGCTTGTTTGCTATCTTATGATATAAAAAAAAAAAAGAAATAAATCAATAAGTCGGTGGTACTAAAATTCGAGTGCGATCTTGCAGAATTATACCACCATGACTATTAGGTAGTAATCACGATGGCGGTGACATACTTAGCAAATCGATCGCCTTTTATGAACTGCTTATATGTATGTTTTAAAAAATCATCGCGTGGCGGAAGATTATTGAGAAATTAGTTCATTTTATAAGCATGATAAAATAATATTCTTAAATATCATCACAAACCGCCGCTGGCTCTTGGAATATCAGCGTAATTAAGCTCTCGAGAAACTATCTTTGAATTTCTTTCATTGAAACTTTTATGTTTAATTTTCGTCAAATTAAGTCATTGTCAAATTATCTTTTAGATTGCCAAACTTCGTTGCACAATATTTGGTAGGTCTTTAATATCAGTAAATTAAATAAATACGAGAAATGCTAACAGAACTGATAAATTTAATTAATTTACAGAGCAATGATTTGTCCTTTACAGATGAAGAGGTTTCTATTGAGTGTCATCACGCCCAGTTTTCTTGCGGGGTAGGCAGATTAAATCGAACTTCTACAAACTTTAGGTTCACTACGATTCACTATTTTGTCTATTGACGAGATGAGTGGTGATCGCTATCGCCGCATTTCACCAACATTGTAACGACTATTTTTGTGTTATAGCACTCACACCGTACTTGGGAAAACTTGAAAAATTTTAAAAACAACAAAAAAATATCAACACGCAGGAATTGAACTAGTTATACGTATGTATACCTAGCGATCTGTACAATCAACGTTAATCAATCATATAGCAAAGAAGAATTTCGCCACGTCCAGCCTGTCGACACTGGCTCAGTAGTAGAGCGTCCCGGCTTAGGGAGACGGTTGCAGGTTCAATCCCTGCGTGACGATATTTTTCCTTGTTGTTTTTAAAATTTTTCAAGTTTTCCCAAGCACGGGGTGAGTGCTATAACACAAAAATAATTAGAAATACGAAAGTACTGATCAAAGTTATAAATGTGAATTTCATCTGTAACGATGAACTCATTTAACTAGTTATACGTATGTATACCTAGCGATCAATACAGTCGACGTAACGATCATAAGAAGAATTCTTTACGTGCTCATCTAAGGCACGGATGAGGGAACACACCACCCGACAGACTCCAAACTAATACTGATATTTTAATATACATATTTATCTTCACGCCAGATCCCTTAAGAGGTAGGTAGAGAGAAACGAGTGCCATACATCACGATCCTTGCAGGTTTGTTTAGCTTCCTCCACATTCATCACTCTCTTCATACACACGTGCCGGTTGCGAAGACTCTTGATACCACCTTTGGACAGTACTCGATCAATCTGATCATGGTATGTCAGTCTTGATCTTCCCCGGTACCTATATCCTTCCACATTCGCATTGTATATATGTTTTGTTAATCTTTCAACTACCATTCTTTCTAAATGTCCGAACAAACGGAGCATAATAAAAAAATTAAATATATTAAATTTTTGAAAAACCTTACAAAAGCCTCTATAACAATTTCACTTGACTCGGGAATCGAACGCGGGGTCTCATGATCTAAGCCGAATAGGCTAACCCCTTCACAAGGTTTCCAGGTTTCCATTATTCTTTTAAAAATAATTTGTTAGTATTTTTTTAGTTTAGTTTGTGGCTCTAAAACCAATAGTTTTAAGAAGAAGAAGATACTTTTTCACGTTTTATTCCAGGCTCCTTTTTGAAGAATAGTTCCACTGTAAGGCGTATATAAGTTACTAAAATCGTGACTTGGTACTACCGCATGAAACGGTAGTCAGATGGTAAGCAGAGTGAACTGAATTTTCCAGCCCACCACGATTCACCGGTTCTTCGAAATAGGTGGTGATTCCCATCAAAGCATTTTACCGACATGATTCCGATTATCTCTTATTGCAATGATAACCGACACCGATAGCTTTGTGCTTATCCGAAGTATGGGTTGTGTTAACACACCACTACCAAACTCCGAGCTGCTGGGATTTGAATTTTCATAAAAACTTAAAAAATCTTATCTATCTAGCTGGTCCTGCTAGTAATTGTTAATCTTATCTATATATATAAAAATCAATTGGTGTTCGTTAGTCTGACTAAAACTCAAGAAAGGCTGAACGGATTTGGACAATTTTGGTTTTGAACTAATTGTTGAAGTCCAGGGAAGGTTTAAAAGGTGAGAAAATGTCGAAAAAAATTAAAGTAGTTAAAAAGGCAGAACAAAGTTTGCCGGGTCAGCTAGTATATATATAAAAATCAATGCCAGTTTTCGTTGTAATTTTAAAACTCAAGAACAGGCTCACCTATCCATACCAAATGTTTAGGCTTTGTTCGGACTATTTAGTAGATGGTTTATGTGAAGTTTTCACAAAATCGGTAGAGCGGTTCTTCATTTATCACATTTTTTGTAACAAATGATTTTTTTGTAACAAATGAATGAAATGGCGATACGTAGCGAAGCACGTAACTGGCCGCTAGTACTTTATATAACAAAACAAACATTTAACGTTTTCCGTCTTTTTATTTAAACATTTTATTTAGACATTAAATTTTAACTTACCTACATTGATAGCGTATTTTAGTAATGGCGCTTTGGCCGCAAACTTTTTAAGGTAACGTTAATTTCTTAAATGATTTGAAATTAGAACATTGACAAAATTTTTGTAGCTTTGTCTATTATGAAAATTCTAACATTTTAGACACAGATAAAGCGATTTTTATTTGTTCAGCGTTGGAATGCATGCAATTTTATAATTTTGATTGTTTATGGAATTTAATGGCAAGTCCTTATCTTACTCTTGTCAAAGGATTTAAGGGATTAAAAACTTTTTGATTTTTACGGATAAAGTAATTTTATCTCCTAAAGATTTATTCCTTTCTGCATAAAATCATCCATTCTTAACGTAAAAGTGAGTAGTAAGGTAAATAACCTCGAGTCATATCTGTGGGATGGCGTAAAACGCTAGAAAGAAAGAAAGAAAGAAAATATTTATATGCAAGAATATGGGTGTTACAAGTTGTTAAAAATAAATTAAGTTACCAACATATTCTACCATTATATGGTGTGCAAATATTTAAAAAAAAATATAATTTTGATTATTATTATTTATTATTAAAATAAAATTATTTTATTCATTAAAAGCAAAAAGGTTTAGGCCCTGAATAACATTCTTTTTGCCTGGAATCTTTTGTTAGACGTACTGAGCGCTGTGTTGAAGGACCTTATTTACTGAAACTAGTACAAGTGTTTTGTAATTAAAATTTAAACATTTAACGATATAAAAATACGAATATAAAAATGTTAAACTGCATATATTTTTTTGTTTCAATTGCTACGATTGGAAACGGCTGAAGTTTAATTTTAATTCACGTGCCATTGACAGTCGTTGATGTTGTTAATAATCCATATCCGTAGTAACATTATTTTGTCTGTATTTGATTGTTATTAGTCTATCTGTATTTCATAACAAAGTAATATATATTTGTATTTTTAATTTGATCAGCAAAAAACCACAAAGCAAGCAAACAATAAAGAAGTAAACAATAGTTACTCGTAACTATAGTAAAAAAAATCTTGTCATTATCGCATTCCGGTTTGGAGGGTAAGGTAACCGGCAAACGTACACAACTCGACACACAGATAATAATGCATCATTAACATCTTTGTTGTCTATGGTTTTCTCTTTCCATCAAGAGAGTCATCTGCTCGTTTACTATTTGTTATTAGTACTTTTTAATTTCAGACTTGGATATAAGCCTCGATATACAAGTTGAGAGGTTAAAGATTGTCTTCACATGCGTATCTTCATGCCAGATCCCTTACGGGGTAGACAGAGAAAACGGAGTGCCATACATCACAATCCTTGCAGGCTTGTCTCGCTTCCTCCACATTCATTACTCTCTTCGTACTCATACGCTTGTTGCGAAGACTCTTGGCACCACCTTCGGACAGTACTCGATCAATCTGATCATGGAACGTCATTCTTGGTCGAATATGTAAGAAATTGTTTATTTAATTTTAAATTAATTAAATTGGATAAATGTTAAGTACAAATACCCGCGTACGGCGCATAAATGTTTATTGTATACAAACAGCGATTAACCGAACTCGCGACAAGTCTCATTAGTACAAAGTACGGTGTCTACACTTTTTAAATATTAATACACTAATTTCGTTAAGGTTTATTGTGTAATCAAGCGTTATTTTCTTTTTATTTATTTCTAGTTTTTCTTTAGATACTTTTAGTTATTAACGTTCAATATTATATCAATACAATATTTTACTAGCCAATCTGTATAAAACACATAAAAATTTGAAACTGCATTTAAAATTTTACGTTTCAATTGCAATAGTTGAAAATGGCTAAAGTTGATATATAACTCGCGTGCCGCTGACAGTGGCCGATCTTGCTAATAATTGTTCTGCCATTAATTGCGTACAGTTGAAGTGCTATAATGCTCGGATGTTGCATATCGTTACATTAATCACCGGCCGGCTGGCCTGGACGTTGTTGCATGTCCGTCTGTCACATTTTGGAGATCACAGAGTAGCAAAGGCATAGATTGTATGAAATATTAAATTCATTAACTTTAAAATTTAAATATGCCTTAAACACAGACCACGTGAATACTAACTAATTATAGATACTATATGATCTTGGGGTTAAAATTTCTTCTGTTTCGCTACAGTTCGGTACCATCGCCGTACCTATCCTGTTAATTAAGGCTTATGTTTAAGGCGAGGTATTTTGACGCGCGTTAATTCTATAGAAAATGGGCGGCGCGGTATGTTCTGAAACCGCTGGGAAACGTGTTAATTTTCTGTGGCACCGCTGATCCGTACCGCTGAAGGGTCATAGTGATAGAACCAGCGGGCCAGCTTCTTGTCAGTATGACGTCATTACTGTGGAAGTCGATGACGTCACACAAGGACAAGTAAAGGGAAAAGGAAGATCTTCCCAGCCAGGCAAGGTGTACTGCCTGGGGACCGAAGTCCATTTGAGAAGCCATGAAACTTGTATATAGTGTTACAAGATAAATAATTGTGATATCGCGATTCAGGATTTATTATTTTGAATTTCATTTTTTTTCATTTGTTATTGATTTTTGTCCATTTTTTATTATTTTTTCTGGTAACGTTTGTAATTGTTTTGAGCCGCTACAATACTCTCCCCCAAGACCGAAGGTCAATCTGGTTGTGCCAGTGAAGCGTATGTGCCTTGAGTGCTCGAGTCTGCGGTGAGTCGAGACGAGCCGAATTAGCGCGGTCCTCGGTGAGTCGGGACGAGTGCGCCTCCGCTGTGGTTCGCAATGAGTCGGAACGAGTGGGATAGGGTTGCTGCATGAAGATCCAGTGAACGTAGGCAGTTCGAAGTGGATTCCGAAAAGCGTAGTTGAGGCGTAGCTTGTGAAGCTGGCTGATGCTGTTTGGAAGCAGAGGGGAGTATACTAGACGCTAATGGTCAGAAGGCTGATGCGTGTTGTTTTGGCGAGGGTCACCACTGTGGCATGTTGAAAGCTGTTAGTGGTGATGATCACGTCGGGGTCACCACTGTAGCGTTCGTGGTGCCGTCGGTACCACTAGGCGCTCATAGCGGCAGGACGGCACGGTCGCTAGCAATAGACTCCTGTAAGCAGTTTTCAGAAGGTCTCACCAGTTGTAGACGATGCAGAGTGGCTGGAGGCTCGGCGAAGGTTCAACGGCAGCTGGCACGGGTGTACTTTGTGGTTAAATGAAACGCAGACTTCATATTTTCTACTGTAAATAAGAAGAAGAAGAAAAGAATTATAATAATATTATTGTGTAATTATAATTTTTAATACCAATGACCTTGTAGGTCTTTGATTAATACATAGAAATATATGTATATATACATACATATATATATATATATATATATATGTATATATATATATATATATATATATATATATATATATATATATATATATATATATATATATATATAACCACGCTAACCAGGCGACCAACGGGGTGGTTTAAGAATTAGTCGTCAAAAAGCATTAAACACAGTACTTTGTGTAGTTGTAATTATTTAAAAATCTAATTGATGAACCAGTCTTCAAAAAGCATAAAAACATTTTAAACATTTTAATTTAAATAGCTAAAAAGATTGTAATTTAAGTTATCATATATTTGGTACGGATTTAATTTTTTTGTGCTTTAATTTGTGCTTTATGTTATACATTTTTTAGATAAGGCATTTTATGGTTACAATTATTTTTTGTCGGTCAATATATTTCATCCCATTAATTAAGTTAAATATAACAAAAGAAATATCCAACAGTTTCCTATTTGAGCATTGGATCCTGATTTAAAACACACACATATAAAAAAGGTAAAAGAATTAAACTGTATTTCAAATTTTGTTTCAACTGCGATAGTTGACAGACTAATTGAGATTTTTGAAAGTGATAATTATGGCTCCTTTTCGGAGAATATACTATCTGAATTACGGATAGGCATCTCGTAAAAAGCAAGAGAAAGCTCATACATGTAAATAACATTTTGACTACTAACGAGGTGGTAAAAGAGAGTGATGAGATCGGCCTAAATGGACTACAAAAATATAGCGTCAGCCGAAATTATTAAATTAATTTTATTTACTACAATTCAATAGTAGTATTGAATAAATTGTAGAATTTAACGGACATTTTTTAATAGCAAATTTATTTCAAAAGGATTTTAGTCGGAAAGTCATGAAACTAATCAAACTTGTACGCTTTTTCTTATTTCTAATTTAAGCAAAGACTTTTCTATTCTGCCATAAAGTTAACACCTTTTATTTCTGACCAACCAAACAAATTATAAAAATGTTGGATAGATAAGACGCAAAATTTTAAACCAAATATTGTATAAAATGCAACAAAAATGAAAATATTTATTATTATAATCGAAATAACATACAAGGCCGTATAAATATCATCCGAAAGAAAAAAAAAACAACAAGTGTCATCTATTTACGCTGTGAGCGAGTAATAAACATTTTCTGTAAACAAAAGTTTTATCGTTTTTCAACATTTAAGTGGTTAAAATCAAATAATTTTCATGATAAGTAATAAAAAAATGAATTATATTTGTGTTGACGATATATTGCGATGTGAGTAGCTTAAAATTGAATGTAACAATTGTAAAATCAAGTAATATTAATCCTTAAAGGTGCTTCATGAATTATAGTATTATAATAAATAATAGTTTAAAAAAACTAAAAAACACGCTTTTTATAGAAAACCGAACTAAAAAATATAAAATAAATTTTAATAAATTTAAATTAAGAATAGTGTTAAAAATTTCAATAATTATAAATTAATAATAGTGTAAATAAAAAAAAAAAATATTTAAAAAAAAGCGTGGGGTGCATGGTGTCAATAGTTATAAATATTTTATTGACACATATGAGTAGAGTGATTATCATTTCGGTAATATCTTAAAAAGCACCCCACGCTTTTTTTTAAATAAAATTATTTTTTTTATTCACACTATTATTAATTTATAATTATTGAAATTTTTAACACTATTCTTAATTTAAATTTATTAAAATTTATTTTATATTTTTTAGTTCGGTTTTCTATAAAAAGCGTGTTTTTTAGTTTTTTTAAACTATTATTTATTTTCTACTTTTTAGTTTGGTTTATTTATAATAGCATGTTTTTTTAATTTTAAACTATTGCACGACTCATGATGCGAAGCATCAGAGAGTGCTTTACGATCGAAAATTTTTTTTCATATACACATATCTTCACGCCAGATCCCTTACGGGGTAGGCAGAGAGAACCAAGTGCCATACATCACGATCCTTGCAGGCTTGTTTTGTTTCCTCCACATTCATCACTCTTTTCATACAAACACGCCGGTTGCGAAGACTCTTGATACTTACTACCTTTGGAAATTTTTTTCGCCTTATTTTGGCAACTATTTTTAGTATTATAGCCTTGTTAGTTAAAGGAATCAAGATATTTTGCATACTATTGTCGGGATAATTTAACGGAGATTAATTCTATACTTGCTAAAAATTAATTTAGTTCAATACAAACCGAAAAAAATATGAAAATAGGTCAAAAATTTCCTGTCCGTCATGTATGAAACTCCGGAAACACTGTAACTTATGAAAAAATCAATTATTTGAGTTATTTTTTTTTAATTCTAATCGGCAATTGTAAATCATCGAATGCGAACGGCTAATAAATTCAGTGTAGTTTAATTACAATTAATAAAAAACGAAAACTACAAGACTGTATATCTATATATATCCATGTAAAGTTAACATGGATGGTGATATATCTATATCTATAAATATTATGTACATTTATTTTGTTTTTTTTTTTGTTTTTTTACTCAGTCAATCAAACTCAGTCACAGAGACGGTGGCGGACTCTTCGTGGCTCGTGAAATCTAAGTTATATGCGCAGACACTGTTGCAAACTCTAATGCGCATACCTAGTCGAGTGCCGCGGTAGAAGCATGGAACTACTTACACGCTTATAGACGCTTATATGTGTGTGTGTGTGTGTAAGTGTGCAAGGCGTTCCTGTCGTACTCCCATACAGGACAATACGACGGGCCCAGATATGGGCCATGCTTGGCGCAATGCTGTCTATCTCTGGCCCATGCTTGTAAACCCGCTTTGGCCCAGCCTTGGTAGAAGTAGACTCGGTAAGATCCAAGAGCGTCTAGCGAATGAGTCTTTTGAGCAGAGAGCTATTAGAGTTGATCTCATTATTGAGCGAACTAGCGAACTAGCGACTAGCGAGAGAACTACTAGCGAACGAGTCTGCCGAGCAGAAGGCTCATAGAATTGGTCTCATTGAGGAGCGTATAGCTAAGGAGTCCGCCGAGCAGAGAGCTCGTGGATTAGTAGTGATACGAAACCGTACAGCAATCGAGTCTGCTCAGCCACGTGAGAACTGCCTAGCCGTAGCGCGTCAGACGTCACAAAGACTTCGTTCAATTACTGAGCGTAATTTTATAACCACCATAAATCAATATGCTGAAGTACCATGTACAATCTGTAAGAAATTATTATATCCAAAACCACAGACGTCATTAGTTAAAGCACGTTTTGATTTTTTTTTTGCTCGACTACCATAAAAAAAGACAAGTTCCTTCTCAGGCCTACTGGAACAACATGGAAGTTATAACTTTACCTCTTGAACTGACCGACTTGACCGACGTAGAACAAAGACTTTTGTTAAGAGTAGTTCCTTTTATAACTAGTTTCCACCCGCACCAAAGTGCTCGTCAACACGAATCAAACGAGCCCAAACTCGATAGAGTTGTGTTATTTAATTGCTGAGCTCCTATGGTTACCTTCTGGCTTCATCATCGAACCCTGCAGGATCCTAGTTAGCACCAAGCACCAAAGTGCTCGTCAACACGAATCAAACGAGCCCAAACTCGATAGAGTTGTGTTATTTAAGTGCTGAGCTCCTATGGTCACCTTCTTGCTTCATCATCGAACCCTGCAGGATCCTAGTTAGCACCAAGCACCAAAGTGCTCGTCAACATGAATCAAATGAGTCCAAACTCAATAGTCTTGTTATTAACCGATTTTTAACCATTTAATCATTAAGTTCCTGTGGTCACCTTCCGATTCAGATTCATCAGATCAGCTCCATGTCATAATAAGGTTTCATTGTCATTCAATTAACATACGTATACAAAATTTCAGCTCAATCGGTAACCGGGAAGTGGATCAAATTTACTTGCGAGATTTGATTTCAGACATCGAGATAGGTACAATAAATAAAAAAAATGCTCATAAAACAAAAACTACTGGGCCTACCTGAATCAAATTTTTATGGGACCAATTTGAAACTATTGCGCATCAAACAAAAAAAGAATCACGTAATTCGGTTCAAAAACCTCGGAGAAATCGGTGTACATACATAAAAAAAATATACCAGCCGAATTGAGAACCTCCTCCTTTTTTTGAAGTCGGTTAAAAATGGAATAATTTTATCAAATTAGTGTATTGTCATCGGTCCTCGATAAATCTACAAAGTTTGAACGAAATCTGGCCGTTTAAAGTGGGTCAAAATCGCGCCCAAAGAAGTCGGTTACAAACAAACATACAAACATACAAACATACAGGTGAAGCTAATAAAAAGCGTGTAAAAAGGGTCCGTGGTACAATTTACATTTCAGAAGAAATTAATAATGTATTACGATACGGTAAGCAGCCATCATCATGTGTTGCGTTTTAGGCCAAATTTGTATGGGGCCTCATCAATCTCCTTTCTGTAACGTCTGAACCGGGTTTTATACCATCGCCTTATGGATGTCTGCCGAATTAGTGTCAGTGCTTCTCACCGTTGTGTTCCGATTTGGAAGACAAGATAAATTTACTGAGCTTTAACTCTGCCAAGTAGCTCACTCTTACATGATTATGATCTTACATGATTAGTTTCTAGGGCAATAGTTTCTCTTTCGTCAGGAGAATTTTTTTCTATCTTACGAAATATAAAAAAATGTGTAAAAAATTAAATGTAGTAGTTGAGTGATTTCTGATAAGGACAAAGCTTATGACCTTATGACCGTCACACTAGTAAGGTGAGTTTAATATTAAACAGTAAAATGCTAAAACCAGGCAACTTATTTAATTGTTTTAAAATTTGTTTTTATTTATTACAGTATAATACATGACAATTTTACAAAACAACTGAGTTTTTTGGACAAATTGATCTGATAAGATGTTTTGAATAGCACACCAGTTTATGATGATATATATATATATATATATATATATATATATATATATATATATATATATATATATATATATATATATATATATTTGTATAAAAAGTATCCTATGTCCTACTCCAGGTCCTGAAACATGAAATATGTTATTCCCGTGGGATTCACCAATAACTTTTTAAATGCAGGTAGCTGTAGGGTACACCTAGTTTTGTATAAGATTACTCTAGACTTACACTACTCTGTTGAATTTGATGTCAGCGTTACCGTGGCTTTAATTTACGATGATCTCTAAACAGAGTCGTTATGCCGGACTAACTCGTTATTAAAGTTCATTTTCTCACTGAATTATGGTTGCAGCTATTGTCCATTTGTAATAATATTTTGTTACTATCATGTCCAGAGTTGAATAATGCGTTTTATGGATTCACTGAAATCATATTCACAAAATATGAATTAACATGAATATAGTTTTGATTGGGATTTTCAAAATTCCGTACACCGTACGGAGTATGGACTTTTGTATACAGAAAAAATATTAATTTATTGCATATATACTAGTATATAAATCGGTGGCGTCTGTATGTACATTCTATTTTTAAGTCAAATTTCGTAATACGCATTCGTTTTGTGACTCACCACTCGTAGCACTGATTTTACCATTTCATTACGCCAAAACTACTGAACCAATGTGGATGAAATTTGGAACACAGGTAGATGATGACCTGAAATAGTACATAGGCAACTTTTTATTCCGGTAAAATAAATTGTTCCCGCGGGATTCACCAGAAAGTTTTATAATGAAGCGGGCTGCACGCTGCAGTTAGTATTGTAAATGTGAAAGTTTGACGGATGGATAGATGTTTGTAACTCAATCTCCCAAAAACTACTGAACGGATTTGGATGAAATTAGGCACACATGTAGATGATGACCTGGAATATCACATAGGCTACTTTTTACCTCGAAAAACGAGCTGTTCCCGCGGAAATCACCAAAAAAAAATATAACGCAGCGAGATAAGGAATTGGTCGAGTGCTGTCCGAAGATGGTGTCAAGACACCACCTTCGATCAACACCCAGCGCGTTTGCATAAAAAATTGTTCGTCTCTAAACTAAAAAATCGTTTGCCCTCAAAATCAGTACGTTTTCATAATGTCCACATTTATGCGGAGGAAGAAAATCAAGTCTGGATTGTAATGTACGGTTCTGTGCCTATCCTGTAAGAGATTGGCGATAAAGGTATATTTGAAAAAAATATAATAAGATAGCAAACAAGCAGAGAGCTCTCCTGATGAAAAGGTAGGGAAAAGATGTGGGAAGGTAGACGGGAGGTAACGCGAAGGTAGAAGGAATTTTAGGGGGAAGTAAGGAAAAGTTAGGGAAAGTTAGTGGAAAGGATGTCCCAATCAAAATAAATACAATGACGAATTGTTCAAGTTTTCACTTATGCCGGTACTCCCGGACTGAATCGCTGCTGACAATATTATGGGTCTTCACAGCTTCACCGGGCTTGTGGGTGAGCAGAAAGCATATCCGGAGTTCAGTTGAGGAGATGTACGACCTCCGCCCTAAGGGTCTCTCCTGTGAGAGCGAACTTTGACTTAGAGTGGGATCGTGATTTACGATGAAAGGTTTAGTAGCATCATTTTATCCTTCAGCTGATCCTAGAACTTGGCCTTGGCTCGCTGATAGGCGAAACAGGGTTCCTCGTCACCGAAACTGCCTGGAGAAGCGGCAGATAATCTATTCTTTAAAAGTGGCCCAGACGAATACGCCCCCCGTATTCGTACTAACTTTTAACGTGATATTTGTTTATAACATAGCTGTTGAACAGGAGAGTGTTTTTGTATACTTTTTATTCCCGAGTACCAATAAAAACGGCAAAATTCTACGTATTTTCGAGTGAATTATGATTGATCCACAGCAAACCATCGCTGGGAATAAATAAGATACTATATAATTAAAAATTCCAAGCAAATTTACATAACTTTAAATCATTTATCCAATAAAATTTGAAGTTAATGACATTTTTGCTCAAGTTGAATTTGGACGATGCCCTTTCGTAGGTTTTGGATTATTTGTTACGTTTTTAATCAAGTAATGGATTTCAACTTCAAGTTCTCTTAATGATAAGCAAAATAAAATAACTGCGAATGTGTACTTATTTAATTTAAAACTGTTTTGAGCTTATTACTTTCGTGTCAGTCTCCTCTAGTTTCCTTCTGCGTCTAGGACCTTCGTTCTAAACGGCCAACTTATTCCTAGTATATTTGCATATAATTAGAGAGCGTTAATTAGAGAGCGTTAGAATCAACGTAATCAATACCAAAGTGAAATTTCACAAGGTTAAACCAATGGGTGTGTCCAGCACAATTCCTAAATTTAGAAATTTAACTTAGTGAAAATTCCGAGCTAAGGTTTTGTCAGGATATTTTATGGATACTTATAGCTCTACGCCAAATCTGCGGAATAGATTCGAATGATATTTAGTATGATTTGAGTTCATACTTCGTAAAAGGTTATAGGATAGTTTTTATCCCAAAATTCAGCACGGAACCCGTGGAATAGTGGATAAAAGTCAAAATACATACCTACTTAGCTGTAATTATAGATCTAGTTTATTAGTTTTTTGTTCGAAAGAAAATACTGTAAAGATTATCTCATACAAATTTCAATATCATCAATTATTTTGTGATTTAGAAATTATAGACATCACAAGACTCAAAGGTCCAGATAGCAATCACAGTTAAACGTGGCCCCCGGAATGTAGCAAAGGAACATTTGAATGTACGGCTTATTTTAAGTTAGCGTTTGCATTTCATAATATTTACTAAACGGGTACATCCTAGAAGTGAGGAGAATTAGTTCTAAAATATACTCATTTTTAGTAAATGTTATAATTGCAAGTTTACTCTTATAAATTAGTAAAACATGTACATGTGTAATACAAACGTAAGCCTGAAATCTTGACCTCTTAGGAGGACAAGTGTTGTTTTACCCTTGACTTTATAAGAAAAAACTGGTAATTATATAGTTTTTGCCAATATCTCAGAAAATATGTTAGACGCCGTTCTGCCAGGCAAGTCGTAAAAGGTGACCGAGTGGCTATGCGTGTCACTACCATCGTGACTACTAAGTGGTAGAGTTCTGCATCGGCTCGCCCGGGTCTGGTACCACCTCCTTACCTATTGCTGCCGCAATAGCGTCAGTGCTAGTCATTGTTGTGTTCCGCTTTGGAGAGTAAGGTAGCCGGTAAACTTATGCATGTGGCATTAGACCTCGCCACAAGATAGTAACGCACCATTAACATATTTGGTGTCTATAGGCGATCGTTGACTATTTACATCAGGAGACCCATCTGCTTGTTTGCTATCTTAGGATATAAAAAAAACTTCTACAAGCTCAAGATAATTGACTTATGTTGTACACAATATGTTTGGCTTAAAATACTTTGTCTCTACGTATAAATAAGTATTGTTAATTTTAAAGTTAATCAAATAATTCCTGCCACAATAGCGTCATTGTTTGTCATTATTTTGTTCCGATTTTAAGGTTAAGGACTTACGCATAATATGTGATTGCCATCCCACCACGCGGATAGAAACGCATCATTAACATCTTTGGTGGCTATGGATGATGGTTTCTCTTTCCATCAGGAGAGCCATCTGGTTGCTTACTATCTAATGGTACACAAAAAAGTATTTTAAATTTTAAAATACTTTAATTAACGTAGTAAAATACTACCAAATAAGTATTTTAATAGCCCTAACTTTTTGTAAATAAATTTAAAACTTGGACGTATTATTTGAAAGAAGTTTACACAGTCTCGCTTCAGTAAATTCCATTGTGATATAATTGCTTGTTAGAAAGCACTCTAGCGCCCTGTTACTACAATTTTTTCACAAAAATACAATTTTTACTTGTTTTTATCAATATTTTTACTTCGAACTTTTCAAAGTTTTAAACGTGGTTAATTAAAAGTATTTTGATAGATTTAAATTCTTTTCTACGGTCATCTGCTTGTTTGCTATCTTATGATACTTTTATAAAAAAGTCTCGTTGTGCCTTTGTCTATTTTTTCGGAGATAAGGGCCATGAAGTTACCCAAAGTAACGCCAAATTCTATAAATAATATATTTCTCAATGAGAAGTATACATTTATAAATGACAAACGCTAACTTTTTCAACATGAAAATTTTAATAGGGTAAATACAAATCCTGTTTTCACTACCGATTAATATTTGGCCAGCTTTCAAGCAGCTTGCAGCGGTATCTTTTAAAAGCTTCGATAAATTCCGAATTCCATTCGTTCAATCGTTTGTTTAGCCAATTTAGTAATTGCTTTTTCACTTCGATGTTGGTGAGACTTGTTTTTGTTAGTGTTGGATGTAAAATGCTGATTTTTGTCGGAGTTTTTCATATGATCGTTAAAAATACAGTATCGAAACAAAAATAAATGTTCTACACGAATTTTGAGTTTATTTTCACCTCGTTTTTAGAGTTCCGAAGTAAACTAAGAACACTTATAATTTCGATATTTCCGTAGATTTTGTTGTTTGTTGTATTTACAATGTTTATTTTTAGTTTATTTTTGAGTTTAGTTTTAGATACCACATAAACAAATTATATATTTTAAAAAATTGTAATGGGTAAACTTAAAAATTAATACAATTAATCTGTATTGCAAGCTTACAGGATTCCCTTAATCCCTCCCTCCCTCCCTTAACATTTAGGTATTTTCTAGTATATAATTTTGTACTAATTTAAATTAACTGTAATAACCTACAAAATAATATCTAAACTATAATCAACTAAATTACAAATGAATTATTTTACGTATTTAATGTCAAAATAACTATTTGTATGGTCATTACTAATTAAATTCTAATGTATTTAACAATTAATAATAATATTGTTTTTATATTATTATTTGATAATATAATGATTATAGTAACATGATTACTCAGAAACTCAAAATAACAACAAAGTGGTAACTTAAGACTTGAAAATTATTTTTTAAGGATAGCTCCTGTGGGGATGTTAATTTTTTTTCGTGTGGGATAGTGTAAGGTATCCTTGGATAAGTTTTGAAAGAATATTGAAGGTTTGAGAAAACAGTTTCTCGATTAAGAAACTCGTTTATGAAGTATTAAGCTTTAAAGCGTTAATTTTTGTTAGAGTCAAGGGTTTCTACCCTTCTCTGCCAACTACACGGTTGTTTTCGGGGATGGGAAAAAATGCTTGGTAATCTATATATATATATATATATATATATATATATATATATATATATATATATATATATATATATATATATATATATATATATATATATATATATATATATATATATAAATCAATTGCTGTTCGTTAGTCTCGCTAAAACTCGAGAATAGCTAAACCGATTTGGCAAATTTTGGTTTTTAATTAAATATTGAAGTCCAGGGAAGGTTTAAAAGGTGAGAAAATATAGAACAAAAATAATAGTAGTTAAAAAGGTAGAACAACGTTTGCCGGGTCAGCTAGTCGTAAATATAATGATTAAAGTAAAAACTTTTACGTTTAAGTAGGCTTTACAAATTTTTGCCCGATCAAAATGATTAATATCGAATGTACACACAGACCTTACAAATTCACATACAGCCTGTTAAATAAGTCGACCTAAACCTTGGAGAGGGTAATAAGGTATCTGATTCTCATTCCAAATAAATAAAAATAACAAAAATACCCTTAAATTTTAACCTAATTATCAATAAATTTGTAATTCATACGCACTAACACGTTCGCGTAAGTAATGCAATATCGATAGATAGATAAATAGGTTGTTACGTAAATAGGCAGTAAATAGGCTTTATTTACATAACTACCTATTTATCTATCTATTGATATGTTTGTTACTAGGCGAACATGTTGGTGCGTATAAATTATGAATTTATTGGATAATGAGGGTTAAAATTTAAGGGTATGTTTTTTTATTTATTTGGAATGAGAATCAGATACCTTATTACCCCCTTCGAGGCTTAGGTCGACTTACCTAACAGGCTGTATAATTGTGTAGATTGCATTAGACGTTCTACTCAACCGCAAAACAAACCTCAACAACAAAACAACTGGAAAACGAAAAGTAATTACTAAATGGGCTCCAGATACTATTAAACGATTGGTTTTCCAAACACATTGAAGCCTTTAAAATATACAGGTTCAGGCTACTTGATAGTTAGCCAAATAGCAATCCACAGTGATTCCATTTATTTTGTACTGAAATTTTCATGTTGAACTGAAATAACATTATTTTTAAAGACTATTTTAGCTATACCTCGTTTAGTTTTTCTGTAGAAAGTAATGATTTTGAAGAAAAATAAATCTGCAAGGATCACGACATATTATGGCACTTGGTTTCTGTCCACCTCGTAAAGAACCTGATGCGTAGATATGTGTGTATGTATGTACTGTTCGTTAAGAAAAAGTAGCGAAAATCAAAGGATGCTTTCTTATTCTCCATTAGTTTAGAAATAATAATATTATCAATGGAAAATTAATTATTAGTCGATAGTAGAGATCGTTAAGAAACACTCCTTATATATTTGTGCTGATTTAGGTTTGAATATTAACCAATAAACAAGCCCTACTTCACGTATTCATATATGGATGGCCTAGGTATTTGATGATTTATAGAATTTACCTTACATTTAACTCAAAACAAAAACATATCTCAGCATCGCAAAGTGAAAAAGCAATTACTGAATTGACTAAACGAACGATTGGACGCGAGAAATTTTGAATTTATCGCAGCCTTTATAAGATACCGCTTCAAGTTACTAGATAGCCGGCCAAGCACAAATCGGTAGCGTAAACTTCATTTACCTTTTATTTAAATTGCCACGTTGAACTGAGATAAACGCTACACTATTTTTTTTATTTATTCATAACATAGCAAACAAGCAGAAGGTTCTCCTAGTGCCTAGATAAACTATCACCTATAGACATCAAAGATGTTAATGGTGGATTGCTATCATGTGGCGGAAAACAATTCCATAAGGAAGACTTGTGCGTGTAGAATTGTCATCATTACTACTACTTACTATAAAACTACTTTTTAGTGTAGACTACCTTAACCTCCGAACCTGAATACGATAATTACAATTGACGCAATTCCGACAGGAATAGGTAAAGCGGTGGAACCATATACCTCGGAAAAGACGTTGCGGTACTCTACCACATGATAGTCATGATGGTACACGCATAGCCAATCCTTCACCTTTGCGAATTGTGTGACAAAATGCCAAAAGGTCTATTCTTCAAAGGCGGCCTGAAACAATACGGTCTATGTACAAAATATAAATATTATCCATATATCTATATATATAAAAATCAATCCCTATTTACTTTGGTCACGATATCACGCCTGAATGGCTGGACCAATTTCGGTAATTTTTTTTTTGTTGTGTTTGTAATTGTAAAGAGAAGGTTCTTATGAAAGAAAGTATTTACAAAATTGCGCGGAAAAATAGAAATCTATATACCTATATATAAAAATCAATCCCTATTTTCCTTGGTCACGATATCACGCCTGAATGGCTGCACCAATTTCGGTAATTTTTTTTTGTTGTGTTTGTTATTGTAAGGAGAAGGTTCTTATGAAAGAAAGTATTTACGAAATTGCGCGGAAAAATAGAAATCTATATACCTATATATAAAAATCAATCCCTATTTTTCTTGGTCACGATATCACGCCTGAATGACTGCAACAATGTCGGTAATTTTTTTTGTTGTGTTTGTAATTGTAAGGAGAAGGTTCTTATGAAAGAAAGTATTTACGAAATTGCGCGGAAAAATAGAAATCTATATACCTATATATAAAAATCAATCCCTATTTTTCTTGGTCACGATATCACGCCTGAATGGCTGCACCAATTTCGGTAATTTTTTTTTTGTTGTAGGAGAAGGAGAAGGTTCTTATAAAAGAAAATATTACGAAAATTGCGCGGAAAAATAGAAAATCTATATATATATATATATATATATATATATATATATATATATATATATATATATATATATATATATATATATATATATATATACATATATATATTTGTAATTGTAAGGAAAAGGTTTTTATGAAAGAAAATATTAAGAAAATTGCGCGAAAAAATGGAAAATTTAAGAATACTTAACTTTAATGTTACGTTTAATGCCATTTTGGCTGCGTGGAAGGACAATCCCGTAGGGCGTAGACTTATATAAATTATAGTGTCACGTTGTTTGTCCGCTATGGATTCCTGATATGAATGGCAAAAACAACGTTTGCCGGGTCAGCTAGTATATTATATATTTTATATAATAAAATCGTAGGAAAGTCAATATATGTCCGGGGTAAACTCAAAAAGTAGTGCATAGATTTACTTCAAATTTTACATGAATATTACTAACAGGTCGGGTCAACATATAGGCTACATATTATCACGCTATCACCTACGGGGGAGGTGCAGTGCGCAGTAAACGAAGTCCACGCGGACGAAGTCGCAGGCAACAACTAGTATATAATAAAATCGTAGGAAAGTCAATGTATGTCCGGGGTAAACTCAAAAAGTACTGCATGGATTTACTTCAAATTTTGCATGAATATTACTAACAGGTCGGTTCAACATATAGGCTATATATTATCACGCTATCACCTACGGGGGAGCTGCTGTGCGGAGTAAACGAAGTCCGCGCGAACGAAGTCACAGGCAACAGCTAGTATAATAATATAATACTTATATCTAGCTGTTGCTAGTATAATATTTATATCTAACGCGCTGTAATATAACGCTATGTGTTATAACACATAGCGTTACAGCGCGCTAGTATATTCAACGTTTAGCGTACGCTATTTAGATTCGCATTCGGCGCTATAACATAACGCCACGCTATATACCTAGCGGCTAGCGTAGGCCGTAGTTATAACATTATAACCTACGAAATTACGAACTACACGATCTAACGAGTAACATGCCAGACTGTAGTAGACGCTAGATGTTATAACATAGTTTATAACTTATAGCTTTTTAGCGCTCTCAGCTCAGTCACCGCGTGGTAGCATTCACTGTACAACGTTGTGATAAGACACACGCCAGTTACACGTTATAATATAGTCTTTGACGTAGCACGTTAAAATATATAGTTCATAGTCTATAACACACTATCATAAAATAATTTATTTGAACAAAACTACCTGACATATCAAAATAATTTGAAAAATCCAAAAGTACACACCACTAAGGTGTAAATAGCATGTCACTCCATATTTTAGTCCTTTAGAGGTTATTTTTATAAGTTAGCCTATGTTTGACTTCAGTTATCTATCTCTATGCCAAATTTCTTCGTAATTGGTTTAGCGGTTCGAAAATATAACAGTCAAACAAACAGACCGAAAGACAGATTTTGCATTTATAATAAGAGTATTACTAACTGTTATCAGGTCAGGAAAATATATTTTCGGAATCTTCGATGAGTTATTTTCGTTTCTCAATCTAAAACACGAGTTCACCAACAGATAGTTAAGTTGTAATCGAATGATCAAGCCCTAAACGGCGTTTAAAAATCAATTTACTTTATTTCATTACAAGCTGCAGCGTGCAGCCCGTTGCGAATTAAAAGTTACTGGCGAATCCTGCGGCATCGCCTAATTTTTCCGGGATAAAACATAGCCTATGTGCTATTCCAGGTCATCATCTACCTGTGTGCCAAATTTTATTTAAATCCGTTGAGTCGTTTTTCCGTGATTAAGTAACAAACATCCATCCAAACATCCAAACTTTCGCATTTATAATATTAATTAATATAGATAGACAAAACTTGGATTATCTGTTTTAATTGACTGTTTAATTTCAATTTTCTTTTTCGAATTGATGAACACGTTATTTTTTCGTTTCAGTGGCATTACAAAGAAGTAGTTTAAGGATAACCTATTCAGTTCAGAAAATGAGATGCCGGGTTTGATCGCCAGATTGATCAAAACTTTTAATAAGGTTTTAATGAATTTTTCTCGACAATCTAAAAAATCTCAGCAGCAGTTCGAAATTTGTTGGACGTGTATTATTCTAAGTGCTTTGAATGAGCACGTAAAGCTGTCGGTGTTTGTCGTGGTGAACCAGAATTTCTACTGGCGTTTGGTTCATCTGCCTACTCAACAAGGGAAGCAGTGTGGCATTTCTTACTAAGCTTATCACACAAATGCCTGTCCCTATCGGGAATTTAACCCAAGGTCCCTTGATTGGGTTAACAATGGGGCGATCTTGAATTGATATCTGCTTTGAATTTTGCAAAATCATCGTAAAAAACGCTTGAAAGAATCTTTAAAACATCTTAAGATGTTTTATTTTATTTTTTGGCAACAAACACAATATAATATTCAGGTATTATATTTCAAAAAGCAACGCGACTAACGAAACGAATTCGTCAGTGACCCGTGAGTCCTAAAGAAATCCCCAGCGAGAGACAGCTCTCAGTAGTACTTAAATATTTATATCAGTAACACGGTCTACGAGGTAAATTATAAAAGCATCTTATCCTTATATTGATGTAAAAAAAGATGGAATGTAATAGTCGCTAAAGTTTGACATGAAAGTAGTGTCTGTGTGTTTCTTATTCACGCCTAAACGACTGAACCGATTTCGATGAAAGGGTTTAAAACCCAAGAAAGGACATAAGTAGCACAGTTTTCATCCCAGCAATCGGTGCGGGTCCAGTAACGGGAACTATGCGGGTACGGGAACTATCCGGGACTTTTATTCTAGAAGTTTCTCCACGCGGACGAAATAATAATAATAATAATATTCACGGGAAAAATTATACCTACTGATCTAACCCCAAAGTAAGCAAATTATTTGCTTGTGTATGGGTGTTAGTCAACGATACTGATACATAGAAATACATATATAAATACTGGAATATATTTAATAAACACCCAAACCCGGAAATACAAACATTTATGCTCATCACACAAATGTTTGTCCCCGTCGGGGATCGAAACCGAGCCCCTCGATTGCGTAGTCAGGGTCGCTAACCACTCGACCAATGGGGTGGTAACTATATTGCCTTTGAAATTACTAAAACTTTAACAAAATAAAGAAAGAAATTGACATGACAGGATTTAAATCTGCGACCTTGCTTCTAGCCTACGCGCTTTATTCTACTGAGCAACGGTGTCGAATTGCTTAATATGACGACATTTCTCTTTGTTTCTATCTCTTTTTGTCTGCTTTGCGATCGATTCCGTCGATTGTAGTGATCACTAGATCAATACAATTGATAGAATTACTAATTGAATTAATAAGTCAAAGTCAAAGTCAAAACATTTTTATTCAAATTATCCTTTACAGGCACTTTTGACGAGTCAACATTTTTTGAGTTACTACCGGATCGGAAACGCGGCCACACACTGAGGAGATCGGCGGAAGAAACTCAGCGGGCTTGTCTTTTTTTGTGCATATACATTTTTTTAAAACAATGTATTTACAATAATTTATGAAAAATATATTTTAATTACTATGAGACTGTGATGAGGAGCAATTAATTCCATGCCTTATTATCATCAAATATTCAGATATTTTGTAATAACCTATTTTTACTAAGTACTAAATACTAAGGAATTACTACGGTACTAAATTCGTACTACGAGTTTATATCCCAGTTAAATGAGTTAATCGTTACAGATTAAATTTATATTTAGTGTTTTAAACTATACAAGCGATATTTTATTGATTCAGGCGTTTCTTTGCGGAAATCCATTATTAAACGGTGAAATTAATTAAATTTGCTATTATCCGCGAACTATTCTATGTATCCTCCGTGATGGTACCGAAAAGAGTGACGTAGTTTAATAAATTGATAAGACTCACCAATGGTTCCGATCAAACGAAGACCCCCAGCGGCACACTTATCCGCCCACATCCACCACACTTTTACAACCACGACCACGCTGGCACCAATCACAAAAGCACACAATTCATGTACGTACTCAACGCACATTTCACTTCGAAAACGAAGCATCTTCAGGAGAAACGAACACTACCTCACTCTACGCGAGTGTAAGTAATACACAAGTGTAAGTATACAAGCGATAGCTTGTGTCCGAAATTCGACCAAAGACTAAACAATAAAATCTCTTTTAACTCAAACAGTTGACTTTAGCCGTAAAGAAATAAGATGCGTGTATGTATAATATCATGTATGTCACATAAATATACTGTGTGTAATGTTTATTTTTATAATTTTAACGTATTTGTAATGCCTTTTATTTAAAAACTAGCTGTTGCCCGAGACTTAGCCCGCGCGGACTTCGTTTACTCAGCACGGGATGTGCTGAGTAAACGAAGTCCGCGCGTCCCCCGTATGTGCTAGCGTGATAATATGTAGCCTATATATTGACCCAGTTAGTAATATTCATGCAAAATTTGAAGTAAATCCATGCAGTACTTTTTGAGTTTACTCCGGACATACATGACTTTCCTACGATTTTATTATATGTATAGATATGCTTTTGCGATCCTCCGCAATGTAAACTATTTGCCAAGTAGCATAGCAAGTTGTTCGTAAACAGTCCAATTTCAATTAACGTGTGATTACTCACAAAAATTACGCGTAATTCGTATACCTTTTGCTTTTAAATAAAAATCGTTATTAATACTTTCAATAAATCCGAGTTACTCTCAAGTCTAAGGAAGTTTTACTTCAAAAATAATAAACGAAAAAGTTATTCCTCATTTGTTTCCCTCCCACGTTATCTAAGATAAAAAGTAGGTACATTGCTCAAGACAACGTTAGCGTCGGCCAGTCGAAGTTTAATGAGCTTCTTTTCCCAGAGCAATGAATTAAATAGAATTTTTATTCCTCTCTAAGATTGTCTTGCTTGATTAGAAAAAAGAAAAAGTATTATTTTTCACGGGACAGTTCTTAAGGAAAATTTTTTCGAGCCAATAAATATAATAAACTAATTCGAAATTCACACTACAGCATAGAAGTCACGTAATTTGTTTTTAGAAAACCATACTAATATTATAAATGCGAAAGTGTGTTTGTCCGTCTATCAGGACAAAATGGAGCGACAAATTGACGTGGAGCGACGAATTAAGTGGTGATAGCAAGGATTTAAAACGTTATGATTTCGATATATTTGCGTCGTTGTGATTGGTTATGGTATATGATATTATGACGTTGTCTTCTAGCGCTAGTTGGCGAACCAATCACGAAACAGCATGAAATGCAGGGAACCAATCACGAAACAGCAAAAATATCGAAATTATAACGTTATAAATTCTTGGGTGATAGTTGAAGGCATGAAGAGTGACATAGGTTACTTTGTCTCTTTCTAATCCCCCACTTCGATTTTGATTATAAAACACTTGTACTGGTTTCACTACATATATATTCTTCCGAATTATTTAAAGTCTACCGGTTTCGCGTATTAACGCATCTTCAGTACTTACAGCTGAACAAAAATGGGTCCACTTCCCTGAAATAAATTTAACGCGAAGCCGCGAGCAAAAGCTAGTTAGATAATAAAAGCGGTAATATCTGACTAGCCCTGCTACTGTTGGAAGTACCAAAAGATATATAATATAATATGTTACTAATTAAAATATATTTTACTAGCTGATGCCTGCAACTTCGTCCGCGCGGGCTTCGTTTACTCCGCACAGCTCCACCCCCGCAGATGATAGCGTGATAATGTATAGCCTATATGTTGACCCTACCTGTTAGTAATATTCATGCAAAATTTGAAGTAAATCTATGCAGTACTTTTTGAGTTTACCCCGGACATACATACAGACAGACAAAAATTCTAAAATCTGTATTTTTGGCTTTGATATCGATTTTAAATCATGCTCCAAGTATTCTTTTAAAATAAATTCAATTTACAGTTTTGACTTTGCTACGATTTTATTATATGTATAGATATCATAAGATAGCAAACAAGCATATGGCTGATCTTGATAGAAACAGAAACCAATGTAAAGATTTTAATGGTAAGTTGCTACCGGTGTGGCGGGATGGCATGCCGCATGCATAAGTGACCTTACTCTCCAAACCGAAACACGACAATGACAACTATTGACGCTATTGCAGCAGGAATAGGTAAGGCGGTGGTACCAAATACCCGGGCGAGACGTTGCGAAACTCTACCACCTAATTGTTACAATGATAGTGACATGTATAGTATAAAAGGATGGTAATTAATTAGTATTGTAAACATTGTTTCATAAGATAAACACGATTTTTCTTCCGAATGAACCTGTCTCGTAAAAAGTAGTAAAACCTGATTCTATTAATTGTTAATCTATTAATTGTTAAGGGCCTTTGTTATATTTGAAGGACCATTGCTTTCGTTTCGGTAACCCATTAGTATATTTTATAGATCCAGGCGTTACTTTTTCTAAAATTTACCGCAAAATCTTATATGCAACTGCTGTAATGCCACTGAAGGGTGAAGTGTAAAATAACGGGGCAAACTTATTTAAGGTCTGAAAATTAAAGAAGACCCCAACGATACAATTATCCACCCACAGCCACAACTATTTCTTCCACGTCAAATTATGTACTCAACGCACGTTTAAATAATGATTTAAAATTACAATAAATCAATCACATTTAATGGTCTGTCTAGCAGAATTACACTTAGTCTATTCAAAGGAACCTGGACCTACACGAGAGAAAAGATTAAAATTACAATAAAAAATGTAAGATAAGAAATTGCTTATGTTATTCCATGTTTCTTGTTATAACGTTGCTTTAACCGAGAATATAATATTATACTATTTTCATGTTCTAAAATCGGATATCATCTGGAAATTTCTAAACACTAAACTAATTTGGGGGATAATTTGTCCAGTCACATATGGTATTCTGAATTCCAACTCTTTACATTTCAAGAGTGATTAATATTCATTAAATAAGTTTTGGAGCGGACAAAACTCATACGTGATATTATAATAGTCCAAGAGCTAGTAGACAATAGTTTAAACGCGTTTAAAACTCTTCGCTTAAATATAGTTTTTGTTCCTTTGAGCTTTAAATATCTCAATCTAGCGGGAAGTTTCAGGAATTGCCTGCAGGGTCAACTGATTTACAGATTTTTAACTTCTCTCTATACGTAGCGGTAGCGGTTCTAAAATTTTTGACTTCCCGCTACGTACGTCGATATGGAAGTTACTAATTTTGCCCCGATTTTCGAAAATCGAGTTTTCACCGGATTTCCACGTTTTGAGGTCATAGGAACCTTTTTCGACTATTTTCACGATGACGTCAGCATGTCTCTATGTATGTACGTATGTATGTGTGTGTATGTATGTGTGTATGTAAACATCTCCTAACTTTTGAACGGCTTGACCAATCGAAACACGGTTGATGGCATTCGATTGGATTCTTCTCAACTTAAATTTCCTGAAAATTTGAATCGATTCGACCAAGAATATTTTGAGAAATTATAAAAAAATCCTCAAAAAAATATTTTTAGTGACACAAATTTTTTTTAATATAACTTCTAGATTTATGTACCAATTGAGTACAACTAATCTTATCAACTCTTCCTCAAAAAACTGCGTCCAATGGATAAATTGCATCAAAATTGGTTAATCAGTTCGGGAGTTATCGTTGATGAAAAATTTTGAGAAGAGTTTTTTCGACAAAACTTCGAAATTTTTCAAGCAATAATTTTAAGCAATAAAATCTACTACGTTATTTTAGTATTAAAAAACTTTATCAAATTCCGTTTCAAAAATTAAAATTGATTCAAATTTTTAGAAAAAATATCTTTTCAAATATTAAATTTTTTTATTACTTTGTATTTTTAAATAACTTCCAGGATATTATACCGATTTATTTTAAAATCTAATCAGCTCTTCTGCTTAAAAGTCTGCATCAAATACCGTAAATCGGATTGAAATCGGTTGATTCGTTCGGGATTTGTCAATGACGAAAATTTTTGAAAAAAGTTTTTTACATTTCTTTGACATTTTTATCTTAATAAAACAGTTAAGAATTCAAAAGTTGCGTTGATTGTTATTCAAAAAGATCAAAGCTGATCATCATTTTTAAAAATTATACATCTTTTCAAACAGTCAATAACTAAGTATCACTTTTGAAAAAAAGATTAGATTTAAAATCTTCGAACTCGAAACTCTATGTTTAGGCATAGTTTTTTTCCTTTGAGCATATACCTCCCTTTATTTAGCATTTTATACCTTATACCTCCATTTAGCAGAGAGTTTCAGGAATGACTTGCAGGGTCAAACGGCTTACAGATTTTTTTTAATACAGTTACGTTAGTGTGTTACATACATAGCAATCCTATTAGATAAGTATTTTGTTTAGTTTAGTTCTAGTTTGTTAATTACTAATTTATTTTATAATTATGTTAGTTTGTTTGATAGGTGTGTTACCAATAGGTATTTTTAGTTTGAAGTATAGTTAGTTGCGACATTAAATATAGGAAGTTTAGAAATTACACCTAGTTTAGGTTAGTCTTGCGTTTTTTACTTCTACTATCAAAATTTGATAACAAAAATGTCGTATATAAATAACTAAAATAAGTATGCGCGAGAGAAGCCGCGGGTAACAGCTGGTAATAAATAAGAGGATTTATAAAATTCACAAGCTCTCCGACTTTAGGATATTACTGGAACATAATTTTATCTAATGCGAGGTTTAGTTTCATGTATAGTAAATATTCTAAACTGAGTTAATAATTGTTTAATTTGTTTTATGTTAATTTTGTTTTGATATTACCAAAGTTTTGGCTGTTGTTTACAGTGTTCGGGTGTTGACGCATGGGCTAAAATTTGTTTTAAATTTTGTTGACAACAAACTTATTTTGTCACCAATTAATTGTTATTTAAAGGCCATGGCCCAGCAGTCTATTCAGTTGTTATTTTATTAATACTACTATCAATACTAATCTGTAATCTGTGCAAACAAATAAAATTGGAGTATCAGTTTTTATTAAAATAACCACTTTTGTCTGTCTGTCTGTTTGTTTCGGCTAATCTCTGAAACTGCTGGACCGATTTTGACGGGACTCTTACTGGCAGATAGCTGATATAATAAGGAGTAACTTAGGCTACATTTATTTTAGAAATTTTTCCACGCGGACAAAGTCGCAGGCAGGGCTAGTCTATACTAATATTATATATACATATATATATATATATATATATATATATATATATATATATATATATATATATTTTATATCATAAGATAGCAAACAAGCAGATGGGTCTCCTGATGGAAAAAGTCAACCATCGCCTATAAACACCAAAGATGTTAATGGTGCGTTGCTATCTTGTGGCGAGGTCTAATGCCACATGAATAAGTTTACCGGCTACCTTACCCTCCAAACCGGAACACGACAGCGTGACAGCGTACAGCATAGTGATTTGATTTAATCTGTTCGTTTTAGTGAACGTTGGCTTCGATGTAGTGATGTTCTTTGTTAACAGAGTTAGTCGGTGAGTATACATGATTTGTATTTTGGTGTGTCAAACACTTAGTGGCAAATAGACTTTTAGCGACCTACAAAGAAGCCAATTTTAATATATAAAAATTACATTGCAAAGAAGTCAATTTTAATATATAAAAATTGCATTACAAAGAAGTGATTTGTACAGCGCCACCTAGTGGTAAACGTGAGAAACCAGTTTACCACTAGGTGGCGCTGTACAAATCACATACAAATTCCTAGTAAGCTCGAAACGCGCTCACGATCGAATGCGAAAAGAAAAACTCACACTTAGCACTCAGATACAGGTAAATATCGTAGCCGAGCGGAGTTTATTAATGCTGTTTTTTTTTTTCCATTTGTTGGGTTATGACTAAAATATAGAATTTATTAGACTAAGACAAAAACTTAAACCCACACCCCACCCCACAATAGAAATACAGACTGCCTGGTGAGTTACCTTTAATATTTAAAGACGTGATAGTTGACGATCATATATGATGAGAAAAAATAACATTAAAAATAAATATTAATATACTTCTTAGCAAACTTCGTAAACAGTAGACCGAGAATCCTATATTTACCTGCGCCATACTTGGACACAGCGCGGACGCACGTGTCGCGCAGGTTACAACATTATAACAAATTTTGTTACGCACAAAATTTTTTTTTATTTTTATATCAGATAGCAAACAAGCAGATGGGTCTCCTGATGGAAAGAGTCAACCATCGCCTATAGACACCAAAGATGTTAATGGTGCGTTGCTATCTTGTGGCGAGGTCTAATGCCACATGCATAAGTTTACCGGTTACCTTGCCCTCCAAACCGGAACACGACAGCGACAAGCACTGACGCTATTGCGGCAGGAATAGGTAAGGCGGTGGTACCAGACCCGGTCGAGACAATGCAGAACTCTACCACCTAGTAGCCACGATGGTAGTGACTCGATAGCCAATCGATCGCCTTTTACGACCTGCCTGGCAGAACGGCAGTTGACCTATTCTTCAAAGGAAGCCGGGACCAACACGACGAAAATTTAAAATAAATCTCGATATTTGACAAGTAATAGTCCAATTAGCCTCCCTTCCTCCCTGCCTCCCTTCGTGTACAAGTAACTTTATGTAAACTCTATGTATAGTTGAGAAAAGATTTCAGTACCAACTACCGACTTTATAATGGAGAGTGTTCTGAAGAGCTACTTAACTAGATACCAGCTACATCCTTCCATCATTATAATACTTGGCGAGTCCAGAATCTTCATTCACGGTTGTTCAAGTCATTACTTTGACTCATGGCGTTAAACAATGCGGTAAAGTTTTTAGTTCATTTAACCAAATTATATTAGAATTAACTTCCTAAGTCATACTTTCCTGAGCATTATGACATAGAAACTTTCAAGACGGATTAAAGACGGATTTCTTAAAAGTCGGCAATACGTCTTTTAACATGTTGCAAATGTCTATGGTCATATCAGCCCCCCAATTCACGTAATTGAGTCAAAGCGCTTAGGGCTTTCACACATAAACACGATAGAAAGTCAAGACGTGCTACGACGCGGCATAATATGTAAGAAAATATGTAAATGTCTTAATGCTTCGACTCGCTTGCCGCTTGATTACGTGAATTAGGCCCCAGGTGGGATGTTTGATCGTCTGCCAGCTCGTTTTAAAGAACATTATTTTATTATTAATATTATAAATTCAAATTTATAATATTAATAATAAGATGTCCATGGTCATCGTTGAACGCTTCCTATCAGGTGGGCTGATGGCTGTTTGCTCGTCTGCCAGTTCGTCGTAAAAAACATTATCTTATTATTAATATTATAAACGGAAATTTATAATATTAATAAGATAACGTTTTATGCGAATAAAGAATAATAAATAGAAAATAAGAATTATACTAATACTAGCTATAAGAATTATACTAATGGTATGCAGCAGCTGCATTATAAAGTTTTTGACGATTCCCGCGGGATCACCTAATTATGTATTACAAATAAACTCACTTGTACTTCCAGTTAACGTATACTTAAATTTTTTACTGTTCACATCCAACCGGTTTCGCTTATTAAAGCATCATCAGGGATGTTTTATACATATTTTATAATATCTTTAACATATGTTATACAATTCAAGTTACATTATTAGCTACTCTTTATAGGTAACACCTAATTTTTCGGGAATAAAGTAGCCTATGGGCTATTTCAGATCATCATCTGCCTGTATGAAAATTTCATTCAAATTCGTTCAGTAGTTCAGTAGTAACAAACATCTATCCAAACATCCATCCATCCAAACATCCAGACTTTCGCATTAGTAATATTAATGTTACGAATAATCTAGAAACGTGTAGAGTTGGAGCGCTGGAGAGATCTAGAAATAAAAGAAAGAGATAGCTACCCCTATTGACAAACAAATAGTTGACCTGGGCTATGCCATAATGGACTTTGTATATGGCATAAGGTTGAAAGTAGCGTGTACTAGGATTTATGACTCATAACATGTTTACGATAAGAAGTGATTCATTGTATCCCGATACATTTAGATTTTTCTGGATCCAGGTAGAACTGTATCCTGGCTATAAATACAGATGTGTTGACAAATACAGGGCAGTTTTTATCAAGCGATCGGGAGCGATACTTAAAGTGAACAGTGCGAAGCGAGAAGTGTTTTATTGTGTAGTTCAGTGATAGTAAAGTGAGTGACTAGTGTGTAAAGTGTATTTTAGTATTACATTGTTTTGTCTTGTGTGTATTTGTGTTTTAAATACACGGATTTAATATAAGTGATGTTTTCTTACAATTACGAACCCGAGTACGTAACATTAATATAGATTATAAATGCAAGTTCATGAAAATAGCTGGATGGATGGACGGATGGATGTTTGATACTCTTTCACGCAAAAACGACTAAAGTAGTTTGAACGAAATTTGGTACACATGTAGATGATGGAACCTGGAATAGCACACAAGATACGTTTTATTCCGGGAAATTAAGTTGTTCCCGTGCGATTCATCAAAAACTTTTATGATGCATCGGGCTGCAGGGCGCAGCTTGAAATCTATTAATTCGATAAACATTCATATGTAAAAACATTCAATCTTTCGCATTTATAAAATCCATACTAATATTATAAATGCGAAAATAACTCTGTCTGTCTTTTCTTCACGCCTCAGCCACTGAACCGATTTGAATGAAACTTGGTACAAATATAATTTGAGACTCGAGAAAGGACATAGGATAGTTTTCTATAAGAATCTATAGAAATTTATTCTATAGAATTTTCTATACAAATCTCATGGGAGCGGGAACTAAACCCTCTGTCTGTATTTTTTAAATCACGGTAATAAGGAGTAACTTAGGCTGATTTTATTTTAAAAAAGAACATTGGCGGATTGTCATAAAAACATATACCTGAAAGAAATTAATGTGTTTAATAACTTTACGGTTAAAGTAATTAAAGTTAATCTATACATATAATAAAATCGTAGAAATATCAAAACTGTACATTGAACATTTTTTTAAAGGAATACTTGGAGCGTGATCTGCAATCGATATCGAAGCCAAAAATATAGTTTTTAGAATTTTTGTCTATTTGTCTGTTTGTCTGTATATATGTCCGGGGTAAACTCAAAAAGTACTGCATGGATTTACTTCAAATTTTGCAAGAATATTACTAACAGGTCGGGTCAACATATAGGCTACATATTATCACGCTATCACCTACAGGGGAGGAGCAGTGCGGAGTAAAAGAAAGAAGTCGCAGGCAACAGCTAGTGCTACAATATTTTCAAAAAATCGTTTCCCAAAGGGGCTTAGATTTGTAAAAGTACGGTAAAATAGTTCGAGTTGAAATAATAAATTAAAATAAAATATAAAATAAAGATTTTTATGGGTTTTTTATGCAAATTAAGCACGAGCAATCATCACTCAAAATATAAACAAAGATTATTGAATAACTAAATTGAAAATATAGTAACAAATAATGTATCGAAGGTATAACACCGTATATTTTAGTCAGATTTCTAAGATTAGAGTTTTGCTCAACATGTATGCTTGTCAGCGAACATTACAACTGACACAAAATCCTCTGGCCAATCCACTAATATATTTCTCATTGTCTACCGTAACCTTTAAAAATATATATGAAAACTTATGAACAACGAAAATCACATTTTTGGCTATATATTTAATTATTAATTTTCCTACCAATATCAAAAGATAAATTACGTAGAGCAAAATTTATCTTGTATATTTTAAAGTGGCAACATTTTAAATATTGCATATTAAAGAAAACATAGACAACGATAAAAATGGATCAAGTACAGGCTACATTTAAAAAAATATCTTTTTTCACAGGCCTTGCTCAAACAAAATAAATATGAGCGAAATTTTACAAAATTACAAGATTTTAATAGTAGGTGATTTGACTAAATACGCACATTTTAAATACCAGGTGTGGACCCAATCTTGTTGTTTTCCACGAGGATGAAGTCGCAGGCATAGAAAGTCTCTCTGTTTGTCTGTCTGTCTTGGCTGTTTGTTACGCTTTCACAGCTAAACCGCTCGGCCGATTTTCATACAATTTGGCATGAAAATAGTTAAAGATTCGGGGTCAAACATAGGCTAATTTTTTTTCAAAAATCAACCCCAAAAGGGCTGAAATAGGGGATAAAATTTGTATGAAAATTTATATCGACGACATGTTAATCTACTCGCGGGCGAAGCTACGTGGGTCAGCTAGTTAATTATAAATGCGAAAGATTAGATTTTTATTACTCAATCACTTAAAAACGGCTGGACCGATTTGAATGAAATTAGGCACACAGGTAGATGGTGACTAGAAATAGAACAAAGATATTTTTATTCCGAAAAAATAAGTTGTTCCCATGGGAATTACCAAAAACTTTTGTAATGCAATGGTCCGCAGGTTCCAATTAGTATAGATAGGTGTTTCCGTATAATTTATAATCAACTTTAATCACGCTGTAGGTTGATAGCTACTAAAATATGAAGTAATATAAAAGTTTTGAAATAACGTCTTTTGACATTTACATTATAATTTAATGAAAATCTTATATAATAACTATGTAATGAAACAAGACTTTACGAGGTAATAAAATGCATGAACGATAATTTTTTACTGCTATTAGCTTTATGAGACATTTTATTATTTGGTCACTATGTATAAAACTCTAGCTTTTATCCGGAATTTCGTCTGATTTTAACCCGGCGAGTATGAGGCAGAGTATTTCATACCCGGATACAACTTAAAGTGTATTTCTGAATATATGGCAATACTCGCGCGCCGAGTAGATTAAAGATGGCTGACGAGGAATGACTTAGATAGTCGAAGTTGAAAATGGTAAAAAATACTAAAACTGCTCTTAAAACTAAGTATCTATGATAGCTCATTGAATTCAAAATAACGTGTTAAAATTTTTGCAGAAATTGCAAATGTACAGTTAAACAATTGTAAAAGTTGTAACAAATTAAGCAGAAAAAAATATTTCGTTTTTCAAAATCTCGGAATCTAATAATAATTTAGGCATTAAAAAAAGAATTTTAAACAGTAGAAAAGTCTTAATAAATAAAACTTCTAGCTCTTGAAACTGTAACTCCATTATTTACAATTTTTATCTTACGCTGAAAATAAGTCCTCTCGCGGCATATTGAAGATGCGCACACGGCTCCCAAAGCGTATTCATTACATTAACTAACTCTTTTTAGGTAGATATTAAATATTAATTTAAAAACATGTTTATTTTGAACACTTTACAAAATTTGGTGCAGTAATATTTTTTTCCGAAAGTATTTTTTTTTTCAAATTAAGCTATTGTTATTTAACAAAATTTTCCCGAACTGTCTTCTTCGTTGTCATCAAAAAAAAAAAAAAAAGTCGTAAAATTTAAATTGTTTATAAGAATTTATTAAGTTAACGAAAAAAAGAAAAATCGAAGAAATGTAAAAAATGTACAATATCTTGTATATCATCGTTTTAGTATTAATAAAAGACATTCAAAAACTAAAAAAAAATCGTTATTTATTTATTAATTATTTATATACAAATAGATTTTGATAATATTTTTTATATAATTTTATTGTCTTGGTTAATATTTTAACTCATCTAAAAATTTGATAAAAAGTTTAATTGTTGATTTTTTTCTTTTAATAATCATAATTAAAGGCTCTTTATAAAGTAATAAAAATATTGTTTGTCAACAATTTATTGTTTATTACACATTGCAAATCGTTAACTAACTTTCTTTTGTTTTTTTTTCCTTAAACTACAAAAAACAACAATATATAACAAAGTATCAAAATATTTTTTTACGATTTTTTAATACACTTTTGAAAAATATGTGGTACAAAAGCAGCAGCTGCTGATTGAATTGTTAACTAAAATGTCTTCGAAGCTATTTATTTACTAATATTATGATTTAATAATAATCAGACATTAAAAGAAATTTAAAACCAAAAATGTGAGATATTTATGTGAGATATATTTTCCTTTACAATAAAGCGTTGGGAACTAACAGTTGTTTTAAATCAATACTACTTAATTTAAGTACAACTTAAGGTAATAAAATGTAGTTAATCTAAGTACCGCTAATACCACTGACAGTTTCACTGGGCGTAATTTCAATGGGAACATGGCATATTTGCGCTATCACACGTTCTTGTTTTAACCATTATTATAATAGTTTACATTAGTATATATTATGGTATATGTCAATTTAATGTAGTGTGTGTTATATATATGTCAAATGAATGTAGTGTGTGTAATTACATTAAAAACTATTTTTATTTGTTTTATTTCATAACTAGCTGATCCGTCAAACGCTGTTCTGCCTTTTAACTACTGTTATTTTTTTTATATTTTCTCACCTTTTGAACCTTCTCTAGACTTCAACAATTAATTCAAAACCAAAATTAGTCAAATGGGTTCAGCCGTTCTCAAGTTTTAGCCAACAGCAATTGATTTTTATATATATACTAGCTGACCCGGCAAACGTTGTTCTGCCTTATTAACTACTCTTATTTTTTCTATATTTTCTCACCTTTTAAACCTTCCATGGGCTTCAACAATTAACTCAAAACCAAAATTAGCCAAATCGGTTCAGCTGTTTAAGTTCAAGTTTTAGCGAGAACTGGTAGCTAGGATGCCCAATGCTAAATGTTCAGTGTATTTGATGCATCTAAAGGATTTTATATGATAAAATTGTCAGGGGACAGTCAGTTGTATACTACGTTCAATGCAGGTAATTGGGGTAGGTATTGGTATAAAAGACTACCGTTTGGGTTAAATTCTGCATCTGAGCTCTTCAGTAAATGTTTTTCAGACTTGTTTAATGATATTGAAGGGGTAAAATAATATACAGACGAATTAATTGTATGGGGACAGACGTTAGAGCAACATAATGAAAGATTAGAAAGCAAAAGATTCAGGAGTAAAATTTAATAAACAGAAGTGTCAGTTTGGGGTTACAGAAGTAAAATACGTGGGTCATATACTCAGTGGTGATGGTATAAAGCCAGACCCAGAGAAAATAAGAGCAACTATAGGTATGGATGAACCACAAAATAAAAAACAATAACAAACTACATTAGGTTTGTTCCTAATTTGTCAGATGTTACTTGTTCATTCAGAGAATTATTAAGAATAAATTCTGAGTTTATTTGGGGTGAAAAACAAAAAAAAAGACTTTATTAAATTAAAACAATTATTAACATTTAAGCCGGTCTTAAAATATTATGATATAAAGAGTCCAATAACATTGTCAGTAGATAGTAGTAGTACAGGATTAGGAGCAGTTTTATTACAGAATAATGCACCAGTGGCTTATGCGTCCAAAGCACTAACAGACTGTCAAAGGTCATGGTTACAGATAGAAAAGGAAATGCTAACTATAGTTTATGCATGTGAAAAATTTCATCAGTATATCTATGGGAAACATGTAATCGTAGAGACAGATCACAAACCACTTAAATTTATTGTTAAAAAGTCTATGAATGAAACACCATTACCAAGATTACAGAGACTCAGACTTAGATTACAGGGTTAGGATTTAGAAATTAGGTATAAACCAGGGAAAGAGTTATTAGTGGCAGATACATTATCAAGGTCTTATGTGAATGATGTCATATGTAATAAAGAGTTAGATGAAACTATCGAGTTGCATGTTTGTTTGATAAAAGAAAGCTTAAATATCAGTAAAGAAAAACTTAAATTATTAAAAGATTAAACAGCCGAAGACAAAGATTTCATGTTATTAATAAAATACATACAAATTTAATGGTCATTAACTAAAAATATATCACATCATCTTAAATATTATCATTCTATAAAAGATGAATTATATGTGTCGGATGGATTATTTTTTGAAAACACGGTTTAACGGCGGTTTTAGTGTAATTACGTAAAGAGATGCTAAATAAAATTCATTACAATCACATGGGAATAGATAAATGTAAAAGTAGAATTAGAGGTTTATTATTTTGGCCATTTATGAATAAAAAATTAGAATATTTAATTCGTAATTGTGATACATGTCTTGAATTTAGTAAAAATCATTCATATGAACCATTAATGTTGAGAGATATTGTAAACAAACCTTGGGCTGTAGTAGGAGCAGATTTGTTTTTCTTAATAATAAAATTTATTTGCTAGTTGTAGATTACTTAACTAAATATATAGAAGTTGTTCAGATGTGTGATCAATCAGCTGATAGTCATGTTAAAGCTTTAAGTTCAATATTTGCTAGATGAGAAATTCCTGAAAAATTGTATACAGATGATGAATCCCAATAAAAAAGTTTTATCTTTAAAGACTTTTGTAAATTATGGAATTTTGAACATATTACTTCTACACCTTATTATGCAAGGTCAAATGGTATGGTAGAAAGACATATCAAAACAATTAAAAAAATGTTTAAAAAATGCATTATTGAGAAAAATGATTTAAATTTAGCTCTACTAGAATATAGAAATATACCAATTGATAAAAATTTAAAGTCACCTAATGAGTTGATGATAGGCAGACAAGTATTATCTTTTCTACCTACTAAAAGTAATTCTGGAAGAAGCAACTTTAATAAATTAAAAATTCAAATAGATGACAAACGTAATAAATATAAATTTTATCATGATCTAAAAATTATTAAAGAAGGTAAATACAGATCATACTTAATTCTATTAGAAAACGGGGAAAAAGTTGTAAGAAATAGGTATCACATTTTTAAGGGGTCAACAGAAAGAAAAGTGAATTATGCTAATAACAGTTTTGATTATTTTGAGAATCCAACGGATCAAACTCCATCAGATCAGAAAAAAGTAACTTTTAATTTTAATAATAATATTGAACATTCCATACCAAATGATAATAGAAATAACCATGAATATGTGACTAGATGTCAGGAGTGGGAGTAGGTCCTAAGACGGTAGTGTGCTAAGACCCTCATGTTTATGGGTGTGGATATACTCTTTGGTAGCTAGCGGAAGTGTGGTTTTGAAATATATGGTAGCTTGGCTCACACGTGCGTAGTTTTATTAAATATGAATATATGGAAACATAATGCCACTTGCATTCATAGCGATAGCGACAAAAATTGGCACAATTCCAATAAAAACACATAAGGTGGTGGTAAACCCAGAGGAGAGATTGCACCCTGCACCTGCACCCTACCACCGGTGAGTGAACCCGATCTATGTTGCAGAACTCTACCACCTATAGTCACAATATTAGTAACACATATTAACTTTCTCTAGTCTTATAATAAATGCCTAGCCATAAGGCAATTGATTTTTTAGAGTTTCGTCCCTGATAAGGAAAAACGGGAACCTTATAGGATTATTTCGTTAGCTACCTGTCCTTCTGTCCGTCTGTAAAGTCCCTTTTCCTTAGGCACATTAAAAGGTATCAAGTTGAAATTTATACCAAATTTTTAAGTATATGTCCCTTTCAGTTGTGAATAAATCAAACTTATAAGTCAATGCAATTAAAAGATATGACCATTTATGCCACATATTTTGCATTTTTTGGGAATCAAAACCATTATGGTACTTCCGTTGACTTAGAATTATAAAATTTGACAAGAAGCAGTGTTTTACAGCACAAGTAATGGAAAAAAACTGAAAACCGTAAATTATTAGTAAAATCATTAAAAAAAATGATACGCAACCCTCGGAATGCAAGTCCAATTCTCACTTGACCGATTTTACTTCAAAAGGGGAACCGGATTTGCTATTAATAGAATTTCACCAAGTGACTGTTGCAAATTGTGAAGCTCGCGCATTCCAAAAGAGAAAAATTTATGATACCCCATTACTTTAAGAATCTCTTACCACGATGGAATCAATTATTTTAAGTTGAGAAAGTTGGCTCCAAAGTTGGGATTAAGAGTGGATAAACGACCTCATTTCGACGAGGAAATGAAGAGCCATCGAACAAATGGTTGGATGAAATAAGTATTTGCGGATTCGTAAATAGCCTATTATTTCGTGTATCCATATGTTCTGATCTTTGTAGGATAATTATACTTTATATTGCCTATTTAACTACTAACTTAGATGTCACTGTATTAATCGGGAGTATCAGTCTGTACCAAGGAACTTGTATACGATAACTGGAATTACTACGAAGCAATATTTGAAAAATAAAAATGTACTTTATTTCGTTACTCATAAAGATGACATTTGTTTCTTACTTAACAGAGGGGAAAAACGTTCTGAGCAAGACAACGACAAGGATGGATGTTGTCCCTTTCTTGCAATTGCCAGTGTAAATAAAACAATCTGATGGTAGATTTTATGTATTCGGTAATCCTTAAATCTCTTTTATTCATAAACGTCGATAAATACATTAGCATAAAATGTATTATAATTTACGCAGTGAGTTCTAAAATGTGCTTATTTGAATTATTACGTTTTTTCCGCCGTGTTGGTCCCGGCCTCCTTTGAAGAATAGGCCAACTGCCGTTCTACCAGGCAGGTCGTAAAAGGCGACCGATTGGCTATCGAGTCACTACCATCGTGGCTACTAGGTGGTAGAGTTCTGCATTGTCTCGCCCTGGTCTGGTACCACCGCCTTACCTATTCCTGCCGCAATAGCGTCAGTGCTTGTCGCTGTCGTGTTCCGGTTTGGAGGGTAAGGTAGCCGGTAAACTTATGCCTGTGGCATTACACCTCGCCACAAGATAGCAACGCACCATTAACATCTTTGGTGTCTATAGGCGATGGTGGACTCTTTCCATCAGGAGACCCATCTGCTTGTTTGCTATCTTATGTTATAAAAAAAATGTAAAAACTGTTTCTCAAATTAGTAGAATTACATAGTAGTAATTTGCAAACTACGCATGGCCGCACTTATATATGGCGGTTGGCGCTTTATTTAGTAGAAAGAGACACACTCTACTCATGTCGTGGTACTCTTCGGAATGATTTTGAAGCGCATGTGAACATTCCGGGTAGAATCTAACTTCCTTGGTCTGTACATTTTGTAATAATGTACATGTTTTTTTAATTCACTAGGTGGTAGAGTTCTGCGAAGTTTCACACGAGTCTGGTACCGCCGCCTTACCTATTACTGCCGCAATAGCGTCAATGCTTGTCACTGTCGTGTTCCGGTTTGGGGGGTTTTTGCTTTGTATCTACCCATTTGCTATCTTATGACATAAAAAAAATCTTTAACATTAATTTTACTATTTCTGAAACTCAAAAACGACTTGACTGATCTTACAGAAAATTGGTACATAATGAAAACACGCTATTGATAATTCCATAAGTCATAAAAATTATCTAATACTTATGGCTTTGCATTGCAATTAAATAAATATATTGTAAATGCACTGATTCTGATGATAATTTGTTTCCAGTTGTGAATTTTTACTATAAACAAAACTTAAAATTTGCATCATAAAATAGTAATAAAAAAATAATTAAAAACAAATCTTGAAAAATGATTCATTGCCTTAAATGAAAACTGAAATGAAAGAAACAAGTCCAGTAGTTTAGAATCATGTTAAGTAATAATAATAATAATATAATAAATATTTTATTTCGACTAACAGGGATCATACATTATTATTATGTTGTTAGTACACATGTATTACATATAACTTAAACCTATTTGTTAGTAGAACTAAACACTATAACTTAAAACTATGACAGGATCGATTTGCCAGTACGTGAATCATACTACAGTGATTCAAGTACTGACAATCGAACCTATCAACAAATACCCTTAGGCACACGCCATCAATATGACACCCCACACGCATACTGCTAAGCGCCACTAACAGCTCGTTGACGTACAGATTGAAAAGCTTGTGTGAGGTTAAACCACCCTGCCTCACGCCACACTCGAACCTGTATGGCATCGTAAAGCTTTCCGACCACCGTACGACATTAACCTGGTTTCGATACCAAAATTGGAATATTCTGTTAACCTCATCTGGCATTCCAGTAGCTTTTAATTTTTGCCAGAGGATATCGTAGTTCACCAGGTCAAATGCCTTAGGTAAATCGAGAAAGCAGGCGTAAACGGGGGTGCGTCGCTCCGTATAATACCTGACAGTTTGCTTGAAACACAGAATGGCGGATTCCGTTGACAAACCATGTCTGAAACCAAACTGGTTGTCGTGTAGGTGTAGGTATGCATCTAATTGAATGCTCAGCAAACCGTCAAGCAACAACCGTAGCAAGAGAAATCGGCCTGTAGTTGGATTTGTTTGAGATATCTCCAGTTTTATTTTTGACGATAGGTACCACCACAGTCTTCATTAGTTCTGCAGGTAAATATGAGTGTCCTATGCATAAATTAAAGAAAATCGCTAACACTTGGGGTAGCTGAGGACCAGCATATTTTAGATGTTCTATGCTGAGCCCGTCATGGCCAGGAGACTTGCCACGCGACATGGAGATAATTAACTTGTTAACGTCACTAGCAGTATATCGTACTCCAATCTCCTGACTAGACATCTCCCCAACCCCCTCTGTATGTGATGGTTGCAATGGTGATTTCACTATAAAATGATGCTTAAACAAATCAGCCAAACGACTATGATCACTAATGCCCTCAACGCTCACCGGAAGACTAGGTCTGCCACTTGATTTATTTGTGGCTTTCCAAAAATTACGGAAGTCACACTTTGAGTGATGTGAAGCAAGAATATCCATCCGTATTTGCTCACTATGATTTTGGCACCACTTTAAACGAGACTTAAAGATACTCTTGCTTCGCTGCATTTCTTCATATAAATGACCTCTAATAGGTTTGCCATACAACATCCACATCGAAAACGCAGATCTAGCCTTCCTATGAGCGTCGCAAACATATCTGTTCCACCCAACCAAAATGAATGACTACACCACTAAATAGTTTTATAATCGATGTACATATAAAACAGTCCATGAATTTTAATTCATCATAAAACAATTAAGTCGGGGCCCTTTGTGAAAATTTGATAGCTAAATATTAAATGGGCCCCGACTGTTATTAATATTTATAATATTTATTTGCAAGAATAAGGTTACAAAATTCTTATATCTAATTTAGTTTTCTACCTATTCCGCTACACATTAGTTGTACAATCGTTCCGTGATAAATTAAAATTCATGGATGGTTTTATATGTACCAACATCTTTGGTGTCTATAACTATGGTTTATCTTTCCATCAGAAGACCCATCTACTTGTTGCCTATCTAATTACATAAAGAAACTGTCTCAAAATGGTAATAATTTCATTTAATGAGTTTTTCCCGTCATGCAACGATATGCTAACTTAAATTTACTAAAACTTCTTAACTCAATGGAATCAACTACTTTAAGTTGAGAAAGTTCGGGTAAGGACTGAATAACCGACCTCATTTTAGTGAGGAAATGAAAAGATACCGCATAAGTGCTTGAATCCTAACCAATATTATAAATGCGAAAGTTAGTTCGTTTGTTACGTTTGCATATTTTAACTGATTAAGCTGTCTTAGTAAAATTTTACATTCTTTTTGTAGAACAAAAAAGAAAGGCTATAATTTTTCTCCAGAAAAAACTGTTCTCATCCAGAAAATACAAAAAAAGTATAGATTACTAACTTACAACACTGAATGTCGTCGGGACTTAGTGATACTCCGTCTGTATTTTTTAATACTTGGAATGATAGACCAATCTGCCATTCTCCTAGGTAAATGGCGAATCAAATCAATGATTGGCGTTACAGTCATTTGCATCGTAACACTAGTTGTCACAACGTCTCACTAACTTAAAAAAATACCCTCATAAAGGTAACTATATATATATATATATATATATATATATATATATATATATATATATATATATATATATATATATATATATATATATATATATATATATATATATATATATATTTAAAGTATAAGTATTAAAAAAATGTGTCTAATGTAATTGTGCACTACAGCCGGGGGAGCCAGCGGACTGTAAATCTGGTTCTTCTCTCTTCGATGCCCCACCAGCCGTAGTGCTTTTGGCCGTGAGCCGGGTGTCGCCGGGGGAAGAAATGGAGACCACAACTTTTCGTTGCAAAGGTGCTTTATTGTAACGAAATAAAGCAATAAAGTTAGCACCGTTGCAAATATTTAACCTACTCTATGGAGAGCCACTACTTGCCCTAACACTGCCCTACTCTAAAGCCGGTACCCTATAGATATATACTAAAGCCCAGGAACTTGTCTGGGAAACTTATTGAGTCGCAACGAAACTGAAACGGAACTGATTGTATTGTATGGCCGCGCTCTCCGATATTTATAGTGCGCGGCCAGACGCGCGGCGGCAATCTTCAAAGAAAAACGGCGCCGGGTGTGGCGCCACAATGTCTAGGATTTGTTAAATCCTACTTTTCGCAATCTAATCTTAATAATTTTATCTTAGGTAGCTTCTTCTACCTCTAATTAACTAGTGTGGCCCTCTATCGAGTGCAACGGTACTACCTTTTTACAAATATATGCAAAACAAAGTACGTAATGCCCTAAGACCTACCGAAAACTAATTACAATGTGTTATTTCTTATTTATATACAAGGATAAACTTATACAATAACAAATAAGTGTGCTATATACATTGTACGTTCTTACAGGACCTCGGAAACTCTTACAATTACAGAGTTGTACGCCTTTTCAGGTCGTACTATTCTGTTAACTATCTTTATAGTACCGAAAAGTGTCTAAACATATGCCTATGGCTTATACTTACATTATACATACTATTTACAATCATAAAACATTTGTTTTCATAGAGAATTTTGCACTTTTCGGATTTTAGTAATTGCGAGTTCCCGCATATAAATACTATCTCGCAAGAGTCGACTCGTAATGTCGTCGACTGCGTGGAACTCGCTTTACTCGTAATATGCCTAATAGGCAAAGATCATAGCTACATAAAGCCTTATTATTTCTATACAACAAAGCTGTATGTAGATCTTAGGGCGAATAAAAAACGAAAATGAACATTGTTTATTATAGAAAACTTACGAACTAAACGAAACATACATTCCATCCTGCCTTACTATCTATTTACATTAATATTTACAATAAAACATGTCTGTGCTGCACATTCTCCCGCCTATAACACGCAGTGTTATACTAAATATGGTGCAGCCAGACTAACTTCTTAACCGGTCTTCGCATGACTCCCGCAGCCGTACGTACGTCAGCCACTCGTACCACGCCGTCTGCTCCAGGGTGTACTGCCTCGATGATCCCTGTTGGCCACGTATTTCTTGGCAGCGCGCCGTCAGCGATGAGGACGATGTCGCCGACGCGCAGCTCTGCTCCTCTTCCGTGAGGCTCCCGCCGCTTTTGGAGTAGCGGAAGCGCTTCTCGTACCCAGCGTGACCAGAAGTGGTTGGCCAGCTGTTGTGAGTGCCGCCAGTGGCGGCGGCCGATAGTATCGCCTTCGGAGAACGCGCCCGGGACAGGCACGCGTGAGGGTCCGCCCAGCAGGAAGTGATTGGGCGTCAGTGGTGCCGGGTCTTCTGGTGCAACCGACACGTGTGTGAGAGGTCGGCTGTTGAGCGTGTGCTCGACCTCTACCAGCAGTGTATGCAGTACCTCTTCTGGTGGATGCCGCTGTTGCAGCACGGCGAACAGTGCAGCCTTGACAGAGCGCACCATGCGCTCCCATGCGCCTCCCATGAATGGCGCGCTCGGCGGGATGAATTTCCACTTGATTGAATAGTTGGCTGCTGCTTCTTTAGTGGCGTCTAGTGCGGCGCGCCTCAGCTCTGCATCAGCGCCGCGCAGGTTGGTGCCGTTGTCGCTCCAAACCTCGGTGGGGCACCCGCGGCGCGACATCATGCGCCGCAGTGCCATTACTGCGGAGTCCGTAGTCAGGTTGGCGGCTATCTCCAGGTGGACCGCCCTTGAAGTAAGGCAGGTGAAAAGCGCCACGTATCTCTTCTCGTGGCGCCGCCCGATGGTCACGCTGTATGGCCCAAGAAAGTCCAGGCCCACGTAGGTGAAGGCTCGCTGATGGTGCGCGACCCGGGACTTCGGCAGATCGCCTGTAGGCGGCTGGGGCGGGATAGCGCTTCTCCTTCTGCAAAGCGCGCAGCTCTTTACTATGCCGCGCACGGTGGGGCGAAGCCGTAAAACCCAAAATTTCTGTAATATTTCACTCGTAGTTATTTCCACCCCGCTATGGTGAAGACGCCGGTGTTCATGTTCTATATAGAGGCGGGTGTATGGGTGACGGCCATCTAGCACGGCCGGTTCTCGTAATTCTTCATTTATATCTTCTGCCGCCGCTATTCGTGACTTTATTTTCAAAATGCCTTCTTGATCGATGAACAACGATAACTGTTTCAAACGGCTGTCTATTGCTATCGCGCTCCCGCCCGTAATAGCTTCTATTTCGCTAGCAAAACTTTCTTGTTGTGATGACTTTATTAACAATTTTTCGGCGTTAATGATTTCAGCGCCATCTAGCGGCAAGTAACGTCGTTTTTCTTCCAAACTTCGTGGCTTCTTGATTTTCTCTGTTTTCCTCGAGCTTTTCGTATACTTTTTTCCCCAATCTTCATCATTGGAGGCACTCGGAGCTGTGCGCTTACGCACACCGGCAACACATTTCTTATTTGGTCTGCAGAGCTCGATGAACTGCAGCACGCGCGCTGTTGCACGCACCAGTCGAAGCCACGACGAAAATCTTGTCACGTCCGGAAGTGCTTCTGCAATACACACAATTTTTCTAATGTTATTTACAATATTTACACTATTTACAGCTGCCGACGGTTTTTCTTCGCCTGTTATTTCGCTACTGGTAGCGACATCTTGCGGCCACTTGTCCTCTTCTAAGTATAGGAAGGCCGGACCAACGATCCATCTATGTTGGTCTCCAAATTCTTCCGGGATATGGCGAGTAGCATCATCAGCTACATTGTCGCGAGACGGCACCCATCGCCATTCTGCGACCTTCGTAATATCTTCAATCTCTGCTACTCGATGGGCAACAAACGGCTTGAATGCTCGCGAGCCTGTGCGTAGCCACGATAGAACTGTGCGGCTGTCTGTCCAGTACACCCTGCGGCTTGGCTGATACTCGTACTCCTCCATGACGTGCTGAGCTAGGCGGGCACCTAGTAAAGCTGCTTGAATTTCTAACCTTGGTATGGAGGTAAACTTGAGCGGGCTGACTCTTCCTTTGGCTGCTGCTAGGCTGACGCTGACTTCGCCGTCCTCGTTGACTATGCGCCAGTAGACCGCCGCAGCATAGGCAGACTCACTGGCATCCGTAAAGATGTGCAGCTGCCGATCTCGCGCTCGCGCCAGGTTAGAGTGTGCGCGAGGTATTTCCAGATGTTCCATTCTTCTCACATCTTGAAGCCAGCTTTTCCATGTCTTCTCCAAGTCCGCAGGTAAAGGCTCGTCCCATGGTAGTCCGATTCGCCACGTTTCTTGAAGTAGATGTTTCGCGTGAATAGTTACAGGTGTAATTAAACCTAAAGGATCGAAAATAGACATAGCTACCCGTAACGCGTGTCTCTTCGTGGGTGTTTTATCTTCATCGTACACCGCTTTAACATTGAAACCCAGCTTATCGTTATGAGGTTTCCATTTTAATCCCAAAACCTTCTCGCTTTCTGTGCTTAGTTCCCAATCGCCGCCCAGAGATGGCGCTACTAGTAGCGTTTTAGCTACGGCCGAGTTGTTCGTTTTCCATCCGCGCAGCTGGAAATGCGCCTGTTGATGAATAAGGCTAACCTGCGAGGCTATTCTGATGGCATCTTCCTCGTTATCGAAGCTCTGCAGGTAATCGTCCATGTAATGGTTTCTTACCACGGCTGTAGCGGCGTCGGGATAGAGGTGGGCGTACTCTTTTGCGTTCTTATTTTTAACGAAGATAGCGGTGCTTGGTGATGACGCAGCTCCAAATACGACGCTGGTCATCCGATACTCACGTGGCGAATCTTTTCTATCGCTTCCTCGCCATAGGAAACGTAATGCGTCCCGGTCTTGTTGTCGTACACGTATTTGCAGAAACATTTCTTTTATGTCTGCTGTCACGGCGATAGGCAGCTGTCAAAATCTCATTAGCACTCCGGGTAGGTTCTGCAGAAGGTCTGGACCAGCTAATAACATGTCGTTGAGACTTACTCCATTGACCCGCGCAGCTGCGTCGTACACTATTCGCGGCTTAGGTTTTGCAGGATTCACTACTGCAAAGTGAGGCAGGTACCAGCTGGATTGGCTAGGTGACTCGTTGGCAGGTTCGGCGTAACCACTATCAAATAAATGTTGTACCTGTTTCTCGTATGCCTCCTTTAGCGCGGGGTCCTTGTCCAGACGTCTCTCTGTATTATACAATCTTTTAATAGCCAGGCCGCGGCTATCAGGAAACTCGCGGCTATCTTCTTTCCATAATAGACCTGCCTCGTAGCGCCCGTCAGGTAAGCGCTTGCACGTATTTTCTAAAGTCTGCAGGGCTCGCTGCTCGTTCTTGTTGATGGGCTGGCGCGGAGTGATGCCGACACTGTCCAAATCGAAATAATTTCTTATTACCTTTTCTATATCTTCATCCTGTTCGGCATAGGCAGCTCTCTGTACTAGGTGGACTCGCTGCTTGTGGCGGTAGTCCACACCATGTAGCACCCAGCCAAGGTGCGTGAGCGATGCTACTGGTTGTCCACGTCTTCCGCTCTTCACAGCCCTCGTCACGATCAGGTGCCAGTTGTCCTGGCCGATGAGCACGGTTGGCACGGCGCGCTCCATGATGACATCTTCTTCTATATCTTCTAGATGTCTGCAGTTGTTGACGATGGATCTATTAACAGACTGTGGCGATAGGTTAAGTTTACCTATAGTTCTTCCTATTATCCGATGTCGCTGATGGTGATGAAGGCCCTTGATGATGACTGCGATGCGGCGCGACCTCTCGGCGTTGAGTCGCGTGCCGCCAACTGTTTCTATATGGAACGGCTCCACCGGTCCGCGAGTTCCTATTCGTGCAGCCACCTTCTCTTCCACCAGCGTGACTGTAGAACCTTCATCCAATAGTGCGTATGTGTTCACGCTGCCCCTGGAACCTGTCAGGACAATCGGTACAACTTTAAGGTAGGCGCGTGGCGCGCTTGACTGCGTTGACGCCACCAAGGCGTCGCTGTCTTCTACTTGATCTTCAGATGTCTTCTTCGTATAACTGTTGCGGCCATTGTGTAGCCGCCGATGGTGCGAACTCTTACACCCGTCGATGCCGCACTGCCGAACCTTGCACTCGTGGTTTGGCCTTCTTTTTTGCAGACACCTGAAACATAAGTTATTACGTTTTGCCATAGCCCACCTATCGTCAACACTAGCTTTCGTAAACTGTTCACATATAGAGCTAGTATGTGCATCTTGACATATCGCACATTTATCTCTTTTCACTTGTGGTTCATATTTCTGTGTGTGTGTTCGCTGTGTTTTCTTAAAAACTTGTTGATTTTCTTTCGTAGGTTCATGTGGCACCAACACAGCACACATCTCGGCTTCTTTCATTAAAAATTCACTAATCATTTGTAGATCGGGTTTTCTACCTTCCCGTCTTGCGTACTGGAACCAACTGTGCTGCAACGTATAATTAAACTTCGCTAATAAACTATTCACTGCCACCGTATCGTGTAGATAACTCTCTCTGTTGAGAGCTCGAATCGTAGCGACGATATTGTTAACTTTACTGGCGAACACACACGTTTCCCGCGCACTTTCTTTCACTCGCGGCAATGACTTGATTTTTTCTAATTCGGCGTTCACTAGTGCGTCGGGCCGACCAAACTGTATTTCCAAATGGTCGACGATCTCACTTGGGTCGGTTTCCCCGTAAAACATGCAAGCGACGGCTTCTTTGGCGTTTCCACGTAAACATCTTCGAATTCTTGCCCGATTTTCCGCCTTGCTAAAATATTTCTTCGTATCTCGATATGCCGCTTTAAACTGCAACCATTCTTCACCAGCACCATCGAAACTTGGTAACTCCATACTGTAGCGCGGCGCCCCTCGTGATGCTTCTGCCAGGGCGGACGCGAGCGCGGTGATATCTGCGGCCTTCAATGCACCAGACTCTTGTTTTGGTGCCGTATTTTCAGTAGGCGTCGAAATCTTCGCCTTCTCTACGACGGACACATCATCTTCCGCCGGACGTACAGCGCGCGCTGGAATGCCCGCCGATTGCGCGGGCGACGTAGCTTGTGGCGCCTGGGCCACCTCTCGTGGTGCGGGCGACTCATGGCCCGCCGAATCTTCTTGGTGCGGCGCGTGCGCCGCCTCTTCGTATTGCGGCCTAGGTGCCGCCTCTCGTAGTGGGTGTGGCATAAGTGCCACCGAACTGGTGATTGCCAGCGGCTCTGGTGCCGGCTGGCGATCCGTATGGGTTGGCCGAGCGGAGTCCATCCAATCTTCGACCCTCGTAATGGCAGTTGCTTGCCCTTGTTCGTAAACAGCGCGCGCGAGTTCCGTCCGTAAGCGCGCCTCTTCTGTTCGTAAGCGCGCTTCTTCTAATTTGGCGCGTAAGTAAACTATACGCGGCGACTCGACTGCGGATGGTACCGGCTTTTCACTATTTGCAACGGTGCTCGTTGTGGTCTCGGTCGCCTCGGTGTTCTCTGTTGTAACGCTAGTCTCCGTAGCGGACGTGGTGGTACCGCTCGTCTCCTCCTCGTGACTAGCGGCCTCTTCCTCTCGGCGACTCGACGTACTCCTCGACTCGATCGGCATGGCTCAGTGATCCGGCTCGAATGCGACCAGAAAATGTGCACTACAGCCGGGGGAGCCAGCGGACTGTATATCTGGTTCTTCTCTCTTCGATGCCCCACCAGCCGTAGTGCTTTGGTCGTGAGCCGGGTGTCGCCGGGGGAAGAAATGGAGACCACAACTTTTCGTTGCAAAGGTGCTTTATTGTAACGAAATAAAGCAATAAAGTTAGCACCGTTGCAAATATTTAACCTACTCTATGGAGAGCCACTACTTGCCCTAACACTGCCCTACTCTAAAGCCGGTACCCTATAGATATATACTAAAGCCCAGGAACTTGTCTGGGAAACTTATTGAGTCGCAACGAAACTGAAACGGAACTGGAACGGAACTGATTGTATGGCCGCGCTCTCCGATATTTATAGTGCGCGGCCAGACGCGCGGCGGCAATCTTCAAAGAAAAACGGCGCCGGGTGTGGCGCCACAATGTCTAGGATTTGTTAAATCCTACTTTTCGCAATCTAATCTTAATAATTTTATCTTAGGTAGCTTCTTCTACCTCTAATTAACTAGTGTGGCCCTCTATCGAGTGCAACGGTACTACCTTTTTACAAATATATGCAAAACAAAGTACGTAATGCCCTAAGACCTACCGAAAACTAATTACAATGTGTTATTTCTTATTTATATACAAGGATAAACTTATACAATAACAAATAAGTGTGCTATATACATTGTACGTTCTTACAGGACCTCGGAAACTCTTACAATTACAGAGTTGTACGCCTTTTCAGGTCGTACTATTCTGTTAACTATCTTTATAGTACCGAAAAGTGTCTAAACATATGCCTAAGGCTTATACTTACATTATACATACTATTTACAATCATAAAACATTTGTTTTCATAGAGAATTTTGCACTTTTCGGATTTTAGTAATTGCGAGTTCCCGCATATAAATACTATCTCGCAAGAGTCGACTCGTAATGTCGTCGACTGCGTGGAACTCGCTTTACTCGTAATATGCCTAATAGGCAAAGATCATAGCTACATAAAGCCTTATTATTTCTATACAACAAAGCTGTATGTAGGTCTTAGGGCGAATAAAAAACGAAAATGAACATTGTTTATTATAGAAAACTTACGAACTAAACGAAACATACATTCCATCCTGCCTTACTATCTATTTACATTAATATTTACAATAAAACATGTCTGTGCTGCACAGTAATGTAAAGCTGACATTTCGACATTTCTATCAAAGTTATGAAGAAACGAAAACCTATTAATTCATCTCTGAATAAATTTCACATTGTTCCCAAAAAATTATGAAACATGGAGTCTCTAGTTCCAAGATTTTCCTGAGATGCTGGACTCCATTGAATGTCCTATTCAAATGATCTCAATTGAGTCCATAAAGCCCTTGGACAATGCTTTGGGTTCGACATCCTTGCGGTTTAGTACAACGACCGAGCAATTAGAGATTGAGGTTCTTTGTTTAAAGTTTTTTTTTTTTTTGCTACTTTTTTGCTCATCTTTAAAATATATAATACTAACTTAATTGACAGCCTCGTGGTCTAGGGGATAGCACAGGATAGCCTATTCAGTTTAAATCATGACATCCCCAGGTTCGATCCCCGGGTTCGAGGTTCAAAGTTTTTCACGAAAATCTAAAATATCAGTTGAAAATCGGAATTTGGCGAGTTGTGTGTTTTCACACCTTTGCCTCGGATGAGCACGTAAAGCAGCCCATCTTGGTTATTGTTAGAAATAGTTGATAATTTTTCTTAAGTTTTTTTTCCTCGTATTGGTCTCGGACACCTTTAAAAATAGGCCAACTGCCGTTCTGCCAGGCAGGTCGTAAAAGGCGACCGATTGGCTACGCGAGTCACTACCATCATGGCTGCTGAGTGGTAGAGTTCTGGATTGTCTCGCCCGGGTCTGGTGCCACCGCTTTACCTATTCCTGCCGCGATTGTGTCAGTGCTAGTCGCTGTCGTGTTGGAGGATAAGGTAGCCGGTAAACTTATGCATGTATTAGACCTCGCCACAAGATAGCAACGCACCATTAACATGTTTGTGTCTATAGGCGGTGGTTGACTCTTTACATTGGGAAACCCATCTGCTTGCTAGCTATCTTATGATATAAAAAAGTCAGTGTGGCGCCGCTGGTCTGTACCGCTGAAGGGTTATAGTACTGGAACCAGCGGGCCAGCTATTGTCAGTATAACGTCATTACAGTGGAGGTCGATGACGTCACACAAGGACAAGTAAGGGAAAAAGGAAGATCTTCCCAGCCAGACAAGGTGTACTGCCTGGGGACCGAAGTTCATTTGAGAAACATTGAAACTTGTATACAGTGTTACAAGATAAATAATTGTGATATCGCGATTCAGGATTTTATTTTGAAATTTTCATTTTTTCCATTTGTTATTGATTTTTGTCCATTTTTTATTATTTTTTCTTGTAGCGTTTGTGATTGTTTTAAGCCGCTACAGTACTCTCCCCCAAGACCGAAGGTCGATCTAGTTGAGCCAGTGAAGCGTATGTGCCTTGAGTGTTCAAGTCTGCGGTGCGGCGAGACGAGCTGAATATGCGCGGTCCGCGGTGAGTCGGGACGAGTGCGCCTCCGCTGTGGTTCGCAATGAGTCGGAACGAGCGGGACAGAGTTGCTGCATTGAGGTCCAGTGAACGTAGGCAGTTCGAAGTGGATTCCGGAAAGCGTAGTTGAGGCGTAGCTTGTGAAGCTGGCTGATACTGTTTGGAAGCAGAGGGGAGTATATTAGACGCTAATGGCCAGAAGGCTGATGCGTGTTGTCTTGCCGAGGGTCACAACTGTGGCATGTTGATAGCTGTTAGTGGTGATGATCACGTCGGGGTCACCACTGTGGCGCCGCTGGTCCGTACCGCTGAAGGGTTATAGTACTGGAACCAGCGGGCCAGCTATTGTCAGTATGACGTCATTACAGTGGAGGTCGATGACGTCACACAAGGACAAGTAAGGGGAAAAGGGAGATCTTCCCAGCCAGGCAAGGTGTACTGCCTCGGGACCGAAGTCCATTTGAGAAGCGTTGAAACTTGTATACAATGTTACAAGATAAATAATTGTGATATCGCGATTCAGGATTTTATTTTGAAATTTCATTTTTTCCATTTGTTATTGATTTTTGTCCATTTTTAATTTTATTTTTATTTTTTCTTGTAGCGTTTGTGATTGTTTTAAGTCGCTAAAGTCCGCAAGACTCAAATTTTTGCCGGCGGCGTTACCGGTCTTTCAGAAATGAGTAAGCTCTTTTCTTGAAGGTCCCCAAGTCGTATTATTCGTATTTCGAAATATTCCGGAACACCCCAACCGGCAACTGATTTTACAAAGGAGTAGTGCAAGGCAGAAAATGCAGAGAAAAAAGCACATTTGTGGATTTACGTCGAGGTGGTGAGGTTGGAACTTTAAGTGTTGATGCTATATCCGATGATAGAATTCAGTTCCAATAATTAATCCGAACGATTCGTCGGAACACTTTCCATGATACGATAAAAATGCAGAGCGAATCTACATCTCACATTCTTTCACTCCATCTCTTGTAGCTCTTACACGCTGTGCAGTATGGAGTCGCGCGTTAAGACTCCATACTGCACATCAGATGGTCTCCAAGCTACAAGAGCTGAAGTTGGAAGTTCTCCGTCATCTGCCGTACTCACCAGACCTTGTGCCTAAAGATTTCTATTTTTTCCAGAATTTGGATAACTTCTTGGCGGGAAAAAAAATCAATATCCGAGAGGCAGTACAAAATGCCTTTGAAAATTTTATTGCCTCCTGTCCAGCTGATTTCTTCAAGAAGGCAACAATAAGCTACCAACGCGTTGGCAAAGATGCATTGATTGCATAGGTGATTACTTTGATTAATAGAAACAAAAAATATGGAAAAATACGCTACATTTATTTCATGAAAAACAACAATTTCATAGGTAAAGGCCTAATCTAATACCTTTAAACGAGCAATTCTTGTATGTATGTCGCAAATTGGAGGTTTTTCGGGTCAAGGGATCGATTTATCAAGGTTCCAGGTCCAAGAAAAGCTCGGTTCCCAAGATATGGGTATGTGAAAAACCGAGAAAAGCTCGGTCAACCAGATATTAATTATATAATAGTAGAAATGGAGAATCAATGTAGCCATTTATAACATTTCGTTAAGAAAACTTGATCTCTTTTTCGTCTGTTCATAAGAAAACGTTAATATTTTCGCAAGGAAACGTTATATATTTATTTAACATCAGAGAAAGCTATATTTTAATATTTCTTAAAATCACAAACCTACATTCGTAACTTAAATACTCATATTGAAATGTATCATCTCGAGCGAGCGTACGGCGTACGGTGGGTACGTTCGATTTACTCTACCTACCCCTTACAGGGTGAGGTTGGGAGTGAATGGAATGTCTATAGACTTTCCAGTTCACCACGGTTTAACAGTTTGTCGGTTGGCGCGATGAGTGGTGATCTCCATAATACACCACCTGCCAGACTCCGAGACTCCTTTGAGATATCCGATGACATAGGGCATGGAGGTGGTATTGAAAAAACGGGTACTATCCAGAAGAATATTCATCGTATTACCGGTTATTTCAGTATTATTAACCGGTTAAATTCAAAATTTATTTTTCGTACTACGTCAGGACCTACGTTATTTCCTCCCCCGTTAGTCGAAAGGGTAACGAACCTGCCTACTCAACGATGGGACTCGGTTTCAGTTCCTATAGATTCCGATAGAGAAAAACAATTGCGTGATAAGCATAGATGTTTGTATTTCTGGGTTTGGGTGTTTATTAAATACTAGCTGTTGCCCACGACTTCGTCCGCGCGGACTTCGTTTACTCCGCACAGCACCTCCCCCATAGGTTATAGCGTGATAATATGTAACATTCATGCAAAATTTGAAGTAAATCCATGCAGCACTTTTTGAGTTTACCTCGGACATACATACAGTCAAACAGACAAACAAACAAACAGATAAACAGACAAACAGGCAAACAGGCAAACAGACAAACGGACAAACAGACAAACAGACAAAAATTCTAAAAACTATATTTTTGGCTTCGATATCGATTGTAGATCACGCCCCAAGTATTCTTTTAAAAAAATATTCAATGTGCAGTTTTGACTTTCCTACGATTTTATTATATGTATAGATATTTGAATATTTAAATATTATGTAATTCTATATATTAGCATCGTTGACTAACACCCATCTTACAAGCAAATAAATTGTTCTAGTACGTCAGGAGAAATAGATTATGAATTTAACCGGTTCTCGCGCGCGAATTGTTATACTTCTGATTGACTTCTAATTTTATCTATGTCAACCGGTTGTCATGATAATTTTAAACGGTAACAAACTGCTCATTTGATAAACCGGGTGATAAATGAGTGACATTTAAACGGTAAAGTGAAGGATATTACCCGTTTCATCAACACCAGTTCCATGCCCTTGCCCTCGTACATTCAGGTACTGTTAATTTATCACCGCATCAATATTTTGCACGCGTGTATCATCCAATTTCTTTGATGGCTCATTTGAGAGTCACAAAATAAATTGCACGTGACGATAAAGGGCGTTTATTTAAAAAATATATTTATCCGTTCAAAATTTTAAAGCGCGTCTTTTAAAAAGGTAAAGGTTCCGCGTGTTGGTTCCGGGCTCTTTTGAAGAATAGGCTAACTCTATGCCAGGCAGGCTACTAGGTGGTAGAGTTCTGCATTGTCTCGCCCAGGTCTGGTACCACCGCCTTACCTATTCCTGCCGCAATAGCGTCACTGACGCTATTGCGGCAGGAATAGGAGCTTGTTGCTGTCGTGTTCCGGATTGGAGGGTAAGGAAGCCGGTAAACTTATGCATGTGGCATTATACCTCGTCACAAGATAGCAACGCACCATTAACATCTTTGGTGTCTATAGGCGATGGTTGACTCTTTCCATCAGGAGACCCATCTGCTTGTTTGCTATCTTATGACATAAAAAAAGGCAGGTCGTAAAAGGCCTATTAGCTATGCGAGTCACTACCATCGTGGCTACTAGGTTGTAGAGTTTTACATTGTCTCGCCCGGGTCTGGTACAACCGCCTTACCTATTCCTGCCGCAATAGCGTCAGTGCTTGTCACTGTCGTGTTCCGGTTTGGAGGATAAGATAGCCGGTAAACTTATGCACCTCGCCACAAGATAGCAACACACCATTAACATCTTTGGTGTCTATAGGCGATGGTTGACTCTTTCCATCAGAGGACCCATCTGCTTGTTTGCTATCTTATGATATATGTATAAAAAAAGGTAAAAAATTAAAGGCAATAAGCAGATGACACTATTGATGGACAGGAATAACCATTTTTTTTTTACCGTGCTGCGTGAGTGTCCTACGTGACCACGGTCAATGTAACTTGACCGAAACGTCGAGCTTGACAAGTAAGTTATATATGTACGCGTTTTTGACCCGTTTATATATTTTGAAAAAAGAGATAACCTTCTTCTATAGATACTACAGAACACATTTTCCCTTTTATCGTGTCTTCCTTTTTATTTTACTTAAAATAGCTAACAATCGCTCCGAGGAATCTTACAATATCCAACGAACTTATTTTTCAACCGACCTCCCAAAAGAAGGAGGTTATCAGTTTGGCTATAGTTTTCCCCCAGTTGGTCCAGGCTCCTTTGAAGAATAACGAACTCCCGTTCTGACACGCAGATCGTAACGTCTCGCTCGGGTATTTGGTACCATCGCCTTACCTCATATCGCCTTATCTGACCGCCCCGTTGGTCGAGTGGTTAGCGACCCTGACTACGTAATCGACGGGGCTCGGGTTCGATCCCCGACGGGTATCATTTGTGTGATGAGCATAAATGTTTGTATTCCGAGTTTGGGTGTTTATTATGTATGTAACAGTATTTATATATGTATTATGAATTTATTATGTCATGACCCCTTTTAGATCCGCCCTTGCTTAGATTATTTATATGTCTAGGTGAATTTAAGTGAAAGTCGTTATAAAAATGCCTTAGAAAATCTACAATAAGGAATTTAAAATTAATATGTGTTTATTTAAAACTAGCCAAAACTCGCTACTTCATTCGCGTAAACCAAAATCATTACTTTCTTCTGTTAACTCGGGTAAAACTCTATCTTTCGTTGAAAGTTCCATCAATATCGGTTCATCCGTTCCACACACAGGATGGCAGACAGACAGACAGAAATTCTAAAAATGATGGTTTAGGTATTAGTAAGTATTATGTATCCACTACATAGTATAAAACAAAGTCGCTTTCTCTGTCTTGTCCCTATGTCCCTATGTATGCTTAAATTCTTAAAACTACGCAACGGATTTTGATGCGGTTTTTTTTAATAGATAGATTGATTCTTAGGGAAGGTTTTAGTGTATAAACCTTTTCGATATTTCCACTGGAACAAAAGCTACGCGGGTAAAACCGCGGGCAGGTCGCTAGTTATGTATAAATGTAATACCATATTTATCAATAGTAAAAATCTTCTTCTATACAAATAAATAAAATTGGAGTGTGTGTTTGTAATATTAGAATAATCCCTTTCTACTACATGATGTATACACGGTACATGCCAAATACCATTTTTTTAAATTTTTGTATGTCTGACTGCTTATTTCGGCTAATCTCTGAAACTGCTGGACGGATTTTGACGAGACTTTCACCGGCAGATAGAAATCAGAAGTCAGTAATCAGAACTACTTTGTTCTATATAACTTTTTACATATTTTTTTTAAATGGCTGATGTAAAAGGAGTAACTTAGGTGACTTTTATTTTAGAAAATTTCCCACGCGGGTGAAGTAGCGTGCACAGCTTGTAATCATTAAATCTATACATATAAATAAAATTGAAGTGTCTGTGATTTCAAAATAACTGGGATTTTTCAAATACAGTGTCTAATTTTAACGATACTTATACCTAAACAACCATTTCTTAAATTTCTGTCTGTATTTCTGTTTCTGGAACGGCTAAGGTGATTTTGACGGAACTTTCACTAAAAGATAAAGAAGTTTATAGGGACATATCCTACTTTTGTACCCGAGTGAGCAAAAGGAAGTAATGATTTTGGATAACGCGAACCAAATCGCAAGTTATAACTAGTATAATATATACTATATATACTAGTATAATATATAGTATAATATATACTATATTCTTTAATTGATGAAAAACTGTAATCTATACATATAATAAAATCGTGGGAAAGTCAAAACTGTACATTGAATATTTTTTAAAAGAATACTTGGGGCGTGATCTACAATCAATATCGAAGCCAAAAATATAGTTTTTAGAATATTTGTCTGTTTGTCTGTATGTATGTCCGGGGTAAACTCAAAAAGTACTGGATGGATTTACTTCAAATTTTGCATGAATATTACTAACTGGTCGGGTCAACATATAGGCTACATATTATCACGCTATCACCTACGGGGGAGGAGCAGTAGTAGTAATTTATTAGTAATCGTCCATCCCTCTTGATTACAAAAGGGAAATTGATGTAACTGTTATTTAATTTGACGGTGATCGTTTCTTTTAAATTTATTTATTTATATATATAAACATGGAAGGAAGGAAATGAATGAAGTATATCTTTTCACCCAATGTTGTACTTCATTGGTTTAGTTCAGTACTTCATTTCCTTCAGTGAATTTTATGATTAATCTAGTCCATCTAATGTATGAATGAAAGTCAGTCTAAAGTATTATGAGACATGCAGACAGAATGTCTCATAATACTTAACTCCTTCACTTCGTCAATGTTAATTGACTTCACCTAATTCAGTAGTCAATTTAGTTCAGTTTATCATAACGTGGCCTTTGATTTTGTTTGCCGTTTGTTCTCATTCAAGTACAGAATTGTTTATTCAATTACAAAATAACTACTACAGTATCTTTTGACAATACTTTTCAAAATGAATTAAGTTAATAATGTACAAAATAGTAGTAGTGGGATTATAAATAAATATTATTGTCATTTATAAACAAATGCAGTAATGAAATCGAAATGTACTTTAACGTAATGAAATGTAATAAAGGTCATAAATAACTTTTCGCCTTAAATCCGATGACTGAGAGGTATCAGTACAAAATATAATATGTGATAACGATGTGGATAGCAAATCGCGCGCGCGTGTGTAGGTGCTCGGTTAGATTCGTTTAATACGATCGGCCATCGCCAGTGCTCGGGTCAATCAACGTACTTTAATTCGTATTTCGTTCACTTGTCTGACGTTTGGCGTTCCACGATGGACTAGAACTAGATGAAGTCTGAAATTCAACTGAACTAATGAAGGAAAGATGTATTTGAACTGAAGTACTTCATTTGAAGGATTCATTCGTGAACTACACACGGCTAGTACCTACTCACGTTAATAAAAAATGTATATAAACAAAAGAGTGATTGAAAACAAGGGAAATTGATGCACCTGTTATTTATTTTGACGACGATCGTTTTTTTTTATTAAATTTTGAGTTGATTAAATGTGAACAGCCTTAATAAATGCCAAACTAAATATGATTTTCAGAACACGGGCCGTTTTAGTTTTGAACATCCCTTGTGTGTCTTTTGGAGTGGCAAATATTAAATTAAGTGGAATAATTTTATACGTTTTTTAAATCAATAAAACAAAATATATATCTAGGAATAGTTATATAAAAAATATAAAGACATTGATTGACTTCTACTATTATTGTACAAATACAAAACATTTTATTTCATGTACTTTAAATATAAATAAGTTAATATACAATCATCTTTTTACATATAATCAAATTAAAATGCTCACTGTTTTATTCAAAAGAATAGTTTAAAGCAAATAGCTTTCTTTATTATTTTACAGCAATTACTATCGACTTTCGTGTCTGAGAGTTCCTCTGACAACAGTATGTGTAATCTATGGTAAATGGTTATTGGGTATGTCAATTAGTGTCTACACGTCTTGTCGTCACTCATCGCTTATTTTGCAACGGACAAGTGTGGACAAGTGATAATTTATCATTTGTCAATAAAAATCGTAATTCGTAACCACAGAGTATTAAGGAGAGAACTAAATGTTTACGTTAATCTAACCTAAATTCCAACTTTATCTTTATCTAACTATTATTCCCCAAGCTTAAAAAATATATAATAAATGTGGATAAGTTGAGGAGTTAATATCGAATCTTACGGAATATATGAAACTTTAAGATGATTAGTAAAAATAATGATGTATGGAGTCTTGCCCCTGTTCTTTCAGGACTAACTGACTTATTTCATACGTTGAAGTCGTTTTATCAATTCATATTATGCTCATATTATATTCATATTATATTCAAATGTTAAAAAAAATAATCATTTTAGAAAAAAAATATGTTTATAAATTTAGAATGCATGCATTATAGTTAATTGCTTTTGGATTTCATTAATAAATGCATAATGCAGCAAAATCCAATGTATATCCACTCTATAATCAAGCTGTGGTGCAGGGATTTCAAAGTAAAATGCACTTGCTTATATACCTTCATGTTTCCTCTTGATTAGTAGCGAACCAATTTTTTTTTATTTCATAGTACTCCACGTGACTACCTTAAAGTTACATCAATCTATTCAGTCTAATAAGATCATTCTTATCTTAATACGTGAAGCAAAAACTAATATGTAAGTTCTCTTTAGAACACATAATATTTGTGTGCGATATGTCGTGTAACTCCGAAACGTGTCGTCAAAGAGATTGGTTGGCTCACACGAGCCATGCAATGCTATTGGGGTAAATCTACAGCAAATAAAGCACAGAGAAAATGTTGGTATGAGCTTAGAATGTATTCGATAAATATTCCTCTAACCTAAACAACTAAGGCATTTAAAGAATTCACGAAGAAGAATTAAAGTATAAAAAAGGATATCCCTGGAGGTTTGACTTACGTTAATGGTGAATGACGAATGAGTCCGTTCCCGGCCGTTTTCTTGCCCTGAAAATCCCGGGCTATACTTGGCTAATCTCGGAATTTTTGGGATTTCCACAAACAGGTCTAGTTTGCATGCCGTAGTCCATTGCGCCTTGACAATGCCCAGATTATATTACAAGCATTTGATATACGACTAGCGTGTTTAGTTCGCCCCTTTTGTAGGCTTAGGATAAGCGGCGCGATAAAATGTTATTGACCGGTTCTCTCTCTCCCGCTCTCCCTCTCTCTCTCTCGTATATATATATATATATATATATATATATATATATATATATATATATATATATATATATATATATATATATATATATATATATATATATATACTCCCTGTTATTGTTCGAAATCAATGACACGCAAGATAAAGCAGATATTACAAACATTTTGAATCTTACTTTCGACGGAACTGTCATCTCCCGTATGGTCTAGTGGCTAGGATACCTGGCTTTCACCCAGGAGGCTCGGGTTCGATTCCCGGTACGGGAAACTGACTTTTTGTTTTGACATTTTATTACAAAATCATTTATTTGTATTTTATCTGCCCGTTTTACTTTATTTTTATTTTTTTATGATCTATATTTGTTAATTGTAATTATTAAATATTCATAATATCCATTAAATATGGATTTTTGTCCATATACTTATAAATGCGAAAGTCGGTCTCTGTTTTATCCGTCCGTCTGTTTGTTTGTAATGCTTTCACGATTACACCGTGTCGACTTTGATTTAGCTGTAGCCGCGACTTCGTTCGCATGGAAAAAATCTAAAACAAAACCCGCATAATTCCCGTGTCCGTCGAATTTTCGTGATAAACACTATCCTATGTCTTTTCCCGGGTCCCAAACTATATCTGTACTAAATTTCATCCAAATCGGTTCAGTTGTTTAGGCGTGAAGAACAGACAGACAGAGTCACTTTCGCATTTATAAATTAGTATGGATTTATCCGTATCCGTCTGTCAGTCCGTCTTTCTGTTACGCTTTCACGACTAAACCGCTAAACTAATTTTAATGAAATTTGGCATTAAGATGTTTTGCTACTAGGTGGTAGAGTCCTGCACTGTCTCAGGTACTGGTACCACCGCCTTACCTATTCCTTCCGTAATAGCGTCAGTGTTTGTCACTGTCATGTCCCGGTTTGGAGGGTAGTAGCTGGTAAGCTTATACATATGGAATTACACTTCGCCACAAAATAGTAACGCACCACTAACACTTTTGGTGTGACTTGACTCTTTCCATCAGGAGACCTATCTGCTTGTTTGCTATCTTATGATATAAAAAAGGAAAAAAAAAAATAAGATAGTTTTGTTTTATTTTGTTAATGCCTTAAGTTTTTCATTTATTATTTATTTATTTTATTTAATACTTTATTGTACACAGAACAATTAGAATAAAGTTTCTTCACGCCCATATCCCCGAAGGGATATGCAGAGGTACAACAAGTGCACCCACGATTAGCCGAAGATACTTGGTCCCACAAATGTGATAGGTAGCAAGCCTATCGCCAACATGGCACTTTCCAATCCCGGGCAACTTTGTGTTTCTTAGAAAACTGAAAAAACACTTTTTTTTTAATGTGCCCGACCCGGTAATCGAACCCGGGACCTCATGTGGTCAACGCCAACGCTGGACCACTAGACCACAAAGGCGATCAAAATTAGAGAAAATTAGAAATTAGAATAAAAATATATAAATATAACATAAGTACAATGGGCGAGCTTATCTCTACTTCTTTCAGCCAACCCGATAAAAGAGATAAAAAAGAAATCAAATGAAGTAGACTTGGTGTACAAAAAAATAGATATTATGGTTACATAACTAAACTATTTTTTTTAAATATTTTTTTGTAAAAATCCCCTTAAAGAGGCTGAAATAGGCAATGAATGTTTGTTCGAAAAACTATATGGACATGTTATGTTAGCATATCGGCCATATAGCGGACATAGCGGACGCTGGTCGGCTGGTATATTTATATGGTAAGTAGCGACACTGTGCATCTTACTGCATTATAAAAGTTTCGTGGTGAATCCCGCGGGATCAACCAATTTTTCCGTGATAAAAAACCTATGGGCTATTCCAGATCATCATCTACATGTGTGTCAAATTTCACCCAAATCGGATTAACAGTTTTGGTTTTATAAATCCATAATATATATACACTTTTGCATTTTTTAAATCTTTTAGCAAACAAGCAGATGAGTCTTCTGATGGAAAGAGCCAACTATCGCCTATAGACACTAAAGATGTTAATGATGCGTTGCTATCTTGTGGCGAGTGTCTAATGCCACATGCCTAAGTTTACCGGCTACCTTACCCACCGAATTGGAACACGACAGTGACAAGCTTAAAACCTTTGCGGCAGGAATAGGTAAGGCGGTGGTGCCAGACCCAGGCGTGACATGGCAGAACCCTACCACTTAGTAGACACGATGCTGATGACTGGCATAGATAATCGGTCGCCTTTTACGACCAACCTGGCAGAACGGCAGTTGGCCTATTCTTCAAAGGAGCCTGGATGAGAACCCGGAGCTGGGGTGATTTATAATATTAACATAAATACATAATTCTTTTGTGTAAGTAATTTCATTCATGTTATAAAATTTTAGTTTTATGCAAGCAAAAATATCCAACACATATCGTAGAAAATATGGCTTTAACATTCGTATAGGACATAAAAACTGAAGCATCAAGATATGTCTGAGTTGCGGAGGGCAAAGATAAGCGTTATCGACGCCGTTTGCGGCATAGCGGATAATTTCCGCTGCAAGATGGTGTCATCTACTCCCAGAGAAATATAGGTGGCGCGAGTGACAGCGAACTGAATTTAAATACGCTTTTAAGTTTCTAGTTATAGCGGGATTACTTTATACTAGCGGGTAATATGAAAAGACGATTCCTATATCAGTAAAACGACTCCTTTAGTTACAGGTTTTTACAAGACTTATGCTTAAACTGCTCTTATACGTAGGTCACACTATAAGTTTTGCGTAACTTAAAAAACATGTTATAACCAAAATATTATGTTTATTGCTTTTCAAAATAATCTCCTTTACATTTTTTCATGCGATAGAACCATTTTTTAAAACAGGAGGACCACAAATCTGAAGGCATGTTTTCTACGTGCTTATTGAACGCTGTCACTGCCTCTTCGGAGTTCGTAAAAGTAAAACCTCTCATTAAATGTTTGATTTTGGGGAAAATACAGAAATCACAGGGTGCTAGGTCGGGGCTATGCGCAGGATAAGTAACGAGATGTACTTTTTCAGAAGCTAAAAATGACTGTTTTGTTGGCCGTGTGTGAAGAAGCGTTATCATGGTGTAGGAGAATGCGGCTTTTGGGTCGTCTTTCGCGAACTTTTTCTAACACTCCTTCACCTTTTTTAATTATGGATTTCCACAAAATAACGCCTGAATCATTAGACTATTTTACTAGAAAAGGTAGAGGCGAGCATATTAGAAGTGTTTTTTATATCGCTGGTTCCGGTTTGGATGTAAGGTAGCCGGTAAACTTATGCAATAAATGGTTGAGTTCGGCATTTTTTTGCCCGGGCCTAATACCACCGCCTTACCTATTCCTGCCACGATAGTGTCGGTGCTTGTCACTGTCGTGTTCCGGTTTGCAGAGTAAGAAATAAGGTAGGAGGCATTAGACCTTGCTACAAGATAGCAACGCACCATTAACATCTTTGGTGTCTATAGACGATGTTGATCGAGATATTGTCTCTTGCTAGATAGCAAACAAGCAAATGGCTCTCCTGATGGAAAGAGACAACCATCGACTATGGAGCTAATGATGCTAATGACTCGTTACTATCATTATTACGAGGTCTTAATGCCACGTACATAAATTTACCGGCTACCTTACTGTCTAAACCGGAACATGACAGTGACAAGCATCAACGCCATCGCGGCAGGAATAGGCGGTGGTACCAGACCCGGGCGAGACAATACAGAAAACTACCACTTAGTAGCCACGATGGTAGTGACTCTCATAGTCAATCGGCTGCCTGTTGCGACCTACGTAGTAGAACAGAAGTGGTACCAAACTTAGTCAAGACGTAGCAGAATTATACCACTTAGTTAGTAATTACGATATAACCCAAGCAGCAATCAAGCATGTTTAATACCCATAAAGCAGCTCATATAGAACTTAAAGTTCTATTGCAGCCGTACAATGGTGTAAAAAGATGCTTTTATCGGTATAAGAGACCTTTATGAGTTTATATACAGCCTAATGCTGTACAAGGGCTTTCTTAGAGTTCCGCGTAAGCTTTAGGCGTTATATCTGAATATTAATACACTACTGTACAGCTTTAAGCAATTTGTAACTCATTAGGCTGATTTTAATACTTAAAGCTGTACATTAGCTGTATTTTGTTTAGCACGGGAATTTATTACAGCTTTAAGTGTTATTAAAGTATCACTCAACGCTTGTTTCTGTAAAATGGGATATGCAATCACCATTCTACAGCTAATATTTATGGCGTAATTGTAGACTGTTATGCAGCCAATGGTGTTAAAAAATCTGCATATACAGCTATAGTACAGCTCAAGGCTGTATTACTGAGAAAATTGTTGTTTGCTGTTTTTATATCTGCATAGTTGATATCATTTAAATATTATAAATTACCAACCAAGTATTTGTGATGAAGATAAAGCTGAAAAATTACTAATTCAGGTAAACCTACAATCGTCATTTTTATTAATGTTCAAGGAAAAGGGTTCCGTAACAAAAACATTAAAAAGTGATTGTAGGTTATCTGATTTATTATTTTTTAGGCTTATCTTCTTCATTAAGGTTACTTGGTTGGTAATTTACAATAACTGATTTTTTTTACTGTCATAAGATAGCAAACAAGCAGATCGGTCTCCTGATGAAAAGAATCAACCATCGCCTACAGACAGCAAAAATGTTAATGGTGCGTTGCTCTCTTGTGGCAAGGTCTAATGCCCAATGCATAAGTTTACCGGCCACCTTACCCTCCAAACCGGAACATGACAGTGACTAGCACTGACGCTTTGCAGCAGGAATAGATAAGGCGGTGGTACCAGACCCGGTCGAGCCAATGCAGAGCTCTATCACCTAGTAACCACGATGGAAGTGACTCGCATAGCCCATCGGTTGTCTTTTACGACCTGCCTGGCAGTAAGACAATTGGTCTATTCTTCAAAGAATATATAAAAAAGAGTTAAAAAGAGAAATAAAAATCATTACACTGAGAAAATATGTATTTTTTTATTTTTAACTTGCTACTATACGGAGTTTTACAAAAGCGGTATAGTAAGTCGAAAGGGGGTGACTCAGAGGGTCATTTTGAACAACTTTTGTTCAATGGTTTGTGAAAATTCCCGAAAAACAATTTTGTTTTTCCATTGTGAAAAGTCACGTGACCAACAAAGTTTCTATGGAGAATCAATATTTTTTTCGCGAATTTCCAAAAGTCGTTAAACAAAAGTTGTTAAGAATGACCCCCTGAGCCACCCCCTTGCGGCTTACTGTACCACTTTTGCAACACCCTGTATATATGTATACTTACAATCGTTTTAAAAATATTATATACTTAGATACAATTACAGGCAAAAGAGTATGTGTTTCTCTTTGAAGAACTAATAATATTAAATCACAAGCACGAAATAACGTATTCTTCTTAAAAATATTTTTGTGATTTGATTTGACTTGATTTTTCGTTCTTGATCAACTTAGTTATATCAAGTTGTTTTCTTGGTCATTATAATTCACCTTTATCCTCCCACAAACTGGGTACGATACAAATACGGTTTTGGCTTCTCTCAATTGTTTTTATTATTTTATAAGGCATATTTCCCTGAAAAATAAAGTAAAACATGATTGAAATACATGTCTCATAAGTTATAGTTAACAATAAGTTGGTTTAGTTGTAAAGTCAAACGACCGACGTCAATACAACACAATAGCGAAATCAAGTGACAAACATATGTTTTGTATTTAGGGTTCTTCAATTTTTGTACGCATCTCTAAACATAAGTTAAGTGATTAAAAGCCAATTACTGTACAATAGATTTATATAGGGACTTAGTACAGCCTAAAGTGTATTTGGACGGTAATTAAAAGCCAATAGCCGTATAATAGAACAAAAAAGAGATTCAGTACAGCTATTTGCAGTATATCACCCTCCAAATACACTTTAGGCTGTATAACAAAACGCCGCCATTATTGTGTATTAAAAACAACATTAAAGAAATATATTGTTAAATAAAAGATATATTTAGCAATAGCTAAAGCTATATCTTGACAAGCAACTTATATTATGATCATTATGCCTTTATATACAATATTATACCATAAATACTTGTATATTCTAACCTTAAACACAAACACTTACCGTATTTCGCAATGATTTTATTTGTGTTATCTTGATTATTTCGTTGGCGCGTGAATATTTTGAGGAAAAACATACACGACTTCACAGTCATTTAGAATTTGCACTTTGAATAGACCCTTGAATACTGCTCCAAGTCCAAGAATTTATCGTTAATTAATATATTTTTAATTATGGCGTCTGCAGATATAATGTTATACAATATCAAAAACAGATTAGTTACTTTTTATCATTTTCAAACACCTATTAAGAACATTTAGCTGCACAAGAGAGTATCTTAAGTATTATAGTTTCTTTATACACCGAATAACAGCCTTTGTACAGCCTATACCAGCTTGTACAGCTATTGTGCAGCCTATTTAACTCTTAGCTGTACAAGACAGTTACAAGAGAGTATCTTTAGTGTTATAGTTTCTTTATACACCAAATAACAGCCATTGTACAGTTTATAACAGCTTGTATAGCTATTGTGCAGCCTATATAACGCAATAAGCTGTATAACTTGGGGCCCTTTTTGGTGTTATATCGGCTGTAGAAGCGCTTCTACAGCCTTTGTACGGCTTCGTATACAGCTTTAAGTTTAAAAATGAACCTAAATGCAGCCTATATACAGCTTAACGTGCTACTTGGGAAGGAACACTTATTAGTTTTCCCTCGCCTTTAATGAAATGCGTAGAATTCTTTGAAAGCAGTTCAAAACGGGATAAAATTATCTTCGCGCCTGTATCCCCGAAGAGTTAGGCAAAGGCACAACTAGCGCACCCACGATTAGCCGAAGATACTTAATCCAGCAATGTGATAGGTGGCAAACTTTGACACTTATCCAATCACGGGCAACGTTGATTTTATCAGAAAACTGCAAAAACACATTTTTGATTAGCCTAATCCAGGGATAGAAACCGGGGCCTCATGAGATCAACTTCGACAAGGGACCACCAGATCATAGAGGGATAAATAATTTGATTAGAACTCAATCTAATCCAAATCTTGCTTATGGTAGAATGATGCGAAAAAAACTAGTTATTTTACCCTCATCTGGGGATCAAAACCGGGATATCATGATTTAAACCGAATAGGTTAATCACTAATGCATGGAATAGAACGAATTATAAAGCATCTGCATTATACCTGCATTATGAATTTTTTTCGTTTGTTTTGGCACCATTTATATGAAATCGCTAGTACATTTTAAATTATCATTTAAATTGGGTATTGTTAATGAAAATCCTAAAATAAACCGAGAGCTATTGCTAAAAATTTGTTTAGGGTTTGTTTCAAGTTTATATAACATGATTAATAGGTGGTAAAATTTTTCTAGGTCTCGTCTGGTATGGTTTTTTTTTTTCGGAATGTCTCAATTGCTGTTAGCCTTAAGGGCTGTTACAGCTTCACCGGTCGCGGGGGCGAGCAGAGTGCTCAGTCAGAATTAAAGGTGTAGGGCTGTACGCCCTCCGCCCTAAGGGTGTCTCCTGTGACACCGAACCTCGGCTTAGGGTGGGGTCGTGATTTGCGATGAGAGGGCTAGTGGCATTGTTTTGTCCGTCCGCCGAACCTTGCCCTTGGGCTCGGTTCGCTGAAGGGCGAAACAGGGGTCCTCGTCGCCGCCGGCGGCGACGGTGTCGCGAATGTAGGTGTGTAGTGTTATCGTGTAAACCGTTGGCCAGAGTTATCGGGTCATCGGGATCGATAAGAACGTGGCGGGGCCTGCGTAGTTTGGGATCGGGATTAGGGTCTGGGATGTAGTCAGCCGCGGCTACCACCAGTGGGTTCGGATGCGAGATGGCACGATCGAAGTATCTTTTGGAGATGTCTTTGAAATGCTTTGCTAAGCTCGGCAATTCAAGATCGTTATGGAGGTCTACGTTGCGCATATACCACAGTGCTCCCGTGGCAATACGCAGGAATTTATTTTGTACCACTTGCAACGGATGCAAGTCCGCACGGGGGAGGTGGGCAAACGCTACGCAAGCGTAAGAAAGGATGGGGCGTACGCATGACTTGTAAAGTGTCACCTTGTGTCTAAGTGACATTTTACTGTATTTATTGATAAGTTGATATAACCGACCTACAACGAACTTAGCCTTAACTTTCATTCTTTGTATGTGCGGTTTGAATGACATTTTGCTGTCCAACGTTACCCCGAGGTTTTTGACTTTCTTTTCCCACGGGATGACGTTTCCGAATAGGGTAATGTTGCCTAGCTTACGCAGACCGCGCCTTTGTTGTCGCGGGTGTTTACCGCGGCGAAAGTACACGGCTGCACTTTTTGAGGGATTTATTTCAATACGCCATTTTCTGAACCAATCGCCAAGGGCGTTGGCCGCAGCCTGCAGCCGCTTGGTGATTGTTACTTCGGAAAAGTTGGACGTATAGAGGGTGGTGTCGTCGGCGAACAGCGCGAGCTCGACGTGCGGCTCGCGTGGTACGTCGCACGTGTACAGGGAGAATAATACGGGTGACAGTATGGAGCCCTGCGGGACACCTGCTGTAATCGATCTGTGGGTGGAGAAGGCTCCCTCCACGCGGAATTTGAATCGGCGGTTGGTGAGGTACTCTCGTATGATGAGTACGAGTCTGTCGGGCACGCCCAAGCTATAGCTTGTATATTAAGCCATTGTGCCAGACTTTGTCGAACGCCTTTGCGACGTCGAAGAATAGGGCGCCTGTGGGAATTTGCAGCCCCGGGGCTGCGTTTAACCCGTTTAGGATATATTCGGTGAGACGGTGCACTTGATGAGTGCAAGAGTGAGCCGCTCGGAACCCGAACTGCTCATTTGTTTGGTATGGTGGCAGCCGTTTACCTATTCCTGCCATAATAGCATCAATCTTATCCCTATCGTGTTCCGGTTCGGAAGGTTGCTGGCACTCTTAAGCATGTGATATTCCAACCCGTGTAGCGATGTGGATAGCAACGCACCATTAACATCTTTGGTGATTATAGGCAATGATTATTTCTTTCGTAATGTGGAAGTGAGAGATACTTGAAAGAAAGTGTCGGTGTAAAGATGAGAAAGTGCATGCTCCGTTGGTTCGGACATTTAGAAAGAATGGTAGATGAAAATATAACAAAACAGATATACAATGTGAATGTGGAAGGATGTAGGTACCGGGGAAGACCAATACTGACATACCATTATCACATTGATCGAGTACTGTCCGAAAGTGGTGTCAAGAGTTTTCGCAACCGGCGTGTGTGTATGAAGAGGGTGATGAATATGGAGGAAGCGAGACAAGCCTGCAAGGATCGTGATGTATGGCACACTGTTCTCTCTACCAACCACGTAAGGGACGTGGCGTGAAGATTTGTGTATGTGTGTTTATTTCTTTCCGTCAGGAGAACTATCTGCTTTTTTGCTATCCTATGAAATAAAAGTAAAGTATAAATAGACATTGCAAAATTCCACCAATCTAATTTCCCTTTTTGCTAGAGGAACGCGCTAGGTACTAGCAATTAAATAATACACTGATATAATTGAGTGATACGTATGTCGTTTGATACAGTAGTCTTTACTAAGCTATGCAGATATTAAACTTGAGTGCAATTTTTTCGTTCTACGTTTAATTTAAAAATATGTAAAGTTGTTAATGGACAGCGATATTGTCATTTTATTGGTGGCATTGCAAGTCACATATTAGAGTCTGTGCCAAGTTGCATATTCACTAATTTTTTAATTGATATATTAATAAAGTATTAATAATAATTAATGATTGCCAATATTCTAGTGCTAGGCAACATAAGATAGTTTTTTACTATTTAAAGCTACCCAAGTATAAGTTTATTAAAACAAATGAGAACGGCAATGTCACATGCTGGCTCTGCTATACGGAGGCAGAAATTAATAACTGCTGACATCCTATGATTAATTTGTGTGATATTCAAGCTAACAATTGGCGGGATATTACACAATATCGTGAGAGGTGGAGAGCTCTGGTTTCGGAAGCCAAAACTCACTTTGGGTCACTGAGCCAGAAAGTTAGTTAGTTCTATTATTAATATATATGGTGTCCATATGCTATGGTTGTCTCTTTATCAAGAGAACCACCTATTTTCTGCCATCTCATGTAGTCGTCTATGTAATCTAGTAGTCCGGTGTCGGTGTTGACCACCTGATGTCCCGGGATCGATTCCGGGGTCGGGCAATCCAAAGAATGTATATTTGCAGTTATCTGATAAAAAAACGTTGGCCGGAAGTAGGCTTGCCACCTATCACATTGTGGGACTAAGCATCTTCGGCTAGTCGTAAGTACATTGGTTGTACCTTCGCCTACCTTTTACTAAACAAATATACTTTATGTACATATATAAAAATTGTCAACACTTAATTATAAAATAACAGTAAATCGTCAAATTTGATGTCTATATATTTTATACCTCTGTCGTAAAACGTGAAATTTGGTGAGGCGCAAAATTTTGATTATAGTACAGTATTTGCAATATTATGTTTACTACAAGCATCTATAATTTCGTAATATTTGTAGGAATACCTTATTCAATTTATCAAATCCATACTCTATATTAATATTATAAATGCAAAAGTAAACCTGTCTATCTATCTGTCTGTCTCTTCTTCGCGGCGAAACCGCAGAACCGGTTTAAAAGGAATTTGTTACAAATATAGTTTGAAACCCGAGAAAGTACATAGGATACTTTTTATCCTGGAAATCCCACAGAAACGGGAACTATGCGGGTAAAACCCCAGGATCTTTATTTTTGCATTTTTTCCACGCAGACGAAGTCGCGGGCACAGCTAGTATTTATATAAGTGTTATCAGAAAATGCCGAAAAAATTGAGTCAAATATCAACTGTAAATTAAAGCGTTGACTCTCGGTTTATGACGTCCAATAACAAATATTTAAATATTAATAAAACGTAATTGCAGAGAGCCGAAAAGGCTTTGGATTTTCTGTAAATGAGGTTCCGCATCATTATTTTTAATGACATATTCCTATTTTGTTCTTTAAAATCATTTGCGTGGTTTGGTTTTTATTTATTTTCACTGGCAATCCCGTCTTTCTTATTTGGAATGTCATCTATAGATACATCCTTACAAGAACATTTGTACATTCATATATACATGAAAAAACAAATATTTCTTAAAACACCTTTTTTAGCCATAATATTTTTCGCAGTTCGCCACATGGGCCTTTGTACGTACCTGGCTAGTTATATTCAGCTATTCTTCTTCCTTCCAGAAGCTTGTAAGACAGCTGATGTTTTTACAAGCTTTTTTAAGGATTTTTGGATTTTTCACGATGCATGCCCGTTGTTCGGTCACGCTCCTGCACTCAAAGAGAATGTAAGCGGTAGTTTATTGTTCTTCGTGCACCTCGTGTGTTGTTTGCACCGACTATATAGACGGCTAATGTTTGATTTTCCGTATTGAATGCATTCTGGCAGCTAGCTGAGGTAAGACGAAGTGGGGTTGCAACGCCGTAATTGGCTAACTCAAGGCCACAGTGAAAGATAGTAATGTACAGAGCATCTGATTGGTCGACACTGATTACCCAATCACTACTCATTGGCGCGTGGACATTTACATCGGATCTATAAGTTAAATGTGTTGACACAAGTCGTTCGCCTATTATTAGGTGTCTATGGGCTGTGTGGTCGTTGGTTGTTTGTTACACCTACGTTAAATAGGTGTCGTTTTAGATGGCAATGTCCTGTTATAGTGCCCACAACTTTGCTTAGGTCACTTCTGTTGAGTTTCATAATACGTCGTGTGGTTCTAAAGGGTTAGTACAATTTTCTTTGATTGCTTACAATAATTTGTAACTATCCATAACGCTTCGTATTGTTGGTATGTTTTCTCAGTTAACCATGTGATAAGTTTGCTATATAGCATGAGATACATATAAATCCATGTCAGAATAAAAACACCTACAAAAGCTTCGTGTTCAAGATACTTACCAAAGAAAACCATCCAAGCAAATGGTTCTACGTCTAGAAACATCAAAGGTATAAAAGCTAAGTTTTTAACCTTTTGGTTGGGATATGTAGGACCTAAGCTTTAAGCCACATCTTAATTCATTTATACAGCTTTGCCTAATTTCAGCTCCATAAAAATAAAATTAATCATTAATTTGAAAAAAAATATATTTAGCAAATAACGCTTGTTGCAGACTCTTTAAAGGAGTCATCATTTTGTTTTATAGATTTTTTAAAATAATTATTTAATATTACAAAAAATATAAGAGTGATCTTGTATTTTTGGCAATTTATTTAATCTAACGGGCTGGTCACGGAAAATTCGCGCTTACGATTTTTCGCGCGACGCGAACGGCGAAGTGTCTGGTGTCTGAAACAAACGTATGGGGAACTACTAAACTTGCCATGCGATGCAGGAATCGGCGGGGTGACGGACGATTTTTGACGAGCGAATCGGGGGCGCGGTGCGGGACACGGCGAGCGAGTGAGACAAATGTATGAATAAGCACAGACATGGCGGCGGCCTTAGCGGATAGTCTAGGAACCAGAATGGTTTAGTTGTAGTTGCCGAGAAAATACACTAAGAACTAGTGATGGGCCGAATGTGGTTTGAACCGAATTCGAACTTCGGCCGAACATTCGGTGAAAATACAAAAATTCGGCCGAATTTCGGTTTAATTTTGGGGCGCTTTCTTAAAAGCGACACGTCGTGACTTTTTTCGAATTTGCTTAAAATTTAATTATTTTATACTAGCTATTTACCTATTTTACTATTTACTAATAGCTATTATATTTTCCGCGGCTTCGCTCGCGTAAAGTAAGAGAAAAAAAGTATCCTATGTCACTCCGTCCCTTCAACTATCTCCACTTAAAAAATCACGTCAATTCGTCGCTCCGTTTTGCCGTGAAAGACGGACAAACAAACAGATACACTTTCCCATTTATAATTTTAGTATGGATATATAGGATATCGTTAATGGGTTTCGCAACGCGAGTGAATTAATGATTTAACAGCAAAATTTTGATACATTGAGTTACATTGTTCCAATTTAGGCATGGATTTTTATTATTAACTTTCTGCTACTTAGGTATATAGATAAAGAAGTTACTGATTTTGCCCCGATTTTTGAAAATCGAGTTTTCATCGAGAATGTAGCTCAAAAACATTTTAGACCTCAAATATTTCGTTGAATACCATTTAAAGGATGAAAATCGATCATCGTTTTCAAAATATACAGCTTTTTAAAAATGAAATTGCTGTCTTTTATAACAATAGTCAGAATTTTGAACCTTGAAAAAAAATGCTAACAAAAACTATAGCTTTTGTTCCTTTGAGCCTAAAATACCTCAATTTAGCGGGAAGTTTCAAGGATAGCCTGCAGTGTCAACTGACTTACCTATTTTTTTACCTTTTCTTCGTCATTTTTTAAACTACCGATTTTGGAGATAATAAAATCATTTAAAAGTAAAAATTACGTTGAATGCAATTAAAAAGATCTAAATCATCATGTTTTAAAATATATGCATCTTCATCTATGTCATACTTTTGATTTTCAACTTCCCGCTACGTATGGAACATTTTCTGACTATTTTCGCGATGACGTCAGTATGTCTGTATGTATGTATGTATGTATGTGTGTGAGTGAGAGAGAGTGTATGGTTGTATGTGTATGTATGTAAACATTTCATAACTTTTGAACGGCTTGACCGATCGAAACGCGGTTAATGGCATTGATTTAGATTCTGCTCAACTTGGCTTCCAACAATTTTAACCAATTTGGACTAGAATATTTTTAAAATTTTGAAAATTTTTTCAAAATTTCAAAAAGAAAATTGACGAAACATATTTTTTTTTGATATAACTTACAGATTAATGTATCGATTGAGTATACAATTTTATCAGCTCTTTTTGTTAAAAACTGCGTCTAATTCATAAATTGTATCATAATCGGTTAATCCGTTCGGAAGTTATCGTTGACGAAAAAATTTGGAAAAAGTGTTTTTTCGACATAAATTCGAAATTTTTTCAAATACAGTTTCACAGATCAAAATTTCGAACTCAAAAATATATGCTAAAGTTTTTTCACTTTTGTTTTTATGTTTTTTTATTTAGCGGAATGTTTCAGGGGTGGCCTGCTAGGTCAACTGTTTTTTTCGAAAGTATAGTAAAGCCTATGTAACTCGTGAAAGAAAGGTGAAAGTTTTTTTTAAATCGGTTTAGTAGTTTTTGAGTTTAGTTTAGTAGTTTTTGAGTATATAACATTAGCATAGATTTCAAGCAAATTAGTGCAAGAAGATATAAGTTCTAGTGCCGAATGTTCGGCATTTAAACCGAATTTCGGCCGAATGTCGAAGTTCGGTTCAAGCTGCCGAAATTCGGTTAAACCGAATGTAAAACGAATTTCGGCCCATCCCTACTAAAAACATTTTAACTTTAATTTTCAAATACTTACTAGGCCAGTAATTTGTAAGTCTGGTCACCACATCATAAGTATAAAAAAGTCCAGAGATACAATTTTTCTTTCTGCCCACAATGTTGAATAATAATAATAATACAATTATAGCAGTGTCGCCAAAAAGTCGATTTTTTTAATCTAGAAACGCCATAACTTCGACAGTATCGATATTATTGAACGCTACAAGTAAATAAACTTTCGATTGCGTCGACAGTATCAATCATTGGAGAATAACAAAGTATCGATTCTATCAATAGTATTGTTAGACAATATTGCATTGAATATCGATTTTTTTAATCATGAATATTATCGATTCTGTCGATTGTATTGCTGTTTATTGATAGTATTGTACTTATTGAGGTAATGAAATCCTATCGATAATGGTCTATCAAGCGGCAAGACTATATAAATCATAGGTTTCGAGTTTTGACACTCATTCCAAAAAATTGTCTTCATATAGTACGTATTTCTCATACTTCTTTTGAAATTCAACGTTTATACTATACCTATATATACTATACCCCGATTCTTATTTAAATCATGTACTACATACATACATACATGTCTTCCAAATAGTTAGTGTTGAAGTACAAAACTACTCCCCTCCAAGCAATCTATACATATAATAAAATCGTAGGAAAGACAAAACTGTACATTGAGTATTTTTTAAAAAAAATATTTTGGGCGTGATCTATAATCAATATCAAAGCCAAAAATATAGTTTTTAGAATTTTTGTCTGTTTGTCTGTTTATCTGTCCGTCTGTTTATCTGTCCGTCTGTTTATCTGTCCGTCTGTTTATCTGTCCGTCTGTTTATCTGTCCGTCTGTTTATCTGTCCGTCTATCCGTCTGTCCGTCTGTCCGTCTGTCCGTCTGCCCGTCTGCCCGTCTGCCCGTCTGCCCTTCTGCCCGTCTGCCCGTCTGCCCGTCTGCCCATCTGCCCGTCTGCCCGTCTGCCCGTCTGCCCGTCTGCCCGTCTGTCCGTCTGTCCGTCTGTCCGTCTGTCCGTCTGTCCGTCTGTCCGTCTGTCCCTCTGTCCGTCTGTCCGTCTGTCCGTCTGTCCGTCCGTCCGTCCGTTCGTCCGTCCGTCCGTCCGTCCGGCCGGCCGTCCGTCCGTCCGTCCGTCCGTCCGTCCGTCCGTCCGTCTGTCTGTCTGTCTGTCTGTCCGGGGTAAACTCAAAAAGTACTGCATGGATTTACTTCAAATTTTGCATGAATATTACTAACAGGTCGGGTCAACATATAGGCTACATATTATCACGCTATCACCTACGGGGGAGGAGCGCAGCAACGCAACGCAGCGCCGCCGGTTCGCGTGGCCGGGCGGTGAGATTTTATATAGCTTCATTTCTATAACTGTAGCACATTTCCCTTTTTAAAAAGTTAAAATCAATTAAAAATTTTAAAAAATTGAATAATTAACTTTTTATATTTTAATATTTTACAAAGAATATAAATTATTTAATATTACAAAACTTATATATTTTGATATATAGGTATGTTTTCTTAGAAAACATATTTACATTAATTTACTGATAGATCACTTATAGATTATAACTTAAATCACTAAAATCAGTTTTCAGGCTCGCAATGAGCCTTGGTCGTGGTATCAAAAAAATCCCCTTACAAAAATAGAAGTGAAGTAAAAAAACATGTTGCGTAAGCGAAATTTCACGCAGCTAATTAGCGAAGGTTTTATGTGAAATTAGAGTGATTATACTCTTAGCTTAATTACCGGGAACGGCGTAAAGCTACGATACACGCATCAATGGTAACTTTTGTAACCCAAGTTAAGTTTGGTTCCATTAGTTAGATTGCCAACCACTCTTTATGCAAATAAGAAAGATCGTAAAAAAATATTAAGAGGTCTTAACCTGTCCATATGTTTTCACCAAGATTGTCTATATGTCTAAGTAAAATAATTGTAAAACCCGTTATTTTTGGAACGAAGTTCCTTATCGCGCGTTGTCAAAAGGGGCTAGACGGAAAAAATTCTTACGAAAAGTTGTCACGACACTTTTTGCTACTGTAAGGTATTTATTGTAAGCAACGAAATATCCAGCCACTTCCCTTTAGCTCGTGCATTGAAAGTGAAAGAGTCTATCTACTATTTGATTGAGTTTACTTTTTTTTTAGTGCCAAATGTTCGCATTTATACAGAATTTCGGCCGAATGTCGAATTTCGATCAAAAGTTGAATTTCGACGGACAGTCGAATTTCGAACGAGTGTCGAAATTCGACCAAGTATCGAATTTCGATCGGTTGCCGAGTTTCGACCACCGATCGAATTTCGACCGGGTGCCAAAATTCGGCCGCGGGTCGAAATTCAACCGGGTGCCGAAATTCGACCGTGGGTCGAAATTCGACCGGGTGCCGAAATTCTATTTCGCATTGAATAGTGTGGTGTCGCGACGATTATTTTTGTTGAGTGTATACAGGTTTTTTGTAAATAATAATAAAAGGAACTTCGTTCCATCCGGGTGTCCCTTGACACCTCTCAAGTTTTTTTTTATATTATATATCATAATATAGCAAACAAGCAAATGGCTGTCCTCACGGAAAGAGAAACAATCACCTATAGACACCAAAGATGTTAATGGTGCGTTGCTACCAGTGTGGTGGGATGGCAATGCCACATGCGTAAATCTACCGGCTTCCATACCAAACTGGAACACGACAATGAGAAGCATTGACGCTGTGGCGACAGGAAATACCCGGGTGAGACGTTGCAGAACTCTACCACCAAGTAGTCACGATGATAGTGACACATATACCCAATCGCTCGCCTTTTACGACCTGCCTGGTAGTTGGTCTATTCTTGAAAGGAGCCCGGACCAACACGGGGTTGTGGAATAATATCTCAATCTGCCAGCAATACACCAGTAACATTTTCAGAGTTTATAGGCGATAATTATCTCTTTCCATCAAGGGAACCATATGTTATCCAACGTTAAATTAACGAAATCACACTATTTTACATTACACAGGAAACTGCATTCATTAATGCAGTGGGTCTGATGATTTGCAACAGCGTCCAGGCTCCAGGCGCAGTGCAGCGTCAGATGTGCTGCGGCAATTTAATTTATGGCTACCGTTTATTAATTAAGGATCAACGCATTTAAAGGACCTTACACATTATCATGTTTTTTTTTTAATTTCAAAGATAATAATAAGAATTTATTTCAGATACAGCATCCATATTTTTAAATTCTTGACAATTATTGTTAGTAATTGCGTAAAACTAATGTTATGTGTAAGAATTAAAATATATGTAAATGATTCTTTGGGATAAATATACAGACTGACTGGCGAGTTACCTTCAATATTTCGGGACGTAATTGGCGATCATATATGATGAAAAAAAATAATATTAAAAATAAATAATAAAATACTGCTTAGAAAACTTAGTAAACAGTACACCGAGAATCCTATATTTACCTGCGCAATACTTGGACACCGTGTGGACAAAAGTGTCTCGCAGTGCGCTATCAACACAGAATACATAGGTAGGTACAACAAACAACAAGCACAGGGTGCTTAGGCAGTTTAATATCTACATTTCACTTATTTTTAGAGAAATGTTGTTCAAAAATTAACCCCTAATTTTATTATTTCCTTTTAATGAGAATCGAGTACTGAGTTACTCTCCAGAAATATCGAAAGTAACTAACCAGTCAGTCTGTATATGTAAATAAATAAATAAATATTCAGGGGACAAATAACACTTACTGATCTAACCCCAAAGTAAGCAAATTATCTGCTTGTGTTATGAGTGTTAGTTAACGATACTAATACATAGAAATACGTATATAAATACTAGAATATATTTAATAAACACCCAAACCCGGAAATACAGACATTTATGCTCATCACACAAATGCTTGTCCCCATCGGGGATCGAACCCGAGCCCCGTCGATTGCGTAGTAAGGGTCGCTACCCACTCAAATAGGCTTTGGATGGATAGGATGGATATACCTATCCAACAGTATCCATCTGCTTGTTTATTATCCCAACCACTGCACCAATAAGAGAGCTAATGTGTAAACCTCTTTATAAACATTAATATAACACAATAAATCTTTCTTAATAGATATTTACCAGACAACAACAATTAGTTAACGTCGAGAATGTACAAGGGAGATTACATTTTATCGTAGATCTAGTAAATACCATTAAATAATAAATCTTATCTATATTTCCCAGGCCAATTCTATAAATTGTTCGTATACAAACGGCGACTTTTTTATATTACAAGATAGTGTAGCGGTTAAAGCAATCTACAAACGCTACCAGAAAAAATAACATAAAATGAAAAAAAATGAAATTTAAAAAATAAAATCCTGAATCGCGATATCACAATTATTTATCTTGTAACACTATATACAAGTTTCAACGCTTCTCAAATGGACTTCGGTCCCCAGGCGGTACACCTTGCCTGACTGGGAAGATCTTCCTATTCCCCTTCCTTGTCCTTGTGTGATGTCATCAACCTACACAGTTATGACGTTATCCCGACAATAGTTGGCCCGTTGGTTCCATCACACTATGACCCTTCAGCGGTACGGACCAGCGGTGCCACAATAACAAACAAGCAAATATCTCTCCTTATGTAAAAATACAAACACTGTTATTAATTATTTTTGTGTTATAGCACTCACCCCGTGCTTGGGGAAACTGGAAAAACCTTAAAAACAACAAAGAAAAATATCGACACGCGAGATTTGAACCTCGACCATCTCCCTAAAGCCGGGACGCTCTTCAACTGAGCTAGTGTTATTAAAACCAAAGATCTTAATGATGCTTTGTTATCCTTGTGGTGAAATGAAATAAAATGAAAAATATTTATTTGCAAGAATATGGGTGTCACAAGTTATTAAAATTAACTAAACATTACCAACATATTTTATCATAGTATGATGTGAAAATATTTTTAAAAAAAAATGTTATGATCTATGAAATTTACATTTTGTGAGACGATTACTTTGGAATTACTACCGGATCGGAACACGGCCTGAGAAAATCTGGCGGAAGAAAGTCAACGATCTTGTCTTTTTTTCTATTTTATGTATTACATGACTAATATACAATTATAATAATATTGTGTGGTCTTAATGCCACACGAATAAGTTTACTGGCTACCTTACCCTCCAACCAGAACACAAAAGTGATAAGCACTGACGCTATAGCGGTAGGAATAGATAAGACGATGGTACCAGAACCTGGCGAGACAATGCAGAACTCTACCACCTAGTAGCAATGATATTTAGCCAATTGTTCGCCTCTTACGAACTGCCTGGCAGAACGGTAGATGTTCTGTATTCCAAAGAACACGCTTGGACAAACACGGGACATCAAAAAGATAAATAAAGTACCTTTACGTATTTATTTTATTCTGTTTTTAGTATTTGTTGTTATCGATCGACATTGATGACAAGATTGAGAAAAAAATAAGTAAGTAAATTGCGTTTTGTCTGGGAACCTCCTTAAATATACAGACTGACTGGTGAGTTTCTTTCGATAATTCTGGAGAGTACGCGGTACTCGATTATCGTTAAAATGAAATAATAAAATTATGGGCTTAATTTTTGACCTATATTTGTCTAAAAATAAGTGAAATGTGGATATTATACTCTCAAGTACGCGCTAGTCGACATCAAGGACACGCCGCCACTCGCTATTCTGTTTTTATAGCGCGCTACGTGCGTCTGCGCGGCGTCCAAGTATGCCAGTAAATATAGGTATCTCGGGGTACTGTTTACTAAGTTTACTAAGAAGTATTTTAATATTTATTTGTAATGTTATTTTTTTCTCATCATATATGATCGCCAACTATCACGTCCTTAAATATTGAAGGTAACTTACCAGTCAGTCTGTATATTATAATATTCTGTTTTCATATCTGTTGTTAAAGCGGCAACAGAAATACATAATCTGTCGAAATTCACGAGATACAGTCTGGTGACAGACTGACAGACGGATGGAGTCTTAATAATAGGGTTCCGTTTGTACCCTTTGAGTATGGAACCCTAAAAAGCGTAATGATTTTCATACCATTAGAAACTCATAAGAAAAATAAGTTGTTAACGTAAAATTACCTGATGACAAGAAAAATATCCGGTGAAAATACTTTAAATGTTGTCGAGAGTGCCGCTGAGCGTGCTTGGGATACTGATGTCAAATGTATGAGCAGCTTAGAGTATACACGTAGAGTGCGAGCATACTGTGTGTGTAAAAGAAAACTCTATCTATTCGGAAAGGCATTGTTTGGTAGCTTAATACAATCATTTATTTACTACGGCTAGCCACATACATAAGTCTAATTTGGCTACTTTACCCTCCAAACAAGACCACGACAATGACAATCATTGACGCTATTGCGACAGGCGATGGTACCAAATATCTGGGCGAGATATTCCGAAATTCTACCACCTAGTAGTCACGATGGTAGTGACACGTATAGCCAATTGACCACCTTTTACGACTTTCCTGGCAAAACGGCAGTTGGTCAAAAGAGACCAGATTAACACGTGGAAAAAATTCTTAAAATTCCTAAATAAACTAAGCAACAACTATGCACATTTTGTGGCGTACCTCCTACAATTGTCTTGCGTACCCCAAGGGTTACACGTAGTCCATTTTGAAAAACCATGGTTCAGAGGATAAGATGGTAAACTTACATATATAACATGAAATCAGCGCCACATTTATGGCGTACGCATTACTACTATCTATAAATTATGAACATTCTTTAATAGTTATAGATGTGACGTCACCACTGGGAAGTTCAATGATGTCATACGAAGATGGGAAAATTGGAAGGTCTTTACAGCCAAGCGTGTGCGGACCGATTTCTGTATGTATACAATAGTGCTACAAGGTAAATAATAATAATAATAAATTGTTTTTCTTTTCATAAAAAAGAAAACATAAGATCTTTTTACAAAACATACAGAAATGATGTGTATAAGACAGCATTTTTATATTGCAATTACTGGGAGACAATGGTACTAACTTAAGTAAAATTTGCCTGAATTATAGGTCACCAGAACCCCCTAACGAAAATCGTACGTATAATATATAAAATAATTGTTATAGAGTTTATTGGAACTTAAAGTTTATTTGTTTATTGAAACTAAAATTTGTGATTCGTAGTGTTAAAGTTTGCTTGTCCCCTTTAACGTCTTATCTCTCGCCCGTAGAGGCAATTTATCAGGTTATCTATGTTCATAAGGGAGCATAAACGTTTTTGTTATGTTATGATAAAAAATAAAAAATCTAATAATACTCGATCATAATGTATATTTATAATTAATCGCCTTATCTCCGCTGTGGTTTAGTGGTCTGGTGTCGGTGTTCACAACATGAGTTTTGGGTTTGATTCCCGAGTCGGACAATTCAAAAATTTGTTTTTGTTTTCTGATAAAAACAACGTTGCCCGGGATTGGATTAGTGCTCAGTTGGCGATAGGCTTGCCACCTATCACATTGTGGGACTAGGTATCCTCGGTTAATCGTGGATGCACTGGTTGTAACTATGCTCACCTCTTCGGGGATACAGGGTTGAAGATATTTTTTATTACTTTTACTTTTTAATAAATATCAATTTCAGGCCCGTAAGATCTTAACAATTAATATTTCTACTTTCGCTCTACGCTAATATTACTCTAAGACAGTCACGCGTGTAAGCTCATATTCTGTAAGTGTATTTTTAATGTACATTTCAGACTTATTATTTTAGGTTATTTTTCGTGGATATTTTATGGACGAGATCTGCTTCATTGATCTAATAGTTAGACTTTTTGGCTGTTAACCTTGTAGTTCTGGGTTCGAATCCCGAGTATGACAAAAAAAAACTGAGTATTTTTAACTTTGAAGTGAAACATATTATTTGGAATCATTGTGATTTGAAACTCGATGAAACGAAAATGCGTCACGATAAAGAAGCAAACACATAAATTTATTGGATTAAGCTGGTACGAGAATGAGACAGAATATATTACACAGTATTTCATATTGAAACATTATTTATTTAATGGTTTCAAAACATTATCAAAAAGATTTTAATATTTTTTACTTCAATAAAACGGAAAACCTTTTTTTCTCGACTCCTTTAAATTTTTGTTCTTTCACATTTCAATCAATAAAAAAAATTACGATCAATCGCTATCTCTTTCACCACTTTCATAGTATTGTTGCGAATAATCTAGAAACGTAAAACTTGAAGCGCTGAAGCGATCTAGAAATAAAAGAAAAAGATTGCTACTTCTATTGATAAACAAATAGTCGACCGTTACCCGAATAATTATGCCATAATTGACCCTATCGCTTAGGGCATAAGGGTGAAAATAGCGTATACTAGGATTTGTTTCCAATAACTTGTTTACGATTAGCCTGGTAGAGGATTCGGAAATAATGTGGAACTGTACCGTGGGTATAAATAGAGATGTGTTGACAAATAGAGGGAAGTTTTATACAATGATCGAAAGCGATAGTACGAGCGACCAGTGTGAAGCGGAGTGACCAGTGCCTAATAGAGTGAACAAGAGAAGTGTTTTATTGTGTAGTCGGTTAAGTTTAGTGTTAGTACAGTGAGTGACTAGTGTTAATCAGAGTTTAGAGAATATTTAAGTATTTCATTGTGTTGTTTTGTGTATTTGTGTTGTAAATATACGGTTTAATGTAAGTGGCGTTTTCTTGCAAATTATGAACCTGAAGCACGTAACAGTATGTAATATATCCTATTCTCTTACAAATTAACCTGAATCTAAAGTTTCTATCTTTATCTTAAGTAGAAGTTCCATCAAAAATCAGAAATCAGAAGAACTTTATTCAATAAAACTTTTTACAAGTTATTTTGACACGTCAACACTCTTCAAACACAAAACACAAAGAAGATCCGGAAGAAACTCAGCGGGCTTGTCTGTTTTCCATATATTTTTTTATACATACAAATTATCACAATCAAAATCAATCCAGCCGTTTCAGAGATTACCCCGTACAAACAGAATAACGGACAGATTTTTTTTAAAGTAGTTGTTTTAGGCCAGTAGACATTTTGAAATCTTTAGTGTTACATGTATAGAAATTGTTGGCAATTGTTCAGAATATGTTGGTAGTGTGTTAATAAGCCTGTAGGTAGGCAGACACCTAAGTCTGTCGAAAATCATATGAAGCCGATAAACCCGGTTATCGCAAATGCCCTGTGTTGTTCCCGGGCTCCTTTGAAGAATAGGCCATCTGTCATTGTGCCAGGCAGGTCGTAAAAGCCAACCAATTGGCTATGTGCGTGACTACCATCGTTAAAACTAGGTGGTAGAGTTCATAGTCTCGCCCGTGTCTGGTACCACCGCTTTAACTATTCCTGACGCAATACCGTTATTGCTTGTCACTGTCGTGTTCCGGTTTGGAAGGTAAGTTAGCCGGTAAACTTGTGCATGTGGCATTAGACCTCGCCACAAGATAGCAACGCACCATTTACATCTTTGGTGTCTATAGGCGATGGCTGACTCTTTCCATCAGGAGACCCTTCTCCTTATTTGCTATCTTATGATATAAAAAAATGCAAGAGTAAATGTCATTAGAACGCCTAATGTAGTGACGAGAATTTAAAGTACCTATATTACAAAGTACCTACCTACCTATTCTGTGATGAGAATCACCACTCATCTTTCCAAGTCATAAACCACACGCGTTTAGCTCATAAACGAAGCGGTTTCGCTACATTTATTTATTAAATGCTAGACAGCCTATACTCGAGAACTTTTAGGACATTAGCAATAAAAATATTTATTAACACAGCATTCATATTTTATGTAGTAATAAAATTTATCTTTGGGTTGAATTAGTAACAACGCCATCTAGTACTCCTGTACGGTACTAATAGCTAAGTGTAACATTGCTTACGATAGTTACATGAATAACTATCAGATATTAACTAATAATATACTACATTTTGTACTAGATGACGCTTTACAGTTTATGCGAGATTGTAGATTTGCAGTCTACAATTTGCTTATTAAATTAAAGAATTGCTGACTTTTACTTTAAATTTTATTGTAAATGTAATAACGTCACCTCCCTTGCAGTATAGGCAGAGTGAACTGAATTAAATCGATAGTGTGTAATGAAGATTCAAAGTATGGTGACGTATAAAGAAAAGTAACAAGACATTCTTATATTTTAGACTTAAATTATCCTGAAAAGCACGGGCTCATCGCTTCATACAATCCTAATTTGTATAGAAAAAATTAATATGCCATAGTTTCATCTTTCGCCAATTGATAACACCTCATTCAACTGTAAATTTATTTGAGCTGTTAATTTTACTTTAAAATAAATTATATGATTTTGATGAATTAAGTACAAATTTATTTAAAATAATATTTTGCCACTAAAAGTAAATAAAATAAAATAAACATCTCACATATTATTTAATAATAGAAAGGCAACATTCGATTTACCACAATGCAGTTATACGTGTTTCATTCTACGCTTTGAAGATAATAATCTCCTAAAATCAATATCAAAAATAATGTTTATGTATAAAGTTTCTGACTTAAAATATATTTATTTAACAAATAAGTAACATACTACAAGTGAAGAGAAAATAATTAAAATTTACAAAAGAAATTAATATTTAATATTATTATTCTGAAAACAACGATATACTAGTTAGTAGACAAAAAATGTTATCATTCAAGTCAAACATGGCCGATTTGTTATTTTTTATGTTTATGTGACCCGTAGAGTGCGTTTTGGATTTTTCAAGTAAATAGTGATTTTATTTTACAACCTGACTACGTTTTATGGATTCTGGTGATTGCTGTCTACTCTGTTGAACTGTGTTTTATCTTGGACTTTAAAGGAGCTTTCTTTTTCCTGTCTACCATAGCTACCTTATTCGACTCCGATTTTCTAGGCTTCAGAAAAAAAGTGCTGTGTTAATTTAACATTCATGTAATAATAATAAAGATAATTACAAAGTAAAGTTTGGCGAATTTACTACTTGTTTTATTTTACAGAATTTAAATTTATAATAAAAAAAATATAGGGGATGTATGTAATTCATGAGTATAGTTCTGTCTTTACCCACGAGATGGCGCCTATAAATGAGATCAGCTGATGTCTCTATATCCTATATATAATGTACTTTGTGCTAAAAAACGTTCCGTAATCCGTATAGGACGCACAAGCTAAGCAAACGAGTGAAGGTCTCCGAGAACAATCTGGCGTCTGTGTGTATATGTGTAAGTATAGATAAATGTAATAACGTCACTTCCCTTGCGAGATAGGCAGAGTGAACCGAACTAAATCGATGGTGTATAACGAACGAACGTTGAAATATAATAATACATTTTTATATTTTAGACCTAAATGATCCTGAAATGCGTTCCGTATAGGACGAGCAAGCGTGAAGCGAAGCAAACGAGTGAAAGTCTCAGAGAACAATCTGGCGTCTGTGTGTATATGTATATACATGAATTTATTATCTATATTAATCTGTATCTATATTATTAATTAATTAATTAATAAATATTAATATTATAAATGCGAAAGTTTGGATGTTTGGATGGATGTTTGGATAGATGTTTGGATGGATGTTTGTTACTCAATAAACACAAAAACTCCTGAACGGATTTAAATGAAATTTGGTACACAGGTAGATAATGACCTGGAATAGCACATAGGCTAACTTTTATCCCGAAAAAATTTGGTGATCCCGCGGGATTCGCCAAAAACTCTTATAATGCAGCGGGCTGCACGCTGCTGCTAGTAAGTATATATAAATGTTTGTTAGATATCGTTGTTAGGTATCGTTGATTGATTGTCATAAATTTGCTAAGGGAATTAATGAGACAAAACTATTTTTTTAAATAATAATACTGTTGGACAAATTGCACGAAATAGGGCCCTAACTCACCGGAACATGGCGATATCATCATCCACCGTATCCAAAAAGTTTATATTGAAATATTTGGGGACTAACTCACTTGACGACGTATCCAATTCGTAAAATTCAATATTTTTTTGATACTTAGCCTTAGCAGCCATATATATATATATATATATATATATATATATATATATATATATATATATATATATATATATATATATATATATATATATATATATATATATATATATATATATATATATATATATATATATATATATATATATATATATATATATATATATATATATATATATATATATATATATATATATATATATATATATATATATATATATATATATATATATATATATATATATATATATATATATGGCTGCTAAGGCTGCTAATATATATAATATAACTGAAATATGTATATGGCGACTAAGGCTAAGTATCCAAAGAAAAAATTAATTTTACGAATTGGCAACGTCGCCAAGTGAGAGTCGCCAAATATTTCAAAATAAACTATTTGGATACGGTGGCCGGCGACGCGCGACGTAGCCATAGCGTCTCGGTAAGTTAGCGGCGTAACACCAAAGTAAGCAAATTATTTGCTTGTGTTATAGGTGTTGACAACGATACTTATACATATAAATACATAGATAAATACTGTTATATACATAATAAACACCGAACCTAGAAATACAAACATCTAAGCTCATCACAGAAATGTCCCTATCGGGAATCGAATCCAAGCCCCATCGATTCGCAGTAAGGTTCGCTAACTACAAGACTAACGGGGCGGTCGTTAAGTTTAAACATAGTAATCTAAATCGTTCGAGGTGCCGAGATATCATTACATAGTATAAAACAAAGTCGCTTTCTCTGTCTGTCCTTATGTCCCTATGTATGTTTAAACCTTTAAAACTACGCAACGGATTTTGATGCGGTTTTCTTTAATAGATAGACTGATTCTTGAGGAAGATTTTAATATATAAACCTTTCCGATACTTCCACGGGAACAAAAGCTACGCGGGTGAAACCGCGAGCAGGTCGCTAGTATCGGTCTAAAAATCTTAGCCATCGCGATTGTAATTTGGGATTAACTTGTTTTATGTTGTCTTGCATCAAACGAAGTTACCATAGAATGATATTGTTATTATATCAATTATCTTAACGTTAACAAAACACAAAAGTATTTAATTCTTCTTCAATGTAAATAAGATAGCAAACAAGCAGATGGCTCTCCTGATGGTAAGAGACAACCTTCACCTATAGACACCAAAGGTGTTAATGGTGATTTGCTATTGCTGTATGTTTACTAGAATCTGTTCCAGTGTCAACAGACGTAAAATAATTGTACGCGTACCATAATTTCATGATTTTTTGATCCTCAATCCTAACCTAAAAAACAAGTACAATACACAAAAAAATAAGACAAAAAGAACAATAATTTCGAATGATAGCAATTTTCTATATAAAAAAAATTATAAAACTATTTTTTTAAACATAATATATTATCCCGCCATGAATGCTGGGTAAATGTTTCCTGATAACTATCGCTCTCTGACTATATAACTTTATTAGTGTACAATATTTTTTTTTAAAGTACAATAATTTTACGGCTCTGAACTGGCTCATAATTTATCGCGGATCTGCTAACACTGATTTGTTCAGTCATTTCCAGATCACCAGTTGTAAATGTCGTTACTACTCGTAAACTAAATAATTATTACTTAGTAGGTGGCAAAAAGTTTTGTTTAGTCATTTTAATATACTTCTGTGTTTATGTTTGTTTTGTTTTATAAAAATAAGCACCATGTCTATATTTAAGTTGGCCTTAAACATAGGTTTTAGCGGGATTGAGTTTGGGCTCAATTCTTTGAAAAGGGTCTTATGATGTAGATGGTTAAATGGAAATAATATTTCCTTTCCCTTACGATGGCCAAATTAAATTATTATCAAATTGCAATAATACTACATTAAATTTACTAGTAGAATTTTGCATTGTCTCGCCTGAGTCTGGTACCACCAATTGACCTATTCCTGCCGCAATAGCGTTAGCGTTTTTACCGTCGTGTTCCGGTTAAGAGGGTAAGGTAGCCGATAAACTTATGCATGTGGCATTGGACTTCGCCTCAAGACAGAAATAAACCATTAAAATCTTTAGTTTTTAGGCGATAGTTGACTCTTTCCTTCAGGAGAACTGCTTGTTTGCTATCTTATGATATAAAAAAATAACATTCTGATGCTTTCTATTTATTGCGATTATATAATGGTCGTATTTCCCGTAGATCTGAACGAATTTGAACACTTTTTAAAATTACACGTCCACCCAAAAATTTTGAGACAGTAAGAACTGGCTGTGTGTTGTATTTCTAAATGTGGTTTACGTGTTTAGCGTTTTGCCTTAATAAAAACAGCTCAACGCGGCTAAACGTGTTTTCATCATTTTCGTCATCATTATCAGGAAAGTTGAAGGTTGGTATTTTATCATCATTAGCGAAAATATATCATATATTTATTACTTATGATAATTTTAACAATGGTAATATTCTAACACAATTGCAGACGCACTAGCTACTGATGTTCGTTTAATTGATCAAATATCTACGAACTCTTTACACTGTGGTGCCGCTGGTCCTTACCGCTGAAGGGTCATAGTGGTGGAACCAGCGGGCCAGCTTCTTGTCAGTATAACGTCATCACTGTGGAGGTCGATGACGTCACACAAGGATAAGTAAGAGGAAAAGGAAGATCTTCCCAGCCAGACAAGGTGTAATGCCTGGGGACCGAAGTCCATTTGAGAAACGTTGAAACTTGTATACAGTGTTACAAGATAAATAATTGTGTTATCGCGATTCAGGATTTTATTTTGAATTTCATTTTTTCCATTTGTTATTGATTTTTGTCCATTTTTTATTATTTTTTCTTGTAGCGTTTGTGATTGTTTGAGCCGCTACAACACTTTACTGTAACTAGACCGGCGTTAGCATTAGGGTTGTCGCTGATGCAGGTTTTTACTGTATCAGCGGATGCTGATGCTGATGCTGATGCTGATGCTGATGCTGATGCTGATGCTGATGCTGATATTCGCAACAACCCCAGACTTAGCATATCTTCGCATCGCCTGACAAGTTCCATGTGTGATATTTTTAAGGTTTTTGGAAACAATAAAAAACATGTTATTAAATTAACAACAATTAACAAATTGAAATATTTATCTAATACCCACCTATAGAGTAGCTAATAATGTAACTTAAATTGTAAAAAATATGTTAAAGATATTATAAAATATGTGTAAAACATCCCTGATGATGCTTTTATAAGCGAAACCGGTTGGATGTGAACAGTAAAAAATTAAAAATATACGTGAACTGGAAGTACAAGTGAGTTTATTTGTGATACATAATTAACAAATAGTGTATTTGTTATCTAATAAAAAATAATAAACTAACAAATACTCTATTTGTTAATTTAATAACAAATAATAGATTAATAAATACTCTATTTGTTAATTAAAAACACATTCTTTTGTTGTTTCCCAAAACCTTACAGATTTCACATTACTTGTCAGGCGCAACGACCGCGACGTTATACTAGTATAGATTTCGTCCATACTTGCTCACACCTTATACCTACTATAGGTAATACAAACGTAATTCATGCGCATGGCTACCGTCAGCCCAAGGTAATTTAGATCTATCCGTAATATAGATCCCACTAAAAACATTTTCATGTACCTAAAATATTGCTACGAAAATGCTATATGGCTCGCACTGTCAAAAAGTTACCTACTAGACCTCAAGTAGAACTAAGCTTCTAACTCTACAAGGCCAAAAATCACTAACTCTACATGAGCGTAAAATTAAAAATTTTGTCACAGTTTATGACGTTACCAAAGCACATACTGTAGATCGTTTGTAATAGTCATAACAGTAAAATAAATGGTAAATAAGAGTTTTTAGTATATGTAAACAGATGTCGCTGTATAGAAGTAGATCGCGCAAGTACAAAGTATAGTTTTAAGAGTTATTATTTGAAACAGTTCGGTATACAGTGTATTGCAAATGTCTAAAATGGGCAGTGGTAATCTACTTACCTTTAACAATTTTTATATGTATGGTTGCACGATGATGTGACATACGTAATATTTGATATATACTATATAGACTTGGGAATTCCTAGTCTGTAAAAATACGTGATCCAAATACCTGTTCCACCTGGCACCTAGTCCTAACGATACTATGATCTTATTTTGTGAAATTGATACTATGAACAATAAGTATACGTATGTGTTCTTAAAAGTAATTGAATATTATAATATTTTCTAACACTTACGCGAGAAATTTACACAAATAAAACTAGGTTTTAAGCTAAGTATCGCGTTTTTTCTGATTTTTATACCCCGACGTTAGATGTTTTTTCGCTAAACGATTTCTATAATTCGATACCGAACTTAATTACACTTTACATATTTTACATTCTTCCATATTTTGCCTTTTATCTAGAAAATGTTCCCAAACGATATTGCTACGTTTAGGCACCATTATTATACCTAATTATAAAATAAAAAGTTCAGAGTCACCGATTAAATACTAACAATAGCCTTTTATGCCATTAACAAAACGTAATCTGAAAAAACTTTATGGTGGAATCACGTCCACGATACTAGGTTAGTCTATGATACTAGATACTCCAAAGTATGAATACTAGATACTTTAAAGACTATGATACTTGATCGATATCGGACGCGGTCTTTGTTACCTGAGTGCTAAGGCCTAAGTGTGAGTTTTTCTTTTCGCATTCGATCATGAGCGCGTTTCGAGTTTACTAGGAATTTGTATGTGATTTGTAGAGCGCCACCTTGTGGTAAACTGGTTTCTCACGTTTACCACTAGGTGGCGCTGTACAAATCACATACAAATTCCTAGTAAACTCCAAACGCGCTTACGATCGAATGCGAAAAGAAAAACTCACACTTAGCACTCTGAGTGCTAAGTGTGAGTTTTTCTTTTCGCATTCGAGCGTGAACGCGTTTCGAGTTTACTAGGAATTTGTATATGATTTGTACAGCGCCACCTAGTGGTAAACTGGTTTCTCACGTTCACCACTAGGTGGCGCTGTACAAATCACATACAAATTCCTAGTAAACTCCAAACGCGCTCACGATCGAATGCGAAAAGAAAAACTCACACTTAGCACTCTGTTCTCAATGAAGTATTTGATCGAGTATCGCGTATTATGACGTATAAACCGGTATTCAGCTCGTATTGGTTCATCTCGTTAGCATTTTGTCATGGGTGAGCAAGATAGCAAAACACGTTTTCACATAGGAGTAAAGAAAACGGTATGCGATGAGCGTTTTATGCTATGATTATCTACAGAGTACAGGACTACACGGACTTAGTCTTGTGAAAAATGGAACAGGTGCCGCCTAGTATCGTAAAATACCTAGTATTTGTACCTGTTCTAGTAGTTACGACTCACCTCTACTATACACCATACATATTACAATTTACATATAATAAAATCGTAGGAAAGTCAAAACTGTACATTGAATATTTTTTTAAAAGAATACTTGGGGCGTGATCTACGTGATTGAAGCTAAAAATATAGTTTTTAGAATTATTGTCTGTTTGTCTGTTTGTCTGTATGTATGTCCGGGGTAAATTCAAAAAGTACTGCATGAAGTTACTTCAAATTTTGCATGAATATTACTAACAGGTCGGGTCAACATATATGCTACATATTATCACGCTACCTACGGGGGGAGGCTGTGCGCGTCAAGTCCGCGCGGGCAACAGCTAGTCTATATATATATATATATATATATATATATATATATATATATATATATATATATATATATATATATATATATATATATATATATATATATATATATATATATATATATATATATATATATATATATATATATATATATATATATATATATATATATATATATATATATATATATATATATAATCAATTGCTGTTCGTTAGTCTCGCTAAAACTCGAGAACGGCTGGACCGATTTGGCTAATTTTGTTTAAAAGGTGAAAAAATATAGAAAACAAACGGAAAAGTAGACACAGTTCACAAAATAATGCCTCAAAATAAAGTGAGCTAATATGTAATATGTATATTAGAAATAGGTTTGTCGAATTGGTATCGATATTTTCAAATTTTTAAATTAGCAACTCTGTCTTTAGGACAATGACATATGTCAGTTCAGTTTTTTTTTTTTATCATAAGATAGCAAACAAGCAGATGGGTCTCCTGATGGAAAGAGTCAACCATCGCCTATAGACACCAAAGATGTTAATGGTGCGTTGCTATCTTGTGTCGAGGTCTAATGCCACATGCATAAGTTTACCGGCTACCTTACCCTCCAAACCGGAACACGACAGCGACAAGCACTGACGCTTTTGCGGCAGGAATAGGTAAGGCGGTGGTACCAGACCCGGGCGAAACAATGCAGAACTCTACCACCTAGTAGCCACGATGGTAGTGACTCGATAGCCATTCGGTCGCCTTTTACGACCTGCCTGGCAGAACGGCAGTTGGCCTATTCTACAAAGGAGGCCGGGACCAACACGGCGAAAATAATCAGTTTAGTAATTTCATTCAATTGTGTATCTGACTAGGCTGTGTGGGCTCAGATCCCTTTATTTTTACTATGTCTGTATCAGATAAATATTGGTTTAATTAAAAGGTAATTAATATTTTTTATCGTTGTTCTTGTTTTACTAAAAATGATGTCTATTTATAAGTATTTATCTAGTAATGTACCTAAAATGACTGAAAGAGATTAGCTCTTTTTTTCATATCGTACCGATATATCGACATTTTTATTTAAAAATATCGATATCGATATTGATATTTAAAAAATATAGATATCGATATGTATCGATACTCTATTGCAGTTCCGAAATCCCTAATTAGAAAAACCTTGGGGACCAGAGTATGGGGATACTGGATAGTCAATGAATCTGTAATCTGTATAACGAGTGTTTGTCAGCATTATTAAAAACTTAAATAAAAAAGTTTCTTCACGCCCGTGTCCCCGAAGGGGTAGGCAAAGGTACAACAAGTGCACCTACGATTAGCCGAAGATACTTAGTCCCACAAAGTGATAGGTGGCAAGCCTATCGCCAACCGGGCACTTTCCAATCCCGGGCAACTTTGTGTTTATCAGAAAACTGAAAAAACACTTTTTTTAAGTGCCTGACCCGGGAATCGAACCCGGGACCTCATGTGGTCAACGCCAACGCTGGACCAGTAGACCACAGAGGCGACGAAAACTTAAATAAAAAAGTTAAAAAAAATAATGTACCGATCTAGGCATGGGTCGTAATTGTCAAATCGAGTACCAGCCTACCAGGTTGTGAAAGTACTTCGCCGCATAAATACCAAGTTGTATAACAGTGCTCAAATACTTTCAAATAGGTGTCTAGTACATTTCGGACAGTATACTAGTTCGCTTTATTAGTTCTAATCGGTTTAAGCATGGGCCGTTCTTGTCAAATCAAGTCAAGTGCCAGGTTCTGGAAGTACGTTGCCGCATGAAAAACAGGGCTCAAAAGTATTCACGTTTAGCTCTATTGACATAACAATAAGCATTAACTTAAACTTAAGTATCTCGGGCTCAGTATACTGGGCCGGCTCTGCGCTGACTCAAAATTGCGCCACAGCGCAATAAATCTGACGTAGGTGACGGGAAATGAGCAGCGAAGAAATGTAAGCGGTGCGCCACGTTACACTAGATTTTTATGCTGCGGTCTTACGTTTAGCGTCCGAATCCGTCGCGCTAAGGCACACGCAGTCCGGAATGTATACGAAAATAGCCGATAATAGCCAGTCACGTCTACATTTATCATTTATCGAAACTTTGTGACGATAAACGCAAGTGTGGCCAAGCCATTAGAATAACAGCGCATAGCGCGTGAATTGCATTGGTTCATTGGTAACTCAATGAGTGAGTCATGAGTCGATTTAAGCATCTTCAGGATGTTAATATACTTAACTCCAAGTATATTAACATCCTGAAGATGCTTAAAAAGTGAAACCGGTCGTATACCAAAAATACATCGCACCTCCACTCAAATAGTGTCACAATTCAAAAAATCGTGAAATCACTTTTATTGTACCATCTGTATCGTATTATGCCATAGTTTTATCTCGAATGGTGATCTACTACTGTTTTCAATGATTTGATACTTTATGGCGTTAGTGACCTGAGTGGCGTTGGCCGGAAAAGCGAAAAAAAAAAAGACAGGAGCAACTTTAAACTCCTTTTCCTCGAGAATCGTTTTTTTGACTTGTGACACTATTTGAGCGGAGGTGCGATATGTGTTGTGAAGGGAAATTAAAGTACAAGTGAATCGTTAATTGTGTCTACCAAACATTATTAGTCTGGTTTAGGTTGTCAATACTAGCAATACTATTTTAATATTCCCTAGTCCACAACAAAAATACAAAAATTATTCTCCTCAAACACTCGTGCATGCAACCGTAACATAGAGATAGTGGTTAGTTCTATTCAGCTCTGTAAAATGGCCGCCGACTGAGTTCGCTACAACTGGCCGTGGTCGCTCTGTTCGTGAATTTAACAACTAATCTATAAACAGACAACTCTGGTTTAAGAAGAAAGTGAAAGCGTTTTGTAATTAATTTTGTTGTGTATTATTTTTTCGTGTCTGAGCGCCTTTTGAAGAAATCGGCCAGGCAGTTTGTAAAAGTGTACAATTAGCCAAATGTGTCACTTGTATTGTGGCTAAGAGGAGATAGAGATAGATATACGACGTCTCACCCGGACCCCGGTTATGGTACTGAACTGACATCGTCAATATTTATCATTGCCATGTGTTAGTTTGGAGGTTAAGGTAGTCGATAAATACAAAACATTTGAGGATATACAAAAGCCATATGCCTAGATTATGCTTTTTTTTTTCAAAATTTATACTGATTTTGAACAAAATTTCTAAAGTGTTCTTAAAATATTTTTTAAGTTTCAATAGTTTTTTTTTTTTGTTTTAATAAAACTTGTAATTTTTGTGATTTTTAAAAAAGAATAAAGTTTTTTGTTACCAAAAACTAGTGTCTTATCATTATGCGAATTAATAAAAATATTAAGAATTTACAGTGTTTTTCATTTTTTTAGACGTAAATAAATGCCAAAAATAATATACACCACTCATTTCACGTTATCTCATTGAAAAAAAAAGCCTATTTTAAATGTCGATTGGTATCGGTGTGTCACACCCCGTCACATAATAGGTATATGTAACTTTTCATCACCACACTTCCGCCGAGTTAATGGTCAAAATTTGTAAATCTTCTATATATATATATATATATATATATATATATATATATATATATATATATATATATATATATATATATATATATATATATATATATATATATATATATATATATATATATATATATATATATATCTCCTGTGAGACCGGACCTCGGCTTAGTGCGGCGTTCTGACTAAAAATGGAGGGGGGAGTCGTGGCTGTGCTCCCCGCGTTAGGCGCGGGGCGATAGAAAAGTCTTCGTCGTCGAGACCGGCGACGACAATGTCCTGTTGTGTTTATTTTAATATATTTTTTTCGATTTTTATTTTCGTCGAGTTCTTACCTCATCGAGAGCGTCAACGCGTGCAGTAGGTATCGAATAAATTATCCAATTCAAGTTGAAAGGTGTCTCGCGTCACTAATAAAAATGTTCACGGGATTATATGTAAGATGTTGTAACTTGTTAAACTGGAAAGAATAGCAATTTTATATTTCCCCATGATAGTACTTAATCCATCCATAAAGAAAAGGCCATCTACCTTTCGGCTAAACAGGCAATCTTCTTTATTTTCCGAACCTACGGTTAATTTATCACCTTCCTTACACAGATTTCTTATTTTCATTTTAGCGATCTCCCAAAATTCACATCCAGTGAGCGAATTTCCATGGAAGTTTGCAAATTGAATTATTTTATTTTGCTCAGATATAAGAAGGACCGTTTGTTTTTTGCAGATAAAACCCGTGATATACAAATACGAATATTTTTCTTTTAAGAAGAGAATAACAAACAGAAGACATTTTTCACTTCAAAAAGATTCAATCCTCTTTCCGCTTTAAAGTATGCCATACAACCACAAATTTAGAATCAGTAATCGAAGCCCCAGGGCATAAGTTCTAGAATGCTGGTTCTGTGTCGAACAGCAGTATTAAAAGAAACGAAGTATTTTAGATTGCTATGTTTTGGTGCGATCGAGATAGGGTATTATAGCTTTTAATATGCAGATTCATGAGATCACAATTTTACTGCCTAATTTTTATATCATTGGATAACAAACAAGTTCGGTGTTGGTCGGGGCTCTCTTTTAAAGAATAAACAAACACTTGTCATCCTGTGTGTTTGCTGCGTCGCTTAACATTTTACTATCTGCTATGCTGCTATGCATAAACATTATTATATAAATTTTATGTTCTTTCTTTGTTTTACTTTGGATGTGCTGTAAAAATTGTAACTATTGATGTTTTTTAGAAAGGGGTTATATGTTTCATTTTCTTTTGTTTACTGTAATTGTTGGCTTTTTAGAACGAAGTTCCTTATCGCGCATTGTGAAAGGGGGCTAGACGGAAAAAATTCTTACGAAAAGTTGTCACAACACTTTTTGCTATATTAAGCTATTATAAGCTGTGCGGCGTGCGCATGTTTCTCTCTCTCTCTCTCTCTCTCTCTCTTATAGAAAGCAAGCCAGATATTTTCATTTCTATTTCGCATTGAAGAGTGTGGTGTCGCGACGATTATTTTTGTTGAGTGTATACAGGTTTTTTGTATCAAAAGGAACTTAGTTCCATCCGGGTGTCCCTTGACACCTCTCAAGTTTTTTTGTTTCTTTTTTTATCGCATGTTATTGTTATATGTATAGTACTATGTGGTAAATAAAACAATTCTTATCCTTTATTCATATTCTTAATCATATTCTTAATGGTAAACATCAAGGAAAAGGCGAGAGAAAGCATTTTTATATCATAAGATAGCAAACAACTAGAAGGCTCTCCTGATTGGAAGAGAGATAAACCATCACGTTATAGATATCAAAGATATCCTTGTGGCGGATGGCAATACCACAGCATAAGTCAGTTACAGAGCCAGTAAAATTAGTGTACACAGCGTGAAAAAGACGGTCTTTAGAAAATCGAAACGATAGATTTGGACCACAACTATGAGATAAATACCTTTGAAAATTTGTGTAGGATTTTTTTAGTTTTTTAACAAATTTTTACCTCAACTTTGTATAATTTGATTATATATCTAAATATATATATATATATATATATATATATATATATATATATATATATATATATATATATATATATATATATATATATATATATATATATATGGTGGTGATATAACAGCTCTTTATATTTTGATCAACTTTCCATTATTAATTACTAGTTCTCGTTAGCGATTCAAACCATAATTATTATATTATATATACATCCTGTTAGGTAAGTCGACCTAAACCTTGAAGTGGGTAATAGGGTATCTGATTCTCATTCCAAATAAATAAATAAAAAACATATTATTAGATTTTAACACAATTATCCAATAAATTCATAATTCATACGCACCAATACATTCGCGCAAGTAACGCGCTTAGATAAATAGGTAAGTAGTTACACAAATACTGCCTATTTTTTAATTTATTTGGAATGAGAGTCAGATACCTTATTACCACCATTACATTACATTACATTAATATACATTATAAAAATATATAATAATTAATTACATAGTAAACCTCAACGAAGTTAGTTTAGTAAGATTCAAAAAGTATTGTCAATGTACGATGCCATAAAAAATCTTTTCACGGATTCTAAAATGAAATTAAATGGAATCTGTTAATCGCTGTTTGTAAACAATGAACTTCTATGCGCCGTGAGTGGGTGTCCGTATTTAATTTTTTATTGGAAAATAAGATTATCATTTAAGTACCTCTTTTTTACATATTTGGTATCAGGATTTAATACTGAACACCTTCCTTTGGTATATACCTACAGACTTTTATCAATAAACCTATATAAACACCAAAACCCAAAATTAAAATCATCTGGCTTATCACAAAAACGCTTTCCCCTGCATGGAATTGAACCTGAGCGTTATCCATTAAATGCGGTCAATTCTTTCCATCGAGGAAGTCATCTACTTGTTTGCTATCCTAATTATAAAAAAACACCGTTAAACGAATCATTGGTGCGCTAGTTGCACCTCTTCCTGCCACCTCAAGGATAGTGGCGTAACGATATTTCGTAAGTAATTTGTAATACGGACATATAATTAGTTTTCTTTATCCAGCACCTTAAACAGTGTATGCACCATTAAAAATGCAAAGATAATGTCACATTTTCACACCCCAATACTTGTAATAGATGATTATATTCCCCGTTTCCCTATTATACATTGTTCAAAGGAAATAGAGCCATTTTTACAGCGAGTTTCCAAGCACCGAGCGCATAAAGAACGACGCTAACTGATTCATTTATGTAATTTAAGGCTCCGATGTTTGCTGCCTTTGCCGCTCTGATTTATCGATGACATAATAAAAGTACTGCATTTTCTAGTTTCTCATATTTTATCACACTTGGAACTTTATGCTGGTGTTTAATTTTTATATGTTTCAGGAACACTGGTTGAAATGAAATAAAATGAGAATATTTATTTGGAAGAATATAAGTTTTACAAGTTATTAAAATAATCAAAAGTTTCCAGCATATTCTGCCATGATATGCCTGCAAATATGCTATGTACTCAAAACAAAAGAGCCCACTTTGATTTCCTCCTTTAAAATGAAAATGCATATTTTTTTGTAGTTTTTATGGGTAGATATAGTTAGACAGTAAAGTTTCATTAATTATTCAAACATCTCAAGTTTATGGTAAGACAGTTGAACTTGCTCAAAATTAAGTTTTAAGTGTCACACAATCATTTTTGTGAAAAAATCGGGACGGACCCTATTTTGTTTCGACTACATAGTATATTTAAAATTATCATATTATATGCTATGCGGTTTAAGAATTTATATACTAATTATTTAAACATTTCTAGATATTTTTTCCGCCGTGTTAGTCCCGGGCTCCTTTGAAGAATAGGCCAACTGCTGTTCTGCCAGGCAGGTCGTAAAAGATGACCGATTGAGTTCTGCATTGTCTCGCCCGGGTCTGGTACCACCGCCTTACCTATTCCTGCCGCAATAGCGTCAGTGCTTGTCGCTATCGTGTTCCGGTTTGGAGGGTAACGTAGCCGGTAAACTTATGCATGTGGCATTAGACCTCGCCACAAGATAGCAATGCACCATTAACATCTTTGGTGTCTATAAGCGATGGTTGACTCTTTCCATCAGGAGACCCAACTGCTTGTTTGCTATCTTATGATATAAAAAAAAGACACCAATAATTACAATACATACTCTATTTTTGTTTAATAATATGCAATAGTTTATATAAAATGTATAAGTGAATATTATATGTGATAGTCTCTCTGTTACGCTGGAGCGATTTTACTGAAAAGAAACACATGTTTGAAGATCTCAGGTCAAATATAGGCTACGTTTCGAAAATATCGACCCACTTAAGGACTTAAAAAATGAGTTGCGGCTATACGAGTATCATGGACACAACCGTGAATGTTTTAAAACAGAGTGCTAAGTGTGAGTTTTTCTTTTCGCATTCTATCGTGAGCGCGTTTGGAGTTTACTAGGAATTTGTATATGATTTGTACAGCGCCACCTAGTGGTAAACGTGAGAAACCAGATTACCACTAGGTGGCGCTGTACAAATCACATACAAATTCCTAGTAAACTCGAAACGCGCTCACGATCGAATGCGAAAAGAAAAACTCACACTTAGCACTTAGTACGTTAATGTAACGGGTAATATTTTGCGATTAGAATAATTTTCATTCGTCGTACAGGTGCCGTCGTTGATCGATTCGAACGCCTTTATCTTTTTGCATTCTAGGAACTTCTTTACCTTTTTTATAGGGGTTCATTAGATTGCTATTTAAGCTTCCTTTCAGAAAGAATACGTTCCTTGTATTTTGATTTGGCTTTATAAATATATTTTTTGCCAATTACATTTTTCCCCGTGTTGGTCCTGGGTTCCTTTGCATAATAGGCCAACTGCCGTTCTGCCAGGCCGATCGTAAAAGGCAACCAATTGGCCATGCGAGTCACTACCATCGTGGCTACTAGGTTGTAGAGTTCTGCATTGTCTCGCCCGAGTCGGGTACCACCGCCTTACCTATTCGATATATAACGACAGTGCTTGTAGCTGTCGTGTTCCGGTTTGGAGGGTAAGGTAGCCGGTTAACTTATGCATGTAGCATTAGACCTCGTCACAAGATAGCAACGCACCAATAACATCTTTGGTGTCTATAGGCGATGGTTGACTTTTCCATCAGGGGAACCATCTGCTTGTTTGCTATCTTATGATATAAAAAAAAACGTTTTGGAACGAAGTTCCTTATCGCGCGTTGTGAAAGGGGGCTAGACGGAAAAAATTCTTACGAAAAGTTGTCACTACACTTTTTGCTATAGTAAACTATTGTAAGCTGTGTGGCGTGCGGATGTTTCTCTGTCTGTCTGTCTCTCTCTCTTATAGAAAGCTAGCCAGATATTTTCATTTCTATTTCGCATTGAACAGTGTGGTGTCGCGACGATTATTTTTGTTGAGTGTATACAGGTTTTTTGTAAATAATAATAAAAGGAACTACGTTCCATCCGGGTGTCCCTTGACACCTCTCAAGTTTTTTTATTCTAATTTTTAAACTTTAATATAAGCAATAATTAAATGCCTAATTGTTTTGAACTTACACAATCAATAAATCTTTAGAAGGACTGTTAAATAAAACCGAACTTCATAGCAGCTCCAAGTCAAAAGATATACGATATGCAAATTATGTAACGCAGCGAAATTACCTAAAAGTGGCAGCACTTCTCCTCCAGCCCCCACTAATCATCGTAGTCCACATACAGCTTATTTTTTTTTAAATTACTTAGCTTCCAGTGGTATAATTGGATTTTGGATATAGGTGATAGTTACGTAAGTATAACACCAAACTCAATCCCCTAATTTTGTTATCGTCAGTTATTGAACTATTCCTCACTATAAAAGCAAATATAAAGATGTATCATCACCTGTGGCCGAAATTCCACCAAAGAAAAAGCAATAAAATCTCTTTAAGTTAAAACTTAAAGAGATTTTATTATATAGATTTTATTATATTGTTATAAATAACATACTTAAGCCGTAAAAAATAATAAGCACGTGTGTATAATGTCATGTATGTCATTTGTCATATAAATGTGATGTTCGTAATGTTAATTTTTATTAATTTAATGAGTTCATAACAGCAAAAATAAAATTTAATGTATTTCTAATGCATATTATTTAAAAAATATTATGTTTCTGCCGTTATCCATATTGTAAACTTCAACTGTACCAAATTTCACATTATTTTAATAAAATTAAAATTTTCCCTTCACGTACTCAATATATAATTTTTGTCTTAAAATTGGACAAAACGGTATAAAACCGAGTGGCCACTCATTCTTAATGACACATTTTCGTAATATCGTAAAGTGTTTCTAAACCAACTCTGTCTCCATTCACTGGTTTAATTAGGAACTCGAGAAGCAACGTTTTTGAGGGTACTGTGTTACAAATCTTGTGGATTAATATTTTTTTTATTATCGATAGAGGAGCGCTTGACCAGGATCTCGCCTGATGGTAAGCTCAGTTGCGGCCTAAGATGGAACGCGCTTTCCTAGAAGTACCTGTTCACTCTTCTCTTGAAGATCCCTAGATTCTACTCGTCGGGGAACACAGACTCAGGAAACATGTTCCAGTCCCTTGCGGTTCGAATGAAGAATGTCGAGTTGAACTTCTTTGTCCGGGTACATGGAACGTTCACCATATGGCGCGCCTCGAGGATCGATAAAAAAACGGGGATGGCGGAATCAAATCTTGCAATTCCGCAACGCACTCTCCAAAGTGTATTCGATAAAAAATCGTTAAACTAGCCACTCTGCGGCATTGAGCGAGGCTCTGGAGTTTTTTGTCTACCAAATCATCGTCGTTTATATGCCTCTTGGTACGCCTCTCTATCGCCTCAAGCGTCACCAGCTGATATTTGGTGGATCCATCCCAGAGGTAAGAGCAGTATTCAATGCACGAACGGACTTGTGTTTGATAAAGTTTAAATATTTTTAACGCAGTAAAACTGCAGCAATCGACTTCTTATGCAGTCGGATCGCTATAGGTCGGCAACTGCCATCGACTTAATAACAGCTGTCGCTGACTCGTCGGTGGCTGCCGCTGACGCATGCTGCTCGTGTAAATTAGCCCTTAGCTTCAATAAGTAGATTTGTATAATTCTTATGAGAAAATATTATCACCTCTGTGGTCTTGTGATCCGATTTCGGTTTTAATCACATGAGGATTGAGGTCCCGGGTCCATTTCTCAGGTTGGGCAATTCAAAAAATGTGTTTTTTTAGTTTGCAATTTAAAAAACGTTGCCTGGGATTGGATATATGCCCAGATGCCGATAGACTTACCTATCACATTGTGGGACTAAGTATATCTAGCTGATCTTGGGTACACTGGTTGTACCTTTTCCTACCTCTTCGAGGATACGGGCGTGAATATACTTATGAGAAAATAAATTCTTTAACAATAATATACGCTTTTCATATGAATAAATCTCCTTATGGTGAATCTACATTAATTCGATGTAAAAAAGTTTTTACAAAAAACCCCAACTCGTGAACCGTGTAATCTCTAACTAAACAATGGAGTTCTCCCGCAATTGTCCGGGTCCGCGTCAAACGAGACCTTCGTCCGCCTTTATTGCGTCTTTCATTACCCGGTATTAACGGATGTGGAGAATCATCTTTAAAAATACTTAGGTACTACAACACTGAGCTGCAATTCAAACGTTATAAAATAGCAAACAAGCAGATAGGTTTCCTAATGAAAAGAGTCAACCATCGTCTGTGGACACCAAAGATGTTAATGGTGCGTTGCTATCTTGTGGCGAGGTCTAATGCCACATGCATAAGTTTATCGATTACCTTACCCTCCAAACCGGAACACGAAAGTGACAAGCACTGACGTTATTGCGACAGGAATAGATAAGGCAGTGGTACTATGTACACAATGTAGAACTCTATCACCTAACAGCCACAATGGTAGTGACTCGCATAGCCAATCGGTTGCCTTTTACGACCTGCCCAGCTGAACTTCAGTTGGCCTATTCTTCAAGGGAGCCCGGAACCAACACGGATAAAAATTCTGGCTACATTATTCTTCACACAAGAACACGATTCTGACAAATATATATACTGACAAGTATATATTATATATATACGATACTGACAAATATTAATAATAATATTTGTCAGTATCGTGTTCGTTAGTGCTTGTCACTTTCGTGTTCCGGTCTGGAGGGTAAGGTAACCGATAAACTTATTCATGTGGCATTAAACCTCGTTATAATATAGCAACGCACCATTAACATCTTTGGTGTCTATAGGCGATAGTTGACTCTTTCCATTAGGAGACCCATCTGCTTGTTTGCTATCTTATGATATAAAATAATCGTAATAAGCTTGAAAGACTCATTTTCAAGAATAGATCTTCTGCTATTTTGCCGGGCAGTTTATCAAAGGCGAACGATCGGCTCAACTTCTTACCATCGTAACTGTAATGGCGTCAATGCTTGTTATTGTCGTGTTTAGTTTGGAGAGTAGTAGGGGAGCCGAAGATGCTAAATGGGTTACTCGAGCGTCGTAGAGACTTATTGGATTTTGTATATTAAAATATAGGAAAAACATAAGATTAATAATGTTTTTTAATTTAATGGTGGAGAAAAAATCTTCAGATAAAAAATGTTTTAAAAAAATCTGTGACATGGAAACACTAAATCGCGTCAGATTAAAGTATTGTGGGTTAATTGCCACCTAAAATTTAGAAAATCTGCGATTCACGTGTGGCGTGAGGGAGTGCGAGGGTCACAAAGTTGCAAAGAAAACGTTGTTTTGACATTATCGAGCGCATCTAAATTTTCTTTCATTATAGACTAAATGATTTAAGAATGACGAAAAAAATATAATCTGTCAATTTTCACAAGCCGAAGTTATTGGAACTTTGTTTTTTTTCTGCTCTAGCCACCCGCCTCTATATAAAGGGCTTATATTTGGTGGAGAACCTCAACAGTATGCGAGGTACCTCCCCTATATTAATCTGACACGCTCGAATAAATGCAAAAATCCCCTCTTGGGCTCCTGTACCAGAGGAAGCGAGCCGGTAAACTTATACATGTGGCATTGCTATCGCGCCAAATGGATAGCAATGCATGATTGACATATGCGATGGTTTATCTCACCAGCAGGAGAGCTTGTTTGCAATCTAAACTAACACTAAACAACCATATTACTGAAGCAAACTTAATGCCTCGGCTTCGCCCATATTTAAATTTCTTATTTTTTTCATTAAATACAGTATTACTCTGAAAAATCTCGTTAAAAAATTTCATCTCGAATACCGCTCATAAAGTTTGCAACAACTCCTCAGAGTAGAACAATGAAAACAACTTATATTGCCTCGTCTAGCCCTATCCTAACTATTGCAAGTTCCGCCATAAATTTAAATATGAATATGTCTTTTGAAAGAAAGTGGTAGAACAATACTCGTATAAAACAAAAGCGCTTTTACACCGTAGCATAATATTTTTTAATTACGCGAACGGTATCTTTTCTGTGTGGTTACATTTCTGTTATAATATAAAAATTAAAATTGTTTATAGCCAGATGCGGAATCTGAGGGAGGGTGGACAAAATAAAAATTTAAATTAACTTAAAACATACGTTATTATAAGTCCAAGCGTAAAAGTAATAAAATCGGACGACAACTGGTTGAACGGTTTGGCTACTAAATGCACAAAATAAAATTGTGTATATGTACATTTTTTAGTACTTTTGAATTCACCATTTCATCTTCACTCAAACAGACAAAACCCTTCCTCTTCCTGTCCTTATTAATATTTTAGACCCTTCACTGTTGATGATCAAACTCCGATAGCTTAAATTAAAGTTTTTGAATAGTTCTTTTAGGTAATCGTCCAAATAAATAAAAGTTACGAATAATATTTTTTAACAAAATATTAAATAAACAAATATTTATGCGTGCTTAGTGAGTAGATTATCAATAATCTTCTGTTTTAGTAACTTTTGGGTGTATTTTTTTTAAATTAAATTAAATAATCCTAAGGGTACGGATCACTCTAAAATGTTATGCGTGATCATACATTAAAATCAATGAACATTAAAATCATTATAAAATGAGTGAACCATTCATTATCCCTTGCTTTACTTCCCTTATGGTTGGAATTTAAAAAAAATTGCACCACTTTCGGGGCATTTACTCATTCCAGTAACGAAGAATTATCAAAATCGGACTAAAAAATGCGTGATCTAACATAAAATAATATATAACGCGTGGAATTAAGAACCGCCTCGGTTTTTTCATCGGTTAAAAAATTCATAGTAACTAAACTCAGTGCAACGTGATTGTATTACAATTCCTTCTTGTATTTCTGATATGGAGTTTTGACGATGATTCTGCTATAATGTTTATCATATTAAAGGATGGCTATATTATAAGCTGATATATTATAAGCTAATGGATCTCCTAATAGAAAGAGTGAACACTGTTTACACCAAATATTTCAATGATGCGTCATTATCCATGTAGAAGCGATGCAAGAAGGCAAATGTTACAGAACTTTAACATCTAGTTAATGATCACGATAGCTGTGACATGTTAATGTTTTTTTGCTTTTTACAAGATACTTGGCATTAAAGCAGTCGATTCGTTCTTCAAAACGAGACCGCACACACACACGGGAAATCACTCGTTATCCAAATCCAAGACAGATTACATAAATTGATATACCCCTATAGTAAAAAAAATATTTTCTTTTACTAAGGATATCGTTCAATACTAATACATAGATACTGAATTATATGTAATACATATCTAAATTTAGAAATACAAAAACTTCGACTAATCAGGGTCACTAACCACGCGACCAATGGTAGCTGTATGAGGTAAACACTTAGAATGCTAACAAAAACTTACTTTTAATTGTAGCTACATCGATACAGTGTAAATAAAGACCAGGCATAAATAAAGAAATGTTATCCTTGAACTTTTACCCTCTAACGTCTCAAGACTTTAATGTCCTACTTTTATAGCTAATATTTAAAGGAGCTACTTTATTTATTTAAATTCTTTTAAACATGAAAGCATTAGGCTGTAATATTATCACCCTTTTTATACAGTATAGAAAACAAGTAGATGAGTTTCTTAGTGAAAAGCAATAATGTTATTCTATAGATATTAAGGATATTAGATAGATACTTTTTTTCTACGTTTTAGCAGTAGGAACGTTTTGATGTGATTATAAAAAATAAAGGAGAGACCTGGTATTTAAAATGGTCGTCTTTAGACATCTGGTGACATCAATGTCTAAAATCTTCTGATATAAAAAACGTTGTAGTTTTGTAAAAGTTTACTCGTATTTATTATGTCTGAGTAAAGCATGTAAAAAAGATATTATTTTTTAAATAAGGTCTTTGTTTGGACTATTTTATTTGCTGTCTATGTTTTCTTTAAAATGAAGTTCTCAAAATGTTGCCATTTTAAATTAGACTACATATTTAGAAGATTTTCTCCTAACTACTGCCTAATTTCTGCCTAATGCCTATCTTTTAATAGAAAATTAAATGATTAATAATTAAATAGTATATTTATAAATATTCTTTTCCTTGTGCATAAGTAATTTTAATTTTTAATTTATATGTATAAAGATGACTGTAGAAAATGAAGTAGATTGTAGACTACTCAGATGACTTTGTCATTTATCAATGATGTAGCTGTCAAATGTTGTCAAATAATAAATGTGTTCAACGAAACTAAAACCTCAAAAATCTGACGCCATGTCGCTGGTACACTTTATTGATACTTAGAAACTGATCAATGCTACCATTTAACTATGTCACAGCGCGGTTTCATGATATAATTTTAACACTTTTTCCTTAGGCTCACTTAGAAATAGAAAGGATGTCTTGCCTCCGGAACAAAACCGTTCGTTCAAAATAAAATTTCATTTACTCTTGATTACTGAGGCTATAGTTTCGCTGAGCACACTAAATTATTTGCATTAAACCCTCGGTACAATATTTGTTACTATTTTTTGACTTATTTATTCACTGATTTTCCTTTATGTTTAGAAAAATGATTACTTGCGCCTAATTCGTAAAACTATCTTTAAACCTGTTTACCTTTTTGTATTTTTTATTAATTTACCTTAAAACATTTCAATGCATTTTTAAGATCTAAACCCTTTTGTTTGATAAAATTAAAATATTCTAACATTAATTTCAATTCCAAAAACCTTCAAGTTGTTGAAGACATTGCAAATTTCATTCAGGTATTCGTTTGTATGACAACTCGCCATTGTTATTTGTAAATAAGGCAACGTACCCAGACATGCTGTTGCGCAAGCGCTCTCCGCCTCTTACCATTAGTAGTGGTATATTTTAATGCTTTTGATTCATCCTTTAAAAGTGGCCAAGATTAATAATACGAGAAATTCATTACTTACACGTAGAATAATGGTAATAATAATGGTAGAATATTGGGCCACCTCTGAAACAGATCATCTGCCATTCTGCCAGGCAGTTCATAAAAGGCAAATAATTGACTTGCGTCACTACCATCATGCCTACTCGGTGGTGGAGATCCGCAACGTCTCACCCAGGTGTTTGGTACCACCGCGTGCACCGCTTTATCTACTCCAGCCACAATAGCGCCAATGTTTGTCATTGTTGCGTTCCGGTTTGGAAGGTAAAGTAGCCGGTAAACTTATGCAAATGGCAGTAACAGTTAAAATTTAACCCTCAATTTAAAGATAAAAAGTGTGTCCCGACCGAAAGCAGCTGAGCTTAGATGCTTAGAATAACATTTTGTTTACTCTGACTATCTAAGTTAAATTTCTAAGGTAAGGAGTTGTTTTGAACACATCCAATCACAGTGCAATCTGAATGGAATACCGAATAATACCTTTATTCCTGCCGCAATAGCGTCATTCCTTGTCATTGTCGTGTTCTGGTGTGCAGAATAAAGCAGCTGATAAACGTATGCAAATGGCATTAACACCTCGTCACACAGATAGAAACTCATATTAACATCTTTGGTGGATGTAGGCGATCATTGTCTCTTCCCATCTGTATAGCCAGATGGCTATCCTAATACAAATGCTTGTATTCTACATTGTAAAATAAAAAAAAAAAACATTTAAATGTTCACAAAAGTTTGCTTTTGATTTTGGTTACCTCTATACGGTGTAAATGAGGATCAGGCATAAATAAAGAAATGTTTTCCTTGAACTTTTACCCTCTTACGTCTCAATACTTTAATGTCCCACTTTTATAGCTTATTTAATGGAGCCATTTTATAAATTCAAATTTTAATAAAGGTACGCAGCACTAGGCAGTATTAGATAAATTTTATTAAGTACTAGCTGTTGCCAGCGACTACGTTTGCGCGGACTTCATTTACTCCGCACAGCTCCTCCCCCGTACGTGATAGCGTGATAATATGTCGTCTATATGTTGACCCGACCTGTTAGTAATATTTATGTAAAATTTTAAGTAAATCAATGCAGTACTTTTTGAATTTACCCCGGACATACATTGACTTTCCTACGATTTTATTATGTACTAGCTTTGTCTGCGACTTCGTCCGCGCGGATTTCGTTTACTCCGCACAGCTCCACCCCCGTAAGTGATAGCGTGATAATATGTAGCTTATATGTTGACCCGACCTGTTAGTAATATTCATGCAAAATTTGAAGTAAATCCCCCGTTTACCCCGGACATACATACAGACAAACAGATAAAAATTCTAAAAAGTATATTTCTGGCTTCGATATCGATTGTAGATCACGCCCCAAGTATTCTTTTAAAAAACACATTCAATGTACAGTTTTGACTTTCCTACGATTTTATTATATGTATAGATATCACAAACAAGCTGATGAAGATGGAAAAGCTGAATCCTGATAGATATCTAAAGCCATCGACTATAGGCACGAAATATTTTATAGGTGCGTTGTTCTCTTTGTGGTGGGAAAGCAAGCAATACACATAAATTTACCGGCTATCTTGGACGGTACCAAACCAGAACACAACAGTGTCAAGAGCGACAGTGTAAAGCCAGGCAAGACGCTGCAAAATTATAGTACCTACAAAGTAATCATGATGGAGGTATCACGTATGCTTAAGCATATGCGTTACAACCAATGTATCCACCAATTAGCCAAAGATAATCCTCCCACAATACGATAGCCTAACGCCAACCGGGCACTTATCAATTCCGGGCAATATTGTTTTTATAAGAAAACTGAAAAAACACATTTGAATTGCTCGTCCTGGGAATCGAACCCAAGGTCTCATGTGGTCACCGACACCGGAGCACAGGAGCAAATGGGTGATATTTTATGTCTTAGGAAAGCAATTTGAATGATTCTTCTGATGGAATGAGGTTCTTTTCTGATTATTCTAATGGCAAGTTTAAAGAGATATTCTCAAAAACGTAAATTTTAGTAACAGCTCAGAATGTGATGGTGGAATTTTAATACCTCCGTGCCTCGGATAAACACCGAACGTTGTCGGTCACGGTTATCATGAAATCCAAACGATAGTCATTATTACATAATGCTGTAATGGAGATCAAACAGACATTTGCGTTTATAACATCAGTATGGCTTATTTTACGGATATTGATAAATATTTTTTTTCTTTTAAATTTTTTTTTTTAATAGTATAAGATAGCAAACAAGCAGATGGGTCTCCTGATGGAAAGAGTCAACCATCGCCTATAGACACCAAAGGTGTTAATGGTGCGTTGCTATCTTGTGGCGAGGTCTTATGCCACATGCATAAGTTTACCGGCTACCTTACCCTCCAAACCGGGACACGAGAGTGACAAGCACTGACCCTATTACAGCAGGAATAGGTAAGGCGGTGGTAGTCACGATGACATTGGTCGCCTTTTACGACCTGCCTGGCAGAACGTCAGTTGGCCTATTCTTCAAAGGAGCCCGGGACCAACACGGGGTAAAAATAATAATTCTCATATTGGGTCATTCCATGTCAAATCGACCAATGGTTGGAATCGACCCCTTTTGATTTGGATGAAATTTGGTCAGAAGTTTTCATTTATCATATAAAGAAGTTCTGCCAAAGGAAAAAAATTAAAAAATTTTTTTCAAAAGTTATGCAACTTTCAAAAGTCCACTATTTTTCCTATTTTTTAAACTTATTCTTCAAAGATCTCGAAAACTATTATAATTACTTTAATGATCTGAGCTAATCTTTTAAGGGAATACTTAAAGCTACCAAAAAAAAATTTTTTCAAAAAATCGCTTTTTTGAAGAATTTTGAAATTTACAAAATCGTAAAAATCGATCGTCGACATTAAATTTTTTGCTCAAATTTTTTTCTGGAGTACCTCTAACTGATCTCAAATGATCCTGAAATTTTTGGGAAGGTGTTTTTTTTCTTTCAAAAGATATAAATTTTTGAATTTCGAAAAAAAAAATTTTTTTTCTTCGGAACTTACCAAAAAATTACAAATTTACTTGTAATTTTTAATTTTACGGTACAAAAATTTATTTTAATGATAAAAAGCACATGGAAAAATAATTAATATGTCATTTACATTCATTAAGTAATAAAATTACATTTATATCAGTTAAGAAGTGATAAATTCTGCCATCTACATGTTTGCTACTAAAATTTTTCTACTAGATATTTCCCATGAAACTTCCCAGAGGTCTCTATTATCTCTTATTGTTTGCCATAATACTAGAATTCACGAAATTTGTTGTTTATATAAAGAAGGAAATATTTTACTGTGTATTCTTGTGATTAAAATTCTTTATTTATTAAATCTTCTACATTTTGTATAAGATTCATTAAATCAATCATGGAAAATAATAAATGTTCGATCGGAATATTTACAAATGAAGAATGCTCTGAGGGACAATTAATTGATTGTAATGATTTTTCTGACGAAGATCGCATAACCTTAAATGCGCGAAGTGGTACAGAGGTTAATTTTCTTTGTCATGAACATGAGAAACAGTTTTGTAAACATTACATTTCAAATCAAAAAGTGTGTGCTGATCCTTATAATATTCACGTTACTAAACCACGTAAATCATTGAAAATTATCACGTTTGAATGGTATAATCGATTGAAGGCTATTGTTCCTTCCATTGCACCTGGACGTAAATTATGTATTTCATGTTCGAAAAAAATCTGCTCTGAGTTGATAGATTAGGGGGTAGTTAAATCAGAAACAACAGATCATAATGTGAGCCTTAATGTTAATGATGATGAAAATCCCACTGAAGATTCAGCTTGCAATCCATCTGCTGAGCCAATAATAACACCTGATCAAGATGAAACACCGGCTTCTACTCAAATGTCTCTAGTGATACAAGACAAAATATCTTCTAATCTATCTGAAAAATTACAGTTATCTAATGATTCAACTTCAACTTCTGAAATCTGTAGTTCAACAAGTGAAACTTTCACCCCAAATGAAATACACCTTGATCGTCTTAATACTGTTGCTAAAATATTTCAATTATCTCCGATTAATAAAAAAGATTTGGATCGATCAAAAACCTACGCGCAGCACAAATATTATGGCATGAAATCGAAAATAAAAAAATGCTTTGAACAAGTTATGGACAATTCTTTTGATACGGCTGAATGTGACGACTTAATTTCTGATAATAACCTAGAATCGACTGGAAAAGAAATGATAGTGCAGTTAAAGAAAAAATTTGAAAATGCTAGCAAATTGAATGAAAAGTTACAAATTCTATCAGTTTTACCATCAAGTTGGTCAACAGAAAAAATTGTTAATACATTTGGAGCAACAACATACATGGTTAAAAAAGTGAAACAACGAGTGAAAGAAGATGCTATCTTGTTCATTCCTGAGCAAAATAAAGGTCATTCGTTGTTAAAAACGACCCAAGAAAAAATTCAAGAATTTTATAGAAATCAAGATATTAGCAGAGAATTACCAGGTAAAAAAGAGTACAAATCCGTACATGAAAATGGTCAGCGAGTTCAGAAACAGAAACGTTTAATATTAGGCAACTTAAACGAAATTTATTATATGTTTAAAGAAAAATATCCATTTGAAAAAATAGGTTTTTCAAAATTTGCGAGCTTAAGACCACCTGAATGTGTTCTTGCCGGTGCATCCGGTACACACGTAATATGTGTTTGTCAAATTCACAAAAACTTCAAACTCATGTTTCATGGAGCAAAGCTCGGTAAACTCAAACTCAATGATGAAAATCAGCCATTTTTGTCACATCGGGATTGCATGGACATGGTTATTTGTCAACCACCTACAAATAAGTGTTATTTCGGAGAATGCAATGACTGTCCCGGCTCGGAAAAATTGAAAACTATTTTAGAAAACTTATTTATGGATAATTTTTTAGACGAAATTACATACAATCAGTGGACTCAAGTAGATCGGTGTTCTTTAGAAACAATTATCAAACCAGCTGACGATTTTGTTGATATTTTTGTAGAATATATTCCAAAATTACTTCATCATGACTTCGTAGCTAAACAACAGGCTGAATATTTTCAAACCATAAAAAATAACCTTGAAATTGGACAAGTACTTGTTGTTGCTGATTTTTCAGAAAATTATTCATTTTTACTCCAAAATAGTGTTCAAGGAGTATATTGGAACAATAAGCAAGCAACTATCCATCCTTTTGCGTGTTATTATAGATCAACTGAAGGGAATAAAACTGAAATTGTACCTCTCAACTTGGTAATAATTTCTGATAACTTAACTCACAATACAACGGCAGTTTACACTTTTCAAGAAGTATTGATATCCTTCCTCAAGAATAAAATAACCGATGTTTCTAAAATTATCTATTTCTCTGATGGCGCTGCATCTCAATACAAGAATCGCTATAATTTAGTCAATTTGTTGTATCATGAAGAAGACTTTCAAATAACAGCCGAATGGCACTATTTCGCTACTTCCCATGGGAAAGGCCCAAGTGACGGTTTGGGTGGGTTAATCAAGCGATTAATTAGCCGAGCTAATCTTCAACTTCCGGCTAATAAACAAATCCAGACACCTGAACAATTATACCAATGGGCAAAGGACAATTTTCAGGGATTAAATAGTCATTTCGTTTCAAATGAACAAATTCGGACAGCAGAAAAAAAACTGAGTAACAGGTTCAAAAATGCTTTACCAGTTCCGGGAATACGTGGTTGCCATGCCGCAGTCCCTACTTCAAATGAAGTTTTGAGAGTGAAGCGCTTGTCATCATCTACAGAAGGAGAAAATTTTCGATTGAAAAACGTAGATGTCTACGAGTTTTCCGAGGAACCCAGCATTCAAACTCGGTAAATTTAGTCATATTTTATTATTAACATTCGATTTATATAAAATTTTCATTGAAAAATTGCTTTCTAATAATTCTATTAACTTTCAGATTGAGAAAAAGAAGAGGGGAATTAACACCACAGCAAGGGACTAAGAAAAAACGATCTTTCTAAGATAATTATATTGAATTTAAAATGAAAACGCAACTAATAAACAAAAATATCACATAAATTATTTTTTCATGTGCTTTTTATCATTAAAATAAATTTTTGTGCCTTAAAATTGAAAATTACAAGTGAATTTATAATTGGTTTATTTAGTCAGTTTCGAAGGAAAAAAATTTTTTAACTTCCCGCTAAGAAAATTGAAAATTATTTTTTTTCGAAATTCAAAAATTTATATCTTTTGAAAGAAAAAAACACCTTCCCAAAAATTTCAGGATCATTTGAGATCAGTTAGAGGTACTCCAGAAAAAAATTTGAGCAAAAAATTTAATGTCGACGATCGATTTTTACGATTTTGTAAATTTCAAAATTCTTCAAAAAAGCGATTTTTTGAAAAAATTTTTTTTTGGTAGCTTTAAGTATTCCCTTAAAAGATTAGCTCAGATCATTAAAGTAATTATAATAGTTTTCGAGATCTTTGAAGAATAAGTTTAAAAAACAGGAAAAATAGTGGAATTTTGAAAGTTGCATAACTTTTGAAAAAAAATTTTTTAATTTTTTTCCTTTGGCAGAACTTCTTTATATGATAAATGAAAACTTCTGACCAAATTTCATCCAAATCAAAAGGGGTCGATTCCAACCATTGGTCGATTTGACATGGAATGACCCTAATATTATATTTTTAAATATTACCTATGGCAACACAAAATTTAAGACAAATTTTAAATTTAATTTGATTTTGTTTAAAATTTTACCCCTGTGTTGGTCCCGGGCTTCTTTGAAGAATAGGCCAACTGCCTTTCTACTTGGCATGTCGTAAAAGGTGACCGATTGGCTATCTATGTATGGATATATTGGGTAGAGTTCTGCATTGTCTCACCCGGGTCTAGTACCACCGCCTTAGCTATTCCTGCCGCAATAGCATCAGTGCTTGTCACTGTTGTGTTCCGGTTTGGAGGGTAAGGTAGTCGGTAAACTTATGCATGTGACATTAGACCTCGCCACAAGATAGCAACGCACCATTAACATCTTTGATGTCTATAAGCGATGGTTGACTCTTTTCATCAGGAGACCCATCTGCTTGTTTGCTTTCTTATGAAATAAAATAATAATAAAAAAAAATGATGTGGTGTCGCGGGACACCAGGTAGGAACGAACTTCCTTCGGCTAAACGGCACTACTCGCTCGTGTACGCGACTGTCGCGCCTGCGCACGTCTCATTTAACGCTTTTATTCCACGCATTTTTCTTACGGTTTTACTATTATATTTTTTTCAGTTCGGTCGCGCAGCAAAATCCCTATCCCCTCCAAGCCTGCCGTAAGGAACTTCGTTCCAAAAACATGTAAACACCACTGTTGTTGCGACATGGCGTTGTCCACTTTTAAATAAATCCTACTAAATCTCAAGGAAATTGAAAGATAAATAATAAAGTTTTGAAATTCCATAATATTTTTATTTTTATACATAGAACCATTTTTTATTTTTCTGATAAAGTCATTGACCTACCGAATGTCCTTTGGTGGATAAGATTTTTGTAACCCATTGTATAATATTTATTTTACTTTAACTCTAGTAAAGTAAACGAACACTGAGAAAGACTAATAGCGCAATATTTCAGCACATTTTAATAAGTCACTAACAGGTGATCGCGAACTGAGAAATTACATCTCCGAAATACTGTTTCTTTGCTAAGTATTGCTATTTATTAGTCTGGAGGATGTCTAAATATACAAAATAAATAAAATACAAGAATAATAAATAATATCATCACGCCGGTTCTATTGCAAGATAGACAGAGTAATTGCAACTGCAAAAGATATTCTGTATCACCACGATTAACTAGTTCGTTGTATGTTGAGATCTGATGAACTCTGTTGCCCCATTTCACCAAATGTTTAGACTATTATAATTATGTATATATGAACTTTTAAACTAACGCGTTCTACTATCATTTTTAAATGCATAAACGGGTCAATAACGCGTACATATATAGAACTTACTTGTAAAGCTCGACGTTTCGGCCAAGTTACATTGACCACGGTCAACGTTACGGCCAAGTTACATTGACCACGGTCAACGTTACGGCCAAGTTACATTGACCACGGTCAATGTAACTTGGCCGAAACGTCGAGCTTTACAAGTAAGTTCTATATATGTACGCGTTATTGACTCGTTTATACATTTAAAATTTATGTATATATTTGCCTTTTTATATCAGGAGTTAGCCAACAAGCGGATGGCTGTCCCGATGGAAAGAGAAAACATCGCCCATAGACACCAAAGATGTCGATTGTGCGTTGATGTCCTTCTAACGAGGTCTTAATATTACTTGCATAAGTTAGTTAACTTGGGCTTAGTCTACCTTACCCTTCAAACTGTAACATGACATTGACTAACGCTACTGCGACAGGTAAGTCGGTGATACCAGACCCGAGCGAGACAATGCAGAACTCTACCACCCAGTAGCCACGACGGTATTGAATCGCATAACCAATGGGTCGTCTATTAAGAATGACCTATTCCATTAAGGGAGCCCGTACCAAGATGAGAAAATTACGAGCCACAAGTCAGTGTGATATTTATTGTATTTACCATTAACGGGAAGTTAGAAAACAGGTCAGAAATGATATATTTTTTTAATTGTTGCTTACCAATACCTTTAATTATTGCATAAATAATATATAAAAAATAATTTATTTATTTTAATATTTTGCTTGATATATTTTAATTGATCAAAAATCGTAATAATTTGAAATTTTACAAACATTTAAAATTCATATCTTCTAATATATCAAAATAATCGTAAAAACGTATGGAACCTGGATCTGAGAAATGAACCTTTTTTATGTGTATAGTAAGCAGATGGATCTCCTGATGGGAAGAGCCCATCATCGCCTGTAGTCACCAGAGATGTTAATGGTGCTTCGTTATCTTGTTTTTATCGTTATCTTGGCGAGGTCTAATGCCTCATGCTTAAATTTACCGGCTAACTTACGCTCCAAACCGGAACACGACAGTGACAGACACACACTATTGCGGCTGGAATAAGTAAGGCGGTGGTTCCAGATCCGGGCGAGACAATACAGAATTCTACCGCCTAGTGGCCACGATGGTAATGAATTGCATACCCAATCGGTCGCCTCTTACAACCTGCTGGCAGAACGGCAGTTAGCCTATTCTTCAAAGGAGTCCGGACCAACACGGGGTGATATAAAAGAAATCTCCGTTTGAAATAATTCTATTCAGGTAGGTAGTGCTCTATTTTTGTGGGTGTAATAGCTTACACATGCGCCAATTCCGTTTGTACTATTATAAAGGGCTTTAAGTTTTTTGTAATAAAGTAAAATATCTACACATTGAATAAAACTACTTTAATACTTCGATATAGTATAATTAATTAGATAAAACTAATAAACACATGTTTTAATTGAGAACAACGCTTTGTTTTCAAATTAATTGACCAATCACATGCATTATTTGTACCTGATAATAATTCTTTATCTGATTAAATAGCTGACGATTAAAGGATTTTATTAGGAGCTATAAAACTACTGACAAATAATTGTTAGGATTAATACATATGGTGATTTTTAGTCGGTAGAGTGTCGGTGTAAAGATGAGAAAGGGCATGCTCCGTTTGTTCAGACATGTAGAAAGAATGATAGATGAAAGTTTAGCAAAACAGATATACAATGCGAATGTGGAAGGATGTAGGTACCGGGGAAGACCAAGACTGACATACCATGATCAGAATGATCGAGTACTGACCGAAGGTGGTGTCAAGAGTCTTCGCAACCGACGTGTGTGTATGAAGAGAATGACGAATGTGGAGGAAGCGAGACAAGCCTGCAAGAATCGTGATGTATGGCACTCGATTCTCTCTGCCTACCCCGTAAGGGATCTGGCGTGAAGATATGTATATGTATGTATTTATGTGATTTTTTTATATCATAAAATGGCCAACAGCAGGTGAACCTTCTGATAGAAACAAATAACCATCGTGTATAGGTGCATACTAATATTACTTATTAAAATCTGCCAGTTACGCATTCATGACTAAAGCACTGAACCGATTTTGATGAAATTTGGCTAATAAACAGGATGACTAGTAAAAACTACAATCTTAAGAAGGGTATTTAGTATGCGATTCTTATACCGAATAAGTTAAAAAATGTGGACTTAAATTTGACCTTATCCTGTAAAAATGTTTAGTACGGATACACACACGGATATAATTTACAAACCGCGATTTGCTGCCGTGGTGTGTGCCAGTTTAAGTTAAACAGTATTATTCTCTACCAGCTGTAACGCGCAGCCCGCTGTATTATAAAAGTTTTCGACGAATCCCGCGGGATCACTCAATTTCTCCGAGATAAAAAGTAGCCATTATGCTATTCTAGGTCGACCTACCTGTGTTAAATTTCATTCAAATCTGTACAGTAGTTTTTGCGTGATTGAGTAACAAACTTCCAAACATTCATCCAAACATCCAATCTTTCTCATTTATTATTATTATTTATTAATACTATTATTATATTACTTATTATTGTTATTTATTAATATTATATTATTTATTAATACTAGCTGCAGCGTGCAGCCCGCTGCATTATAATAATTTTTGGCGAATCCCGCGGGATGAGATTATTTTTCCGGGATAAAAAGTAGCCTATGTGCTATTCCAGGTCATCATCTACCTGTGTGCCAAATGTCATTCAAATCCATTCAGTAGTTTTTGCGTGATTGAATGACAAACATCCATCAAAACCTCCATCCAAACAACCAAACTTTCGCATTAATAAAATTAATACAGATAATATAGATTATAGATTTATTATATTTTTATTCGGTTTGGGGTTTTTCTCTAAAAAATTACCTTTACCCCTGTATCCCCAAAGAGGCAGGCAAAGGTACAACAAGTGCACCCACGATTAGTCGAAGATACTTGGTCCCACAATGTGATGGGTGATAAGCCTATCACCAAACCGGGTACTTTTTAATCCCGGGCAATGTTATTTTTATCAGAAAACTGGAAAAACACATTTTTCAATTTCCCGACCCTGGAATCAAGCCCGGGACCTCATAACAACAACGACCACTAAACCACAAAGGAGGAGGTTCTCAATTCGACGCGTATATTTTTTATGCATGTTATGTTTATGCATAAAAAATATACGCGCATAACTTTTTACAGATTAGTCCGATTTTGATAATTCTTATTTTATTGGAATGGATATATTCCGAAGATGGCCTCTTTTTTTAAAATTCTCACCAAAAGAGTAATTAAGCAAGGAACGTTTGATCGTTCATCCACTGACTCACTTGTCCCATACTTAATACATACATACATGTTTAATTTTTTATTTAAAACTAGCTGTGCTCGCGATTTCGTCCAGGTGGTTTTTTTTTTAAGTATCCTTAGTTACTTCTTATTACATCGACTATCTACCACTGAAAGTGGTCAGTGGTAGATAGTCGATGTAATACTTCTTATTACATCGACTATCTACCACTGAAAGTCCCGTCTAAACTGGTCCAGCCGTTCCAGAGATTAGCCGGAACAAACAGACAGACGAACAAACAGACAAAAATCATAAAAAGTGTTATTTTGGTGTGTGTATGTATATACATCCATATTCATTTAGTTAAAAACGGTTATTTTAATATTACAAACAGACACTCCAATTTTATTTATTTGTATAGACTAGCAGTGCCCGCGACTTCGTCCGCGTGAAAAAAAAACTAAAATAAAAGTAGCCTAAGTTACTTCTTATTACATCAGCTATCTGCCAGTAAAAACCCTGTCAAAATCGGTCCAACCGTTTCGGAGATTACCTGGAACAAACAGACAGACAGAAAGACAGACGGACGGACAGACAGACAAAAATGATAAAAAATGTTATTTTGATATGTGTACCGTGTATACTTCCATATGGATTTAGTGAGAAATGGTTATTTTAATGTTACAAACAGACACTTCAGTTTTATTTATTTGTATACATATATTAGCTCACATCACTTGCGACAAGAAGGTAAGGTAACAAATGCATTACAAGCATTCGTTTTCTTTCTTCTCTTTTGTTTTATGTTAACGAACCTAAATACTTATATGTAAAAAGCACTCAATTGAATCTATATTAATCTATATAAATATTATAAATGCGAAAGTGTGGATGTTTGGGTGGATGGATGTTTGGATGGATGGACGCAACCACGCAAAAACTACTGAACGGATTTGAATAAATATTTACATACGGATAGATGATGACCTGGAATAGCACAGATGCTCCTTTTTATCCCGGAAAAATTAGGTAATCCCGCGGGATTCACCAGAAACTTTTATAATGCAGCGGGCTGCACGTTTCGGCTAGTTTTTTATAAGTTTAATTTAACTGAATTACTTCCATTTGTCCAATAGGTGACTTTATGTGTAAGTTGATATTAAATAAACTAAAAAAAATATACCGAATATTCGACCGCCCCGTTTGTCGAGTGGTTAGTGACCCTGACTACGCGACCAACGGGGCTCGGGTTCGATCCCCGACGGGGACAAGCATTTGTGTGATGAGCATAAATGTTTGTATTTCCGGGTTTGGGTGTTTATTAAATATATTCTTGTATTTATATATGTATTTCTATGTATTAGATTCCTTGACTAACACCCATAATACAAGCAAAATAATTTGCTTACTTCGAGGTTAGATTAGTCAGTGTAATTTGTCCCGTGAATATTTATATATATTTATATATTTGTATATATCGCCTTTGTAGTGTAGTGGTCCGGTGTCGGAGTTGACCACAGAGGTCCCGGGTTCGATTCCTGGGTCGGGCAATTCAGAAATGTGTTTTTTCAGTTTTCTGATAAAAACAACATTGCCCGGGATTGGAAAGTGCCCGGTTGGCGATAGGCTTGCCATCTATCACATAGTGGGACCAAGTATCTTCGGCTAATCGTGGGTGCACTTGTTGTACCTCTGCCTACCCTTTCGGGGATATGGGCGTGAAGATACTTTTTTTTAATATATTTATATATTTACATATATTTTCTTGATAATGAATCACAATTTTCTCTTCACGTAATAAAATAATGTATGGTCTTAACTGTGCTTATCTCGCTAGTGAATTAATATTATCAAACATTTTATTGATCACATGATGTTATCAATGGTATCTTATGTTAATTTTTTAATTATCGAAGGAATTAATGGATAATTTGTTTGTCGTTAATAGAATTCCGACGTAATGTTGACTGCATTTTTGTTTTTAGTGTTTAATACTGTATGTGTTTGTGCTAAACATGAATACTATATGGGGTAAGATTTTTTTTATTTTAAGATATCCGATATATGTACCATATTATGTAAAATGTATGTTTTCTTGATTATTAATCATAATCGGTTTGACCGCCCCGTTGGTCGAGTGGTTAGAGACCCAGACTACGCGATCAACGAGGCTCGGGTTCGATCCCCGACGGGGACAAGCATTTGTGTGATGAGCATAAATGTTTGTATTTCCGGGTTTGGGTGTTTATTATATATATTCTAGTATTTATATATGTATTTGTATGTATTAGTATCGTTGACTAACACCCATAACACAAGCAAATAATTTGCTTACTTTGGGGTTAGATCAGTAAGTGTAATTTGTCCCGTGAATTATTATTATTATTATTAATCATAATCTACTCCATACCATATTTTTAAATAATGCGAAAGTAACTCTGTATCTAACATTTTCACGGGCAAACCGCTATGCAGATTGAGATGAAATTTTATATAGCAATACTTTAAAGTCTTGGGAAGAACATACATTTTTGCTCTTTGTCTGTACTTTCATACGAATATCATAAATGTGAGTCTGTCTGATTGTTACTCTTTTGGAGCTTAACCCCCTGAACCGATTTTGATAAAACCTGGCATGGAGATATTTGAAGATTCGGGGCCCAACATAGGCTAACTCATTTAAAAAATTAATCCCTAAGGGGATGAAATTTGTGTGAAAGTCTTTGGGCCGGTTTCCAAAACACAAATCAATTTTAACAAGCAATCTGTGTTTAACACATTTTTTACTTATAAAAATTGTGTTAAATACAGATTAATAGCTTGTTAAAATCGATTTGCGTTTCGGAAACCGGCCGTATATTGATGATATGATAATCAACTATGCGTTCCGACTGAGAATAGGACTGTCGGGATGACATATTGCTCCTCATTTTGCAAAAACTTCATAAGTGATGAGTAAGGTGTTCAAAAAAAAAGTGTAGAAAACAAAAAAAAAATTTATTGATGAATATTATATTTTAATACCTTTTATCCTATTCTGGGCAAATGCAACCCAAACACACAAATATCACAACAAAATTGCCCCCGTCCTTGTGTCAGTGGTGTAACTAGCACGAGTTTTTTACATTTATTTAGATGAACAGCTAGACTGATGTTTATTTATATTATGTATGTATATATATATATATATATATATATATATATATATATATATATATATATATATATATATATATATATATATATATATGTAGGTGAACGGCTAGATTGATATATTTTACCTATGTTTTCATTGATGAAAATAACATTATTAAAACGTTATTTGTTCTTCAATAAATCAACATTATTTTTTGAACAAATATTTGTATGTTGACATTACTAATTTCACACTTGTGTCTAAGAGTTACTCATGTGCTTGTGGTATGAAGTTGATAACAAGCGCGATCCTATTCTTAGTTGGAACGCATAGTACTCGCGAGCGAAGTTGTGTGGGGCATCTGTTATAAATTTGGAGGTTTGTGTAATTAGATGTTTGAATATTTGTTACTCAATAACGTGGAACGGCAAAACCGATTTGAATGAAATTTGCCGCAAAGGTAGATGACCTAGATTTTTATGTTCTCGTGGTATTCACCAAAAACTTTAATAATGCAGCTGGATGCACAGTGTAGCCAGTTGTCCCCTGTGTTGGTCTGGGCTCGTTTGAAGAATAGATCAACTGCCGTTCTGCTAGGCAGGTCATAAAAGGTGATCGATTGGCTTTACGTGTCACTACCATCGTAACTACTGTGGTAGAGTTTTCTGCATTGTCTCGCCGGGGTCTAGTACCACCGCTTTTTTTTTCGAAATGAATTTAAGCAGTTGGTCCAAATGGCCGCTACTGCGAAACTGGGCGTTTTGGGCGAACAGAGTGCTCAGCTAGAGTTTAAATTTAAGTGGGCTAAGAGCCTGCCCTAAGAGTGTCTCCTGTGAAACAGATCCTCGGCTTAGGGCAGTATACCACTGCCTCAATTATTCTTGCCAAAATAGCATCAATACTTGTCAATGCCGTGTTTCGGTTTGGAGTACAAGGTAGCCGGTTGACGTATGCATGTGGCACTTCTATCCCGCCACATGGACAGCAACGTAACATTATCACCTTTGGTGTCTAGGTGTTTAAAGACGTTTCTCTTTTTGTCAGGAGAGCCATCTGCTCTGATGCATCTAATGATATTAAAAATGGTTTTGCATTAGTCATTTTTAACAGCCTGTGTTAAAGCTGTGCGGATCAGCCAGTTACTATGAGTACACGAATAAATTCTGATTCTGCAAATTATACTGTGCGATTTTGTTAATCCGTACCATAATATTATAAATGCAAAAGTCTATTTTCGGGTTCGCCTTCACGACTAACTCACTGAACCGATTTTGATTAAATTTGGCGTGGAAATAGTTTAAGATTCAGGGTCCAAAAATGCTATAATTTTTGAAAAATTATAGCATTATAGCATAAAAAACCCCTAGGGGGATAAAATAGAGGATGAAAATTGATAAGTAAAAGTGTATTAATGACACTTTAATTTACTCGCGAACGATTCTGCGCGTGTCAGCTAGTAAATAAATAAAGTTATGGGATTATTCCAAGGATCTAAATAAAATCATGAGAATTGTTTCAAGGAACTATATATAATCATGAGAATGATACCAAGGAACTATATAAAATCATGAGATTTTTTCCAAGGAACTATATAAAATCATGAGAATTATTACAAGGAACTAAACAAAATCACGGGAATAGTAAATAAATAAAATCATGGGAATTATTCTAGTCGCAAAAGCATCAGTGCTCGTCATTACCATTTTCCGGTTTGGAGGGTAAATAACCCGATTGATTTATACACGTGGTATATCCATCCCGTCACACGGATTACATTAACATCTTTGATGTGTATAGGCGATGGTTTCCTTTTCCATCAGGAGAGCCATCTGATTGTTTGCTATCTAATGATACTTATATAAAAATACACTCCCATACACGTTCGTTTACATTGAGTTATGGGTAGTATCTTTTTTTATAATAGTCAAATATTCGGATTTATTCCAGGTGATCAGTAGGGAGCAGAGTGCTCAAAGCTCGCTTTAAAGGAATCTCCTGTGAGACCGGACCCGTTTGAGATAGTATCTTGCCGTCGATAGAGACTCTAAGTTATATAAAATTTAGTTAACTCTGCATACTTAAGTAGGTAATGAGCGTAAATAATTTTCAAATTACAGACACAAAGTATATAACGTCAAGTTTGACACGGAGAAACAACAAAATAACTTGTTTAGGCTCAAACGTGACATAGTCGACTTTTGGAGGAAGCCATCTTTGAAACACAATATTACTGGACAAGTGATGGTACCGCCATCTCATATAGAGTGGTTTGAAGAAACTCTTGGAGAACTTGATATTAAGAGAGATGTCCATTTAGAAGACGTATTCATGTATGTATACATTATTATTGTTTTATATTCTTTTTGTTATTAATTATACCGTATTATAAATATATACTTTTTGTGTTTTCCCCTTAAATGGAGAAATATTCATAGACGTCGGTACTTTTTACATACCCACTTTTATTTTTACACAAGTACCTGGGTGGCCGAACTTTGTTCCGTATTATTTTGGCCAAAATGACGTTTTCAAAAATAAAACCTAGCTGGATCAATTTATCATCCCTGAAAACCTCTGCATACTAAATTGCACGCAAATTCCTACGATTTATAATAAAATTGTAGGAAAGTCAAAACTGTACTCTGCCTACCCCTTCGGGGATACGGGTGTGAAGATATTTTTTTCTCAAAATTTTTCTTTTATTTTAGGCATTTAAATGATATCGATTCTCCAGACACCACGGAAGAAAACGACGAAATAGAAGAAATAGAAAACGGAGCGATATTTGACTTTGAAAGTTATCACCGTTATGATGTAGTAAGTATGGTTGTCAATGTTGTAGTATAAGTAGTTAATCTATTTAACACTTGCCACCTTTCGGTAACGCTCAGAGTAGTTTGGCTGCCACTGAAAATCAGCGTTGAAATAATAACTTCTCAACATTAGCTGAGTGTTGGCAATTTTTAAATATCACACCACTCAGTGCAGTGGACACCAAACCATAGGTTACAATTGGACTAATTGAATTGTGTTTAAGCTTATTTATTAATCACTACATAGTATAAAACAAAGTCTCTTTCTCTGTCTGTCCCTATGTATCCTTAAATCTTTAATAATACGAAACGTATTTTAATGCGTTTTTTTAATAGGTAGATTTATTCTCGAGGAAGGTTTTAGTATATAAATTATAAATCTTTTCAATATTGCCATGGGAACAAAAGCTACGCGGGTGAAACCGCGGGCAAGTAGTTAGTTATTTGTATAAAGTGTTGCTTTCTTTCCTTAATTATTATAGTGTAGTAGTTACTAGTACCTACTTGCGCTTTTTACGTATTTTTTTAATTTCTATATATGTATATTTTTTCATTTTAAGTTTTGTTATGTATCTGTAATTTTTTTTGTTATATTGTCCTGTAAACTTTTAAACTTTTTTTGTTTTGTTTCATGTTCTTATTTTCGTTTTGTTTTTTTCTTAATTTTGATAACATGTTAATTACTGTAGTTTTGTGGTGTATGTCTTAAATAAACAACTTCTACTCTAATTATTGTTTTAAATTTTACACTTGTATTGTTTCACAATTCACTAATTATATATAATATATACTTTTTTATTTAAATAGTCAACGTATGGAAAGTATAAACTTCTACTCTATTCTATTCTAGTCATTATCATTTTGTTTTGTAAATTTTGACATTGTGTCAATTAAATTTATTTATTTATTTAAAAATGTACACTAACCTTATTTAACTATCTATATATTACGTCACAACAATTTTATGATTATTTGATCCCCTTGCCCTTTCCTTATCACAATTGTGAAACGCCTTTCCCTAGTGTGACGTTGTGTATTTTTCGATTTTATAATTATTTTATGAGTATTAACTTGGTTGTCGTCCAAATTAAAAAAAATTAAGTAAAATTTGGGTAAATTTTGGGTTTGGGGGTCAAATACTGTGTTGCGCAAAAAATGTGATTACTCTAAAACCAAACCATATTTTATCACTGCGTAAACGACTACGTATAATTTCTTATATATCAGAAAAAACCTGAGACAGTATGAGTCAGAATGAGATAAATCTGACAAACACAGCAATCACATTACTTTGAACTGCCGCGAATTTCTCGAGAACTAAAAGCCATATCGAGATTTTCTTTTCCACGTTTACATTTTTTTATTTAAATCAGATATATTCCATCTTAGGGAACAGTTCAAGTTTCATCAAAATCGGCTAAGTAATTTTTGAGATATGAGTATAATTTATATTTGAAGTCAGCCTAATTTTTTATGGAATTACTATTATTTGATTACTCTTCATCCATCTGATACTATCTAAATCAGAGCACAATAAAACAGACGCTGGTGATGCTTTATAGAACTCTACTACCCAGTAGTATAACGAAAAACAATAATAAAGATTAGCAGAGACCTGATATATTTTTGATATGCCAGTCTCGTAATTGCCCCAGTGTAAAACTAAAAATTTGGTATAAATTAGCCACGCAGTAATAGACAATTGTTCGAATGCATAAACACTTTAATTTTCATATTAAAATTTTAAAAAATGTATATGTCAAAAAGTATTAATCATCAAAAATTTAAATACAACATATAACAAGTTTAGAAAATTTCAAATGTGTTTTTTGACAACATTATTATTATATTTCAGATTCTAAACTACTTAAAAGCCATAGAAAATGAGTACGCAAACTCAACTGAAATAACCGTTAACATAATCGAAGCAGGCATTACTGATGAAGGACGTCCTATAGTTTATCTACAAATTACAAGTAATGATAATTTTCTAGAAAAGCCAATAGTTGTAATTGAAGCTGGAATTATTCCAAGAGAATGGATTACTATACCATCCGCTTTGAATATAGTTAAGGAATTATTAAATGATACACAAAGAAGTTACTTAAATGATTTACAGTGGATTGTTATACCAGTATTAAATCCAGATGGATACGAATACACACATACTAACGTAAGTTTTGGATTGGGCCTGCATGAAAAAAATCATATGTTTTCTAGATAGGATGATACTGAAAGACTAGTAAAACTTTACTATTGTCATTTTGAATACTACTTGGTGGTAGTTTTGTGATAACCACCTTGAGTACAGTATTATCACTCTTAGAGAAGACAGAGTATCATCATCGGATACCATAATTCATAAGTTTATGTCCTTGTGTTATAGTGAAATTGTTTTTAATAGAATATATCACCGAGATTTAGAAATCCATTTCCAAAATGTATGCGAAATTTTTAGTACTTCGAACGAATGAAGTTCTTGGCTTTTTATAGCTTAACGGAATTCAAGATAATCTTTATATTTCAACAAGTGAGTAATAAATCTCCTTACCAAACTTTTTTCAAGAAAAAAAGTTTGGAATTTTTTTATTACAGTGGATTAATATTTTTTTTAAATCTGGCCTTAGAGTCGTAACTGATTACACTCGAAATTCGACACCTTTATCAAAACTTTACCTTTATTCCTTTTATTTGTTATATCTGAACCCAAAGCTTTTATTTTATATACAGGTATAAATAATATAATTTAAATCTCCGTAAAATTAATAATTATACCATCAATTTTGTTTAAGATGTAATATAATTTTCTAATGAATTTTATTATAAATGTAGATGATAAATATTTTTCTATATCTATATTATAACTTAATAGCTTCCCGCCCCGGCTTCGCATGGGTAAGGTTTAAACAAATTTTTAACATTTTCTATTATATAAACTTTGTACTGACAGTAAAAAACACAAGAAAGAAAGAATTGTCTAATTTGGTGCATTTATTCCAAAGTTCTGCGCATAAAAACATTTTGGCGATTCACTTTTATTAATATAGATATCACCGCGATTAATAAACCGTTGCAAGAACTCATGTATTACAGCTATAATATATTCGTGGACTGAGGTAATTACTTAACATCCGTTGTAATTCCTTCTCGAGTCCCACTATTAAATTAAAAAAAGAAACTTTAATGCATAACATAGCATGATGCTATAACATTAGTATTATCATATTAAGTTTAATGTTGTATCTTTTGCTCAGTTTTCAAATTAAACCATGTGACTTATATAATCTGTCTTAAATTTCAGTTAAGACTTTGGATGAAATCAAGAAGTATTCGCACCAACCTAGGTTTCATTTGCCCAGGAGTTAACATCAATAGAAATTTCGGGATTGATTGGCAATTCTCAGATACGAGTTCTAGTCCTTGCAGTCATCTCTTCGGTGGAGATGAGGAATTCTCTGAGCCTGAATCTAGAGTAATACAAAATTTAATTGAAGAATATGGCAGAAGAATAAGAATGTACATATCACTTCAAAACAGCGGAGGGTTTATTTCGTATCCATGGCTATATGAACGAGCTGCAAGTGGAATGTTTAGACAACATCATTTATTAGGATTAGAAATGATTGCAGAATTGGGTCCTGAATACAAACTCGACTCAGGTTCTCTTGCACTTGGTGATCGCGCATCAGGAACAAGTACAGATTATGTAATGGAAAATGGTGTTTTATATACATTTAACTTAGATATTGCTGGGGAAGGCACAGATAGTGTTATAATTCCCGAAACAGAAATAACTTTAATAGCTGACAAAGTTTGGAAAGCTGTGGCTGTAGCGGCAGAGAGTATAGCCAAATTATAACTCAATAATTACTTTTTAGTATAATTTAATTGTAAGATATCAAATTAAAGAATAAAAATTTACAGAATTGTAAGTGGTATTAAAATTAACTATTTACACAAAATAAAATGATTATGAAAGTCTACATAATCCATAATAAGTTAATTAGACTGTTATTAAGGTGTCATTAGCAGAAATGTACTGCCAGTACTACCTGATGAATTTGCCATTAATTTTACCCTTCAAGAGAAACATGACTGTGATAAGCCCTAACGCTATTGTGGCAGAAAAGGTATAGCGGTAACACCAATCACGAGAGAGAAAGAAAGAAAGAAAGAAAGAAAAAATTTATTTGCAAGAATATGCGTATTACAAGTTGTTAAAAATAAATTAAGTTACCGACATATTCTACCAATATATGGTGTGCAAATATTTAAAAAAATATCATTATATAATACTACATTTAAAACTATAAATTGTATCGATTTTTCAGAATTACTACCGGATCGGAACGCGGCCACACACTGAAAAGATCCGGCGGAAGAAACTCAGCGGGCTGGTCTTTTTTTCTCTATTTTATGTTCTTGTTATAAATATACAAGGATGATTCCATATTACAAAGTTATTTTTATAATTACAAGTTTCATATTTTGAGTAATTATTTTTTTTTATAATTTACATAATGTTCACCATTTACAAAATTTTTACTACATTGAAATTTTTTAAGGACATTTCAACAAACATATATTTCTATCCATTAACATTTAATTTTATCGGCTAAAAATTCTTTAATATCATAATAAGTTTTATCTAACAGCAAATCAAACAACTTTTTGCGAAATTTATTTATAGGCAATGATTTAAGACTATCAGGAATATGATTGTATATACTAAGACGAGATATTTACTTTTACGAGATATTTACTTTTACGAGATTAAATACTAAATCATGCATTGATTCTGCTTTGTTTTGTTTTATCATCAGCAGCTACCATTATTTTCTTGTTTATTTTTCTTTGTTATAAAAAATAGTAAAAACTATAATATTATGTATTTTGGCACTTTGGCAAGTTATGCGCTAGGGAAAAGTTTAAAAACTTAACAAAGAATATTTTTGCTAAGACTGGATTCTAATCCAGTCAAATCCAGTTATTTATTTCATATTTTATTGTATACAACTTATAAGATTTCACAGAGAAAAAAAAAAACTAAAAACGTGCAAAAGGTAGACTTTTTCAAATCAGGGTGCCCGTCTAGCCCTGCATAATTATATGCTTATCCCAACAGTATTGTATGGAAGTGTGAGTTGGGTATATCAGAAAGGGCATGAAAGTAGAATCAACGAGGTCGAGATGAGATCGCTACAAAAAATATGTGGCGTAGCACTCGCAGACCGGGTTCGTAATGTGGAAGTGAGAGACGTTAGGCTTGAAAAGTGTCCGTGTAAAGATAAGAAAGGGCATGCTATGTTGGTTCGGACATGTAGAAAGAATGGCAGATGAAAGGTTAAAAAAACAATGCGAATGTGGAAGGATAGGTACCGGGGAAGACCAAGACTGACGTACCATGATTAGATTGATCGAGTACTCTCCGAAGATGGAGTCAAGAATCTTCGCAACCGGCGTGTGTATGAAACGAGTAATGAATGTGGACAAAGCGAGACAAGCCTGCAAGGATCGTGATGTAAGGCACTCAGTTCTCTCTGCCTACTGCGTAAGGGATCTGATGTGAAGATATGTACAACTTTCCACAGCCTCAAAGTGGGGTCGACTAAACTTAGTCCACTTTAACCCCAAGAAAACACAAGATTGCGCATTTTCCACTAAGAAATTTCCTTTTGTCGTATCTCCTCGCTCCAAAAATTCTCCCTAACAGCCACATCCAGTCTTGAAATTCTTGGAGTTGACATATCGAGCAATGTTCAATTCCATAGTCACTTGAAAAACAAGGCCAAATTAGCCTCAAAAATGCTGGGTGTTCTCAGCAGGGCCAGGCAGTACTTCACGCCGGCCTATCGCTTACAATTATATAAGACGCAAATCCGGCCTCATATGGAGTACTGCTCTCACTTGTAGGCGGGGGCTCTTCTGTACCAGCTCCTTCCTTTGGACCGCATTCAACGTAGAGCGACTCGAATTACAGGACTATTTCCAATCAGCTTGATTCTTTGGAATTACGTAGAGATGTGGCTCTCTCGCTCTGCATCTTCTATCGAATCTATCATAGGGAGTGTACCGAGGAACTGTTTGAATTATTTCGCAGATTTCTCCATCGGGACAAAATTCGTGACATCACGACAAAATTCAAAATTTCATCCTCACCATCTCGATGTCTGGACATCCACAACTGTACAATTCTCAAGGCATTTTTTCTCGTACTATTTCTCTGTGGAACCAATTACCGATAGGGGTTTTTCCAAGCGGATACGACTTAGGGACCTTCAAGAAAAGTGCCTACTCTTTCTTAAAAGGACGGCAACGCAATTGCAAATCTTCTGATAGTGTGGTTGTCCATGGGCGGCGGTGATTACTTACCATCAAGTGAACCTCCTCTCCGTTTGCCTCCTTTTCTATAAAAAAAAATGTATGTATGTGTTTGTGGTTTACAAATGACCAAATTCTCAGTCGACTGAGTCTCGCGTCAATCAGTAAGACGTTTGGTCAGTTATTCGCCTTCTACCATCTGCTAGACAAAAACGCAGATAATGAACGAATGAAAAGGAATGACAAAACACAAAATGCATTTAACACGAAAGTTTGCGTATCAATAAAAGTAATATCGGGGACTTAATTATGTTAAAATGAGAACGCAGCACAGATTCTGTTCGGGAATAAACTTCCAAATTGAAAATTGATCCCACGATGTCCCTGGTGTCGACAAAGGCGAAATCTCATTTTAAAATCCTGGTGTAACTGCCGCGAGCTCTCACAAATTTAATATGCTTTCATAAAATTGAGTACTTAAGCAATTTCCAATAAAGAGTGGCCATTTACAATGGTATTTGGAACATTTTTCTGATATCATTTCGATTTTCAGTTTACTTTCTGTATTTAATATCTTTTTATGTGTGGGCATACATTAAAATCGGTGAGGGAATAATCAATAATGCTTTACTTCTGTACCCTTTTGGGTGATTTTTTTAAATTTTATATGAGACGATAGGACAATTAGACATATGAGACAACCCTCGAGGTATGTTCTATGCAATAAAAGATGGATTATAAAAATCGGATCACTCTATAAAAAGTTATTGAACAGTCATCCTTTATTTACGGCCTTCATAGTTTGATTTGTTTTTGAAAAAAGAAATTAAATGTGGTTTCATTCATTTTTTTTTTTCAAAAAATTCTACCTGGGTATATCAATTCCAATGAACAGAGAATTATAAAATCGGACTAATTGTAAAACGTTATGGTGGTCTAATATAAAAATATACGCGTCAAATTGAGAACCTCCTCCATTTTCTCGTCGGTTGATAAATCAAAGAGAAAAGCTACGCCTTCTCGCTTAGTATGCACAACGGTAAAACATTTTTAGGTCGAGTGGTTAGCTACCCTGATTACGCAATCGACGGAGCTCGGGTTCGATCCCCGACGGGGTCAAGCATTTGTGTGATGAGCATAAATGTTTTTATTTCCGGTTCTAGGTGTTTATTAAATATATTTCTGTATTTATATATGTATTTCTATGTATTAGTATCGTTGACTAACATCCTTATCACAAGCAAATAATTTGCTTACTTTGGGGTTAGATCAGTAAGTGTAATTTGTCCCGTGATATTTATCATTATTCTATTCTATTCTATTATTATTATTTTTACAGTCAACTATTAGAATCTATTTTTTATATCATAAAACAGCAAACAAGCGGATGTCTCTCCTGACGGAAAGAGACAACCATCGTTTGTAGACAAAGATGTTAATGGTGCGTTAGTGTTCGAGTATAGGATGGTAATACTAGACACATTAGTTTACTGGCAATATTCCTTCTAAACCGAACCGTGACAAACAGCAGTATTGCGGCAGGAATATGCAAGATGGTTGTACCAAATCGGGGCGAAAATTTGGGAACTCTACCACTTAGTAGTCACGATAATATTGACATATATAACGTCATTCCAAAATAGATGATCATATTTTGACACAGCGTTCAGTACGTCCAAGTAGGCATCGCCATATGGTGGATGTTCCACGTACCCGGACAAAGCGGTTCGACTCAACATTCTTCATTCGAACCGCAAAGGACTGGAACATGCTCCCTGAGTCTGTGTTCCCCGACTAGTACAATCTGGGGACCTTCAAGAGAAGAGTGAACAGGTACCTTCTAAGGAAGCGCATCCCATCTTAGGCCTCATCTTAGCTTACCATCAGGCGAGATCGAGGTCAAGCGCTTACCTATCGATAATAAAAAGAAAACAAAGTTATCCATCTGAAAAAGAATGTGATTCGAGGGACTAAACCTTTTTGATTTTTAGGAACAAAATAATTTTTTCTCATAACGATTTACGCCTTTTTGCATAAAATAATCTACTTTTAACGCAAGCAAGAGTGAGCATTAAGTGGTAAATAACCGCAAAGTGGATCTTTTTATGCAAAAAGGCATAAATCATTATGAGAAAGTTATTTTTTTGGTTGTAAAAATCAAAAAGTTTTAATCCCCTGAATTACGTTTTTCCGGTTGGATATCTTTGGATAGACTTACTGAACGCTGTGTTAAAATATGTTCACCTATTTTGGAATGACCTGATATAAAGTTCGCTATTCACAAACTGCCTGGCAGAATGGTCTATTCTTCGGGCTCGGACCAACATGGGCAAATTAATAAAAATGTTTAGCTAAAAAGACGCCAGCCCAATTAGGATAAACAGCGTGAAAAATGATTGTCGATTCGTTTATTGTTAAATCTTAACTTGTCTAGTACCTAACAATCGATTAGACAATATACTACCATACAACATACACCATCTCTCCACATTGATAGCAACGTACCATTCACATCTTGGTGTCTATAGGAAATAGCTTCTTAGTCAATTTGGTTTGCTATCTCTAATCATATAAAAAAGGTGCTTTCTCCTACGGTAATTTATTCTGTGGCGTAACCAGCTAATTTAAATTTAAATTTAATAAGACCAAAAAGCGGGTCTACAATTAACGCTACGAATAAAAACTTTATTAAATTCTAAATCTAATCATCGCTAACGTGGACTAAGCCTCCAACAAATTTAATAAAATGTGAAAAATTTACGGAAATTATTATTTGTTCTAATGGCGTTTAAAACGCTGTTAGAAAAAATAATAATTTATGGTTAGAACTAAAGAACGAGAACACAATCCGAATTAAGTCTGTGTTAAAGTGGAGTTTATTATCTTTATTAAAACTACTAACTAGTATTTAATACTAAAATGTTTACTGCTTGACAGGGTGTTTTTGCCCCCGAAGTAAATGTTATAGAAAATGTGGCTACGTTTCTATGTATCTAAAGGTTTATTTATGTTAATGTATCTGTCGGTATGTGTGTATCTGAGATCTACAGATACACAGATATACCTACAGATACACAAATATACCGGCAGATACACAAATATACCTACAGATAATTAAATATACCTGCAGATATAAAGTTACACATACAAATACATAGATAAACCAACAAATACTCAGATAAACAGATATACCTATAGATAGTATCTGTATATCTGTGTATCTGTAGATCTAACTATTTGTAAGCATATTTGTAAATCTGTAAGTATTTATGATCTGTGTATATTTAGGTACATCTGTGGGTCTGTAGATATATTTGTATATTTACAGGTATATCTGTGTATCAGGTATGGATGGAGGAAAATCTAATTATTGTGAGATACATTTGTACATCTGAATGTATGAATACATGTGTGTCTTTAGGTACATCTGCGTATCTGTAGATATATTTTTTTTATTTATAAGTACGTGTGGCGTAACACTCGCAGACCAGGTTTGTAATGTTCAAGTGAGAGAGGTTAGGATTGAAATAAATAATAGTTTAAAAAAACTAAAAAACACGCTTTTTATAGAAAACCGAACTAAAAAATAGAAAATAAATTTTAATAAATTTAAATTAAGAATAGTGTCAAAAATTTCAATAATTATAAATTAATAATAGTGTGAATAAAAAAAATAATTTTATTTTAAAAAAAGCGTGGGGTGGGTGCATGGTGTCAATAGTTATAAATATTTTATTGACAGATATGAGTAGAGTGATTATCATTTCGGTAATATCTTAAAAAGCACCCCACGCTTTTTTAAAATAAAATTATTTTTTTTATTCACACTATTATTAATTTATAATTATTGAAATTTTTGACACTATTCTTAATTTAAATTTATTAAAATTTATTTTCTATTTTTTAGTTCGGTTTTCTATAAAAAGCGTGTTTTTTAGTTTTTTTAAACTATTATTTATTTTCTACTTTTTAGTTTGGTTTATTTATAATAGCTTGTTTTTTTAATTTTAAGCTATTGCACGACTCATGATGCGAAGCATCAGAGAGTGCTTTACGATCGAAAAATTTTTTTCATATATACATATCTTCACGCCAGATCCCTTACGGGGTAGGCAGAGAGAACCGAGTGCCATACATCACGATCCTTGCAGGTTTGTCTCGCTTCCTCCACATTCATCACTCTTTTCATACACACACGCCGGTTTCTTTACCTCTTGAACTGACTGACTTGACAGACGTAGAACAACGACTTTTGTTAAGTGTAGTTCCTTTTATAACTAGTTTCCACCCGCACCAAAGTGCTCGTCAACACGAATCAAACGAGACCAAACTCGATAGAGTTGTGTTATTTAATTGCTGAGCTCCTATGGTCACCTTCTGGCTTCATCATCGGACCCTCTAGGATCTTAGTTACCACCAAGCAATAAAGTGCTCGTCAACATCAATCAAACAAGCGCAAACTTGAAAGAGTTCTGTCACTTAATTATTGAGCTCCTATGGCCACCTTCTAGCTTCATCGTCGGACCCTGCAGGATCTTAGTTAGCACCAAGCACCAAAGTGCTCGTCGATACGAATCAAACGAGCCCAAACTCGATAGAGTTGTGTCATTAAATTACTGAGCTCCTATGACCACCGTCTGGCTTCATCATTGAACCCTGCAAGAACCTAGTTACCACCAAGCACCAATGTGCTCGTCAACATCAATCAAACGAACGCAAACTCGATAGAGTTCTGTCATTTAATTACTGAGCTCCTAGGGCCACCTTCTGGCTTCATCATCGGACCTTGCAGGATCCTAGTTACCACCAAGCACCAAAGTGCTCGTCAACATGAATCAAATGAGTCCAAACTCAATAGACTTTTCATTCTACCTAGTCAATAGTCATTAACCGATTTTTAACCATTTAATTATTAAGTTCCTGTGGTCACCTTCCGATTCAGATTCATCAGATCCGCTGCATGTCATAATAAGGTTTCATTGTCATTCCATTAACATAGGTATACAAAATTTCAGCTCAATCGGTAACCGGGAAGTGGATCAAATTTACTTGCGAGATTTGATTTCAAACATCGAGATAGGTACAATAAATAAAAAATGCTCATAAAACAAAAACTACTGGGCCTACCTACATCAAATTTTTATGGGACCAATTCGAAACTATTCCGCATCAAACAAAAAAAGAATCACGTAATTCGGTTCAAAAACCTCGGAGAAATCGGTGTACATACATAAAAAAATATATACCAGCCGAATTGAGAACCTTCTCCTTTTTTTGAAGTCGGTTAAAAATGGAATAATTTTATCAAAATAGTGTATTGTCATCGGTCCTCGATAAATCTATAAAGTTTGAACGAAATCTGGCCGTTTAAAGTGGGTCAAAATCGCGCCCAAAGAAGTCGGTTACAAACAAACATACAAACAAACATACAAACAAACATACAAACATACAGGTGAAGCTAATAAAAAGCGTGTAAAAAAGTGTCGGTGTAAAGATGAGAAAAGGCATGCTCCGTTGTTCGGACACATATAAAGAATGGTAGATGAAAGATTAACAAAACAGATATACAATGCGAATGTGGAAGGATGTAGGTACCGGGGAGGACCAAGACGACGTACCATGATCAGATTGATCGAGCACTGTCCGAAGGTGGTTTCAAGAGCCTTTGCAATTGGCGTGTTTGTATGAAGAGAGTAATGATTGTGGAGGAAACGAGACAAGACTGCAAGGATCGTGATGTATGGCACTCAGTTCTTTCCGTCTACCACGTAAGGGATCTGACGTAAATATATGTGAGTAGAGGTATATCTGGGAATCTGTAGGTACATATATCTATATGTGGGTATATATGTGTATCAGTAGGTATATATGTATAAACGTAGGTATAAATGTGTGTCTGTTGGCAACATTGTCTCTACTGGATGAACCGATTTATATTTGGTATTTTTGAAAGCTTATTAGATTGGAGTGGTTTTAGGGTAAGTTGGATAAGAATAACGAAAAAAATTAAATATGACAATTTCCACAAGCCAAAGTTATTGTTTTTACTGCCCTAGAAGCCCGGCTCTAGACATGCGAAGTATGCTCCCCTTTGTTAATTTGTCGCGCTCGAGTAAATCCGAAAATCCTCTTTTGGGCTTCACTTCTAGTAATCATTTTATTATTACTGTCTTTAATACGAAAATTTCACTATAGATGTGTATGCGTATGTGTTTTATAATTAGCAGCAAGCAAGTTTTTATTAAATTAGGAAAACTCTACTACTTGTACTTACGATGTCAGTGAGAAGTATTATACGTATCTTGAATTTTAAGAAATGTCATACTGCTAGTATGGTATTTCATTCAGTTTTCAACAATAATACTAATTTATAAGACTTATTTGTTTTACAAGACAAGTTGACAAGTTTTTATTAAATTCGGAAAACTCTACTACTTGTACTTACGATGTCAGTGAGAAGTATTATACGTATCTTGAATTTTACGAAATGCCATACTGCTAGTATGTCATTTCATTCGGTTTTCAACAATAATACTAATTTATAAAACTTTTTTTTTAATATCTGTCAATTATATCCATATCTCAAAAACTACAAAACCGATTTTAATAAAACTTGGTTCGTTCCCTAAATTAGCATATACACATATTTCAAATCAAAAATGTTTAACTTAAATCATGTATTTGAATTCCTGATAAATTTGTGGACAAATATATATAAACATACATACTTTGACGAAATTTAGTACACGTGCTTGGATGCTTAAATATACTATCATACTCAAATATAATCCAATTCCAACATTATTACATACATGTCAAACTTACAAACTCCGTTTTTTCGTCGGTTGAAAAAGGACACGGATTAACAAGAATAAAAAATGAGGTTTATTAGAAATAGGCGTGTGTCGGTCCATTCAGCTAAAATTTAAAATGTACCATAGAGATATGTTGGCCTTTCAACCATTATAAAGGCATTCCTAAATATTCTCTATTCCCCGGCCGCTAAAAAACAACAGAATTTCCGGCTCAAATCTAGCCTGTGTTATTCAGAGAGCTTTGCTTTTAGAATACCCAGTGAGGGTTTACTGTTGTTTATGCATTTTCTACCATATTTATAAACACACGTAAGTATGTTAGTTTTTTTATATTTATACTTCTTTTAGCGCATTAGGAAAAAATGATGAGAGTAAATTTTTACGATGAGCGTGCACACCGTCACGAAAAACTGACAACATTAAATTAAACAGTCAACATTTTAATTTTTCGAAAAAAATTGGCCTTTTTTTTAAATTATGTATAAATAATTATTTTATGACATTTAAATACTATTTATTTTACTAGATAACGCGTTAAATAAAACTTTCTTTCGATGTATTAAATACCTTTTCATCTCACTTTTTTTTAATCATTTTTGTGTTATAGCACTCACCCCGTGCTTGGGAATCTGGAAAAACCTTAAAAACAGCAAAGAAAAACATCGACACGCGGGAAATGAACCTGCGATCATTTCCCTAAAGCCGGGACGCTCTTCCGCTGAGCTAGTGTCGAAGGTTCAAATCCCGCGTGTCGATGTTTTTCTTTGCTGTTTTTAAGGTTTTAACACTTTTTTTTACCTTTTTATCTATTAATTATGTTAGTGTCGTTTTTTCCACCACACCACCATTACCACGAAGGATTAACTTTTTAGAAAGATTTTTATCTTGTTACGCAAAGGAAATATCAATTTTTATGTGCGTAAATATGTATCTCCATGTTGAACGCGAGCGTTACCCGAAACGTCGACACACATCGTTCCAAGGCTGGCTGTAGCAGTTAAAAGCTCTTAAATTAAGGGGATATGACAAAAAAGGAATTTCTCAGCAGTAAGCAAATTAACTTGTGGCTTTTGGGGTCATTTTGGACTAAATTAAATTAAGGGGATATGACAAAAAAGGAATTTCTCAGCAGTAAGCAAATTAACTTGTGGCTTTTAAGGTCATTTTGGACTAAATTTAATCAACTTCATTCCGAGGCTTTATCAAACGTTCTGTTCTTTAAACATATATTTTTCTATCACTCTGACATATTTTTTTCTATAACTCTACAACATAACACTAGCAGGTTTTTTTATATCATAAGATAGCAAGCAAGCAGATGGGTCTCCTGACGGAAAGAATCAACCATCGCCAATAGACACCAAAGATGTTAATGGTGCGTTGCTATCCTGTGGCGAGATCCAATGCCATGTGCATGAGTTTACCGACTACCTTACTGTTCAAACCAGAACATGACAGTGACAAGCACTGACGTTATTGCAGCAGGAATAGATGGCAGTGACACGATGCGGAGCTCTAGTAGTAACAATAGTAGTAACAGGTAAAATCAATCACTCACATTTTACAGACTGTCAGAACAATACTCGAATTTTTAAAGGAACGGAAAATACAAGTTATTAAAAAAATTGATCAATACCTAGTTATTGTCGAAGTTTTTCTTTGTTTTAATAAACAATATATTCTAATTTCTTACAAAATTAGAAATAAAACAAAGAAACTGACACGGATATTATATAACTGAAATTTTAAACTATGCTAACCGCAAAAACTAATTACTTCCAACGAAGACTTAGCTAAATTTAATAAGAGTGAAGAACAACCACTAAAACGCCGTTAGTGCTATAGAACGGGAACATAATCCGGGTTAAGTCCGTTTGTCTTACGGCTAGAGCTTATTATCTCTATTGAAACTACGAACTAGAATATCAAGTACTTGAATAGTAAGCTGAAATTTTCATTACGGTGTTAAAATAGTAACATTACAGACAGTGAAATGAAAAGGACTTGCTCTAAATTCCTCTGCTTCTTTAAAATTAATCATGACTTAAATTTAAATACTCGTTTGTTATATAACAAGTATACGTTGTTTCTATATTACAAGATCGCAATTAAAGACATGGCTTCTTTTCTGGAAAGAGTAATTGCTTATAGATACCAAAAATGTTAACGTTTGTTGCTATCCATATAGTGGAGTATTAATACCACATGCATAAGTTTAATTTTTCCTTTAAACCAGACCTCCTTTACCTTTAAACCAGAACACGACAGTGGCAAGCATTGACGCTGTTGTGACAAGAATATTACCTGTTTTACGGTGGTAGCGACCGTAGTATCGAATTCCGAAAAATGTTGCGGAATTTTACCACCTAACATTCACGATGATAGTGGCTCATATAATCAGTCATGGCGTTAACAAATTGCTTGGCAGAATAATAGAATATGTATTCTTTAAAGAGGCTTTGACCAGCACAGGATAAATAGCATTCCTAAAATTTAGGTATTATTCATCCCTTGTTTCAGCTACCTAAGGGTTGATTTAAAAAACAGACAGATGGCTCTCATATTGAATAAAAGAACAAAATCGCATATTATATACATTAAAGATGTTAGTGATATGTGAATGCCACATGTATAACTTTAACGGTTACTTTATCCTCTCAAGCCGGTACAAAATTAACACAAAGACTGGAACAGCTAAGACAGTGGCACCAAACACGAATGAAATAGATCGGTGGTATTACTGCAGAAACAGCTAAGGCATGAGTATCAAACATAGGTAAGTTGACAGACTATATTTTAGCAGTAACAGCTAAGGTAGTGGTACCAAATGTGGTCGAAAAGTTATGATAGATTATCATAACGTCTCATCCGTGTTTGATCACGAAGATAATGACATGCTTGGCTATTCATTCGCCCTTTACGAACTGACCTGCAGGGAGGCCGCAGAATGGAATTGGCCCAAATTACTTTAAAGAATAAATAATCTGCTATGGTGTCAGACGGTTCACAATAGGAAATAATGAACTATACATATCACACCATTGTGACTAATCGGTGGTAGGATTCTGAAACTTCTCAACCAGTTTGGTATCAATTTGTTTGTCCATTCCCACCGCAAAAGCTTCGAGTTTTGTTACTGTCGTATTCCAGTTGGAGGGTAAGAAAAACCGGTGAACTTACGTATGTGGCATTCTAACCTAGCCACACGGATAACAGCGCACCTTTAACATCTTTGATGTCTATAGAAAATTGTAAGTGATTATATTGGTTAATGGGCCAGCGGGAAACGATGACTCACTGTATTCTTAACGTAACCTTACTATAATCTTACATAGAAACTTATATAGCGAATAGGGAAATGAACTTTATCTACATTTTGCAATTTTAATATTCATATCTGCTTGACCGAGCTTCGCTCGGTTTTTCAAATACCCATATCTTGGCAACCGAGCTTTTCTTGGACCTGGAACCTTGATAAATCGATTCCTTGACCCGAAAACCCCCTAATTTGTGATTCCGAGATTCCAATTATATATATATATATATATATATATATATATATATATATATATATATATATATATATAATCGCTGGACAAAATGCTCGAATCGACCTAGCCAAAATCAACTACTGCAATTCAACGACACTAAAACATAGTAATAACATAATTTATAACGTAATAACATATAAACACTGCAATATATTTAAGAAACACTCAAAATTAGAAATACTAACATTTATGCTCATCACATAAATTCTTGTCCTTATCAGGAAACGAACCCGAGCCTCATCGGTTGCGCAGTCAGCGTCGCTAGCCATTCGATCAACAGGGCAATATAAATAAAAACTTCATTTACTAACAATCGCCAGGAAATCTACAGCTTTATGTTTTTTGCAGACGTTAATGAACTCGGACAAATGATGCAGTTATTTCTATTGAAATAATTAAAATAAAACAAAATTTCAAAGCGGTTCATCATTTAATTAAGCTTGATTTTCATATACTTGTCAATATAATTGATTCCAGTGTCACGATTTGTTTTAGTAATATTATACAAATTTATCGGTTTTGAATAACATAACGCACAGCTTGTTTAATGCCTTCCCAAGTTTCAAATGCAGCTTGCTCAACAAACTCTGGATCTACTAAAAATCCAAGCATGCTGTTCTGATTTCTATATGCTGGCAATTCATACGTATAAGAAAGGATTGGTCCAATAGATTGAGCGTAATCACTAGCACCACCAGAAGCCATATAGAGTACACTGGCAATATTACCCACTATGTAATTAGGGTTTGAAGGCCATTTGACAGCATCAATAGCTTCAGCCATGCGAATCCCAATCATGTGCAAGATCAAACCATTAGAAGGCAAGTTTCTATTACCAAATCCATAGAGAATCATGCTTCCAAAGCTATGAATGTCTAGATAGAGACCGATTCTGTTTCTGTGTTGATTTATAATATTTCTAATGACTTGAGTTTCTGGTTCTGAGAAGGGACCACTACCGTGGAATGTGTCCATGCAAACAAAATTGCTGGATGCAGTTCCCCAGTTAATGTCGAAATTGCGATTTAGATCAGCTCCAATACAACCAATATAATTAGTCGCTCGGTTCTTTCTCCATATTCTATTCTGAAAGATAATAGTAATAGAAAAAGTAATTAAAAAAAAATTCTAATGAAGGCTGGCCATAATGGCCTTTCTCTTGTTTGAGATCGTAATATATCTTATAAAATAGGTAATTTTTTCAATATAAACTAGCAATAAATTCTCGAAAGATGTATTAGAAAAACGGTTTTTTGTAAGTCATTTTTTTCGTCGAACTGCTCACTATGGAGACTTAAAAAAACATTTTTTTGTAAGTCTCCATAGTGAGCAGTTCGACGTAATTACAAAAAAAAACAATTCCGCCATACTGAATATTCTTGTTTTACACATGGAGTATAGAAAAAGAGGACCACCTCTGTGAATAGAAGTGTCCATCAAAAAGCATAAAACAGTGGTCTCATCACCGATACAAAATAATTTTTAGAAAGAAAGTAGTAAAAGTGATTATAAATTGATATTTAATTTTATTTATCACAATATACAGAATATTTTAGCTCATTTGTGTAAAGCTAAATCGAAATACACAAAACTGACAACTCGTATTGTAAAATGTCAGTAATTTATAAAAAATCAAAATATTATTTTATTAATACTTCTTTAGAGACCTTTATAAATGAAACTTGTTTTTAAATAATAAAATAACAATTCTCATCCGAATTTCGTTATAAGACATGACGTATGAAGCGTGGCCAGTGTTTTTTTGAGAATGTGTTTGATGCGTTTGTATCCTATCCTTAAATATTTATATGAATTGTATATACTTGTCACCTTTGGCACCTGGTGAAATTATAACTCAAAATATTTCAAATTAACTCACATGTACTTCATATTTTGGCAATCAACTCATTTCGGTAGTTACAATATAAATAATCATGAATGTTTTAAATACGTTTACAATTACAAGTTATTTGTAAAAAACTATGTACATAAAAGACAAAACCCTGGCTCATTGACTGACATATCAACGTATAGTATGACATACAGTCTAAACCATTAAACCAGGAATAAAGATCTCTGACATTTTTCACAGGTAATTCTTGCGATGTAGAAGAAAAATGGAAATTTTTTTCGAAATTCATCCCTTTGATGGTGAAATAGGGGATAAAATATTTCTTACATTGATACATACTAATTGCTTGTGATAGAAGTAGCGCGAGTCAGTTAATCCAACATATAATAAAATCGTAGAAAAGTCATATATTTCCGGGGTAAACTCAAAAAGTACTCCATGGATTTACTTCAAATTTTGCATGAATATTACTAACAGGTCGGGTCAACATATAGGCTACTTATTATCAGGCTATCCTACAGGGGAGGAGCTGTGCGGAGTAAACGAAGTCCGCGTGGACGAAATCGCGGGCAACAGCTAGTGGGTAATAAAAACGTGATCTTGAAGTGCGAGAGATTTTATTTGAAATATTTTAACCATTGTATATTTTTTTGTTTTATAACTTCATCTAATCGAAATAAATCAGCCATATTGAAAGCCAATATTTATGTTCTTAACACGCTACAGAATTGGAATCGAAAACAAATTCTTTGCTTTGAAACACGAAAATAATTTGATCATGGTAATTACGTCTCGTGTTTGGTTAACATTGAAATTTTGATGACATATTTAATGAATGTTTCGACTGTAAATACAAGCCAGCTTTATTTAGTTGGCATTATTCATTTCTATCTCAAAAATCAATATGATACAATAATTCATCAAATGCTTTTATCATTGAATAATAAAACTATTGACTGATTTTTTTTATATTTTATTGATTCAGCCGTTACCTTGCGGAAATGAATTTTTTATGTTGTTCTTATATATATATATATATATATATATATATATATATATATATATATATATATATATATATATATATATATATATATATATATATATATATATATATATATAATACATCTTACAAAGTTATAAACATGGGCTATTATTTAATTATAAATATTTAAATTAGTTCAATAAAATCCATCAGTCATCAAGGTTAAAGATTTTTCGTTAAAATTTTAGGATCGTGAACCGTTATTCTCAACTATAACTGAATAAATAACTAAGTAAAATAATACATACTTGTAATTTATTTGAAAAATTGAATGGATATTCATTTTATGTCATTAATTTGCCCACCCGGTTGCGCGATAGGTTTGTCACCTATCACACTATGGGACTAAGTATCTTCAGCTAATAATGGGTGCACTAGTACCTCTGCCCACCACTTCGTGACACGTTCCTGGAGATACTTTTTTTTAAATTTATCTATTTGAAACAACATTACGTATTGCTTATTTGATTTCCTCTCAAGTTTCAAACCCAACTTGCTCAATAATCTCAGGAACTACTAAGAATCTATTCATACTATTAACTTGATTTGTATATGTTGGTAACTCATACATGTGGAGAGAATTGGTACAATTAATTGAGTGAAATTATTGAGTGAAGTAAAGTACCTATATTGGCAATATTAACAATAATATAACTCAGATTTTTAGACCATTTGTCTTCATCAGTTGCTTCAGTTGCTTCTAGACGAGTATGGAAATATAATCCACTAGAAAGCAAATTCCTGCTACCAAATCCATAGAAAATCATGCTTCCAAGACAAGGTAAAGGCTGATTCTGTATCTGGGTTGGTTTAAAATATCTCTAAAGATTTGTAGAAATACAAATACGGGTAACAAAAAATACTATCGAATAGAGAACTCCTTTCTTTTGTATGTTGAAAAGCGATGTTTTCATGCAAAACTTAGACGGTGGTCACTACGTCACGAGGGTAACAAAATTTTACCATATACGTGTTTAACATTTTAGAAAACTTTGGCGAACAAAATTTTATCTTATGATACAACTTTATTAATCGTCAATGTAAGATAGTAGCCTCCGAATTAATTATTTGTTTTATGATGGTAGCAATACCTAGTAATTATACCACAAAGGATAAAATCGGTTTTTGTTTTCGATACCATTAATCGCAGACTTTTTGTTTCATAAATTCATATCTTCATGTCAAATTTCTGACGGAATAAGTAAAATGAATTGATTTATATGTTAGGTTAGCCTATTTATTTCAGATCATATGATCTCTGATCCAACCCCTGGTTTGTGAAAAAAATTACTAAGGCTTTTTGAAGTTTCTCTCGAAAATCGTTGTTATGTGAGTAAAATGCGGCGATGGGAATCATCACTTATCTTGCCAACTAAAAGGCGAATCAAAATTGAGCGTCTACAAATTTTACTAATATAATATCTGAAATCTAAATAAGTAATAGGGTGGAGTGAAAAAAAAAATTTTTTTTTCTTCTTAGCCTGGGGGTCAAATTTATAGCTTATAAAAAACAAAAATTTTTGAAAAAAAAAATAAAATTTTTTACTCAACATCTTGAGGCAGCCCACTCATTTTTAAAATTAATTACGAGTAAAAATATTTGGTTGCAAAAAAAAATTTTTAAAAGCGTTCTAAAAACTTCAAAATATCCTCTTTTATGCCAATTAAAAATCACAAGTTAAAAAAAATTTTTGTGACTATTGTTTTAATATTTAAAAAAAATCCAAAAAGTAACATTCCTCGTTAGGGCACTAGAATAAAATTTGAGTTGGAAATGATCATAATTGCCAATTCTTGGATGTTTTAAGACATTAAAAGACAAAAAAAATTTTTTTTGCAACCAAATATTTTTACTCGTAATTAATTTTAAAAATGAGTGGGCTGCCTCAAGATGTTGAGTAAAAAATTTTATTTTTTTTTCAAAAATTTTTGTTTTTTATAAGCTACAAATTTGACCCCCAGGCTAAGAAGAAAAAAAAAATTTTTTTTTTTCACTCCACCCTAATAAGTAAGTTGGTATAATCTAAGGACGAACTCTTCTATCAAGCACTCTCATTAGTCGATTCTAATAACGTGCGCTAATTGGTCAATTCAAATAGACCGCGTTCTTAAGTCAATTTTAAAAGAGCGCACTTTCCCGGCGTTTTATTATATAATTCCAATGTATTTGACTAAATAACTCCTAGAAATTGCAAGAAAGTTAAATCAAAATAAAACTTGTTATTTTGGTACTAACTTGCTCCTAAAATTACTTGGTCAAAATATCTTTATTTCTTTCAAATATAATATTTCCCGTCTTTTCAATAAGACATTCAGATACCATTTTACTCGTGACAGCCGGACAGCTTATACAGAAATTTGAAGCACGGAAAATATTTTAATACAATAAAATTGTTTTATTTTTATTTTGAGCATTTCACTTTCTCGAGCAAAATTCTTTTCACGGTAACAATTCCAGGGAGAATACATTTCTCACCTTGCCAAGTTATTCACTGATCCTTGTACATTGTAAAAGTTTTGGATTAATTTAACTTTATACATTTAATTGTTCTGTTTGTCTGTATGTGTAATGTTCAGCTTGGCTAACTTCAATAACTTTAGGTGTATTTAAGTTTGTCTATGGATAAGTAGTATGTTTTATTGATCTTATTTCTATAAGAATTAAGAACTCTTTTGAGTTCATTAACTTCCCGACAAAGAAAGTTACTGATTTCACTCCGATTTATGCAATTTATTTGTATATAATGCCAAATTGTATCAAATGAAATGGTAAGTTTAGACTGAGATTTGATTTTTGAACCAATTGATTTTGGACCTCCTACAATATACCCAAGAAACTGCATCACTTGCTTAAAACATTAAAATCAAATCAACGATTCAAAAGATATAACTTTTCAAACATTAGTTTTTATAATATCCATTTTTTTTTAAAAACTCCAGATCTTTAAAAAAACTTTCAGATTAATATACATATTTATTTTAAAAGATTATCGGCTCTTCTCCTTGGGAAACTGCATTGAATGTTGTTAATCGAATCAAAATCGGTTTGTTCGTTCAGAAGTTATCGTTAACAATTATTTTTGAAAAAAATAATTGTTTTCCGACATTACTTTTACATTTTGTATTAATCAATTTTGTGACTGAGATTACGTTTTAAAACTCAGAAAACTTTATTAAGCGTCGTTCGAAAGATCAAAGTCGATCATCGCGTTCAAAATATTCAATGCTTAATATATATATATATATATATATGTGTGTGTGTGTGTGTGTGTATGTGTGTGTGTGTGTGTGCTCAGCCAGAGGTTGACACTGTAGTCAAGTTATTCACTGATCCTTATATTTATATAATGATTTTTTATCTGCTTTTTTATCCTATATAATAAAAAATACAGTCATATTATCAGAACAACAGGGTCCACCAGCTATTTATAAATACTTACAGAGGTATGGGTAAACTCGTAGCCATCAGGATTGGCAATAGGTAGAATGATCCAATCAACATCTCTGACGAGATCCTGTTCTGTGACATCGATCACTAACTTATGGATAGCATACAAGGTGACTGGTAAAGTAATCCATTCTCTCGCATGTAATAAAGACTGCATCATGACTACTGGTTTTGATGTATCCTGTAATAAATAATTTTTAAATTTAGAATGAGCGTGTTCCACATGAATGTCTAAAACATGAAGCTGTATTATATCTAGATTCAGCACTTCTAATACCTACTTGAAACTAGGCATGGATGATTTAACAGTTAACATATTAAATTTCGTACTAAATTTAATTAACAATTAACAACTGTTATTTATGTTAGCAAATACTGTTAAAAGTGATTTTTAAGCATCACTAAAATTACCAATAACTTGATATATGATAATAATGTTATTAAAAATATTTGAGAGAGCGTTTTTTGCTAACTTGATTTATGATAATACTGTTAATATACTGTATTAAAAAATAAAATATTTCGAGAGACCGTGATAATAATAACTGTTAAAATTTATTAAAAACTATTCTAGAGGTCCTTTTTTGGTAGCTTCGTGTTTTTACTGCTTCTAATACTTATTATATATAGGCTACTGATATAATATAACATAAATAAATAACTGTTAAATATTAATTAACTTTAACAACATAACAGTTAATCTAATTTAACAATAATTTCCATGCCTACTTGAAACACAATTTTACATACTGCTGTCATCTTCTGAGGTCTTACTCTCTCTTTCTAACACAGCTCAATAAAAAGAGATGAGGGGACATCCTAGACAGAGATATAACGTAAATATTTGTTCCAATTGATTAACACGAGCGCTATCTCCACCTATAACTGATATAAAAATACTTCATGGTCTAAACTCGGATTTCTAACAAAGTAGACAATTTTTAAATTTAAAATGGGCGTGTTTCATAGGAATATCTAAGCTCGGACTTCTAAACAGGTTAATTTTTAAAAGAATGGGCATGTTTCATACGAATGTGTAAATTCGGACTACTAAACAGGTTTATTTTTAAGAACACATGCAAGACTTCATACATCGTTTTTTTTCATTATTACCTTAAAGTTTAATATATTCCTTAAGATTCTATATCAACTCCTTAACTTATCCGCATTTAATAAATATTTTTTTAACTTGGGGAATTGTAGCTAAATAAAGTTGGAATTTAGGTAAGTTTAGTGGCCTAACCACTTATCTTGTCATTTTGTGTCTTCAGTACAACAGCTGCTAATCTCAGAAATCTACGGTAGATTGACAGAATTCTGAGCTAAGATTTTGCGAAGACACTTTATAGGTAGGTGCTTAAAAGAACAAAAAATAAATTAGCATTAACTATTCTTTATTACAAAAACAGGGAGAATTTTTTTTGATACTTATTCTGAAAATTATAATATACAAACTTATTGCTTTTCAATGAAAATGTAATCAAAGTTATACATTATATACATTTAAATATGATGTTAGAATTAAATCATATTAAAGTTTCAATATTTTTGTATGATTGTTCCTAGCGATATATTTTATTTTATTGATTTAAAAATAGTAGAAAATTATTCTAGTTTATCCACTGACCACACAGCCTATAAACGGCTAATGTTTGATTTTCCGTATTGAATGCATTCTGGCAACTAGCTGAGGTAAGACGAAGTGGGGTTGCAACGCCGTAATTGGCTAACTCAAGGCGACAGTGATAGATAGTAATGTACAGAGCATCTGATTGGTCGACACTGATTACCCAATCACTACTCATTGGCGCGTGGACATTTACATCGGAACTATAAGTCAGATGTGTTGACACAAGTCAATCGCCTATTATTAGGTGTCTATGGGCTGTGTGGTCTGTGAGTTTATCTAATATTCGTCACTCCGAAAGACACGCAAGGGATGTACAAAACCAAAATGGCCTGTGTTCTTTAGAACGGGCGTTTTCCATACGAATGACTAAACTCAGACTTCTAACAGATGGCTTAACTAACATTTTATCAAGACACTCTACAGACAGTACGTCATAATCCAATGCCGCAATTTTTCTTTGTAAGTCAAGGCACTGTTGCAGAATACCTACTGAGAGTTTTTCTTTTGGTTTTGACAATTAAAGTCCGAAAATAACGTAACTTTGGTTAAAAAACACTAAGCAAGTTTGGTAGACAGCCAGATAACTTAAACAGGAACACGCGTTATAAAAACGTGAAATGCGAAAATAAACCGGTTTTCTGATAACTTTGAGACACGTCGACATTTAACTTTATACTGTATTTACACATTCGTGTTCGCTATTCGCTCCGTCATTTGACAAAACATTCGACGAAACATTCGTATACGAGTGTCATCGCGAACTTACTGTTTACACATTCGTGAGCTGAATCATTTTGACATTCAAACAATAACATAGAGGATGTGAAAATAATGGTGGCATGCGCGCTACATCGATTGAGGTTATACAATTATTTAGATATGCTGCGTAAAAGAGAAAATCTTATAAAATCCCATACTAGTTGATATACAATTCCATGCATCGTTTTTCTTTTGCCTATTTTTATGATTTTTTTTATATCATAAGATAGCAAACAAGCAGATGAGTCTCCTAATGGAAAGAGTCAACTATCGCCTATAGACACCAAAAATGTTAATGGTGCGTTGCTGTCTTGTGACGAGGTCTAATGCCACATGCATAAGTTTACCGGCTACCTTTTCCTCTAAACCGGAACAAGACAGTGACCAGCACTCACGCTATTGCGGCAGGAATAGGTAACGCGCTGGTCGAGCCGATGCAGAAATCTACCACCTAGTAGTCACGATAGTAGTAACGCCCATAGCCACTCGATCGCCTTTTACAACCTGCCTGGCAGAACGGCAGTTAGCCTATTCTGCAAAGGAGCCCGAAACCAACACGGGGAATCTTTGAGACAACCCTGATTTCATTAGAAAGGATAAGAGTTACGCGTTAGAAAGAGATGCAACTTCTAGGCAAATACAGACGTAGGTAATCAAGCACCGCGCGATTGAATGCGATTTAATTATATCATAGCAAGAGTCCTTATTTCTTTAAACGACTTTCCGAAATGTCTCTTCTGTACTATTATATATTCTGTGCTATATTCATAATAACACCGCTAGAGGGAAGAAAAGTCAAAATTCATACACTGACCTTTTAATTTACATGAAAACAAGTAACAATTATACAGTGTTAAAAGTTAAATTATATAATTTGTGGTTAAGGTTACAAAGGGCAGAGAGAGTAACATTTATATTTCTTTTTTATTATGCGCCTTTCCTACTTAAATTTAAAAAGAGGTACAAAGCAGAGGGGAGACAGCAATCGATACTCCATCAGTATACTTTCAGTTTACGTTATCTGGTAAAACGAGGGTGTACAGTTACAGTAGATTCTGGTCTATATATATAAAAAAAATTGAAGTATATAACTGTCATTTCAAAATAACTAGGTTTTTTCAACCTTTAACTATTTTTACGATACTAATACCTAAACACCATATTTAAAATTTTGTCTGTCTTCTCGGTCTCATTGGGGTAATCTCTCAAACAGTTAGACCGATTTAGATGGAACTTTCACTGAAAGATAAAGGAGTATATAGGGCAGGACATAGGCTACTTTTTGCTAGAGTGAGCAAAAGAAACTAATGATTTCAGATCACGCAAAGTCGCGAGTTATAAGTAGGACCGAATATGTAAAAAATAGGTACTTAAATGTTGACCTAATAATTCATAAAAATGTTTACTTATCTGCACATAGATATCGAAGGTATTATCTACTAACAATGATTATTAAGATTTATTAAGTTAAATGTATTGTTTTGTAATTGTTTAATTTAACTATTTACTATTTAGTTATTTAATTTAATTTAGATTGTTTACCTATTTCTTAATTTTTCTGTCTTAGATTTTAAGTGTGGAGAATCTACACCATGACAAACGTTCACAAGGTTTATTGGTGTTACTGGTATGTACACTGTGTTTTATTTATTTTTTTATGTCATAAGATAGCAAACAAGCAGATGGGTCTCCTGATGAAAAGAGCCACCCATCGCCTATAGACACCAAAGGTGTTAATGGTGTGTTGCTATCTTGTAGCGAAGTCTAATACCACATGCATAAGTTTACCGGCTACCTTACCCTCCAAACCGGAACACGACAGCGACAAGCGCTGACGCTATTGCGGCAGGAATAGGTAAGGCGGTGGTACCAGACCCGGGCGAGACAATGCAGAATTCTACCACTAGTAGTATTTTGTGATAATAATAAATAAATAAACAAAATAAATTAAAAAAAGACGTGTGGCACTCGGAGACTGCCGCGGTAAAGCTATCGCATAGCATTTTTTATCAACTTATGCAATTACAATTATATATTTATTTTATTTATGCAGTATTTTTTTTCTTTGTTTTTTTTTCTTTGATATTAATTCAAGTTACACTTTGAGCGTGGTGACCGATAAAAAAACAAAATTTTTTCTTTTATTAAATAAACGAGATGTTAATATTGTTCAAAATATTTTTATTATCTTTCAATACATGTCGGTTCTTCAGGAATATTTAATAAATGCACTTTGTTTATTCATATTTAAAACACTTTGTACACAAATTATACGAGTACAGGTATTCACTGTTGTACGTAGATGATAAATACCTATACACCTATATACTTTCACACAAACAGCTGATTACGGTAGTTTTCCAATACAACCAATGCCATCTAAAGACGGGTTGCTGAACTAAAGAGACAAGCGTGATATTTCAAAAAGTCATTAAAAGTTCTGGTATTTATCGATAGATGGAAAAACTAAAAAGTATCACCGCTATGCCGGTCGGAGTGGGGGGTGTTAGGATTTTTCGTTATGGAATTTCTGGATTCGGTCTCCACGCTCAAGAAGCTATGCAATAGCTTAATAAATTCGAACTGCGCGATAGAAGCTATGCAATAGCTTAATAAATTCGAACTGGCAACTAGACTCGATAGTGCACTGCACGGTGACAATACTTTTTGAAGATTACTACACTAACCTTTTGCAATTTACTATGGAGTTATGCAATATTTTCTTTTTACTTTATTTTTATTGGTTACATGTAACCATGAACTATCATCTCCTTTAATATTTACCGTATTTTACCAGTCGACCTGTATACTACACATTTTTAAATACTTGATGATTTGTAGCTATTAAAATATTAATACAATTAACAAATTTTGAAATAAAATATTTAAGTAATAAATTTGCTGTGTGATAAATCTATATTATCTCTAACGTAATCACTACCTAGCCTATGTAAGCTAAGTTAAACGAACAGTTTGACATTAATTACGCAGCCCTCATTATTTGTTAACTATTTGACTAGCTTTACCCGCAAATAGATTAACTTGTCGTCGATAAAGTTTTTTGAGTCCCTGTGTTGGTCCAGATTTCTTTGAAGAATAAACAAACTACCATTATACCAGGCAGGTCGTAAAATATGACCAGTTAGCTATACGTGTCACGACCATCATGACTAGTGGGTGGTAGAATTTTGCGACGTCTCGGTCGGATATTTGGTACCACTGCCTTACCTATTCCTGTCGCAAAAGCACTACTGCTTGTCATTGTCGTGTTCTCGTTTTGAGGATAAGGTAGTCGGTAGACTTTTACGTGTGGTATTGCTATCCCGCCACATAGAAAGCCATGCGCCATTAACATATTTAGTGTCTATAGGCGATGGCTTAACTTTTCATTAGGAGAGCCATCAGCTTATTTGCTATCTAATGATATAGAAATACTACAGATTGTAGGGCCTCTTATGCAAGTTTACGAGCTACCTTATTCTCAAAGCCGGAAAACAGCATTAACAAGCTATGTGCTGTAGTACATGTATCGCTAAAGCATCAGGTATCGGCAATATATTGCATCGTACACCTGCCAGACGTTTCAGTACTCTACCAATTTTGTCACGTCTCTTATGAGCTGTCTGATTCGAAATCTCTTATTGGTCCGCCTCCCTTATGAATAATATAACATCTGCCATTCTGCAGAGTAGATTATAACCTGCCTACATACATATAAGCGATTGGCTACATATTGGTCACTACCATTGTGACAGCTAGGTGGTAGGGTTCTGTAACGTCTCGCCCGGGTCTAGTACTAACACCTTTTCTTTCCTTGCCACAATAGCGTTAATGCTCGTCATTGTCGTATTTCGGTATGAAGTGTTAGGTAGTCATATATATGAATGCATTTTTGGTGTCTAAAGGCGATGGTTATCTCTTTCCATCAGGAGAGCCATTTACTTTTCAATTTTATGATAAAATAAAAGAATCTATTCATTGTAAAAGTCGACCCGGTTCTAAAACGGCCAGTAAACTCACAACAGTCGCTAGTCTGCTTGTGGCCTTAGTTTAATTATAAGATTTGCGCCCTCCGGTGATTCCAAATTATTCAAGGTTATACAGAATCTAATTAAATCCTAAAGCGGTTAACTACAGAATGCATTGTTTCTATTTTGGACTGAAATTGTTTCTTGTCGCATGAAATCAGTATTGTTTAAGACAAGTTATTCGAATGGCACTATGATAAAGATGTCTGTGCGTAGGCATATCAAAGGCAAAAGTTTCAACTTCAATGATAATTTGAATATCATTTGTGGGCTTAAATTGCGTCGAATTTTCATTAAAACTTTAAATGTAACATAATTCAAAAGAGTTTATCGTTTTATATCGAGTAGTACCATTCGCCATTTATACTAATTCACTTGTAGGTAATATATTCACAAACGTGGAGGAATAGGTATTGGAAGGTGTTTTTCTCGTTGAGTAGTTAACGTATAGATTAAATTACGACGATGGAAAAGAGGCTTTGGTTCAATTCTAGACAGGGATAGGTATTTCTGTGACGAAAAATGAACTTTGATATATTTATATGCGCGTTTGTCCACACATAAATATTTTACTGGATAAATAGGTCAAAATTTAAGTACTTATTTTTTAATATATTTGGTATTAGAAACTGAACATCCTCCTTCAACAAGTACATAAGTAAACAGTCAACCTGTATAAATTGTATAGGATATGACGTAATAGGTTATCTTATATTAATTAAGTTTTACCTGGAAGTTAGTGGAGGAAATCCTCAAGTATTTAATATCGCGTCCCTCGAAACTTCGTCCTCCAGAGACGACCTGAACATTGCTGTATCTGTTAGCAAGGTCTACTAAGTATCTATCCACCTAAAACAACATACTCATTAATTAAAGGTCATAAAATAACAATAATTTGGTATATTCTCCTGTAATAATAGTTTTGTGTTGGCTTGTGCCCTTTAAGAATAGAATTTCTGTGAAACAAAAATTATGCAATGGCCGAAATTAGGTGATTAGAATTACTTAACGTCGGCGGCGATTTAAGAATAAGAATAAAAGTTGTTGTATTTACCACATACATATATATATATATATATATATATATATATATATATATATATATATATATATATATATATATATATATATATATATATATATATGTATTTTTATGTGTATAGTCATATAACCATAATATATATATTTTTTTTTTTGTACACCAAGTATACTTTAATTGATTTCTTTTTATCTCCTTTATCAGGTTGGCTGGAAGAAATCTCTTTAAGTAGAGATAAGCTCGCCCATTGTAATTATGTTATGTTTATATATTTTTACTCTACTTGTTCTGTTTACAAAATTTTTTATAGTAGAAGATTTTAGACATTGATGTTGACAGATGTCTAAAGACAACCATTTTAAATACCAGGTATTAACTATATTAAGAGATCAATTACCTTATAATATATCAGCTTATAATTTAATTTAATTTAATTCAATTTTGTATATATATATATATATATATATATATATTTATATATATATATATATATATATATATATATATATACACATACACAAACAAGAAGAAGCGTACAAACAAGACAAAATAAAAACAAAAAGCAAAGAAATGAAAAGAAAAACATACATAACAATTTTTAAAAGATATTGATAATTACAATTTATACGGCATATTAACATGCATAAAAAACCGAAGAACATAAAAATTAAAAAATAAAGCTACTCAGCAAACACATAGGGTAACTAGAATTATCAACCCTACAGCTGATTTTCTGGGCTGCCTTTGTCTAACTGTCGCTTGAAACGGTTATGCAAAAAAGTGATGACCATAAAAAATAAAAAAATATATAAAATTTATAGTGTATTTGCACTAGTATCGAAAACTCGCCTCCTTTCGGCATCTATTTTAATTATTAGACCGGATCTAGACTTCTTAACTTAGACTTAGAACAAAAATCCTGTTTACATAATGATTATTTGAACTCATTGATATAAAAAACCCAAGATGCACACTCAGTGTCTCAAGAAGGTCCTCTAAAAATGAGCGCATAATTTTAAAGTGTGCTCTCATTTCAAATAGAATCGCGTCGGTTGCGAAACTGTCAATTTTATTTCTTTTTGTGCATTGCTTTGTAAAAGCAACTATAAAACTTGCGCTTAAGGTTGGATATGCAAAAACATATATTTTGGCCATATCTATAACTATTTAAATGAAATTAGGGACACTTTTGAGCATCAGTTTTGTTCGGGACTGTGCATCTTGGGTTTTTATATCAATGTTTGAATCAGGCGCGTGCGCTCCTTGTAGGCAGAAAAGCAGTGCTTTACTTGCCATTCACAGATATTTTAATAAAACGTTCGTACGTTTTAGATGATTTTAATTAATAGTAAGTAAATGAATAAAATGTGTCATAATCATGTGCACGCCGCTGAAATCTATAAAAGAAAAAGTTTTTGTGGCCGAGTACTCCGTCGCATACTCAGTATCATAATCCTGTGCACGCCGCTGGTTTGAACTATTATCAAAACTGTTCTGTAGTATAGATTGTAATATTTGAGTAATATATTAAAATTATAACATACTAATGAACGTCGATTCGTTGAAACTCTTTTATCATAATTAAAATTAATTCATATCGGATAGGCCTCTTAACAAATCGTGCTATATTACCCTTTATTTTTTGTTATAATGCAAAGCAATGAACTGGATGTTTATTAGACACTTTTATTATTACACTTGTACATAAATTTCACTTTTAAACATGTTGTATCATTACATAGTATAAAACAAAGTCGCTTTCCCTGTCTGTCCCTATGTCCTTATGTCCCTATGTATGCTTAAATCTTTAAACTACGCAACGGATTTTGATGCGGTTTTTTTAATAGATAGATTAATTCTTGAGGAAGGTTTTGGTGTATAAACCTTTCCGATATTCCCACGGGAACAATAGCTGCGCGGGTGAAACCGCGGGCAGGTCGCTAGTTTTTAATATATTACTTGACCGGTTTCACTTTACCGGTTTATAACATCTTTAGGATGTAATATACTGAACTGTATAATTATTATTGACCAATAAATTAGAAAAAAATAAGTAGGTATATTACATCCTGAAAATGCTTTAAAAAGTTAAACCGGTCGAATAAAATATTAAAAATATATGTTTAAAAGTGAAATTTATGTACAAATGTAATAATAAAATTGTCTAAATAACAATGGAATTTCATCAAGTGCCGACGATGGAAAGTATAGAATAAACTGGATTATTAAAAGACGTTTCCCTTAATTAAATACGAAAGAAATTAGAAAAAGTAGAAAGAAGTGGATACAATAAATATAATTTTAGTAAAATCCGTTATAAGAATCCAAAGAAATAAGATTTTATTAAAATAACATCGAAACAAATGTCTCACGAACACACATATACACAAACACACATACACACATTCCCCGTGATGGTTCCGACTCCTTTGAAGAATATACCACCTGTCGTTTAGCTAAGCAAGACGTAAGAGACGAAAGATTGGATATACGAGACACTTCTCACAAGTATCTTCACAAGTCAGTGCTTGTCACTGCTGTGTTCCGATTAGGAGGGTAAAGTAGCCTGTGAACTTATTCGTCACAAGAATAGCAACGCACCATTAACATCTTTAGTGTCTCTTTCCATCAGGAGAGCCATCTGCTCGTTGTCTATTTTGTTGTCTTTCTCCAATCTAAAAAACAACACACACGTACAATGCCCTATCTAAAATTTTAACCATTTTTAAGCATTAGCTGCCACATAACTCATATAATTTAGATAACCATACGTAGGTACGATTAAGTATAATTTAAAATTCAGGATACATCAACCGCCATTATACAGTGAGTAACAAAATCCTTTCCAATCCGAAAACAGCATTCAACCCGATGCGACGATGGAAGGACGATGATCAATAAAGTAATGAAATGATTTTATTTATAAAATACTATGGACGTTAAAATTGCTCGTTTTACGCTTCAATTTCCTTAAAATTTAGGGAATATTTTAGACACGAGTGAATGGTTGCACGTAGACATTGATTAGGCTATCGGACTACGCAGGCAGAAGTTCCATCCATAAGCTGTAGATAAACCAAAAAATCGAACAAAACCGCTTGAAAACTCTTTTTTGGTTTGAACTGCCAAGGTTTGGAACAAACTTCTTGATCAATTTTTTCGAAAAATATATAGTCCTTTAACCTATAAGAGTAGGATAAGTAGGCTGTGTCTTTATCGACACTTTCCATCAGGTGAGATGAAAGACCTATGCCTATTTCAATCTAAAACATGGATCGACCGCTTTTTTATGTATCTACACTACCCATAGTCTTTCAACCTTTTCTTTGGTCGACATTTTGTTATGCCGTAGTAATATTTGAAATATCACTGAATATTACTTATTTTATTTGGGGAAAATTTGTCTATTTCCAATGTCCATAAAATAATAAAATATATATATATGATTTTATTAAACTGTGATTAATATTTTGACCACTTACTACGTCATAACGATGGATTTCATCGTATATCACATTTGATCTTGATTTATTGCTTCTACCAAATACATCGCTGAGTAATTTCTCTTCTAAGTCCAATGAGCTGAAATAAAATTTTATCATAGCTAATATTATAACAGTTATAAATAAATATAAAAAGTAATAGAAGTAAAAATAGCAAAAAAAAATATTTTTAGCAAGTGAACCTTTGCTTTAAACATAGTGGAAATATTTTTTCTGACTAATTTAAATGTATTTTTATTGAAGTCATAAATTTAGTTAATTATATTATTTAGTTACATTTTGAATGCAATGTCTTGAAAGTGCAATAGTAATATTGGAATGCAACTAAATATACATAAGAATATAACAAAACATGTTTGAAGTCTCTATGTTCAATTAACCATAAATTAGTACTATAACTATACTTAGTATTGTAGTAGTACATAAAAAATTAGTACTATAACTATACTTAGTATTGCTGTTATACTACAAATTTGTAGCCATAAATTCAACAAATTTTGAGTGCCATTAATTTGGCCAAATAGATTTAAGCTCATCGATATACGTACAAAATCTTTTATAACCCTTAAATTTAAAAATAAACCTATTTGCAGTCAGTCAGTCATGTTAATTCGCGCGAGTTATATTTACATATTTCGTGACGAATGCTTTCATAAACTAGCATATCCATATTTACTTACTCCTTGATATTCTCAACATCGATTTGATAATTAACTCCAGCATTTTTAAGTCGTTCTTCAAACATCAACTTCAAATCTCCTGGAACTAGCACCAATCCATCTCGCCCAGGAATCGGATGAGACCATACGTCAAGCCATAGCTCTTCTGACAATTCGTTGAGCAATTCTGCCTCTTCTATACTTTGCACTTTCACATTATAAAGTGAATATCTAAAAAAAAATATAATTCAGTTCGGACATTTAACCAACATTTTTAATACAAGTATATGTATACGGAATGTCCCATAAATATTGGATCAACGAAATGCCAATGATAGAGGGGGTTACTAATTATTTTGTACAAGAACAATATTAATAAAAATATCTGTCCCCTGATAAAAAGAGCATAATTACTCATTCTTAAAAGGCAAAACCTGGTGCTGTTGTAGTCCATGGGCGGTGGTAATCGCTTACCGCCAGGAGAACCTCCTGCTCGTTTGCCTTTTTCCTATATCTAGGTCGGGTAGTTTTAAGTTATTATTTTTTTACAATAAATTGTATGTTCTGTCACCGCGTACATAAAATACAGAAAAAATATTTAAATATTTTACTTTTCTATTTTTATTTATTGAATGGATTAAGGAAACATATGTTTGTAATACGTCATGTACTAATTGAAAATAATTGTATTAAAATAATAAAATAAAGTTAAGGTAAGTTTTTATTTGCAATGTGACATTTGAAAGAAGCCAGAGAAAAAAAAAGTATGATAACCTTGTGGAACTTTATTTTACAAACATCTTCAATTTACGCTACATACATATCTTCACGCCAGATCCCTTACGGGGTAGGTAGAGAGAACCGAGTGCCGTACATCACGATCCTCGCAGGCTTGTCTCGCTTCCTCCACATTCATCACTCTCTTCATACACACACGCCGGTTGCGAAGACTCTTGACACCACCTTCGGACAGTACTCGATCAATCTGATCGTGGTATGTCAGTCTTGGTCTTGTATATTCGCGTTGTATATCTGTTTTGTTAACCTTTCATCTACCATTCTTTCTACATGTCCGAACCAACGGAGCTAACTTTCAAACCTAACCATTCTCTCACTTCAACATTACCGTAATACCTCGCCTTACAATTTTACAATTTCACAATAAGCCGTCAGCCATTAACTTTGTCCAGGTCAAATTTAAAATCGAGTCGAGACGAGTCACTACCATCGTGGCTACTAGGTGGCAGCGGCGTGCACAGGATTATGATACTGAGTATGCGGCGGAGTACTCGGCCACAAAAACTTTTTCTTTTATAGATTTCAGCGGCGTGCACATGATTAAGACACATTTTATTCATTTACTTATTATTAATTAAAATCATCTAAAACGTACGAACGTTTTATTAAAATATCTGTGAATGGCAAGTAAAGCACTGCTTTTCTGCCTATAAGGAGCGCACGCGCCTGCTAGGTGGTGTATTTCTGTATCGTCTCGCCCGGGTCTGGTACCAAAGCCTTACATTTTCCTGTCGCAATAGCAATAGTTTGTCACTGTCGTGTTCCCGTTTTGAGGGTAAAGTAATCGATAATCTTAGGCATGTGGCATTAAGACCTCACCATAAATGTATATAGGCGATGATTGTCTCTTTCCATCAGGAGAGTTACGTCCCGTTGGTCGAGTGGTTAGCGACCTTTATTACGCAATCAACGGGGCTCGGGTTCGATCCCCGACGGGGATAAGCATTTGTGTGATGAGCGTAAATGTTTTTGTGTTTCGGGTTTGGATGTTTATTAAATATATTCTACAAACAATATAATAGTATTTATACATTAACATAGAAATACATACATTATGTATTTCTATGTATTAGTATCGTTGACTAACACCCATAACACAAGCAAATAATTTGCTTACTTTGGGGTTAGATCAGTAAGTGTAATTTGTCTCGTGAATATTTATTTACCTGATTGTTTGCTATCTTATAAAATAAAAAATTGTTTTACATTTTTACGCCTCTGTGGTCTCTCTGTGGTTAGTCGCCTCTGTGGTCTAGTGGTCCAGCGTTGGCGTTGACCACATGAGGTCTCGGGTTCGATTCCCGGGTCGGGCACTTAAAAAAAATTGTTTTTTCAGTTTTCTGATGAACACAAAAATCTGCCCGGGATTGGAAAATTCCCGGTTGGCGATAGGCTTGCCACCTATCACAGTTGTGGGACCTAGTATCTTCGGCTAATCGTGGGTTGGGCACTTGTTGTACCTCTGCCTGCCCCTTCGAGGATACGGGGATACTTTTTTTTGTTTTACATTTTTACTTTAATTTTAAATTTGTAAATGAATGAGAGATGCTTAGAGCTTACGTCGAAAACTCTATAATAAAAAATATATATTACCCATTATAGTCTTCGTTCTTGCCAAAAACTGAATTGACAAAAAGAAAAACAAATAAACTCGCCTTGAAGATCATTGTGACCATTTACACAAATGGCCTACAAATATTGATAAATTATAAACATTTCTAATTATACATAATTCCTTTCATAATTATGATAAGATTCCTTGAGCTTATCTCATTAGAATATAATCCCGATAGAATAATCGCTTCATTAACTGATTAAGAGTTAAGGTCAAATATACTACGTGCGGTACAGGTCGGTAAAAAACTGTCTTATGAGTTTACATAAAAAAACCGACTCGCATGAAGGGTTCCGTACCATCATAACAAAAAATGCGAAAAAAACACAATTATTGTATGGGCATTGGGCAACCTCTTAATATTTTCATTTTTTTATTTTTAGTATTTGTTGTTATAGCAGCAACGGAAATACATAGTTTGTGAAAGTTTCAGCTTTTTAGCTATCATGGTTTATGAGATACAGCCTGGTGACAGACAGACAGCGGAGGCTTAGTAATAGGGTTCCGTTTTATTTTTTAGGTACGGAACCCTAAGAAGAATATACGATAGAGTGCCACTAGTGGCACAATAAGTCAGATAGGATTCTAGTCCTAAATCTAGTTCCCCATGTTAAATTGGGGCCCCATAAAAGAATAGATCACTCCACTAGGTATTTCGTAAAAAGCAAACAATTTACTACATGTCACTCAAATCGCAACTACGAGATGGTAGAGCTCTAAATCGAACGGACCTATTGTTTTCTTTTCAAAATATTGTAAAAAATAAAATTAAAAGTGATGTGTACATAGTAGATAAGGTAATAAGTAAGAATAAGTTTTCTTTTTGATTTCTTCCCTACCTGTTGCATGCCTTAATGGGCCAAATATACGAGCCTTCAATATTAATATTAGATAAGATCTTAATGTACCATATTTGATGCAATAAATGAATAATAATAATTATTATTATTATTATAAAACGTCTTGTCTCTCATATGTAGGTATATCGTACTGTAACAACACCGCAATCATCACGGAGTTCTACTCATCTTGGCAGCTTCAAATTAGAAGAGGTACACGGGATCCATTCTAAAACTATTTTTAAATAAGAAAGACTTCAGTATAACTTCAATTTATTGGGCATTTCGTCCGAGCCCGCTTAAAAACAAATTACCATTGACCATATACAAAAAGACTAGTAAAAACTATTCTATTTACAATTTAAAATGGAGCAAGTGGCCAGCACTATTTAAACTGTAACACAAAGAAGGTGTTACAGGAGCACCGCCTTTCCTTCTATTGTCTTAAAAACTTTAATACTTCCCGTGTCATGTTTCGATTTGGAGTGAGTTTCCGGTAAACTTATGCAAACGATATTAATACCTCGCCACTCGGATAGAAATGCATCATTGACATATTGGTATAGAAAAATTAAAAACTATCGAAGTTTTCAATTTTTATCAATTAAAATTGTTGGAACAACGTCAAACATTTTTAAAGAAAGTCCCTTTGACCTTTTTCAGACAACGCAATTGACTGTTTTTTCACTATTGTCTACAGGCGATGGTTATTTATTTCAATTGGGAGAGTCATCTGCTTGTTTGCTATCTTATATACAGGGTTATTTTAAAGGTCCTTCCAAATATTCAGAGGCTGATCAGAATCGGTATTATGTTCTGTTTATGTGATAAAAAAATATTTAAAAAATTCGAAATTTCATTTTTATCCAACACAAAAAACAAAACGCATAGACATAATTTCAATTACGCAGAATTCTAACTAAAATATTTTAGTGCCTTCAACCAAATTAAAAGTGATCGTGAAAAATGTACTTAGAGCGACAAATTATATAAAAGTTACTATTGTAATTACAGGTAAATGTAAAATAACACTCTGCCAGCATTATAGAGTTCATTCACAAGATTCGGTGCATCAAATTCATAAATTTAGTGGGATATTCACAATCGAATATTTTTATATTATCTTGTGATAATCTCACATTAATAATTAACACGCACTTTCATTTCAGTATTTAGTTCCCAGTTTTAAAATTTGGCAGTACCTTTAAAAGTAACCCCTGTATATAAGAAAAGAATTTAATTTTATCCATATAATAATATTCCACAATTTACAGCAGCAATACACTTTCGTCATAAAATAAGTTGACTAACTATACTCTGCTCAAATTACGTCTGTTTCTTTTTCTGTACTTATTCCAGTAATTATTTTTTTAATACATTGAAACAGTGCAAGTGATTCGTCTTTCTAACTTCCCGCTCTGAACTTACTAATTTCAACTTTAGTCCAATGTGATAAGGCTGGAACTGTTAATACTCTGACTGAGTAGCGCCACGGCGCGTAGACGGCCAACTCTGAAATGTATGTATAGTTTAAATAAAAAAGGACACTAACATAATTAAATAAAGTTGACTTCCATTAAATCATTTTTTTTCGATATGCTAATATTGTTTTATTTTCAAACTTTATCTATACAAATAAATAAAATTGGAGTGTCTGTAATATTAAAATAACCGCTTTTTACTAAATGCATATGGATGTTACACTTGGTACATATACCGAAACAACATTTTTTTACAACTTTTGTCTGTCTGTCTATATGTCTGTTTGTTCCGGCTAATCTCTGGAACGGCTGGAACGATTTCGACGGGACTTTCACTGGCAGGTAGCTGATGTAATAGGGAGTAACTTAGGCTACCTTTTTTTCGATATTTTTCCACGCGGACGAAGTCGCGGGCTCAGCTAGTTTGAAATAAAATAAAATACGACTTACGATGGTACGATATTTTGGATACATTATTGACCCGGCTATCATTTTTGTACTATAAAACTGCACAATACGACATGTTTGTTTTTACTTTTCAAGCAAAATCGTACATAAGACGAAGCACGACAGAAGCACAAAATAAAAGTTATTCTGTGACAGAAGTCTTGGACGGGAACATCAACTTGTGACTACACGGAGCTGCGCTTAGTTAGAACTAAGATTGCCCCACCTACTTGCTTCTTCTACTTGATATCTTTTCTGTTACCATAACAATAAGGATAAAATAATAAAAAATACATGTAATATGTCTACGACTGTACTACTGGGTTTTTTGTTAAATTTTTCGATAAATGTTCCATATTATCTTTTAGAAATATTAACATATTAACATCGTCATTATTTAATTTGTTGTTACTTTGTACCAGTTATAACATATGGCTTTTATTCAATCTAATATATAAAATTCTCGTGTCACAGTTTTAGTTACCACACTCCTTCGTAAAGGCTTTTTTTTATATCATAAGATAGCAAACAAGCAGATGGGTCTCCTAATGGAAAAAGTTAATCATCGCCTATAGACACCAAAGATGTTAATGGTGCGTTGCTATTTTATGGCGAGGTCTAATGCCACATGCATAAGTTTACCGGCTACCTTACCCTCCAAACCGGAACACGACAGGCTAAGCCAATTTTGACGAAATTTTATATGTATATTGCGTAGGCCTAAAAATAGGTTGTTATGTATTTTTATACATCTAAGTGATAAGGGTGGTCCAGTCCATTTTTTTTAGTTTTGAGACAACATTTTTTTTTGATGTGAAATAAAAAAATGGTACAACCCTAAATTGTTACCCTTCTACCATCAACTCCTATTTCTTAATAACTAAAAACATTTGCATTTAATTTTGCATATTTTTAAATTTTTTAACGCCCCATTGGTAGAGTGGTGAGCGACCCTGACTACGCAATCGACCGGGCTCGGGTCGATCCCCGACGAGAACCAGCATTCTTGTGATGAACATAATTTTTATATTATAAGATAGCAAACAAGCAGATGGGTCTCCTGATGGGAAGAGTCAACCATCGCCTATAGACACCAAAGATGTTAATGGTGCGTTGCTATCTTGTGGCGAGGTCTAATGCCACATGCATAAGGTTACCGGTTACCTTACCCTCCAAACCGGAACACGAAAAATAAATGTTTGTATTTCCAGGTTTGGGTGTTTATTAAACATATTCTAGTATTTATATATGTATTTCTATGTATTAATATCGTTAACTAACACCTATAACACAAGCAAATAGTTTGCTTACTTTGGGGTTAGATCAGTAAGTCCCGTGAATTTATTGTCCCGTGAATTTATTTTTTTAATTATAAATACAAGGCTCTTAAACAATATTTTTGAACACTTACAATGCGGTCACATTAACTTGACGCACTTCTGGAATGCGAAGCCCCGCCCGCTTCCCCCGCATTTCCTTAGCTCGCTCAGAAAGTTTCAGTATGGTCAGCATTTCTGTTACCGATACACGTGACGATAATTTGACTAGTTTTTTGTTGTTTTCTATTGCTTTTGGACATTATTGTTACGTTTTGCATCAAATGACGTCATCAACGCCAAGCGTCGAGTTAATGTGAACGTGATGTACTTTTTAAATGATGACACAATAATATTATATTATTTTCAATTTATTTAATATTTAATAATTAATACATTTTTTTATTAAGAAAAGAAAAGCAAACAAACAAATATCTCCTAATGGAAGGAGACAACTTTAGACAACCATCGCGTGTAGACACCAAATATACAACATGTTCTTTACACAAGGGACTTTTTAAAGAAGAGTTCTCAGTATCCGAATCTGAGCCTAAATATCTATAAAATTGACCTAATTATCTCATAAAATATATTAATCATAAACATCAAGTTCGCAAGAGACAAACTAGCAATTAAAATAAAATTCACAGCCACATTTGACACGTAGCGCGAGGCCGACGACCGACGGCCGGGCGCGGGGCGCCGCGCAGTCTTCAGTTTTTGCCAATGCCCCTAGCAAATGGACAAGTCAGTATTTTTTCAATTCGTGTTGCCCGGGATGAAACGAAGGTTGACCCAGGCTGCAACTCGGGTTGACTCGGACCGAATTGATTGATGCATCGTGATATCGAACATAATTATGTTCGATATCACGATGCGATATTTAGATGAGTTTTTCATTAATTTCAAATTTATACTTGCGTAGGTAGTTGGGTTTTCAGATGTAAAAAAGATTAGAATTATTGTGAATCACAAAATAATTAGTTACATCTAAACAACTGCTTTTTATAAATGTTTTCTAATTATAATTAAAGCATCTTCATAAATTCAATACAACAAAAACATAAATGAAAAAATATACTTTAATTATATGAAGAGAGAGATGTATGTGGAGGAAGCGAGACAAGCCTGCAAGGATCGTGATGTATGGCACTCGGTACTCTCTGCCTAACACGTAGGGATCATGCGTGAAGATATGTATGTATACTTTAATTGGCACACTAACTGAAACTGTCACAATATTATTGTTGAGCATGTAACTAATAATTGTGTATTTTTGTGGACTATAAATAAAAGTCTTTAATAGAGTATAACTGTTATTTTATTGCTGCGCGTGATCGAGGTGCCGGCGAGTTTCATACTGACTTTATTAAGATTTAATATTACAAGCGCGGAGGAATGATATAAACATGACACCGCAACATTATATTTATATATGTGTTTTAGCACTTATCCCATGCTTGGAAAAATTTGAAAAACTTTATAAAGAAGAATTTAGCCACTTTGAACCAGTCGACACTGGCTCAGTTGGCTAAAATATTATTATCTGCTCTGAACACTCAAAGAACGACCGGTTGTACATCAACTAATCCGCATGCATACGCGTAGCTACTGACTTACATGACATCACATTCGAGCTCTATTCGCCGTCGCGTTGCTGGAGTTTACCGACCGAGTCAAATAGGTTGACGAGAAAATCCACTCGGACCAACGGGTTGGATGAATAGCCCGCATTACCCGGGCTATTTAACTCGAGTCGCCCATCACCACGTAGCAAATGCACTGCGACGTCCGGATGTGTAATTTCGCGTAATGCAATAAACTTCCACGCGTATTTTTATGATAGTGTTTGACTACCAATAATAATGATATCATCTTTTTAGTATTCAAACGAAACATATTGGGATTTTTGTTTTTAATAGAAGAGGGGGCAAACGAGCAAGAGGTGCACCTGATGGTAAGTGATCACCGCCGCCCATGGACATCTGCAATACCAGAGCTCTTGCAGTTGCGTTGTAGTACGTGCCTATGTTTTTTTTTTTATATCATAAGACGGATCACATAATCATGAGGTACATTACACATCATATAACTTATGCATGTGGCATTAGACCTCGCCACAAGATAGCAACGCATCATTAACATCTTTGGTGTCTATAGGCGATGGTTTCTCTTTCCGTCAGGAGAGCCATCTGCTTGTTTTCTATCTTATGATATAAAAAAATCGCTAAATTTAGGATGAAAATTCAAAAATTGAAATTAGTGTAAAATTGTATTAAAAGTTAAACAATGAAGTTCAATCATTGTAAATAGAACGATTCAATTTTTTAAATCCGCCAGAAGGTAGAATAGTAAGATGGTATGTCTTACACTTTTAATCGTAGTACTTTTTTAACTGTTTAAGAAATTTAATTTGAAAATTAAAGGTGTTATAATTATGACAATATGCTTAAAACATTTCTTATTATTTAGTGCCCGCCTTTCCTAAGACAGGAACAAAGTGTAAAGTGAAAATGAATCACACTCGTTTACGAGGAGCTAGATTACATTAGCCAACCATCGCCTATAGACATCAAATATGTTAATGGTGCATTACTAACCTTGTAATGGGGTCTTAGTGCCACGTGGATAAGTTTACCGACTACCTTATTCTCCAAACCGGAATACGTCAGTGACGAGAATTGACGCTGTTGCGGCATGAAAAGTTACAGCGGTGTACCGGACCCGGGCGAAACAATGCAAAACTGTACCACCTATACTAATTCCATTTCTTTTTTTTATGTCATAAGATAGCAAACAAGCAGATGGGTCTCCTGATGGAAAGAGTCAACCATCGCCTATAGACACCAAAGATGTTAATGGTGCGTTGCTATCTTGTGGCGAGGTATAATGCCACATGCATAAGTTTACCAGCTACCTTACCCTCCAAACCGGAACACGACAGCAACAAGCACTGACGCTATTGCGGCAGGAATAGGTAAGGCGGTGGTACCAGACCCGGGCGAGACAATGCAGAACTCTACCACCTAGTAGCCACGATGGTAGTGACTTGATAGCCAATCGGTCGCCTTTTACGACCTGCCTGGCAGAACGGCAGTTGGCCTATTCTACAAAAAAGGCCGGGACCAACACGGCGAAAATCTTTATTTTCTCGATGACAGTTCTAATTTAAAAGTTGTAGTGTTCCGACCAAATAAGTAATGATATCGATCGCATATATTTATTATAATTTGAACAAAGACAAATATAACAAAAACATTCAAATATTTTTTTTCGAGGTGGGAACACTTAATAGCCCAGCGCCATTTTGTTTGTTTTAATCTGTCACTCGCAACAACACAGTCGTGCTAGCCAGTAGCCACGTTAGAAGTGTACAAACTGCCTGGCAAAACGGCAGATGGTCTAATCTTCAAAGGAGCCCTGACCAACATGCTTCTTGACGACTCCAAATAACAATAGCAAGTAGATATACCTATTATATGAATAAATGCTTGTAAGATAACGAAACAATAAATTACTTTCAACCAGTAAAGCTTCTGATAACATCGAAGTGATAACAAAAAATATTGACTCATATGCCACTACTATGAAATATCTAATATGATTCTTTCCGCCGTGTTGGTCCCGTGGTCCCGGCCTCCTTTGCAGAATAGGCCAACTGTCATTCCGCCAGGCAGGTCGTAAAAGGCGACCGATTGGCTTTCGAGTCACTACCATCGTGGCTACTAGGTGGTAGAGTTCTGCATTGTCTCACCCGGGTCTGGTACCACCGCCTTACCTATTCCTGCCGCAATAGCGTCAGTGCTTGTCGCTGTCGTGTTCCGGTTTGGAGGGTAAGGTAGCCGGTAAACTTATGCATGTGGCATTAGACCTCGCCATAAGATAGCAACGCACCATTAACATCTTTGGTGTCTTTAGGCGATGGTTGACTCTTTCCACCAGGAGACCCATCTGCTTGTTTGCTATCTGATGATATAAAAAAAAAAAGTTATGTCCGTGTGTCCTTTCAGCCAAATTAAATGGTGACCAACTTTTTCGATATTTCGGTATGAGTTTTTATGTACCCATCTGTATCTAAAGTCTTTTTATATATAAAATTCTCATGTCACAATGTTAGTCACCATACTCCTCCGAAACCGCTTGACCGATTTTTATGAAATTTTATATGCATATTCAATAGGTCTGAGAATCGGCTAATATCTATTTTTCATACCCCTAAGTGATAATATTTAATTTATTTTTGGACAATTTTCTTTTATTTTTTTATGTGGGATTAAAAAGTACATACAACCCTAAATTTACACCCTTCTACCATCAATCCCTATTTTTTAAATTATTAATTATATGGCAAACCAACGTTTGCCGGACAGCTAGTAATATTATAAAGATAGATATGATGTTTTGTTTATTTGTTACGATTTAACTCAAAAAGTATTCGACCGATTTTATGTTAAATTCTTTCGCCTTTAAAAAGCTGCATTATCACTTCTGACATAGGCTATTTTTTTACCTAATTGAGAAAAGTGAAGTAACGATTTTTGGTTAAAGGAATGAGGTCACAAGTAACTGCTAGTCACTACATAGTATAAAACAAAGTCGCTTTCTCTGTCTGTCCCTATGTACCTATGCCCCTATGTATGCTTAAATCTCTAAAACTACGCAACGGATTATGATGCGGTTTTTTTAATAGATAGAGTGATTAAAGAGGAAGGTTTGTATGTATAATAACATTCAATATATTGTAGAGAAATACTGCAATTTTTGAGTTTTTTGATATCATATCGTAAATAATTATAATTTTTTCCGTTTACATTGCAAACGCAGGCTAAACCCTATGAAATTTATCAAAATAATGTACTAAGCATTTGTACACCTCAAAAAGGTCTACAGAAAACACTGCGATGGTATATGTCTATCTCTTATGGATAACCCACAATAGCATTTTTTTGTCATTTAATTTTTACGAGAAATAATGGTATTTTTTTTCGAAGCAATTTTAAGCAATACAGCACTAATCCTTATCCAATTAAATGCCTTAAGTATACTGTTGATTTAATAAAGATTATTATAGCTGTTTAGAGCATGTAATTTAAATGAATATTTTCGAAGATATTACAGATTTAAAATGCCGGCCGGTCGGCGGCGCGCGCGCATTATTAATTGAAACGTGTTAATTTTCGGATAAATAAATATAGGACTTCAGGTGAAAACCAAAATTTAGTACATTTTTTAAACTAAATATCACCATATAAAAATCATGCGGATGATTAGAAATAGTATTAACAAATTATTTGTTTTAGAGATTTTTTTAGCATGTTTTCGGAATTTTATATGATCAAGTAAAGTACATTCTATCACGTCACTAGCGGCCCGCCCCGGCATCGCACGGATATAAAATATATGTCCTATGTCACTCAGTGAAAAAAAATGATTAAAATCGATCCAGTAGTTTTGATTTACTCATTACTGCCCGTGGCCCGCACGCGTTAAATTTGGAGTAAAACAATTCCCCTTTCCCTATACCATGAAGATTTCCTGCTGGTGTGAGTGAGAAGTTTCATGGATAGCCCGTAGGTTCAACCATTTACACATTTTTTCCAGTTTGTCCCTGCCTCGCCTTTATAAATCGCAAGGTCAAACATTCAACGTTGCAGGCTTACATTTGAGCGTTGACTGTTTTTCACATGGCCAACTATATATCGCTCTTTCAAGAGTAATCTCTAAAGAAAACATGTTTGTGTTGTCTAATGGGAAGAAAACTGTGAACGTTGTATATAAAGACATTCTGTAATATATTTATTGCAAAAATAAAAGAAATAGATAAAAATGTAAAAAATAAAAATGTAGTACCTATATGAATTTAGATATTCCAAAGACAAAATCTTCATGGTAGAGGAAAAGTGGAATTGTTTTACTCCAAATTTAACGCGTGCGGGCCACGGGCAGTAATGAATAAATCAAAACTACTGGATCGATTTTAATCATTTTTAACTTCCCACTACGTATGTAGATAAGGAATTTACTGATTTCACCCCGATTTTCGAAAATCGAGTTTTCACCAGATGTCCACGTTTGAAGTCCTAGGAACCTTTTCCGACTATTTTCACGATGACGTCAGTATGTATGTATATATATATATATATATATATATATATATATATATATATATATATATATATATATATATATATATATATATGTGTGTGTATATATATATATATATATATGTGTGTGTGTGTGTGTGTGTGTAAGTGCGTGTGTGCGTATGTGTTTATGTAAACATCTCATAACTTTTGAACGGCTGGACCGATCGAAACGCCGTTGATGGCATTCGATTGGATTCCGCTCAACTTAGACTTCCTGAAAATTTGAACCGATTTGGTCCAGATTTTGAAAAATTTTGAAAAAACACCAAAAAAATTTTAGCGAAACAGTATTTTTTTAATATAACTTCCAGATTTATCTATCGATTGAGTACAAAAACTAATCAGCTCTATTCCTCAAAAAAACTACGTCTAATACATAAATTGCATCAAAATCGGTTTATCCGTTTGGGAGTAATCGTTGACGAAAATTCTGAAGAGTGTTTTTTCGACATAGTTTCGAAATTTTTCAACCAATCATTTTTTGGTATTCTATGATATTTTAGTATTAAAAAACTACGTCAAATGCCGTTTCAAAAATCAAAATAGAATCTAATTCTCAAAACTTATAGCTTTTCAAATATTAAAATTACTTTGTTTTTAGCAAACTTACTTAACTTTTTTAAATAAATTTCAAGTTAATTCACCAATTGACTTAAAAATCTTATTAGCTTTTTTCCTTGAAAAACTGCGTCAAATACCAGTAATTTAATCAAAATCGGTCAATTTGTTTGGGATTTATCAATGAAGAAAATTAAAAATAAAATGTTTTTTGACGTTGCATCGAAATTTTTCAACCTATCGATTATTTAGCAAAAGCAATATTTTAGATCTCAAAAACTGAGTTGAATGCCATCATCGTTTTCAAAATATACAGCTTTTCAAAAATTTATATACTGCCATTTTTAAAAAAAAGATGTTAAATGAAAAATCTATGCTTATTTTTTTACTCTTTTGAGTTTCAAGACCTTAATTTAGTGGGAAGTTTCAGAGATGGCCCGTAGGGTCAAGCGCTTACGCATATTTTCATAGGCTATATATTTCATACCCGTGCGAAGCCGGGGCGGGCCGCTAGTATTATATAAAATAAGTCCTGACTCACTGAATGACATATCAACACCTAGCCTAAGCCCTGGGGCAATGAAGGCTAAATTTTTTAAAGGGATTGTTCTTGCAATATAGATGAGTAATAAGATTTTTTTTTAATTCACCCCTGGATGTTTATTTTTATTTTACCATCACATGGGCTGTAGTATATTGTATGGAATTTCTTACATTGACGACAAGTTAATTCAGAGTCTGTTAGTGTAATGACGGGTTTACACATTCGCACGAATAGTGAGGCGAGTGGCGAGGCGAATAGCAACACGAATGTGTAAACAGTGCGCTCGTTATTCGCCTCGTGCCTCGCCTCACGGCCCGCTCGGGTCCCGTTTACACATTCGTACGAATAGCGAGGCGAGTGGCGAGGCAAATAGCAACACGAATGTGTAAAGAGTGCATAAAAAGATATAAAGAAAAAAAAGCACGTGAACAATATTGTAACAAATAACACGTAAGAGGAACTACCATTTGCACTAAACGCATCAATACGTTTTTTTGGAAGCAATGGCATGAAATGCTTAATATTACTAGCGTATAGAAGATTCACTCACATACAAAAGTCAGGTTTCGGTATAAAAAAGAAGTAGACTCGCTTAGGTACCCTCCTGCTAGAAAATTTTAAACTTATAACCGCGCGTGAACCGTGAATTTTCTTTACGCGCCCCAGTTCTGCCAGGCAGGTCGTAAAAGGCGACCGATTGGCTATCGAGTCACTACTTTGGTGTCTATAGGCGATGGTTGACTCTTTCCATCAGGAGACCCATCTGCTTGTTTGCTATCTTATTATATATAAAAAAAACAAAAGTCTGGCAGAGGGGAATCTCACTAGACAGAGAGTCCCACAAACTTTCTGCATGACCTGTTTACATTTTGCAAGTGCAAATGCGAATGTTTAATGTAGGTGCTAAGTATTAAGCAAAAAGCTCGTGTAAATAGCCATTGATTAGGGCGATGCGAGTGCTTAGTAATTAGCGTTGTAAAATGAATAGGCGTCACTTACTACTCTCACTTATGAATGGCTATCTACACGTGTGTTTTGCTTAATACTAAGCCCCTGCACTAAACTCGCACTCGCACTAATAAATAAATAAATAAATAATAAATATTCACGGGACAAATTACACTTATTGATCTAACCCCAAAGTAAGCAAATTATTGGCTTGTGTTATGTGTGTTAGTCAACGATACTAATACTTAGAAAATATACATATATGTATATATATATATATATATATATATATATATATATATATATATATATATATATAAATACTTTTACATACATAATAAACACCCGAACTCGGAAATACAAACATTTATGCTCATCACACAAATGCTTGTCCCCGTCGGGGATCGAACCCGAGCCCCGTTGATTGCGTAGTCAGGGCCGCTAACTACTCGACCAACGGGGCAGTCAATAGACGCTCGTTACTAATTACTCTCACTAATGAACGGCTGTCTACATGTGTTTTTTGCTAATACTAAGCCCCTGCACTAAACACTCCCACTCGCACTAATCAAAGTGTAACCGGGGGTTAACGCAAAGTAGTAAGAGTAGGCAGCAGAGTTACTAGGAGGAAAACGCAACAAGGTTCTAACGTTAAAATGATACGGGGAATCAGGAGAATGTTAAAAACTAAGAGGGTCACGGTGATGTTAGTGATAAGCTTCAATAGATAATAAAAATGTATTTCTATTATTTTATATAACTGAGAAGCAGGTGCAGAGGTAGGCAAAGGTGCAACATTGCAAAGATTAATCATTAACCAATCATATTTAATCGTAAACCAATTATCTTGTCTATATATTTCGATATATTTCAATATATTCGAAGGTATGTCTTATGCCGGGAAAATTGTTTTTCAGAAAAATTAAAAAATATATATGAAGGTCGAACTGCCTGTTCGGGATTAGAACCCAGGATCGCATGTGTGTCTTTAAGGTGAAAATTAAATCATTATCAATCAAATGAATTAATTAATCATATTGACCTACTTCCTATTCCACAAAATCATGTTATTCCCACGGGATTCACATTAAAAAATGTCACGTGAAGGGTTGCGATACTCGACTAGTTTTAAAATAAAAATAATAAGGTAATAAAAAGTAATAAAATTGATATCAATAATCTTAATAATTTATAAGGAGTTATAAAAATTGTCGAAGATAACTGATACAGTTACTAGTTGTCAATATGAAGGTGTGGCTGGTTTTGTCGCTGGCTTCTGTCGTTTACGCCAAACATGAAGAATATTCTGGGTAAGACTATGTTTTACAAGTTGTTTGGTCTAGGGCATAGTCGTGTTCGGATCATGCGATCTCGATTTGAATTCCTGGGCCCAGATCGCTAGCGCGGCGGTTGTCCAAATCCAATAATACCGCCAGCGGTAAGGGTAAGGCAAAGTGGTGCTTAAACTGGATGAAACGTTACGGAACCCTACCACCTAGTAGTCACCACGTTTCACTAACGTCGTGACGATTATGTGTTAGGGCAATGGGCCCACCTCTCGTTCCCACCACTGTAAACCAGAATCAACAGCGGCAACCCTCCTGATAACCACTGAGTTGCGAGCTCAGGGTGCCCTGGTGAAAAGCTAAGCTGTCTTGGAAGTTGGAACCCGCATAGAAATTAATCAGAAGTGTATAGGAGGAGTAGAAAAATACATCCAGTTTATCTCCCTTTATAGCAGGAAACAGCGTAAAGATAAAGCAACAAAACTGCTAAGAAATGCGATAAAGACAATCAAGTTAGGTCTGATTGCTATTGCACCACAGTAATTCATGTATTTGAGGTCCTACGGAAATGGCCTAGTTAATTCTGCTTCCAGTAGTACGTATGACAAAATCGCTTGAAGGCACGGAAATTCCCACGTGTTGCCACAAGGTCGGAATAGTACATAACCCCGGATATACATAGTATACTATCAAGCATTTGGCTACGTTCATAAATTATGTGGTAGAGTTCAGTAACATCCCACGGCTCATCCGAGTTTGATACCACTGTCTTACCTATTTCTGCCGTAATAGAATTAATGCATTTCCATCCCGCCTTACGGATAGTGACGCACCATTAACATATTTGATGTCTTCAAGCGCTGGTTTCTCTTTCCATCAGAGTGCTAAGTGTGAGTTTTTCTTTTTCTGGTTTCTGGTTAAAGTTAAACTGGTTTCTCACGTTTACCACTAGGTGGCGCTGTACAAATCACATACAAATTCCTAGTAAACTCGAAACGCGCTCACGATCGAATGCGAAAAGAAAAACTCACACTTAGCACTTAGGAGAGCCAGCTGATTGGTTGTTATCTAACGATAGATTCATAATATGTGTGTATGCATTTCTATGTATTAATATCGTTGACTTACCCATACTTATCACAAGCAAATAAATTACTTACTTTGAATATAAATCAATTCGCGTAATTTGTCTACTCATATTATTATAATTCTAATAATATGTTTTAGATGGAAGTCATACTACGTGGAACCTACTAACTATGAACAGCTAAAAACGCTGAATACTATTTCTGAGAAATTTGACCTGGACTTCTGGAGTGATGCCACTGTTGGGCGTGAGGGTCTAGTACTTATTCAGCCGCAACATCAGGCAGTAGTTGAGGAATTCCAGAAATCTGGCATCAAATACAGAATCCATGCGGAAGACTTAAAAGCGTATGTATTTTAAAGGAACTTACATTATGCACGATTTATTGTTACAATATTTTTTATATATAATATGATACCAAATGAGTAAATTGCCTAAAATATCGTGAAGAATTGTATGTAAACACCATACATCCATCTATGCATCAGCAGGCGTATCACCTAACATTTGCCATCCACTAGCGATAAGCGATGTCTCTTAAATGTAACGAAAATATCATTAAAAACGTCGCCAATTGCTTGCTGGTCACTGATGCACTTTTTGCAATTTTACCTTTTTTTAGTAGAGGGGGGCAAACGAGCAGGGGATGCACCTGACAATAAGTGATCACCGTCGCCAATGAATTTCTGCAACACCAGGAGTCTTACAGTTGCGTTGATTGTGTTTTAAAATTGAGTAAGCTCTTTTCTTGGAAGTCCCCAATTACAAATGCGTCGTAATTGATTGCGCAAAGGAGTAGTGCGAGGCAAAAAGTGCCGAGAAACCGCACGGTTGTGTATTTTCAGACATCGAGGTGGTGAGGATGGAACATTAAATTTTAATGCGATTCGATGATGAAATTTATCGGCAGGAATTAATCCAAACTACTTGTCAGAATACTCCCATGATAAATGTAGTAAAATATGCAGAGCGAACCTTCATCTTTGCATAGCGCCAAACAGTTAAGCCAATTAGAAACAGCCTGATCGTCGACGATTCGAATCGCTCTACGTTGAATGCGATCAAGAGAATGTAGCTGGTACTAAGGAGCTCTGGCCCAGAGATGAGAACAGAACTTACTTCATGTGATCGTGATTTTGGATGATATTTTGAGATAGTTTGAGACCCGAGAAAGGACATAAGATAGTTTTTATCCTGGAAATCCCACGGGAACAGGAACCATGCGGGTTTTTAATTTAGAAATTTTTACACTTGGACGAAGTTGCGGGCACAGCTAGTATTTTATAGACCGTGAAAGCAAATTTAATTGATTTCTTCTTTCAGTTATGGATTTCCGTAAAGTAACGCCTGAATCTATAAATTATTTATATTTTCCAAATGAAAAGCTATAACATATTTAGTTCACTTATAATTTCAGGCACTTTGATATGGAGGGCCAACTATTCAAGAATGGAAAGTCAACTGAACCAAGACGTATCAACAGTAAATTGTCTTACAAGGAATATCCTGAATTGCGAACGGTAAGATTATAATAATAATAATAAATTTTCATTTCAGATACCAAGCCCATAGATTTCATATTACATTAGAATGACATGCTTATATATAATACACAGTTACTAATAATATAATTAAATTAAATTCACCAGCGTCCAGATTTCATTAATTTATATACAACTAGCTGACCCGGCGTTGTTTTGCCTTATATATTAGGAATCCATAGCGGACAAACAACGTGACACGTGATTTATATAAGACTACGGGATTGTTCTTCCACGCAGCCAAAATGGCATTAAATTTTGGTTAAGTATTCTTAAATTTACTAATTTTCCGCGCAATTTTCTTCATATTTTCTTTTATAAGAACCTTCTCCTTACAATTACAAACACAACAAAAAAAATACCAAAATTGGTCCAGCCATTCAGCCGTGATGTCGTGACCAAGGAAAATAGGGATTGATTTATATATATATATATATATATATATATATATATATATATATATATATATATATATATATATATATATATATATATATATATATATATATATATATATATATATATAAATTATATAATTATATAATTTATTTATAAATAAATTTGAATTCAATCAAATAGCAATAATATTATAGTAATTTAAATAAATTACTTTAATAATGTGAATTCGGAATATATATATATATATATATATATATATATATATATATATATATATATATATATATATATATATATATATATATATATATTTATAAATAAATTATATAATTATTATTATTTATATTATTATTAATTATTATATATTATTAATCGTAATGATGGGCCTTATAAAAGGTCCATCATTACGATCAGCCGTAATAGCCAACAAGCTGTTGCCGCTGTCCCGCATCCTTCTCAGCATCGAAGCAGCTCTCTTTCGCATAATGGCATAGAAATCATCCATGCGTCCCTCGCGAACGATTACCGACTGGCCCTGGCCGATTACCTGTAACGGTAAAACCTGTTAACGATTACCGACTATTTCTAGCGATAGCCGAGACCGATAGCTTTACTTGCTCACCTGAGTCGCGGGAGTTGTAACATAAACCCGCCACACTCCGAGCTTCGAAGATTTTAGATTTTCAAGAAAAACCTCGGAAAACCTTAGTAATGCCCGACCCAGAAATCGAATCCGGGACCGTATGATCTGTAGCGAATACGCCAACCTATAGACTAAATCCCCGTTTTCACTTTGATTAGTTCGCGTGCGAGTGTTTAGTGCGGGTGCATAGTAATAAGCAAAAAACACGTGAGGACGGCCGTGGATCCTTGTGAGTGATTACTAATCAGCGTAGTAAAAGTAAATAGATGCTGATAGCTAATCATTCGCACTGATCAATGGCTCTCTTCACTTATTTTTTGCTTAATACTATGCACCTGCATTAAACACTCGCACGCGCACTTATCAAAAAAAAACGGGGCTTAAGATACAATCACAAAATAGTGTTATAGCTTGAGGCAATTATTGTTGATTGACATTTTACGCACTTTAACCTCAAGTGAAATCAAAACGAAGAACTAGCATCTACAATAAATGTGCCTTCTCGTGAGCTCTTATGTAAATCTTATTTTCTGAACCAGCGATCTCACAAATTAGCGCCTGAGAAAATTGTAACACTATTATAAGGTTAAAATGGAAACTCAATTTTAATTCACGTATTTTGGCTCTCTTCCAAGTTAAAGCTGTTTAAAAATAAGCCAATATTATGGATTAAAACAATAGACTTTAATAGTATACAAAGCTATAGGCCAGCAATTATATCCATGTTAAAGAATGCAGGAGTGACGGACGCCAGTGAACGAAATCACAACGTGCGGATAAATTGATGAAATGAATGGACGTCAATGAATGAAATCACAATGTGCGGATGAAATTAATGAAAAGTCATCTTTAGATTTTCATTCATCTTTAAGGTCGCGAAACCTAATAGGTGACAAACAGAACTCTTTTAATATGCCTCCGCTATTTGTCTATCTATTACCGGGCTGTACCTTTTACATGGAAATATCTCGTCTTATGTCAAACCTTACCCTAACCACACGTCCAATAAAGGGGTATAAATTATATATTTTTTGCAGGTTTTAAACTACATGGATGAAGTAGCAGCAGAACACCCAGACATCGCAAAAGTGGTAACACCAGCCAACTCTTTCCATAACCACCAATTAAAATACATGAAAATATCAACCAATAACTTTGAAGGGAATAAACCAATAATCTTCATTGATGGCGGCGAACACGGTAGAGAATGGTTAACGATACAACCGGTCACATATGTCATTAACCAGTTGGTAGAGACCCGATCTGAACCGGAATTATTGGAAAAATTCGACTGGATTGTTTATCCGATTGTAAATCCAGACGGATACAGATATTCAAGAGAATATGTAAGTAACGTTACGATTTGTTTTTTATGACATGGGCATTAGCGATTTGTTTTTACATCTTTTTAATCCATGCTCTGTTTAAAAAGACAAAGCTGGCGCGCTATTTAAACACTTGCTAAATGAATTTAACCATAGTAAATCTCTATATTAATACGTGAAGGGAAAACTTTGTACCCGTTTTTAAGACAATTGCGCGAACCATGGAGTATGAAAGGAGATTGATAAGATTGGCCTAAAGGGCTACTAGAATAGAATAGAATAGAATAGAATATAGTTTATTGCATCAAATATGGTAGGTACATTATATAGCGTCAAGAATACAGCGTCAATCGAAATTATCAAATTAATTTTATTTACAATAAGTCAAAATTAGAATAGAACGGACACATTTTAATGGCAAGTTAATTTTAAAAAGATTTTAGTTAGAAAACTATCAAACTTGTACGCATTTTCTTATTTCTAAATCAAACAAAGATTTTTCTTGCTGCCATGAAGTTAATACTTTATTTTATTTATGACCAACCAAGCCATTATAAAAATGTCGGATAGGTAAGACGCAAAATTTTAAACAAACTATTATATAAAATATTTTGTTTTCCCCATGTTGGTTCCGGGCTCCTTTGAAGAATAGACCAACTGCCGTTCTGCCAGGCAGGTCGTAACAAGCGAGCGATTGGCTATGCGAGTCACTACCATCGTGGCTACTAGGTGGTAGAGTTCTGCATTGTCTCGCCCGGATCAGGTACCACCTTACCTATTCCTGCCGCAATAGCATCAGTGCTTGTCGCTGTCGTGTTCCTGTTTGGAGGGTAAGGTAGCCGGTAACCTTATGCATGTGGCATTAGACCTAGCCACAAAATAGCAACGCACCATTCGTATGTGATGAGCTTAACACCTTTGTTGTCTATAGGCGATGGTTGACTCTTTCCATCAGGAGACTCATCTGCTTGTTTGGTATCTTAAGATATAAAAACAGAAAGAGATTTTATTGTTTAATCTGTGTGTGGTCGAATTTCGGCCACAAGCGATCGATAGTATCATTTAAAACGTATTGTTCGTGTTAGTCCGAGCCTTCTTTGAAGAAAATATCATAAGAAGGATAGATAGATCTTCTGATGGAAACACAATAATCGCCTTTTCATATCATTATATAGCAAAAGATAGCTCTCCTGGTGGAAAAACAAAAAGTTGTGCATTGCTATCTGTGTTGGGCGATGGCAATGCTACATGCATACATACATAAGTCTAACGGATACCTTTCCCTACAAACCAAGACGCGACCAAGGGAACCGGGCGTGATAACACTTTACTTTTAGGTGACACTAACTTCACCGGTGTGCGTTTTCAATGTGGTGGAATTCTTTTCTGTCCAGATTTAGTGCTTTCTTCATACCTCCTTTTGAACGTCAATGCTTAACGTCCTTTTTGGTTTGAAGGATAAGGCAGTCGGTAAATTTTTGTATGACATTACGTCGCTGCTATATATAAATAAATACGGATTATGCGCGACAATAAATAAATAAATAAATAATAAATATTCAAGGGACAAATTACACTTACTGATCTAACCCCAAAGTAAGCAAATTATTTGCTTGTGTCATGGGTGTTACAATATATAAATACTAGAATATATTTAATAAACATCCCAACCCGGAAATACAAACATTTGTGCTCATCACACAAATGGTTGTCCCCGTTGGAGATCGAACCCGAGCCCCGTCGATTGTGTAGTTAGGATCGCTAACCACTCGACCAACGGGGCGGTAAATTAGTAAATTAGTATACCCACTAATTTACTAATTTACCCTGTTTTTCAGTACCCTGAATAAACTATCATGACACGACGACGGGCAGCTTTAGTGTTATTATGTAGGTCAGGGCAGGGGTCTCCAAGCTAGATATCCTGGCTTCCTGGGCTTAATATGAATCACCAAAGAGATTAGAAAGCCGCAACCGAAAAAATCACAAAAAAAAATGGACGTTAACGCTTTTGCAACAGGAACATGTAAGGTATCAAATACCTGGATGAGACGTTGCAGGACATGACCATTTAGTATTCATGATGGTAGCAGCACGTATACCAATCATTCGCTTATTACAAAGTATCTGGTAGAATGGCAGATGGTCCATTCTTCAAAGGGCCCCGAATAACATACCTCTAAACATCAAAGATGTTATGCAAAATGCATAAGTATACCTGCTACCTTACAAGCCAACCGGAACACAACAGTGCCAGCATTGACACTTAATGCCCAATGACTCTTGGTTCAATCTGTCTACTCCAAAAGAGACCAGATGTGATAATATCACCAGAGCGACAGATTAAAATTTATCATTCGTTGTACTAGGTGATAGAGTTCCGCAACGTCCCGGGTATTTGGTACCACCGCCTTACTTATTGATGATGCAGATGATTGCATCCCGTCTAGATTGTCCCTTGCTACACTTCTGGGCAGGTGTTGCCACGGGAAAATAATCGAATAAAACAAAAAAATGTATTACTAACATAACCCGTAAGTGTTCATATTATCTATACATCTATACAAATAAATAAAATTGAAGTGTCTCTTTGTAATATTAAAATAACCGCTTTTTACTAAATATATATGGATGTATACAGACAGACAAAAATTGTAAATAACATTTTTTACAATTTTTGTCTGTCTGTCTGTCTGTTTGTTCCGGCTAATCTCTGGAACGGTTGTCCCGATTTTGACGGGACTTTCACTGGGAGTAACTTAGGCTACTTTTTCTTCGAAATTTTTCCACGCGGACGAAGTCGCAGGCGCAGCTAGTATTATATAAATGCATATTAACTAATAATGGATTATTATCTGAATTAAAAAGTTATTATTATTATCATTCCTGCCGCAAATGTGTCAGTGCTTGTCATATTGTATGGTTTGGAGGGTAAGGTAGTGGATAGACTTATGCATGTGGCATTTTCTTCACGGATAGCAACGCACCATTATCTCTTTCGATGAGGAGAGCCATCTGCTTGTTTGCTACTATCTTATTATATAAAAAAAATCAGAAGTGTATAATTGGTACTATCTATACAAATAAATAAAATTGGAGTGTATGTTTGTAAAACTAAAATACCGACTTTTTACTAAATGCATTATGGATATATACACTGTAATATAACAAAATAGCATTTTTTACCATTTTTGTCTGTCTGTCTGCTGGCTGGCTGGACTGATTTTGAAGGGACTTTCACAGGCAGATAGCTGATGTAATAAGGAGTAATTTACGCTACTTTTATTTCCAAAATGTTTCCACAAAGTCGCGGGCTAATAAATAAATATGCACGAGATCAATTGCACTTACTGATCTGACCCCAAAGTAAGCAAATTACTTGCTTGTAATATGGGTGTTAGTCAACTATACTAATATATAGAAATACATATATAAATACTGGAATATAAATTAATAAACACCCAAACTCAGAAATACAAACATTTATGCTCATCACACAAATGCTTGTCCCCATCGCATCACACAATTGCGTAGTCAGAATCGCTCACCGCTCGACAAACGGGGCGATATTACAGGTACAGTAATGCTAATTGGTATTTTTGCAGAGTGCCGCATGGCGTAAGACAGTTTCCACAGACAACAACTTCTTAAGCATCGTCTGCCCCGGAGCTGACCCAGACCGCAACTACGATTTTGTGTGGAATACCATCATACCCAACGATAATCCCTGTTCAAACTTATACCCTGGCAACAGAACCTTCTCCGAAATAGAAACTAGAGTCGTCAGAGACATCCTCCACCAAAACCTTGACAGAATGATCATGTATATATCTATGAGTAGTTTCGGAAGCTTGATCGTTTATCCATGGGGACATGATGGGACATTATCTAATCATGCGTTCGCATTGCATACAGTTGGAATAACCATGGCTGATGCAATTAAAAGACACACCTTGCCAAGCTTTCTGGATTACACTGTTGGTAATTCGGCACTTGTGAGGCTTTACACTCAATCTGGGACCTCTCCTGATTATGCTCATAGTATTGGAATCCCTTTGACGTATCAGGTCGAACTGCCAGGACTTTTTGGAGGATATTTCATGAATCCTATTTATATTGAGCAAGTGTGTATAGAAACCTGGGAAGGTATTAAAGCAGGTGTCCTAAGAGCTGGTGATTTGTTTGGTTGAATTTTAATATATTCCTAATAGCAAATAAATGTTTTTTTTTTTTTAAATTAGAACCAAAACTCCTATATGTGAAGCCATTTGAAGAGTTTATTTATTTAACACTTTATTGTACACAAACAATGGCATTAGAGAAAATAACAAAATATAATAATAATAATAAATATTGCTGGACATATTACACGAATTGATTTAACCCTAAAGTAAGCAAATTATTTGCTTGTGTTATAGGTTTAGTCCACGACACATTAGTGTATGTATTAACATAGAAATACGTATATAAATACTAAAATATATTTAATAAATTCCTGTATATGAAACCACTTGAAGAGTTTATTTACTTAATACTTTATTGTGCACAAACAATTCTCCCCGTGTTGGTCCCGTGCTCCTCTGAAGAATAGATCAACTACCGTTCTGCCAGGCAGGTCGTAAAAGGCGACCGAGTGACTATACGCGTCACTACCATCGTGACTACTAGGTGGTAGAGTTATGCATCGGTTCGCCCGGGTCTGGTACCACCGCCTTGCCTATTCCTGCCGCGATAGCGTCAGTGCTAGTCACTGTCATGTTCTGGTTTGGAGGGTAAGGTAACCGGTAAACTTATGCATGTGGCATTAGACCTAGCCACAAGATAGCAACACACCATTAACATATTTGGTGTCTATAGACGATGGTTGACTCTTTCCATTAGGAGATCCATCTGCTTGTTTGCTATCTTATGATACGAAAAAAAGACATTAGAGAAAATAACAAATAATAATAATAAATATTGCTGGACAAATCACACAAATAAAATTGATCTCGAGGGGATCCTCGATTCGTAGTTAAGTTCGCTATTACTCAATCAACGGGGCGGTTAACCAAACAAGTGAAAATTTAACCGCAGTAAAATCGCAAGCAACCGTCTTCTCATTTCCTGTATCTCCGGAAACTTGCATCAAATCTGCGCCAAATTAAAATTGGACCACACGTCGGGAAACTATTTGAAACAAAAAAAAATTTTCAAATGGAATCAAGCGGTAAACAAACATAACAGTTGCCGAGTGTCTTGTGAAAAAGATCGTACTTGCCACATCCACTACAGCTGTCGGCTGCGATGGGTTAGGTAGAATAATGATTTTACCAATACTGGACATAATCTTACCCCACCTAACTGACATTATTAATTCTTATTTAACTACCAGTATTTTCCCTTCTTCATGGACTAAAGCTTTCATTACTCCATTACCTAAGAGAAGTCATCCCACAGACCCCTCTCATTTCAGACCCATTTCTATACTACCCTATCTTTCAAAAATTTTAGAACGCATTTCATACATCCAATTTTCTAATTTCGTATCAACACACAATTTGTTGAATATCTTTCAATCGGGCTTTCGTCCATGTCACAGCACATCAACTGCTCTTGTAAAAATAACTGACGATATACGGTGGGCAATGGATGAAAGAAAAGTCACTCTTCTCACTCTTCTCGATTTCAGCAATGCGTTTAACTGTGTGGATCATGATATCCTTATAGCTGTTCTTCGCTCATTAAATTTATCTGACTCAGCAACTGCGTGGTTTAAATCTTACCTTAGTGGGCGCCAACAACAAACCCGAATTAATGACTTGCAGTCAGACTGGTGCGACGTTATTAATGGTGTACCACAGGGTGGTGTACTATCTCCTCTGCTGTTCTCCGCATTCATTAATGTAGCCGTTACGTCTATTTCCTTTTGCTCGCATCATTTGTATGCTGACGACTTACAGCTCTATATATCTTTTAAACCGGATGATCTAGAACGTGGTATCGGCAATATGAATAGTGATCTGGATGCAATTAACACTTGGGCGAACTACTATGGACTTATATTAAATCCGGACAAGACACAGGTGATGTTGATTGGATGTGATAGGTTTTTATCGCAAATTAATTTACAGAGTATACCCCAAGTAATCCTCAATGGTAAAAGTATTCCTTACCTTACGTGTGTCAAAAATTTGGGAATCCATATAAGTAATAATCTTTCATGGTCTCAACACGTAAGTGAAATTAGTCGTAAGATTTTTGCATCTATGCACGCATTAAAACGATTAAAAAACTTTATACCTGTCAAAACTAAATTGACCTTGGTTAATGTGTTGCTGTTACCCATTTTAGATTACGCTGACGTATGTTATACTGACTTGACTAAAGAACTGTTGAATAAACTTGATCGTCTACTCAACTTATGCATTCGATACGTTTTCGGATTGCGTAAGTATGACTATATTTCCCAATTTCGTTCACAATTGAAGTGGTTGAATGTCCGATTTCGGCGGGATGCACATGTTCTTTCATGCCTATATAACATACTCTACAATCCACTTTCCCCAGCTTATCTGAGAGAACGCTTTGAATTTATTTCTAGTCAAGGTAGGTCTCAGCGTTCTTGTCATCTCAGTGCGCTGATATTCCCGGACCATAATACTGCAACATATTTTAATTCATTTACTGTTACTGCAATTCGTTTATGGAACGCTCTTTCATCCGATCTACGTGATGCTCCTTCCCTCTCTATCTTCAAGTCTCGAGTTTATGATTATTTCTTGAAACGACAAAATTCTTAATTATCCTGTTGTTTTTCTGTTACAGTCACTGCTGTATGTTCATTTATCTTGTTATATTGTGTGTATGTATGTATATGTGTATGTGTATATATATTTGTATGTATGTATATATGTGTGTGTATGTGTATAATGTATATATATATATATATATATTTGGAATATGTATAATACAGTATTTAGTTGTTTCCTTATGCAATGATATAAATGTAAATAAGTATCTAGTTAATTGTGATTAGATTTTATACTTCAATTCGCAATAATATGCTCTTACGCACTACCCAAGTTTTTTCTCTCAGCATAAGCAAGGTAGTATCTTCACGCCCATATCCCCGAAGGGGTAGGCAGAGGTACAACAAGTGCACCCACGATTAGCCGAAGATACTAGGTCCCACAAATGTGATAGGTGGCAAGCCTATCGCCAACCGGGCACTTTCCAATCCCGAGCAACTTTGTGTTTCTCAGAAAACTGAAAAAAACACTTTTTTATGTGCCCGACCCGGGAATCGAACCCGGGACCTCATGTGGTCAACGCCAACGCTGGACCACTAGACCAAACTGTGAGAAAATTCTTAAGAGCATTAAGTTACGCCTTTTGTACTGATTTGTGCAATAAAGTGTTAAACTAAATAAATAAAAAACCGGTCAATTGCAAGTCGGACTCGCATACCAAGGGTTCCGTACAAACTTGTGGGTAATCTTAGCTGCACGGGGGGAATTTTTCGAATTGTCAAATATTAGTAACCACTTAAAATTAAACATAATAGATAAAAATTAGAATTCAAATTTACCGAGATAAAATAAAATAATATAAAATAAAGTATCAAATTTAATCCACTTTCAATAATTTCATGCATAACAGGAACTACAAAACTAATAATTATTTAAAATAATAATTATTTAAAATAATTATTGTTATTGTTTTAAATTTTACACTTGTACTGTTACAAGTGTAAAATTTAAAACAATAATTATGACGGAGTTTCACCAAGTGCCGACGATGGAAAGTATAAATTAAAATAATTATACATACACACACATACATACATATTTCCCGCCAGATCCCTTACGGGGTAGGCAGAGAGAACCGAGTTCCATACATCACGATCCTTGCAGGCTTGTCTCGCTTCCTCCACATTCATCACTCTCTTCATACACACACGCCGGTTGCAAAGACTCTTGACACCACCTTCGGACAGTACTCGATCAATCTGATCGTGGTATGTCAGTCTTGGTCTTCCCCGGTACCTACATCCTTCCACATTCGCATTGTATATCTGTTTTGTTAACCTTTCATCTACCATTCTTTCTACATGTCCGAACCAACGGAGCATGCCCTTTCTCATCTTTACACCGACACTTTCTTTCAAACCTAACCTCTCTCTCATTTCGACATTACGAATCCGGTCCGCGAGTGTCACACCACATATTTTTCTTAGCGACCTCATACTACATAAAATAATTATAGACATAAAAAATAGCCACGAATAACGAATAGAGGTAGTCGTTAAATTAATAAACTGTTTATATTAACAGTTTTATGTTCGTCAACGAATTTACAGTTTTCCTTCCGTTTAAAAAGCTGTTAAAAATATAAAATTAATAAATTCTTCGCAATGGAACGAAGTGATTACGTTGAAAATATTAAAAGCTAATAAACGTCAACGTTTCGTTATCTCGCTGTGAGTTGACATGGAGTTGACATAATATTGAAGCAGTTGTTAATTATTTAACCTATAATGAGTTTTGTGCATAATCCGATTATTGAAAACCAGTTGACGATTTAATAGTTTATTTTAACCTGTTAATCATTACAAAAACAGTTGCGTTAAATAAAGTTGGAAACCAATGACACACCTCTAATAACGGATATAACACCACCATAAATAACAAGTCTATAATGGCAATTGACAGATTAAACGGCCGGTTTCCAGAGCGCAAATTAATTTTAACAAGCAATTAATCTGTGTTTAACAGATTATTTACTTGTAAAATTAATATTAAATATTAACAAAAGATTATTGCTTGTTAAAATACCTAGTTAAAATTAATCAGCTTCCAGACCGGAAAATGGAAATCGGCCGTTATTATAGTACCTAGGTAGTTAATATGACGTAGCAGATCAAACACTGACAGCTACTAGCCACTAGGTAGTTAATAGTCTTGGGTAGTTCGCGAGCGACCTAGGTGGGAAGAGCGCTCCTTTAGGTGAACTATGCAAACTAGTTCATTGAAAATCCCGCTCTTAGTTCTTTTTATATTTCTGTTAGCGTCTACTTTGCTAGACAGTGGCACTATGTGACCAACCGAGTTATTTACTTTTACTGTGCGCGCCTTGATATTTCGATAATCGATATCGATACTAAACAACTTCAAATCCCCATGGTTAAAATTTTATCAAATCATATGAAATCATAACAATCGTCAACTGAAGTATTGCTGGCTAATTATCAAACAGAATACTAATACCATTTATGTCTTATTTTACGGTAAGTTTAATTAAAATTAAAAAAAATCTTTTCTATTCCCATTTATTGTTACAAATAATTTAATATTATTATTATATATCACGTTAATTATGACTAATTATTAATATAAATCATTTTATTTCTTCGTTTTTATTTCGATAAAAGATTTTATGTGCCATAACAAAAAAGTCAACTTTAATTGTAAAAATTCATAATTTTTAAGTATTCTAATATAATTACACATTATACTAGGAACTAGCCTAGCTGTTGACTAATCATTAATATAAATTATTTTATTTTTCATTATTTAAATAAAAAATCTCATATTACATAAATGGGCGTGTAAAATTTTCATGTAATACTTTGTATTTTTTAAATAACAATAAACAAAACTTACAATAATCATAACTATATTTTTTTCTTTATTTATTGTTCTTAATAAATTATTTCAAAAAAAGAACTAATGAACTAATAGAACGAACTAGTTCATCCTTGGATTTTGAACTAAATTGAGCGCTCTCTGTAGTGACCGGTTAGGCCCAAGCCTAGTAGTTAATATGACGTAGCAGATCATACACTGACAGCTACGTCGAAAAATTGCAGAAATAGGTAAGACGGTGAATAGAACTCTACCAAACGTTACACAATTGTACTAACATATAAATCTACCAAAAATTTTTTATCACAAGCGTGATGTATTATTGTAAAACGCCATCTCTTGACACGAACGTTAAAACAACCGTCGTAATATTTTTTTGTAAAGTTACGAACAAGCATGTAGTTTTATATGCTAATAAGTGATACCTAATTACATGTTATTTACATGTTATGTCTAGATAGTTATCAAGATGTCCTGATTTTAGTCTAAAAATTTGGGAGATTTGGATGGCATCTACATTAGTATCATTTAAATAATCACTTGAGAATGAGTCAAAGAAAATAATTACTTATGCTGATTTATGATCATGTTGTCAATACTATCTAGGAAAATCTTAATTACCGAGATCACTTAGTCATTGAAGCATAGTTATTGTACATGAAAAAAAGAATTATTAATTTCGATTACTCAGTGTTGACAGACGACAATATTTATGTAAATAGGAAACACATTTTATATACAACTTGCTGTCTGACCCGGATTTTTCCAAATACGAATTTTTAACATTTTCTTTTAAACAAACCTTGTTCTGATAATAACAAATAACAAAAAAAATATATTATTATGTAGCAAACAAGCAAACGGCTCCCCTGTTGGAAAGAGAAGCCATCGTCTATAGATACTAAAGATGTGAATAGTGCGTTAGTATCCGAGTGGTGGGATGGCAATGCCACATGCATAAGCCTACCGGCTATCTTACCCTCCAAACCGGAACACGACAGTGACAAGGATGGCGACAATAAAAGGTAAGGCTGTACTACCATATACCCAGCCGAGACGTTACAGAGATCACCACCTGATAATCTTTTTTTATTGTCGATAGGGAAGCGCTTGATTACGATCGCCTGATTACTAGTAAGCTAAGTTACGGCCTAAGATGGAACGCGCTTCCCTAGAAGGTACCTGTTCACTCTTCTCTGTAACAATCGGGGAACATAAACTCAGGTAGCATATTTCAGTTCCTTGCGGTTCGGATCAAGAATGTCGAGTATGATATATAATAATAATATGATATGTAATAAAAAGTATATAATTTCGATGATAGTAAAACATATATGTATACTAATCTGGTTTGGTACAAGCAAGATGGTTTATTCCTCAAAAAGAGCCCGGATCAACACGGTAGAAAAAAATCCAATAGGTTCATTCCAATGAACTGAGTTTCTTCCGCCGGATCTTCTCAGTGTGTGGCCGCGTTCCGAGCCGGTAGTAGTTCTAAAAAATCGATACAATTTATAGTTTTAAATGCAATACTATATAATGATATTTTTTTAAATATTTGCACACCATATATTGGTAGAATATATTAGTACCTTAATTTATTTTTAACAACTTGTAACACCCATATTCTTGCAAATAAATATTTTCTTTCTTTCTTTCTTTGATTCAATGTTATACGCGTACAAACATTATAAAGATTAATTTTTATTTATTAAGACAAGCCACATCTACGTAACTTGTAAAATAATTAAATATTGCGTAGAGAACTTACTTTCAAATACTTAACATATTTAAAAAAAATGAAACTGACCAAACCTTATGCGTGGCCATGCATTAAAATCAGTGAATGAAGTATCAATCAACCTCTTTTTTAGGGTACCGCTCCTGAAAGATAAAAACTTTTCTTTCTTGACAGACAGGGGAGGCTTAGTAATAGGGTCCCCTATTACGAAGCCTCCGCTGTCTGTCTGTCCGTCTGTCTGTCTGACACCAGGCTGTATCTCATAAACCGCGAGAGAGAAAGCTGAAATCTTCAAAAATTATGTATTTTCGTTGCCGCTAAAACAAATACTAAAAATAAAAATATGAAAATTATATACAATTAACGTGTTTTTTGTTTTTTTTTTTTTGCTCAATATTAATAACGGTAACAGGTAGACGCTTAAAATTTTCACAGAATATTAAATTGTATATTACATTTCAAAATAAATAATTAAATAAAAATAAAATAAATATTAAAGGCCGCCCTTTTCCCCCACTTCGTGAAAAGTTATGCGTCATACATGAGTGAACAATCAAACAACCCTTGTTACTTTATGGTTGAACTAGCTTTGCCCGCGGCTTCACTCGCTTTAAATTCATTTTAGGAAAGTGGGGATTAGAAAGAGATAAAAAGTAGCCTATGTCACTCTCCATCCCTTCAACTATCTCCACTTAAAAAATAACGTCAATTCGTTTTGCTGTGAAAGACGGATAAACAAACACACTTTCTCATTTATAATAGTATGGATTTCTTTTTAAAATAAATGGTGTATACTCGCGCAGTATACGCATTCCAATAAAAAATAATTACTAAAATCGGACTACTCTGTAAAAATTATAATAACATTCAAATAAATTACGCGTCGAAATGAAAAAAACCTCCGTTTCAAAATTTTACAAAAAAATATTGAATATTATTTTGACGCGTGCGTCAAGAGATGGCGTTTCTCCATTATATATCGCGATGGTGATAGCAAAACTTAAATAGGTTTCTGTGTTAGTACAGAGTTGGCTGTTGTGGTAGAGTTCTATTCACTGCCTTATCTATTCCTGCAATTTTTTTCGTAGCAGCCTGTTAATGGTCTGCTACGTGCATTTATTGTATTATTATACGTGCATACGTAGTGGGAGGTTAAAAAGTACAAGTGTTTTAATAGATTAATATTGTATTAAAATGGAGTAAATGAAAATGAATTAAATGAAATAAAACCACCACGCCAAAGCTTAAACCTAAAAGTGCAATATTTTTTCAGTAAAATGTACCACTGAAGGGCATAGATCGTCGCCTAGTGTAGCTTTGTAGTATTTTAACCCATTAGTTTTATAATAGATGGCGTTAGCAGTAATAAAATTCTAATACAAAATGTATCTTCTATTTTTTAATGTTTATGAAATAGCATTTTAATGGTAGATAACATATCTAGACATGAATTTAAACCACCACGTCAAAGCTCAAACCTAAAAGTGCGATACTTTTTCAATAAAATGTACCACAAACGTGCATAGAAAGTGGCCTAGTGTAGGGCTCGCTTCGCTCGCCCTAATAGTACTTCTTTAGAGACTTTTGTAAATGAAAACAGTTTTTAAATAATAAAATAAATATTTTATTAAGGATTTCATTCTAAGACATGATTTTCGATTTACGAGTCCAAGCGATGTATGAAGATTGGCCAGTATTCTTTACGACTAAACATAACTATAAGATTTCTTCTTTATTTTTAACATAATTATTCTATACATAGAAAATACAAGTTCAATTCAAAATAATTGTAAATGAATTTGCATGCTAACGTATGACGGAATAGGCGAATAAATAAACTAGATGTAAGATCTTTGTAACCTATGTTTGTAACTCTATTTCTTGCAAATAAATTATTATCACTAATTAAATACATTTCAAATCTTCATCATATTATTATCAGGAAAAATTCATTAATTTAAAGAAGTTATATAGAAGAGTTGAATCCACTGTCTAAGGAAATTTATTGCAAATAAATTTACAATGCGTTAGCTTTACTATTTTATACAAAGTTTACACTTTACGTTAGGTATACATTTTTACGTGCAACGGTTACATTTTTATTGCAGTTTAGTATACCTACAAAGAGGAGAAGTAAAATAAAATGGTTATTTTTTTTAATTATAGTAATATGTACAAATGCAATTTTTATTAGGTGTTGTTATTTTACCAACCTTTTTGGATGAAAATTTGGATGAAAATTACCAACCTTTTTGGATGAAAATTTATGGCCAGAAGGTATAACCTTTCGACGTTTTGTTGACGTTAGGGCAAATCGCTTTCGTGGTGAAAGAGGCAAAGAGGCAAATTATACCTAATATATTAGTTTTGTTATATAATAAATATTAAATTATGGATAAGGATCACACTACAATAAAACTGGTGAGTTTTAACTGCAAGTCTGTAGCCAGATCTATCGACGGAATAAGAAAATATTGTAACTCAGTAGACGTGATTGCTCTGCAGAAGACATGGATTCTCCCACATGATGTGGGTTTCGTCGGGACCATTGATCAAAATTTTGAGTACACTAGTAAATCGGCAGTCGACACTTCAACTGGACCATTGAGGGGGAGACCATATGGTGGGGTGGCTATCATGTGGAGAAAAGGAGTGTTTGAGTCGGTTGTTGTATTACCGTGTGAAAGTGTTAGGCTTACAGCTGTGAAAGTGTGTGTAGCGGAACGGTGTTTCTTGGTTTTTTGTGTGTATATGCCCACTGATAACGGCAGTGTAGATAATTTAACAGAGTTTATAGAAGTGTTAAGTGAAATAAACTCTATAATCGAGAGTAGTGAAATAGAGTCGGCAGTTATTCTAGGTGATTTCAATGCACATCCCACAGAATTATTCTTTAAAGAACTTATTGGTTTTTGTGACGAGCGAAGCTGGCTTTGTGCGGACGTGGTTAAGCTGGGGTTGTCTGGTGACACGTTTACATTTATTAGTGAAAGTCACAATTGCAAGAGATGGCTTGATCACTGTCTTGTAACAGAGGCAGCTTCGAATTGTCTATTAGATGTAATAATTAATTATGATGTTTTTTGGTCAGATCATTTCCCAATGGAAATTACGTATAAGTTAAGTAATTTGATACCGAAAACTGTGTATAAACAAAAGAATTTTGTCGATAAGGTGCGGTGGGGGGAAAGAAATAGCCAACAGATAATTAAATATAGTGAAGAATGTAATTTTAGATTAAAATATATTAACTTTCCAATTGAATGTAGAAACTGCTCGGATAGTCTGTGTAGTATAACATATCACAAGACAATTATTGATAAAATGTATATAAATATTGTTAATATATTAAGAGATGCCGCTGAAAACAGCTCTGATGTAATAAATTATAATAAGAAATATAAAAAAGTGATCGGCTGGAATAAGCATGTCAGGGAAGCCCACAGAGAGGCACGGCTTAGCTTCCAGACTTGGATAGAGCACGGCAAACCAGATAGGGGGGTTGTGTTTGATAGAATGTATAAAACCAGAAGGCTTTTCAGGACCAAACTTAAATGGTGTCAGAATAATCAAGATCAGATTAAAATGGATATATTAGCTTCTCACCATTCCGAGAAAGACTTCAAGGGTTTCTGGAAACATACAAAAAAGCTGGAAGCTAGAGCTTGCTTGCCTGTGAGTGTAGGGGGTCACTGTGAACCAGCTAAGATTGCCGAACTTTTTAAAGACCAGTTTAGGGTGAATTCTCCTTTAGGGTCGGTGTACGCGGCGCCTGATAACCTCCCTGAATCATGTGGTGAAATCATGCATTTTACTGGTAAAGAGGTCGCTGAGGTCATCCATCACATGACGAAGGGTAAGTCACCGGGCCATGATGGGCTAAGTGTAGAGCACCTACGTCATGCTGGTGTGCATCTCCCTAGAGTGCTAGCTCTTTTCTTTAATCTTTGTATTAAGCATGCTTACCTGCCTAGAGAGCTTATGAAAACCATTGTTGTTCCTGTACCCAAAAACAAAACAGGTGATGCCTCCGACAAGAAAAATTATAGACCTATATCACTGGCAACTGTTATAGCAAAAGTGCTGGACGGTTTATTAGATCGCATATTTGAAAAAAACATTAACTTACACGAATCACAGTTTGGGTTTAGGCCGGGACTGTCTACCGAAACCGCAATACTGCGACTAAAGCACACCGTTCAGTATTATGCTACCAGGGGGACGCCGGTTTACTCGTGTTTTTTGGACTTGTCGAGGGCATTTGACCTTGTTTCATACAACATCTTATGGGATAAGCTCTTGAGGGAAACAAGCACGCCAAGGGAGATTGTTAGCCTAGTTAAGTTTTGGTATCAGCACCAAACAAATCAGGTTAGATGGGCAGGAGCTCTATCAGAAGAATATAGGTTGGAGTGTGGGGTGAGGCAGGGTGGAATTACCTCTCCTAGGCTCTTTAACCTGTACATAAACGCATTGATAGATGAGCTAAACAGAGCCGCAGTAGGGTGCTCAATAGATGGCCAATTTGTACATAATATTAGCTATGCGGATGATATGGTTCTGCTGAGCCCATCGGTTAGAGCTCTTCAGAAACTGATTGCAATTTGTGAGAGGTATGCGATAACACATGGCTTAAAGTACAATAGTGTAAAGAGCGAATTACTTGTATTTAAGGCTGGCAATAAAGCTCCAAAGGCGGTACCTCCAATCAAACTTGGGGGTATGGCGTTAAGTACCGTTAGCAAATTTAAATACCTGGGGCACTGGGTCAGCGCAGACCTCTCTGATGATTTAGATGTAGAGAGAGAACATAGAGCATTGGCAGTGAGACGCAACATGTTGGCCCGCAGGTTTGCACGATGTAGCGCTGAAGTAAAAATTCGCTTATTTAAAGCATACTGCCAAACGTTTTACACGTGTAGCCTGTGGGCCAAGTGCACAAGTAGGGCGCTCAATGCTCTACGTGTTCAGTACAATAATGGGTTAAGGATGCTGTTGGGGCTACCTCGGTACTGCAGTGCATCTGGGATGTTTGCCGAGACCCGCATTGACAGTTTTCATGCGATCTTGCGCAAACGTGTGGCCTCGGTGATGCTGCGGGTGCGGAATAGCACCAACGGTCTCCTTAACACCATATTAGATAGAGTGGACTGTCCTGTGGTAAGGCACTGTGAACGCATGTGACATGCGTTCCAGAGCGCTTATATTTAATATTAAATAAAAATTAAATAAATTAATTTAATAATGTAAATTCTCAATTGTAATTAATAATGTAAGTTTTATAATTATTTTTTTTTGTTTGTTTATAATGTAATAAAATCTGAATATTAGCTAATTTAATTATATTATTGTGTTAACATTATAAGCATGTAATATGAAATCTATGGGCATGGTACCTGAAATAAAGATTTATTATTATTATTATTATTATTTTAAGGCTTAGATTGTTGTTATGTTTTTGATGAATGTCTGTAACGTGTATTATTTCTGTACAACTTGATCTATAGTGTATGGATCTAGATTGTATTGTTTGCATGTTTGCTCGTGGGTGTATCGTGTGGTGAGGTAGGTACCTATATTTATATAATACTAGCTGACCCGGCAAACGCTGTTCTGCCTTTTTAAACTACTCTCATTTTTTTCTATATTTTCTCACCTTTTTAACCTTTTTGAACTTCAAAAATTAATTCAAAACCAAAATTAGCCAAATCGGTTTAGCCGTTCTCGAGTTTTAACAAGACTTACGAACAGCAATTGATTTTTATATATATAGACTAGCTGACCCGGCAAACGTTGTTCTGCCTTTTTAACTACTCTTATTTTTTTCTATATTTTCTCACCTTTTAAACCTTCCCTGGACTTTAAGAATTAATTCAAAACCAAAATTAGCCAAATCGGTTCAGCCGTTCTCGAGTTTTAGCGAGACTAACGAACAGCAATTGATTTTTATGTATATAGATAGATTATTAATAGGTGCATAATTGATTGTGGTGTAGTATTTATCGCAGGAGCATTTGTTATTATTTGTTACTTTGAATCTATAAAGATAAACTTTATGATGCCCGTGGGTTAAAATTTGTGTGAGTGTAAAGGTGTGTTCTGTTTTGCAAAACTAACGAAGAATTTGTTTTACTCTTGGACACTATTTTTTAGTTATTTCCCCTTTCATGTTAGATTGGTAAAATTTCTTCTATTTTTTCGTGGTTTCTTCTATAGCGATCCAAACATAGCTAAGTGGAAATTTGTATAGTACATGCCGTGCTTGCTAATTGCTTATTAGCGGCTTGTTCTGCTGCTGTGTCTGCCTCTTCGTTACCAGTAAGAGATTACCAACCTCTTCGTTACCAGTAAGAGATTAAAAACCTCTTCGTTACCAGTAAGTGGTTACCAATCTCTTCGTTACCAATTATTATGCCTATGTGTACCTTTACTCATGCAAACTAATTATCCATTTTAACCGCTATAGCCAGTTTATTAATTGAAAACCCTTATAACTTTGCTCCGTAGGGAAACCGGTATTTTTGAGGTTAAGGTAGAGAAGCCCTACCTTATGTATTTGTTTTGTGTGACAAGTATGAGCGTTATATCTAGGTTTACATAGTATTTTATTGGATAAAAGCAGTATATATTTATATTATAGTTGTATCATAACCTTGAAACAAACGTATCTAGAGCGAAGTGTTTCTTATCAACATGTCGAAACTTGAAGTTACATGTTGCATACATTTATCTAAGCGAGACAAAACTTAAGTCCTGAGTTTTATGAAACATTTTATGCTAGTTTTGTTCTACGCTTAGATAATATAAAATAAAAATAACTACGTTAAAAAACCGACTTCAAAAACTAGAAATTAAAAAATAATAAATATTTAATATTAATTAAATACTACCTATTATTTATATGTGCTATTTACTAATAGGTTTGAAGTCGGTGCCAAGCCAATTTAATACTTACACCGGCAGACACGCGCGGACAGACGTCGTTGACGAAAGTCTTGAATAAGTACATAACATTTTTGAAGAAAGAAAGAAAATAGTTATTTGCAAGAATATGGGGGTTACAAGTTGTTAAAAATTAATTAGGCTACCAACATATTCTACTATTACATGGTGTCAATTTGAAATTAAAAATTTTGATGTTTAACTTAATTGATAATTCTACATTAATTCACATGACCATTTAGTTTAGGAATTCTGTTGAATACATTTTCGTAATTATTTTTTTCAGTATTCTTCGTATTGATTGAAGCTGCTTGTAATATCAAGACTTAATTGCTCTTTATTAGGTTTATTTACGTATCTTAATCTTTAAAGTAGGAATTTCATTGTATTAATTTGCTCGTTTTCATTTAAGTAATTAAAACATTATTATTTGCTTAAGGCTTGGCACCGACTTCAAACCTATTAGTAAATAGCACATATAAATAATAGGTAGTATTTAATTAATATTAAATATTTATTATTTTTTAATTTTTAGTTTTTGAAGTCGGTTTTTTTAACGTAGTTATTTTTATTTAATACTTTTTAGTGTATTGTTGTATTGTCATATATTTTTGGGTAGACCTACAACAGGTGCTGCGCGCCTTAACAAATATAGATCTCAAGAAACGGGAACGAATAAAATAGTAGAGGAGCCAAAGAGGGGATTTTGGTATTTAGTAGAGCGCGGCAGATTACCATAGGAGGGGGTACCTCGCATACTGTTAAGTCTCTCCACAAATATAAGCCCTTTCTATTGAGGGGGGTAACTATGGCAGAAAAAAACAAAAGATCTTCGGATCTTCGACAAGAACTTCGGCTGGTGGAAATTGTCAGTTTATATTTTTTTCGTAATTCTTATATCATTTCCTCCATAATAAAAGAATATTCAGACGCGCTCGAGAATGTCAAGATAACGTTTTCTTTGCAAACTTGTAACCCTCCCACTACCTTACGCTACACTGGAATCGTCAGATTTTCTAAATTTTAGCGGTAATTAACCCACCATACCCTAATCTAACGCGCTTCAGTGTTTCCATGTCACTGATTTTTTAAAACATTTTTTATCTGTAGATTTTTCCCCACCATTGAAATGAAAATCATTATATAACTTTTTATTTTTCCTATAATTTAGTCTACAAAATCCAATAGGTCCCTACGACGCTCGAGTAACTACCTATTTAGCATCTTGGTCTCCCCTACTGAAATAAAAGTAGTCGTCTCCGTAAAAATGCTCTTCGTAACACAATGACACGTTCTTGTGAGACTACTAAAGATCGTGAAAAACGTTTGTTGGCCATAAAAGCATAATATATGAAATCACGTTTACGTCAAGAAACTTTTGAACAATATAATTCTAGACTCGGTAAGATCCAAGAGCGTCTAGCGAATGGGTCTTTTGAGCAGAGAGCTAATAGACTTGATTTCATTAATAAGCGTCTATCGAACAAGTCTGCCGAGCAGAAGGCTCATAGAATTGGTCTCATTAAGGAGTGCTTATCTAAGGAGTCCGCCAAGTAGAGAGCTCATAGATTAGAAGTGATACGAAAGCTGCTCAGCAACGTAAGAACCGGCTAGCGACAGCACGTAAGACGTCACAAGGATTTCCGTTTAATGACTGAGCGTAATTTTATAACCACCATAAGTCAATACACTGAAGTGGCTTGTCCAATCTGTAAGAAATTATTATATTCAAAACAACAGACGTCATTAGTCACAGCACATTTTAATTTCCTTCCGGAGCAGCTACCGTTACTCGACTACCATAAAAAAAAGTTCCTTCTCAGGCCTACTGGAACAACATGGAAGTTATGTCTTTACCTCCTGATCTGATCGACTTGACAGACGTAGAACGAATACTTTTGTCAAGAGTATCTTTTATTTTATAACTAGTTACCAACCACACCAAAATGCTCGTCAACACGAATCAAATAAGCCCAAACTCGATAGAGTTGTGTCATTTAACTACTGAGCTCCTATGGCCACCTTTTGGCTTCATCATTGGACCTTGGAGGATCCTAGTTACCACCAAGCACTATAGTGTTCGCCAACACGAATCAAACGAGCCCAAACTCGATAGAGTTTTGTCATTTAATTACTGAGCTCCTATGGCCAGCTCCTGGCTTCATCATCGGACCTTGGAGGATCCTAGTTACCACCAAGCACCATAGTGCTCGTCAACACGAAACAAACGAGCCCAAACTCAATAGAGTTGTGTCATTTAATTACTGAGGTCCTATGGCCAACTTCTGGCTTCATCATCGGACCTTGGAGGATTTGTTATTGGTGGATAGTTACCACCAATCACTTTAGTGCTCGTCAACACAAATCAAACGAGCCCAAACTCGATAGAGTTTTGTCATTTAATTACTGAGCTCCTTTGGCCACCTTCTGGCTTCATCATTGGAAATTGGAGGATCCTAGTTACCACCAAGCACCTAAATGCTCGTCAACACAAATCAATCGAGCCCAAACTCGATAGAATTGTGACATTTAATTACTGAGCTCCTATGGCCACCTTCTGGCTTCATCATCGGACCTTGGAAGATCCTAGTTACCACCAAGCACTATAGTGCTCGTCAACACTCGATAGAGTTGTGTCATTTAATTACTAAGCTCCTATGGCCACCTCACGGCTTCATCATCGAACCCTGGAGGATACTAGTTACCACCAAGACGAGCCCAAACTCGATAGAATCTTGTCATTAACCGATTTTTAACTCTTTAATTACTGAGTTCCTGTAGTCACCTTCCGATTCCATCATCAGATCAGCTCTATGCCATAATAAGTTTACATTTTCATCCAATTTACATATGTATACAAAATTTTACCTCAATCGGTAACCGGGAAGTGGATCAAATTTACTTGCGAGATTTGAATTCAGACATCGACATAGATAAAATAACTAAAAAAATGCTCATAAAATTAAAACTACTGGGTCTACCTGAATCAAATTTTTATGAGACCAATTCGAAACCATTTCGCATCAAACAAAAAAAGAATCACGTAAATCGGTCCAGAAACCTCGGAGAAATCGGTGTACATACATTAAAAAAAAATACCGGCCGAATTGAGAACCTCCTTTTTTTGAAGTCGGTTAATAAAGATGGAGCATTACCATAGGTCGTAATGACACCACTCTGACACATATGTATCAGAGTGGTGTCGACAACCTTATTGGCTGAGTGGCTAGTTAACCTAACTACGAATCGATGGGACTTGGGTTTGATTCCCAACAGGGACAAACATTTCTGTGATGAGCATAGATGTTTGTATTTCTTGGTCTGGATGTATATGATATATGTTCCAGTATTTATTGATGTATTTCTATGTATTAGTATCGTTGACTAACACCCATAACTCAAGCAAATAATTTGCTTACTTTGGGGTTAGATAAACTTGATATATATACTATATATATATATATATATATATATATATATATATATATATATATATATATATATATATATATATATATATATATATATATATTATAAGTTTAATGTATGTAATGTTGCGTATGAAGGTGTCATGTACATACATGACACCTTTATTTGCACTGGCAATAGGGTTGTACCAACCCACTCGTACTTTATTTTAGTGAAATGTACTTTATACTTTGATTTTTTTGTTGTAACTTGTATCAAAATATTAAAGGCATTGAGTACGAGTATTCAGTATTATATTATGTGCTTATACAAAACTGTCAATTGTAGCGTTTTTTCTTCGAGGTATACCTATCTAGTGACGGGATGAACGAAATATAACGTTTTGAAAATTAACTAGTGAAAAATATTGTTATATTACTAGACGCAGCAATAAATAATAATAAGATAATAAATAATACTTTATTTTTCAACCTTGTAGTTTATTTTTTACCTTATAAAAAAATGTACACCTTTTTTTCAAAAAAAAGGCGACAACCATAACTGACAGTCAGTTTCGTTTGAAGTATAGGTATGTGCGCGTGTGTGTGTGAGTGTGCGTGTGTGTGTGAGAGAGAGAGAGAGAGAGAGCATTTTGTTTAATTACATTATACGGTTCAGCTTTGTTTTGAGATTTCAGCAGTCAGTTCGAGGAGATCTGTCGTTATATTTTTTGGTCTTTTCTGAGATTTTACGTGGGTATAAATGGTAAGCTAATCATAGAGTTTCTTACTAAAATCAAACAAGTAGACAAAGAAATAACATTAGACTACAAGAAACAAAATCGATTGAATCTATAATTAAATAAAATCAAATTCACGACGAATTAAAAATAAAAGAAACTTCAGTTAAAGATTACTAGCTGTTCTGTGCGAAGATCACAAGGCGCCATCTAGCGTTTTCCCAGTATAAAACTCTATTAAGATGTTTGATGTATAACCCACAGATGGCGCTCTTATAAAAATTATATTTAATTATTTTTTTATTAACAAAAATATTTTTTTCGAATTTTTTCATATTTTTTGCCCACAGTAGAAAACATAAGCTTTAAATGGTTATTTTATTTATATTTTTTTTGGTGAAGTAGCTATAGAGATCGGGCCACTCCAGGAAAAAACACCTTTTAGCAATAATATATATGAAAACAGATGATAGGTATTGGTTTTTGAATGTAGATATAATTGATGTAGGAATTACGTAAGCCGCTAAAGCATCTATACATATAATAAAATCGTAGGAAAGTCAAAACTGTACATTGAATATTTTTTTTAAAGAATACTTGGGGCGTGATCTACAATCGATATCGAAGCCAAAAATATAGTTTTTAGAATTTTTGTCTGTTATGTGTTTGTCTGTATGTATGTCCGGGGTAAACTAAAAAAGTACTGAATGGATTTACTTCAAATTTTGCATGAATATTACTTATAGGTCGGGTTGACATATAAGCTACATATTATCACGCTATCACCTACGGGGGAGGAGCTATGCGGAGTAAACGAAGTCCGCGCGAACGAAATCGTGGGCAACAGCTAGTTATTACTAAATATAAAAAATAACACAGTATAATCTACAACAATCGACTTCCCATTACCTGTATCTTCGGAACCCTGCTTCAGATCTTCACCAAGTTAAAATGGAACCATACGGAAAGTATTGGAGTATATGGTAGAAAGAATTAAAGTCGAAATCGGTTCATAAACGACCGAGTTTTGAGTTAGCGAACCAAAAAAGTGTACAACCTCATCCTTTTGGGAAGTTGGTTATTAAAGTTTCTTAATTCTCAAATGTAAAAAACAAAAAAAAAATTAAAAAAAAAACAATAATAAAAGTGATTCCGGCCAGGATCGAACTGGCGGCCTTCTGCGTGTAAAGCAGATGTGATAACCACTACACCACGGAACCGTGCGTCGAGATCGGTTAAATACTCAATAAGACTATTACAATCATCTTAAAATGAACATAATTATTCATTGTGCGAAAAATGCTTATTAATAAAAAACCGACCAGGACATTATAGATTTCCAGGACATTATAGATATAGACAGTGGTCCCTTGAACAAACTTTTTTTTATTATTAACAAGCTGAATTTTTGTAAATAGCTTCGTTTTGACGGACACCCATTTTCATCTACCTTCGAAAAATCTTGAATCGGGAAATTAATAAAGATAGACAAAAAAGATAACTTTAAAATGTCGGACTAAGAAAAGTTTCCAAATTACGTATAGGACGAAGTAACCGCTAAATTATAATGATAATTAACAGCTTGTTGGCTGTTGTGAGACACTTTTACGGCGAGAATAGTTTAGATGGTGGTACCAAACCCGAGCGAGCCTATGCAGAACTCTCCCAACTAGTAACCACGATGGTAGCCAATCATAGCCAATCGATTGCCTTTTACGACCTGCCTGGCAGAACGGCAGTTGGCCTATTCTTCAAAGGAACCCGGGACCAACACGAGGGGAAACAACCGTCTTACCTATTCCTACCGCAATAGCGTCAATGCTTGTCACTGTCATATTCTGGTTTGGAAGTTAAGGTAAACGGTAGAGTTGTACATGTGGCATTGCCATCTCACCACATGGATAACACACCATTAACATCTTTAGTATCTATAAGCCTACCTATAATATATGTCTATAATCTCTGTCTATAATCTACAGGTAGACTTTCTAATTCCATTAGGAGTGCTATCCCCTAATAAGCTATCTAACTTTTTACAAAAAGTGCGCTATTAAACTCTAGCAAGATGTTACATCATAAAATAAAAAAATTAAAATGTATTAATAAAATTATTGCTACTTTTATTTTATCAGGCGCCTATTTTTAACCAACTTACGTAAAGCTCTGTTAAATGAGTCGCTTAGCTGATCGAAAGCAAAGAGAATAATACATAGAGGTTATTGATCGAAAGTGATGCAGTGATCGAATATAAATACAACTGCCTGTCTGTCTGATGTTCCGTAAAAAAGAATGATTCCTCTAATCATTACAGTCGGAGTAAGAAGTGGTAGACTTCTGAGTGCTAAGTGTGAGTTTTTCTTTTCGCATTCGATCGTGAGCGCGTTTGGAGTTTACTAGGAATTTGTATGTGATTTGTACAGCGCCACCTAGTGGTAAACTGGTTTCTCACGTTCATCGAATGCGAAAAAAAACTCACACTTAGCACTCTGTATAGTGGCAAGTCATTTTGCCATTTCTTGTCGCAACAGCTTAAGCGCCTAGTGGAAATCTAATTGGCCATGAATTGCAGATCATGAGATAGTTGATTTAATTCTCACAAACACTATTTTAAGTTTTTTTAGATAAATCTCAGGAGTCCATAGTTTGGAAAGTAGTAGCGATTCAACTAATTTGTAGCTCGTAAATCTCTTGAAATGGTCGGTTACACTTACTAAATTATTGTTAAGGTTATCGAATGAGGCGAAGATGATGAACCACCTATTTCAGAGCTTGATAAATCAGTATATCGTCGTAACTTATGTAGAAAACTACAACGCTACAATAATAAAATAACAAGTAAATCGTATTAGGCTGGGTAATTTTGAAACAAAAGAAAATTAAAGTAAGATGGAACCCATTGAAAAAGGTAGAATATGTTGTCAATATAAGAGGAAAAAAATTATGGGTGATTTGAGTTCGGGAAGTGTGTGGGGGAGGTGATTTGAAGGGGGGATAACGGTTTATCACGATTTTCGACAATACTAAGAGTCATAAAAAGTATCTTCACGCCCATATCCCCGAAGGGGTAGGCAGAGGTACAACAAGTGCACCCACGATTAGCCGAAGATATTAGGTCCCATAAAATGTGATAGGTGGCAAGCCTATCGCCAACCGGGCACTTTCCAATCCCGGGCAACTTTGTGTTTCTCAGAAAACTGAAAAAACACTAAGAGTCATATCGAAAAAAAAATTAATAGCAAAGTTTTCGGCAATAAGACCAATCACCAACTTTTGTATTTGCACTTTTTTCACATAATCTCAAAATTATGCGAAAAATTTGTAAAACTGACTATTTAGTTTTTTATTGTAACGAAGTTCCTTATCGCGCGTTGTGAAAGGGGGCTAGACGGAAAAATTCTTACGAAAAGTTGTCACGACACTTTTTGCTATAGTAAGCTATGGTAAGCTGTGCGGCGTGCGCATGTTTCTCTGTCTCTCTCTCTCTCTCTCTCTTATAGAAAGCAAGCCAGATATATTCATTTCTATTTCGCATTGAACAGTGTGGTGTCGCGACGATTATTTTTGTTGAGTGTATACAGGTTTTTTGTATATAATAATAAAAGGAACTTCGTTCCATCCGGGTGTCCCTTGACACCTCTCAAGTTTTTTTTTTTAATTGATTTATTTTCACGAAACTTGGTAAAATGTTGCTTTTTTGTATTCCAAAACACTGTATTTTTTTCTTTAAAACATTGTCGATGTCGGTTGAAAGTGTCGGTGTGAAGATGAGAAAGGGCATGCTACGTTGGTTCGGACATGTAGAAAGAATGGTAGATGAAACGTTAACAAAACATAATATATACCATGATCAAATTGATCGAGTACTATCCGAAGGTGATGTCTAGAGTCATCGCAATCGGCGTGTGTGTATGAAGAGAGTGATGAATGTGGAGGAAGCGAGAAAAGCCTACAAGGATCGTGATGTATGGCACTCGGTTCTCTCTGCCGACCCCGTAAGGGATCTGACGTGAAGATATGTACATGTTTTTATAGCGGCGACGGAAATACATAGTTTGTGAAAATTTCAGCTTTTTAGATATCACGGTTTATGACATACAGTCTGGTGACAGACAGACAGAGAACAGAGGCTTAGTAATAGGGTCTCGTTTTTACCTTTTAGGTATGGAACCCTAAAAATGAACTGTCTGGCAAAATGACTGAATGGTCTATTCTTCGAAGAGGGAACGGACCAACACTGAAATCGGTTTTAAGCGTATGACGTTTATTTAAATATGAAATTGTAAAATAATTATCACAATTGATTTTCACTTTATCTGTCTAATTACCAGTGATAAATGATAATCACACAGATAAAACTAGTTCAAATCGGAGGGACTTTGGCACTTATTGAAAACAACAAAACAATGAATGCACGCGTCATTAAACTTGCATATATGTTGAGACACGAAGAGCCTTTCAAAAGAGGCTGCTTTTGTTTTATAATTTAACAAAAGCAACCCCTTTAATGAATAAAATAAATGTCTAAGTATTATAACATATTTCTTTATTTATTAAAAACCAGGGGCTTGCGCTCCTTATATGCAGAAATGCAGTGCTTTACTTGCCATTAAAAGATATTTTAATAAAACGTTCGTACGTTTTAGATGACTATAATTAATAGTAAATAAATGAATAAACAATATATAATATCTTAAAAATGCCTAATATTTTATTATAAAATATTGTTTTGAATAGTAGTACATGGATAGTAGTACATAGATAGTAGTACATGGGTAGTAGTACATGGATAGTAGTACATGGATAGTAGTACATGGATAGTAGTACATCTAAGACTTGTTCTGTTAGTGTAGTTTCCGACTTAGAAATCCGTAGCGTGGCTGTGGCTATGTTAAAATCTATAAAAGAAAATTTTTTGTGTCCGAGTACTCCGCCGTATACCCAGTGTCATAATCCTGTGCACGCCGCTGTTAAAAACAAATTGTGTACAAATTTAAGTTAAAAGTTAAGCATGTAGGTATTAATTTAAACTACACAGGTCAGCTTTATTTTATTTACATACTAGCCGACCCGACAAACGTTGTTCTGCCTATTTAAATACTCTTATTTATTTTCTATATTTTCTCACCTTTTAAACCTTCCCTGGACTTCAACAATTAATTCAAAACCAAAATTATCCAAATCGGTTCAGCCGTTGTCGAGTTTTACCGAGACTAACGAACAGCAATTGATTTATATATATATAGATTTAACTATATTGAAACATCGACACGTAGCTCAGCCGTAAGAGCCGTAACCTGAGAGTTACCAAAATAATGAAAATGAAATTTTGTTTAATTTTTTTAAATACATTGTACTTTACGAAGTATTTGTATTTGACTTTGTGGTTGAGCAACATACGTATTGACTGAAAAACACATAGAAGTGATTCGCAAGTGTGACGTATCTTAAGATAAAAAAATTAGATCTCTTATCTTAGAAACATTTATTTTAAAATAGCTCTTATTACATACATTTTAGAGCGGTCTTACTATTTCATTTCTATAAGATAATAATTTTGTACAGTCATGGACAAAAAGTCTTAAAAAATTACTCAGTACTAAAATTTATTTGTACTACTTACTCAGTACTAACATATTATATTAGCACCTAAATAAAACAGTTTTAATTTTTTTATATGTATTTATTCAAAAAGCCATGATACTAACACGGGCGTAACGTTGCATAGCTATTCGACTTAGAACTTACGAGCGATCGTAATGAAGGCAAATGATCTATTCTACATCTTCAAAAGGGATTAAGGCCTATTCAGGAAAAATAGTCAAATTTTAACGGTGATTTTTAAAAGCCATAAAATCAATGAGTTTTAAAAGCCATAAAAATTCTAAGCCAGATGTCACTCAACTGATATTATCTGACAAGTGTCAGGCAGTGACGGGTTGGATAACATTCATTAATGTAGTATGTAATTATGTTGGCTAAAAACCACACCTTTCGTACTTCACAGTATTTACATTTTGCTTAGCATTTCAAGGATAATGAGCGAAACGTCATTTTATATTATTTAAAAAGTAACCAGCTACCACTACCAGGTAAGGCTATGTATTGTTAGATATTTTAGCCTAAAAAACTCAATATTAACGATGATTCTGGTGATAGCATGAGAAAATGTGTTACCATCCGTGTGTCTCAGTTTATCTTAAGAATCTGTAACTAGGTTATCGCAAACAAAAAGTGATAGTCGTTTTAAGTTGTTAAATATAATATTTAACAATTTAAAACTACTATTTAGCAGCCGGTGAATTTTATTTTATTACCCTGCGGCTACATTATTGGGGCATAATTAAGGTTCCCGCTATCGCGATGTGTGACTTATTGGTGAAGCAAGAATTATTTGGGAGAACACGAAAGGATTCGCGAATCTGTCGGTTTTCGTGTTCAATAACCGATTCGTTGCGGCGAATATTTTACAAAACTTTTAGTAGTAACAGCGTACAAATATTTTGTGACACGGCTGCCGTGCTATACGCCATAGGAGGTGATGTCACGGCTACCGTGTCACTAGCCATGTTTAAAAATATTTATGGTTTTACAGGTATTTAGGATTGATTCATTCAGTTGAAGTCAAACCACAGGTGTAAACGGAAGATTGTGTTGTCTTCAGTGGTTTTTAAATAGTTCTACTAAGTATGGAAAGTTATTCACTTTTTATTCAGATGCGGCAAACCTTTTTATGTTTAATATAAAATAAAAAGGAATACCTACACTAACTTCACATGTTAGTTATCCGGCCACCCAGCTGGAAACCGAATTTTTAATTTTTCATGATATTGGTTTGTATCTATTCATATTTTTACACAGAATTAGTGCAAATTGAGTTCATTGAAGTATTTTAAATACAGCAAAACATTCTCAATAATTACAGTTGATTGTTCCAGGTAAATAATCATTTACATAACAGCTTGTGCTCACTATTTTTTTTATTTCAAAAGTTAACGACTTGTAGCATTAAATTTTTACACTAAAACTCAAAAGTCTTAAATAATATTTTGACTCCCAATATTACTTATTAATTTAAAATAGTAAAGTACATTAAATTATTTACATAGTTTAAGGTTAAGGAGCATTTTCGCGATGCTTTCGCATTGTAAGAACAAGTATGAATTAGGATTCAGGGTATTTATTACCTATAAAACAATATAATTTGAAATAATATCAATTACGATTAGCTTACTTTCGTTTATTTTTGGTTTTTGTTTCGTTTGTTAATATCAATGCAGCTTAAAAAAGGTTGACAGCCCCTAAGGTTTTCCATTTAACAGAATATTCAGAAACGAAGCCTACAGGCTTCATTTACTTGGGAAAATATGAAGGTTATGAATTGGGAAGAACCGTTTAAAATGCAATTTGAGGGAGATACATACGTTAAAAAAATATGACATGACTGCCGTGTCATCTGCAATGAATCGGCTAACTGAACCATAATATTGCTGCGCATCGCCAGTTGAAGCGAGATGAATCTAGTATTTCACACAAACTGTTGTCGACATATTAGGGCCAAAATTTTCGCCGGATCATCTAGCCCAAATTTAGATACATTCACAAACCATATAATTTTACATTTATTTCACTACACATACTACATATATTAATTGAACATTAGTCAGCAAATATACTGAAACAAAAGTCACGTGCGTTATTTATTACTAGCTGTTGCCCGCGACTTCGTCCGAGCGGACTTCGTTTACTCCGCACTGCTACTCCCCGTAGGTGGTAGCGTGATAATATGTAGCCTATATATTGACCCGACCTGTTAGTAATATTCATGCAAAATTTGAAGTAAATCCATGCAGTATTTTTTGAGATTACCCCGGACATACATTGACTTTCCTACGATTTTATTATATGTATAGATATAGATAGTAACTAGCTAAGCTGTAGCGTGCAGCCCGCTGCATTATAAATGTTTTTGGTGAATCCCGCGGGATCATCTAATTTTTTCGGGATAAAAAGTAGCAAACAATCACAAACGCTACAAGAAAAAATAATAAAAAAATTGACAAAAATCAATAACAAATGGAAAAAATGAAATTCAAAATAAAATCCTGAATCGCGATATCACAATTATTTATCTTGTAAGACTATATACAAGTTTCAACGCTTCTCAAATGGACTTCGGTCCCCAGGCAGTACACCTTGCCTGGCTGGGAAGATCTTCCTTTTCCCCTTCCTTGTCTTTGTGTGGCGTCATCGACCTTCACAGTAATGACGTCATACTGACAAGAAGCTGGCCCGCTGGTTCCAGTACTATGGCCCTTCAGCGGTACGGACCAGCGGCGCCACAGTGGTCATCCCGACGTGATCATCACCACTAACAGCTATCAACATGCCACAGTGGTGACCCTCAGCAAAACAACACGCATCAGCCTTCTGACCATTAGCGTCTAATATACTCCCCTCTGCTTCCAAACAGCCATCAGCCAGCTTCACAAGCTACGCCTCAACTACGCTTTCCGGAATCCACTTCGAACTGCCTACGTTCACTGGATCTCCAAGCAGCAACTCTGTCCCGCTCGTTCCGACTCATTGCGAACCACAGCGGAGGCGCACTCGTCCCGACTCACCGAGGACCGCGCTTATTCGGCTCGTCTCGACTCACCGCAGACTCGAGCACTCAAGGCACATACGCTTCACTGGCACTTTTCCATTTTTCTGCAAACAAGAACTAGTGTTTTATTTACACCAAAAGTTTAATCGAGCCAGCTGCCGTGAAACCTCTGCCGAGTCTCCAGACGCCCTGCATCGCCTGCTAAACTGGTGAGACCTTCTGAAAACATTTACAGGAGTCTATTGCTAGCGGCCGTGTCGTCCTGCCGCTATGATTGCCTAGTGGTATCGACGGCACACACCACGCAATACGCCTCCGCTACAGCAGTAACACAGCCGCTACATGCTATTCCAGGTCATCATCTACCTGTGTGTCAAATTTTGCGTGATTGAGTAACAAACATTCATCCATCCGTCCATCCATCCAAACATTGAAACTTTCGCATTTATAATATTAATATAGATTAAATAATAAAAAAACTCACCATATAAATGTGTTTATTTTATTTTTGACACAATATTATTTTTTCTCACTGACTGTACAAATACCATATCAAAACTATTATAAAGCGTGGAAAAATGAAGATGACGGTACTATCCAACAATGAAGGGCTTAGTGTTGGTGCTCCTCGTGACGACGGTGTACGCCAAACACGAACAATATGAAGGGTCAGTATTTTGTCAAAATAGTCAAGTTATTTAGCCACAAACTTAAGTTCCAATGTTTTACGACTTACTTATTAAGAGAATTTTAGAAATAACTCAACTCTTTTATAATTCAAGTCGCATTTATACATGTACCTGATACTAAGGAAGAACTGGCGTAATGATATTTATTTATTTAGATAAATTAAATAACAATTTCTCCCGTGTTAGTCCTGGCCCCGTTAAAGAATAGATGCCATTCTGCCAGGCGAATGATGGCAACAAAGACGAATGATTGGTTATATTTATCACTGCCATCTTGACTGTTAGATGTTAGAGGTTTACAACATTGATCGGTATATGGTACCACTGCCTAACTTATTCCTGCTGCGATAGCGTCGATGCTTGTCATTGTCGTGTTCCAATTTGGAAGGGTAAGGAATAGTTTATGTGACATAGCCATCCCGCCACACGGATAGCAACGCACCATTAACATATATTTTGGTATCCATAGACTATATATGGTTTTTTTTTTTCATTTCATGTGGTCTGTGAGGACAACCATCTTTTTGCATGCTATCTAAGGGTATAAAAAGCAATATTGATATCTTTGAGTACATACCTCATATCTATGATTGGTATAACCATATAATACACATTTAGTTTTTTTATTTTAAATAAATAAATAAATAAATATTCACGGGCCAAATTACACTGACTGATCTAACCCCAAAGTAAGCAAATTATTTGCTTGTGTTATGGGTGTTAGTCAACGATACTGATACATAGAAATACATATATAAATACTGGAATATATTTGATAAACACCCAAACCCGGAAATACAAACATTTATCCTCATCACACAAAATATGCTTGTCCCCATCGGGGATCGAACCTGCTGAGCCCCAGGGTCGCTAACCACTCGACTAACGGGGCCGGGGGCGGTCAAAGTCAAAGGTCTTTTTTTATATCATAAGATAGCAAACAAGCAGATGGGTCTCCTGATGGAAAGAGTCGCCAACCATCGCCTATAGACACCAAAGGTGTTAATGGTGTGTTGCTATCATGTGGCGAGATCTAATACCACGTGCATAAGTTTACCGGTTACCTTACCCGCCAAACCGGAACAAGACAGTAACAAGCACTGACGCTATTGCTGCGGGAATAGGTAAGGCGGTGGTACCAGACCCGCGCGAGACAATGCAGAACTGTACCACCTAGTAGCCACGATGGTAGTGACTCGTATAGCCCATCGGTCGCCTTTTACGACCTGCCTGGCAGAACGACAGTTGTCTCGAGACAAACACGGGGTCTAACTAAAAATTTATAGGTTTCGAATTTTTTCCTTTACATGTGCTGTGAGATATTGTTTTTTGCCAAATTCTAGGTCTACAGGAAGTACGCTAAAGGTTTTGATTCAATGGTAAATCATTCATGGCCTATTCTACAAAGGAGTCCGGGACAAACACGCGGTCTAACTAAAAGTTTATAGGCATTGATATAAAATAGCCAAGATACACAGTTCCGAACAAAACTGACACTCAAAACTGTCGCTAATTCAGTCTAAAAAATTTTTATAGTTATGGCACAAACATGTTTTTGCATATTCAACCTTAAACGCAAGATTTAAAGTTATTTTTACAAAACAATGTACAAAAAGCAATAAAATTTTTGACTTAAGTTAGCCAGTAGGACAAGGCACATGTGGAGTCGAATATAAATATTTTTATGCATTGAGGTAGTATTTTAAGGGTTTGTAAAATTTATATTAAAAAAAATCTTGTCGAAAATCTGTTTTTGCGTAGAACATTTATATATCAATAAAACAAATAATGACCATTAAAATAATTTATTTATATTTCAAACGTTATAGGTTATTGGTTCTATTACACAGAACCTACACATGTAGGCAAACTGTGGGTTTATAGCCATGTAGTGTTTGACGCTTGATATTAATACATTTAGTTTGCATAGTCTAATAGATTTAGAATATACTGAAATAGGAAATTTACTGCAATGGTGACTATGACTACGTTATAAAGTTCATAGATTCTTCCATGATAACAGACACGATTTTTTTCAGACTTATTATGTAATGTATCGACAACATAGTAAGAAAACGCATTAATTTCCTAGAAATAATTTTAACTTTTCGTAGAATTCTCGTTTTGAATTAGATTTCAGTTTTTCTGGGTTTTTTTTGCAGTATTATGTAAACGAACATTTGTTTAGTTATAGTATCTGCAGACGTACGAGCGAATACTGCCCACAGACATTTGAAACACAATAGGTTAGTTACTAATGCGATGTCTGCTTCTGAAAATTTTATTGACCCTCGTATAAAAAATTCCAATAAAACAATTTAGAGCTAAAAAATTGTGTTCAATGTTATTCGGAAGATCAAACTCGTTGATGATCTTTTCAAATACTGAATAACTAAGTATCGTTTAAAAAAAAACTTTGGATTTTTGAACTTTTTTAATTCAGTAGTCTATGCTTAGGCATAGTTTTTTTCTTTGAGGTTAAAATACTTAAATTTAGCGGGAAGTTTCAGGTGGCCTGTAGGGTCAACCAGCTCACAGATTTTTTTAATATAGTTACATTAGTTGGTTACATAGGTGTGTTACATACACAGAAATCCTAATAGATACGTATATTTAGTTTGGAGTGTAGTTTAGTACATATAATATTATTGCCAAAGGTAATTTTAGATTAGATGTTTCCTGTTAATTATAAATTTCTTTTATAATTACGTTATTTTTTTTCGATAGGTGTGTTACTAATAGGTATTTTTAGTTTGAGGTATAGTTAGTTATGATATTAGGTATAGGAAATTTAGAAATTATAGGAAGTTCAGGTCTTACGTTTTTTTACTTACATTTTAATAACAAAAATGTCGTATATAAATAATTAAGATGAATATGTAAATATTATTTTTAACGAGTACGTTGCGGTCCACCCGGCAATGTAGAGGTTTTTAATAAAATAAAGAAAGGTTAAATAAGTTCTAAAATAAATATGCGCGAGCAAAGCCGCGGGTAACAGATAGTATGCAAATAAAATAACTCGTACATATAAACAGTCACTTAAAATTTATACGAGACTAGCTGCAGATCTCTTCATTAGGATAAAAGTATTCTATGTGCTATTCCAGGTCATCTTATATCCGAGTCCAAGTCTAAATTGGTACAGCCATTTTTTACGTGATTGATTATCAAACATCCAAACATACAAACTTTAACATTTATAATATGTATAGTATAAGATATCCGCAATCAAAAACAACATTTTATTAAAAATAAATTATTAAATCAAAAAATAAACATTCTTTATGCAACCTGTGCCTTCCACTTAAAAAATCGTTATCAACAACACTTGTAAACAGAACAAAATTCGATGCTACTTATGATTTCCTATTGTTATATTAAAAGTTTCGTAATATATCTCCAAAGTTCATCGTAAGAATCACAATTATATATTGTTATTTTATATTCGTACAAATAGAATAAAAATAATCACCAACTTGGTCCTCAAAATAAGTAATCAATATAATCAAACATTTTAAAATCGTCAAATTGATGTCCTCTTCTCTTTTGGCAGTTGGTTAACAACTATAAAAGGTATTCAAAATTATTAATGAAAAAAATTAATCTTATTAAAAAAATTTATCTTATTAATGAAAAAAATCGACTCCACTAATAATAACAGGATCAATTTGTATTATTCGACTAAATTAAAAGGAGGTTGTAATGCACTGTCATTTTACTGAAAAAGTGACCATTGAAATTTTGTCGTATTATATTTGGAGCGTCGAGTAGATTTTTAAGACAAATAAAATAAAAATCATACATTACACCCTATATTTAGTAATATAAACGACAAAAATAAATCGATAAACTCTTATACTTACCGAAAATACAATATCTTATATTTTTTTAACGTTCATGATGTTGTATTTTACAATTTATCAGAGAACAATTCTGTATTTTTGACGCGCGGGCAGTGACGTGAGCGACGGGCTTCTATTTGAAGTGAGTGCACAATTTTAAATTGTGCACTGATACTTAGAGGACGTTTTTGAGACACTAATTGTGTATCTTGGGTTTTTATATATCAATGTTTATAGGTTACGGATTTTTTCCTTTACATGTGCTGTGAGATATTGTTTTTTGCCAAATTCTAGGTCTACAGGAACTACGCTAAAGATTTTGATTCAATGGTAAATCATCAAGGTAACTTTTGATTGCGTTGACTCACATAGTTTCGCTATGTCCGTCCGTCTGTCCGTCCACACGATAGCTCCGAGATCCTTATTACTAGAAAGCTGTAATTTGGTCCGAATATACATATTAGTCACGTCAACAAAGTGATAACATGAAATCTTTAAAAAGTTTTTTTTTTAGAGCAGCTCTTCTATATGTAAAGTGGGGATGTTATTTTTTTTTCTCACGCGCCCCGTTGTGCTGGGTATTGTTGGCTAGGTTTTTAAAAAAATATTGTAGGTTTTTGAAAACAAGTTGTTGATTAATGGACTCGTTTGTAAAATATTGAGCTTTTAACTGCTAATTTTTATAAAAGTCAAGTGTAGGGGACCCTCTGCAGGCTAAACGGTTGGTTTTGGGGATGAAAACAAAATCATGGTAATAGTAAGTATAATGAAATTAAAAGGAAAACTATCATGGCTTATAAGGCTTGACAAGTTTTTGAGTAATAGTCGACTAACTTATAAAATGTATTTAGAGAAAAAACCTGTGGTGCGGATATATTCGTATATTTGTCATTGACGTTGAATATCTTAAATTTTCTTAATCCGCATTATTGTGAAGGATAACTTCGGAACCCTAATTGTGTGGCCGAAATCGTGCGGAGCGTCACTCACTTTTTAACCTATACAACCTGAAAACTGGCTCTTGCCTAGCCCAGCACCGAACCTATTAGACTATAACTTATGGTCAGTTGTAACCAATATAGCCTGCTCAAACAAAATGCTGGTATTTCATTGATTTTGTCAAACACTTGTACTATTTCACAAATATTTCACAACAAACCTTTAATTGTTGTGAAGCCAACCGGTTTCGCCTACTACAGCATCATCAGGGCTTTTAGTTTATAACTTCTTCGCACATAACAAATACACACGCAAGACTTATATATTATATATTTGTTATGTTCGGAAATAACCATCAGAAATACACACGCAAGACTTGCGTGTGTATTTGTTATGTTCAAAGAATTTATAAACTAAAAGCCCTGGTGATGTTGTAGTAGGCGAAACCGTTTGGCTTCATAACAATTAAAGGTTAGTTGTGAAATATTTGTGAAATAGTACAAGTGTTTGACAAAATCAATATGATGCAGTTTCACCAAGTGCCGACAATGGAAAGTATAAATTATATGCTGGTATTCCATTTGTTAGGTACCATCGCTTTACTTGTTCTTGCCGTAATAGCGTCATGCTTGTTACTGTCATGTCAAGGTTTGAATGGTAACAAAGCCGGCAAGCAACGCAACCGTACCATCTTTGGTATCTATAGGCGATGATTGTCTTTAACGGGAGGATTTTTTGTCCTTCCATTAAAATTTCTGCTACAATACCGTATTTAGACAGCACAGAACATAATATTTTTATAGAACAAGTATAGCAGAATTTCTATTCCTTGAAGTTTCGCTAAACGGAGTTAAGGTAGTTGTTGGAGTAGTGTATTGTCCCCCTAATGCTGACTATTTCTCTAGGCTTGAAAGTGCATTAGATTATGTTTCCACTGATTATGATCACACTATCATAATGGGCGACCTTAACACCGACTTAATCAAAATGTCAACCAGGTCACAACGACTGTTAGATTTAATTCATTCTTACAATTTCACTGTACTTTCATCAGATGCTACTCATCATAACCTTCACTCTCCCGATACTTTACTCGATTTGACCCTGATTTCATCTCCCACCCACGTTATAAAATATGGTACTCTTATGGCCCCTGGCTTCTCACATCACGACTTACTATTTCTGTCTTATAAGCTAAAGTCCCCTAAGCTATGTCCCACCACAATTCGGGTGAGATGCTTTAATAAAATAAACATACAAGCATTTGATGAAGATGCAAGAAATATGGAGCTATCAAACGTATTTAATGCAAAGGCTGTGGACGATAAGATCAATCAGCTAAATTCTGCTGTGCTTGCTTTATTTGATAAACATGCACCATTTAAATTAATTAAATGCGCCATGGATAACTGATGATGTTCGTAAGGCAATGACACGTCGTGACCGTGCTTTCAGTAAATTTAAGCGTAACAGGTTCAATGTCAATTGGGAAGCTTATAAAACAGTACGTAACCGTTGCAATCAATTGGTAAGATCTGCTAAACGTCGAAACATACACGAGAGTATTACTAACTCTTCCGCTTCTGATGTGTGGAAATTTCTAAAAACAATTGGCGTCAATAACAAATCTTTAAGCAATGACGTTGGTTCGATGTCATTGAACGATCTTAATAATTTCTTCACGTCAATCCCACAGATAAATAGTACGGACAAATCTGTTACTCTTACTCAAATCAAAAAATGGAATTTATGTAATGTCCTGCCTCATTCTTTGGACGTGTCTGAGCCACTTTCTTTTTCGCACGTAACTGAAGACGAAGTATCTAAAATCACAGCTTCTATAAAATTTAAAGCTACCTGAAGTGACGGTCTGGGCCGTACTAAAATTATTTCAATCCTTAAGCATATCGCTGTTGCAATTACTCACATAATAAATACATCTATTCTAACTGGTTTTTTTCCTTCAATTTGGCGTAATGCCTTCGTAATTTCACTACCCAAAGTTCCCTGTCTGACAGCCCCTTCCCACTTCCGGCCCATTTCAATTTTACCATTTTTATCAAAAATTTTAGAAGCCGTATGCCATAAGCAAGTCTCTGCGTACATTTATAATAACAATATTCTTAGTCCACTTCAATCAGGTTTCCGCCCCGGTCACAGCACCACAACTGCTTTACTCAAAGTGACGGAAGATATAAGAGAGGGAATGGAAAATCAGCTTGTTACTGTTTTGGTACTTATTGACTTTTCTAATGCCTTCAACACAGTTGACCATGACATATTAATTGCTATGCTTAAATATCTTAGATTTTCTGACTCGTCGTTGGGATGGTTTTCTACATATCTTCGTGGTCGTCGTCAAGTTGTTCGCCTTGGACAAGTATTCTCTGATTGGCAAGAACTCGTTTCAGGTATTCCGCAAGGGGGCATTGTATCCCCTCTACTTTTTTCAATCTTTATTAACTTTGTCACTCCATCGATAGACTGTCCTTATCATTTTTATGCCGATGACCTTCAGTTATATATACATACCGATATCAACTCTATTGAGTCAGCTATTTATGATCTAAATTGTAACCTTGACCGAATTAGGGACTGGGCAACTAGATTTGGGATCAGGGTCAATCCATTGAAGTGTCAGTCGATAATTATTGGGAGTATGCGTCAAACGACGAAATGTAACATCGATTTACTTTCCCCAATTGTTTTTGATGGCACTAAAATTCCATTTTCCTCATCTGTTAAAAATTTAGGACTTTATATCGACTGTCATTTCAATTGGAATTGCCAGGTTAATAATGTGTGTCACAGAATTACTGGAGCATTGAGGTCTCTTAATAGATTTCGTAATCTCTTGCCAGTAAAAACGAAAGTGTCTCTAGTGCACGCGCTCATTATGCCAATATTGGATTATGGTGATGTATGTTATTCTGATGCATCTATTTACTATCTCAACAAACTCGATAAATTGTTAAACCAAGCCATTCGTTTCGTTTTTCGTCTCCGTAAATTTGATCATGTCTCCGAATATCGAAAAAGGCTGCGATGGCTCACAGTACCACAACGTCGGAAGCTCAGGATTTTATGCACTTTGTATTCTATTATTTATGATCCCCTATCCCCTGCATACCTCAAGTCTAAATTTAAATTTTTATCATCCACCCGTAATTTAAGTCTTCGATCGTCTGCTTCCCAAACTCTTTCTATTCCGCTTCATCGCACAAATTTTATTTCAAACTCTTTTCTTTTGAGTGCATCTAGATTATGGAATAAACTACCTTTATCTACTGAACAATCTAGTAACAAGCGGCTATTCAAAAAGAAAGTACACGATTATTTACTTAACAATGATATATTTTAATTTTATATAAGGAGATATTTAGTATAGATAAATTGGCTGTTGAAAATTACGATAATTATTTAGAACATAATGTTTTCATTTTAAGTATTGTTAAGTATATTATAGTATGTATGTATTTATTTTATATTATTTGTTTATGTAGTCTATGTTATTACTTAATATTATTAAGTATAAGTATATTATATTAGTATGTTTTATTCATAGTAGTATTTTTGTATTATTACTTATATAATTATTTAAATATGTATTATTATTTAAATTTTATATATCTATATTTTCTTTGTACCTACACACTACTCTTTCTGTTAGCCCAAAGGTTGACTGGGAGAGAATGCAACTAGCATTAAGTCCGCCTTTTGTACAATTTTACCTATGTAAGTGTACAATAAAGTATAAATAAATAAATAAAACCATTGCTGATATTTTCGACATATTTTATTCATTTTAATAATGGCAATTGACTTACTGTGCAGCATCTCGTAAAGGGCGACAGAATTCTAAACATGACACTACCATTGTGACTAATAAATTGTGAGTTCTGCAATATGTCACTCAGGTTTTGTACCACCATCTAATTTATTCCTACCCCAATAACATCAAGGCTTGTTAATGTCATATACTTTGTAGGGTAAAGTCGCCGGCAAACTGAGAGGTTTAATAATTGATCTTCTCATCCTGATCATTAACAGTTTTCGTGTAAAAGCTATGGCTGCCTCTTTCTATTAGAAGAGCCATCTGCTTAAACGCTATTTACGATCGATATCTAAATCTATAAAGTTAAACAAATTAGCGATTTCAATGTTTTCTTTACAGATACAAATCATTCTTTTTCAAGGCATCAGATCAAGCCCAAGTGAAGACTCTTCATCGACTGGCTACAGAACTCGAGCTGGACTTTTTGAGCCCTCCTACCACAGCCCGAGAAGGTGTTGTGTTAGTCAGTCCGCCGTATCAAGAAAGATTCCTAAAAGCTTTATCAGAGGAAAACATTTTATATTGGCTGCATGCGGCTAATGTAAAAGAGTAAGACTTTTATCGCATATCTAACTATATTCTTAGTTAAATTGACCATAGTTTTTATGTTAAAACGGGACACTAAGTTTATTTTAACTACGCAAACAATAAATGGTAGAAGTAATGCCTGTAGGATGTACTTATTTTCATAAGAAGAGAATATCGGCGTTAAGTTAGAACTACCAGAAATTTTGAATATTTTGAAATAAATAATTTTCCTATTGAAAATTGAACATTTTAAGCACGATTTTTGTGTTTGGCTCATATTTTGGTAAATATCTGTCCAATTAAATAAGATTTCCGACTATACTGAATATGTGAAGTATACTCAACTATACTCGAAGACACCAGGACAGAATACTTGCAAACAGGACAGTCCCGCTCAAAACGGGACGTATGGTCACGTTAATCATAGTACAAATTATGTACAAAAGTACAATACGTTGGATGACGTTTCGGCCTTCGGCATCCCGACGGCCAAAAGTTTCTTTTAAAGTTATATACCTACCGTGTACTTCTTTTTTGCGTGTTAGGCAAAAATTATGAGAGTACAGTTTTACGATGCACGCATACACCGTCACGAAAAAACACCGACCACACAACCGAAAAAACGACAATATGTAATTAGCTAATTAAAATTTTAGTATTTCTAAAAAAAGTTTGTCCATTTTTTAATTATGTACAAATAATTCTTTTATGAAAATTTAAATAAATTTATTTAAATAATGCGTAATAATAAAACTTATTAAAATTTAAATACTTTTTTTAGGGTTTCGTACCTAAATGATCAAAATAGGACCCTATTACTAAGCCTCCGCTGTCTGTCTGTCTGTCTGTCTGTCACCAGGCTGTATTTCATAAACCGTGATAGCTAGAAAGCTAAAATATTCACAAATTATATATTTCCGTTCAGCCGCTTTAACAAAAAATACTAATAATAAAAAAACAAAAATATTAACGTGGTTTTTTCGTATTTTTTTGCTCAATATCAATAACGGTTACAGATTGACGCTTAAAATTTCCTGAAAATAATTATAAGAATAATAATTATAATAATAAGAATTCCTTACCGATCAAAATAAATAATTAAATAAAAATAAAGTTAATATTAAAGGGGGCTCCGATACAACAAACGTAATTTTTAAGAAGTTTTTTACTCGATCCTAATAAACACGTAGAAACTTGAATAAGGATGATACGGAACCTTCGTGCGCGAGTCTGACTCGCACTTAACCGGGTTTTTTTCGATTATTAGTGCCGTTTTCTCTACAAATATAGAAAAACACGAAGGATAATATTTTTAGATATTTTTTTTTTATCTTGTTACGCCAAAAAAGTATAACTTCTTACATTACATTACATAATACATACAATACATTACATAACTACACAAACACACACTTTTTTTAAATAAAGTGACGCATGTTATTTTAGAAGTTCATAAAATCACAAATTAATAAAAGTAGAGATATAATAACTCGGCAAATTAGGTATTTTGCTTTTTAATGTCTTTCATAAAATTAGGAAAGTAATTTATGTCTATATAGGAAAAAAACAGAACAAAAATGAGTCCCTGAGGCACACCCATGTTGATAGTAGAACCGTTTCATTTCGATACTATCAATTTACTATCGATTGAACTCGTTACTACACATCTTCCACAATTCCCTTATTTTAAAAAGGAATAGGAATTTCAAGCTCTATATTTTTAATTCCATAATGGTACAGTTTCTTGTTGTTGTTGTTGTGATGAACATAGACAAATGCCTTAAACAAATCACAAAATACTTAATTACATGATGTGCTTCCTCCTTATGTCATAAATATTTTGATATTTATATCAATGAACTAGAAATCGCCCTCTGTTCGAAATTGACATATTTCTATGACTGTTTGATCATAGGCTTAACAATAAAATTTCTTCTGAGTTTGACAACAGACTATACTATGTGCGGCCGGAGTTTTGTCAAAAAAAATTCATAACGTTACTTTCATAAATTTAGTGGAACCTGTAGTTTAAATGTTAAATTCATATATTATAGTGTAAAATACTTTGTAACTACTTGATATTCGTCATATTCAGTGTGTATTATTGGTACTGGTCCGGCTATCTCAGTTCAAGCTCTTGATTTTCGGTTGTGGTAAATACTTATCTTAGTGAGATATGATATGTAGTTTACTATCATATGGTATTAAGTAAACAGATAGTTTGTGTTAGTAAGAAATCTCCATCGCCTAATGACGTATTCAGAACAAAAAGTGCTAGAATGGAATACTTTGGAATTCTGGCGGTAACATTGTTGAGGAAAACTTGAATACAAATATGAAAAAATGATTATGTGGCCCCGCTCTCTAAGTGGCTCCTGAGCATGTTTAATTTTTTTGTGACTAATCAAGTTTGCATTTATATCGAACCAAATTACTTGGTTCAATGCAAACGGAAATTTACGCCGAATACTCGGATATCAAAATGATTTATGTTCGATACTCGATTACTCGGTCAACTTATACTTGCCCCATCTTTTGCATTTATTTATGTCAGATAAGCAAATTTATCTTTTCAAATTTACTAGGTTGTAGAGTTCTGCATTGACTCGCCCGGGTCTGGTACCACCGCCTTAGCTATTCCTGCCACAATAGCGTCAGTGCTTGTCACTGGTCGTGTTCCGGTTTGGAGGGTAAAGAAGCCTATAAGCTTATGCATGTGGCATTAGACCTCGCCACAAGATAGCAACTCACCATTAACATCTTTGGTGTCTGTAGGTGATGGTTGACTCTTACCATCAGGAGACCCATATGATTGTTTGCTATCATATGATATAAAAAAATATCATCGAAAATCTCCAATCAAATATCAATTAAGCTAAACGGAGGTTTTAAGTGGATGATAATAATATGGGTCATGTTACGAAACGCAGATTAATTAATTGCTTCGATGTAACTGTTTAGCTAATGGATTATTTGTGCGGTAAAATGACGTTATTTATGCGATAGTATTTGTGTATATATTCATTACGCAGTAGTCTTTTGACAAGAGAAGATAGTTTCTTTTATCTAAGCAGTAGGCAGAGAGAACCTAGAGATATTGATGAAGATCCATAGAAATTTGTAGTGCTTCTACCACATTCATAGCTCTCTTCATAACAACTAACTTACGGCTATTTTCAACGGACGAAAAAACAAAGGTTATCAGTTGGACATGTAAATATTTTTGAAATTGCATAATATTGGAGTATGATGATTTGTATAGGCATCCAAGTACGTGTGCTGAATTTCGTGGGTGTATATATGTTTGTTTTTTGTTCCCCCTGCCCTCGAATCAACACGAGGAAAACTAACGTAGTTCAAAACTTGGACAATATGATTAAATTAAATAGCTTTGATAACATTTATTATTATTCCTATCACAAATATGATTAGGAAACAATCACGTAGATTGTTGTATAACGATATATTTAATTACGTCTTTTTATTGTAAGTTCCACGATAATTTTATAATATGTCAGATAATATCTAAGATATTGTTGCTTACGATAAGATAACCCATTTCAAATTAATTGATGTATCGACTAAATTGGATTCGGAGAGATCCGATTTGGGGAAATTTTTTCTACTATTGATAACATTGAAAATAATAATAGAAACGATAAATGCGTAATAAGTACGTGAGATTAAAATGTTCGTAATCAACATCTTATCAATTATCTTTAAGTACAATCGTATACGTATGAAGTGGTGTTTAGAGCTACTTAAGTATATATGCGTACCTAAACAATTGTAATGATCATATTTTGCCCTTTTTAAGATTCTTAATTTACAGCTACAAGCAATCGCGATTTTGCTCTAAGAAACTGATAGAAAACCATATTATTTAATGCACAAAATAATACCTAATCCCACTTAAACATTTTCATGTAAAATTTTGTCACGATGAGATCATCATATGGCTCGCACTGTCAAATACTTATCAGATCTCATGGTAGTTATCTAAGTGCTAACTGTGAGTTTTTCTTTTCGCATTCGATCGTGAGCGCGTTTCGAGTTTACTAGGAATTTGTATGTGATTTGTACACCGCCACCTAGTGGTAAACTGGTTTCTCACGTTTATCACTAGGTGGCGCTGTACAAATCACATACAAATTCCTAGTAAACTCCAAACGCGCTCACGATCGAATGCGAAAAGGAAAACTCACATTTAGCACTCAGATCTCATGTAAAACTTAGCTTCTAAAAGCCGAGCCATACTGCATGAAATAAGCTATCCACATGGGTCGCCACCGGCAGTTTACAACAGTGTAAACACTTGTTTGCAACAAAAATTCATCTGAACTCCACAAGCCTCCCACCAAGGTCACCCGTGTTGGAAGCTTGTTTCCAACAATGTGGCTCGGCTATAACTCTAAACATTCTCACTCTATAAGATCTAACTTCACAAACTCTACACTCTAATCAATATGTGGCTTGGCCATTGCGCTACCGTCACATGGGCGTAAGGTGAAATACAATTTATTTACGGTTCAATACTTTTGTTATACAATATACTATTTTACATACCAAATTTCAGCTTTCTAAAACTTCAGGAATTACCCTAAGAATTTTAGATCACGAAATCGGGGTTTTTAGGCATCCATACAATGCAAAATCATAAGATATATACAATTTATTAAATTAATAAATATATTTTTTAAAAAATAACATATATGCAATTTATATGTTTAATAAGTTCACTGATCACATCATATGTCGAGAATTTTGTTGATCTAGTATAATCCGAACCCAAGTTATGAGGGTTCAAAAAACCGACAAAGCACATCTAGAAAAGGTAGGTAGTCTCCACGCATTAAACTGGATACGCGTTTAAAAGCAATTTCATATGTTGTCAATGTAACTTGCATTTATACCCAGAAATGTAGAGTTTTAACACTAATCGATGAAATAAAATCACTTCAGGCACAGTAGAATAATAAGGCAAGTAGATCAACTCCATTCAAGACGCCCGAATCGCCGCATGCACTCAGACGTGTCGTTTACATGGCCGCGAAACTATGTTGTATGGCCAAGATTGGTTAGCGGCCATTTAAACGACACGTCTGTGTGCGTGCGGCGATTCGGGCTCCTTGAATGGAGTTGATCTACTGCGTTATTATTCTATTGTGCTTCAGAGCAGAGGTATTTTATAAACCTTGTCTTCTTATTTGGCACGATAAAACACAATATGTCATACTTCTATTTTTTCACGATATAATATACAAGCGTTTGACATTTGCTCATATGAGTGGCGACACGTTTTCCACCCAATACCGTGTCTATTAATCGCCTCTGTGGTGTAGTGGTCCGGTATCGGAGTTGACCACATGAGGTCCCGGGTTCGATTCCTGGGTCGGGCAATTTAAAAATGTGTTTTTTCAGTTTTCTGATAAAAACAACATTGCTTGGGATTGGAAAGTGCCCGGGTGGCGATAGGCTTGCCACCTATTACATTGTGGGACCAAGTATCTTCGGCTAATCGTAGGTGCACTTGTTGTACTTCTGCCTAGTCTATCGAGGATACGGGCTTGAAGATACCGTGTCCATTAGTATTTGCGTGGTCTGTGGTTATGTCCTTGCACTTCGCTTAGATTGTCGTGGAGAAGGCACCATTGTGCCTCCAGATATGGTCTTATTATTTTAATGTTCCTTCTAGATCTAGTAAGTTCTAGAATGTTTCAAGAATGTGCATCCGCGTGCGTCGCGCGTCGGTGTATTGTTTACTAAGTTTACAAAGAAGTATTTTAATATTTATTTTTAATACTAGCTGCCTGCGACTTCGTCCGCGCGGACTTCGTTTACTCCGCACAGCTCCTCCCCCGTAGGTGATAGCGTGATAATATGTAGCCTATATGTTGACCCGACCTGTTAGTAATATTCATGCAAAGTTTGAAGTAAATCCATGCAGTACTTTTTGAGTTTACCCCGGACATACATACAGATAAACAGACAAACAGACAAAAATTCTAAAAACTATATTTTTGGCTTCGATATTGATTGTAGATCACGCCCCAAGTATTCTTTTAAAAAAATATTCAATGTACAGTTTGGCTTTCCTACGATTTTATTATATGTATAGATTATTTTTTCTCATCATAAATGATCGCCAACTATCACGTCCTTAAATACTGAAGGTAACTCACCAGTCAGTCTGTATATTCATTCTTAGTGGACACTGGACATGATCCTATTCTGCATCATATTTATGTCTTCTTAAAATGGCAAAAAACACAAAGCGTAATCTATCTATATACATATAATAAAATCGTAGGAAAGTCAATGTATGTCCGAAGTAAACTCAAAAAGTACTGCATGGATTTACTTCAAATTTTTCACGAATATTACTAACAGGTCGGGTCAATATATAGGCTACATATTATCACGCTATCACCTACAGGGGAGGAGCAGTGCGGAGTAAGCGAAGTCCAAGCGGACGAAATCGCTGGCAACAGCTAATTTTAAATATATTACGATTTACTTAATTCCGCTTTTCTTTTTGTGCACACTTTTGTAAAATAAAATACCGTGAGAGAAAGCCTAATAAAGTTTTTATTATTTTAGACAGTTGGACATCGACGATCAATTAATTGAAGCTAGAAACAGGGAAATACGAGCACGCAATGGAAAAAGCTTGCCTTATGATAACTACCAACCTCTTGAAGCCGTAAGTTACATTCCTTTACAATTTAAAAGAAGCCGTGTTGTGTCGTAAGACATCAGTTAGGAACGAAATTCTTTATTATAAAAATACTAATTTCAAGTTATATTGGAGGTATAAAGAAAAAAATCGGGTATAATTTTTTGGAACGAAGTTCCTTACGGCAGGCTTGGAGGGGATAGGGATTTTGCTGCGCGACCGAACTGAAAAAAATGTGATAGTAAAACCGTAAGAAAAATGCGTGGAATAAAAGCGTTAAATGAGACGTGCGCAGGCGCGACAGTCGCGTACACAAGCGAGTAGTGCCGTTTAGCCGAAGGAAGTTCGTTCCTAACTGGTGTCCCGCGACACCACATCATTTTTTTATTATAATTTTTTAGGGATAAAAATTAAAAAAAACTACTTTACAAAATTACTTTAACACCTTTAATTTACAACTAGCTGCAGCGTGCAGCACACTGCATTATAAGTTTTTGGTGAATCCCGCGGGATCACCTAATTTTCCGGGATAAAACTAACCTATGTGCTGTTCCAAATCATCATCTACCTGTGTGCCAAATTTCATTCAAATCCGTTTAGTAGTCATTGCGTGATTGAGTAACAAAGATCCATCCAAACATTCAAATTTCGCATTTACAATATTAATATAGATATAAAATAATATAGATGATTTATTAAAATACATAATAATAATAGCAAACTGCAATAATAATAACAGTCATCACGTAGACTGAAGTTTCCGGCGACTGGGACTGCATTAACTGGAACCGCGGTCCCAGTTGCCTGATTGATTTAATTTTAGTATTTTTCTTTCGGCAACTCGGTGTCTTAAAAATTATGTGAAAATAGCTGCATCGTGCAACACGCTGCAACATAAAAGATTTTGGCGAATCCCACGGGATCATCTAATTTTCCCGGGATAAGTAATCTATGTGCTATTCCAGGTCATCATCTACCTGATATCAACTTTCATTGAAATCCGTACAGTAGTTTTTGGGTAATTGAGTAACAAACATTCATACATCCAAATATCCAAACGTTCGCATTTATAATATTAATAAACTCTTTTTTACCGTCAGTTCGGGGATTTTACACGCACAATTCCCGTTCCCTCGAGATTTTTGGGATACGAAAAATGTCCTTTCTCGGGTCTCAAACTATATTTTTACCAAATTTCATCAAAATCGATTTAGTAGTTTAGGCATGAGGAAGAGACAGACAGGCAGAGTTACTTTCGCATTGATTATTTCAACATCATACACACACGAACACGCACACGCACACGCACACGCACACGCACACGCACACGCACACGCACACGCACACGCACACGCACACGCACACGCACACGCACACGTACATGCACACGCACACGCACACGTACATGCACACGCACACGCACACGTACATGCACACGCACACGCACACGCACACGTACATGCACACGCACATGCGCACATGCACAAAAGCAAATCAATATCGGCCTATTAGTATGCTTAGGTGAAATCCTACTTAATAATTATTTCTACCCGTTTTTAAAGTCCGACAACCCATTTCGCCAGTAGCCAGAGTAAACCGAAAGTCTATAAACTTTCCAATTCACCACGATTCACCCCTTTGTCGGTTGGCGAGACGAATGATGACCCCTGTCGCCGCATTTTACCGACCTGATAAAGATTATTGACTGTTTCTAACGATAACAGGCACCGACGGCTTTACTTGCTCATCTGAGGCACAAGAGGCACCGAGCTGCTACTGCGATTTTGGCCGATGACTCTTTTGACCCAGGGATCGAACTCGGGACCTCATGATCTGAACCGAACAGGCTAACCCCTAGAACACGAGGCTGTCAAAGTTCTTTGTAGCATTTGATAATCTTATATGATTTTAATACCTACTCGTAACTAGAAAATACTTGGCAAATGATTATACGATAAATTGGCATATTAATACTTATTTTGGTCTTAAGGCGGGGTATTTCGACGCGCGTCAATTCTATAGAAAATGAGTGGCGCGGTATGTTTTGAAACCGCTGGGAAACGTGTTAATTTTCGAATAAATAAATATAGGACATCAGCTGAAAACTAAAATTTAGCACATTCTTTTTTGTATTTACAACTAAATATCACCATATAAAAATCATGTAGAAGATTAGAAATATTATTAACAAATTATTTGTTTTAGAGATTTTTTAGCCTGTTTTCGGAATTTTATATGATCGATTAAAGTAAATTCTATCACGTAATGAGTTAGCACATTCTTTAGATAATATTTCAGGTATATCATGTATTTTTTGTGAAATTGTTATTTAACAATCAATACAAAAAAACGTGATTTAAAAAACCAGTTTTTTCCCGTTTGTCGCGATGCCTCGCCTTAAATGGATTGCTGCTGTTCTTGCTATCTTTAACTTCACCAAATTAAGCCTGCAGTCATGATTTTAGGGATCCAATTTACCATTTCAAAGATAATGAGATATAACCCAGCCTTATTATATTACACCCTGTAACATTATACCGTTAGATAATATGTTAGATGTATGAGCGGCATAATTATAATTAATAATATTACTTACATTATAAATAAGTTTAGCTTAAAGTAATATAAGCCAAACTTATACGCCTTTTTAAGATATGGCTTTAATTTATTTTATTTGTATGATTACTAATTACTAGAGATGCGCCGAATGACGGTTCAACCGAATACGAATGTTCGGCCGAATATTCGGTCCACAATGTACCGAACCGAATGTTCGGCCGAATCTATCGGTCAATTCTGTGCGGTAAACAGGTTTATACACGTCCGCGTCGGTACGGCGCTCTGGAATAGCCGGGCGGCGTTTGCCTCCGTCCCCTCTCTGTCCCTCGCACTAGCATGGCTAGCTCAGCTCAGTCGATGTATCTCGCATATTTTTTAAAAATATCTCGGAACTGCAGATTTTATTTGAAGTTTATTATATTACATCAATGAACGTTTTTGAAGATGAGTAGACATAAAAGATCACATGTGTAGAGATTTTTTAATGAATATGAAAGTGACAAGACAGAAGTATTAATTGTGTGATTTAATTATTTTATTATATTTATTACACGTATTGTAAAAAAAAATCTAAAAAAATTTGTTACTCAAAGTTTATCGTTTGTAAAAAAACAGAACTTCTGTTTTTTTGACTAAAATTTTATTTACATTGATTGTTAATCTTTTTTATTTTGTCAATAAATAATTGGTGTTTTGTCAGTAAATAAAAAAGTAGTGTTTCTTTCATTTACAAAACACTATGTACAACTTTCGGAATAAGCCACACTTATTTAGTAATTAGTTAACCTTACTGTTTAAAAAATGTCCTTTTTTAAATATTAACTATAATTTAAATATTCGGTAATTATTCGGCAAATCAACCGAATATTCGGCCGAATACGAACATGAAAAAATATGCCGAATGTACCGAATACGAATATTCGATCGAACATTCGGCGCATGTCTACTTATGCTTTAAAAACAACAAAGATGTATTTCAACACGTAGGGTTTGAACGTACGACGAACCCTTAAGACGGGACGCTCTACCAACTGAGCTAGTGTCGTACTGGTTTAAAGTGGTGAAATTCTTCTTTGCTGTGTGATCGATTCGTCGATTTCCGTCGTCGTCGAGTCGTAGGTTCAAACAACAACAACAAGAGATGTGAATTTGTGTTACTATCCTTGTGACTGGGTCTTAATGACAGTTAATTTCATGAATTGCATGCACCGTATCTTGTCACGCTAGCACGATGTTGTCACGAACTATATCGCGACAACTGCTTACGTTATAATGACATCGTATTATCACTGGTCACTGGTCACCAAACAGCGACCGGCAGGTTATATTTGTGCGGCTTGCTGATGATATTTGTAAGGCCCAAGACAAAGCAAACAAAAATATTGTAACATTTCTTAAAATCTTTTCTTCTCAAATTCTTAATTCATGAACTTTCGTTCCTTAAACTCTTTAACTTTATGCTACAGTGTACCTACTGTATTTCATTCGCCCAAAGATTAGGAACTTATGATACAGCTTCATAAACATGAAGGTCATATCGTCGTACAGCTTCATAAACATGAAGGTCATATCGTCGTATGTTGTTTTTTTCTACCATGGAACAAAATAAAATAGTATACGTCGATACACTAGATCAATATCAAATTTCGGCTTATACATGAAATGGGGGGAGTAGTTTTTCTGTTGAGTTACGGAATGTTTAATTCAAGTTGGTTCTGACAGTGCGTTATGTCCTAAAATTTCCAAGAAGTTAAAGCATTATTCCCAGAACTCCTTTAGCGATTACATGGATTAAAACTTAAAACCTTGAACTGTGAAAAATTTGATTGTAAATTATAATTTTAAGTGTATTTTTTCTTTTGCCAGATCGATGACTACCTCGAAGATATTGCAGCGCGCTATCCCGATAGAGTTAAACTAGTAGTACCAGGAAAATCTTTCGAAGGTCGCCCCATTAAATATCTGAAGATATCCACCTCCAACTTCGAAGATCTGAGCAAACCTGTCATATTTATTGATGGTGGAATTCACTCCAGGGAATGGGTTTCTCCCCCAACAGTTACGTACGCCATCAATAAACTCGTAGAAAATGTGACAGATCCGGATTTAGTGGAGAACTATGATTGGATCCTGTTGCCGATGGTAAATCCTGACGGATATAAGCATTCTTATGATGTCGTAAGTATTTTTTAAATATATTTTTATATATCATTAGATAGCAAACAAGCAGATGGCCCTCCTAATATAGAAACCACCACCACCAGACCAGACACCAAAGATGGTAATACCACATGCATAAGATTAACGTAGCTACCTAACTCTCAAGTCGGAACACGACCATGACAAATATTGACGCTATTGCAGCAGGAATATGTAAGGCGGTGGTTTCAAATACGTGGACGAATCGTTACGAAACTCTACCTATCAGCTAATACACTAGTAGTCACAATAGTAGTGCAACGTATAGCCAATCGGTCGCCTTTTACGACCTGCCTGGTAGAAGAGCAATTGTTTTTCAGATCAACACGAGAGCCTTTTCAGTTTTAGCAACAGAGTAGCCTGAAAAAATTGTGTGTATCAGCTCCGACGCACGACTGGAGTTAACTCCTTAAGTACGATTGTCAAAACAGACGCAAAAAAACGCACGATCTAACTGCACTGCTCACATCAAATTAGAAAGTTGCGCACCAAAAACGTAACGAGGTCATTCGTTCAGTAGATTTTACTCCTCGCATTTTTCTATACCGGGCATCTCATATAAAAAGAACCGATTCTTAAGGAGTAAACTCCAAAAATTAACATTCTAACTAAAAATGTGTTGTCTTTGGCATTGCGCAGAGATATAGGTTTACTCTGCGTTTTCTATCGTATTTATCATAGGGAGGGTTCCGACGAGTTGTTTGGATTAATTCCTGCCGCCGAATTCCACCACCGGACATCGCATCAAAATTTGAAGTTCCATTCTCACCATCTCGATGTCTGGAAATCCACAACTGTGCGTTTCTCCCGACACTTTTTGCCTCGCACTACTCTGTTGTGGAATCAATCACCGGCAGGGGTATTTCCGAACGGATACGACATAGGAACCTTCAAGAAAAGAGCTTACTCATTCTTAAAAGGCCTTAAACGCAACTGCAAGACCTCTGGTATTGCAGATGTCCATGGGCGGCGGTGATCACTTACCATCAGGTGCACCCCTTGCTCGTTTGCCCCCTCTTCTATATAAAAAAAACACAAACTACATTAGGTACCTTTAAAACTTAACAAAGAAACATATTTAAGAGAGCAGAATATAAATTAACGACTTTACCTCTGGCCTATAATAAAATGCAATACTCACGTCTTAACTCCTTTCTAATGTTACTTAACAAATACTAGCTCATAAATATTGTAAAGCAGAAAGTTCTTTTAATGATGGAATGCTTTAAATAAATCATCTTCATGTGTTGCTTCGAACGGCTGTCGAAAATAACTAACTGCCTTACTGATACGCAAATCGTAAAAGGCGAGAAAATTCTAATACATGTCATTAATATCGAGACTACTACTAGGTGGAATTCTGCAAAGCTTACCTATTTCTACCGCAAAACTTATGCATTTACCATTCCATGACTGCCACGTGGATAGCAACGCATCATTAACATCTATGTTGTCTATAAGCAGTGATTATCTCTTTCCATCGGTAGAGTATTTAGCTTGTTCGCTATTCCATTATATAAAACATTTAAACTTGTAAACATAATAAGTAACGATAAATTTGACTCCCAACTATTTCCCATTCACAACTTTGGTTGTGGGTTTAAATACCCTAGATAGATTTATGATTTTCAAATTGATTACTAAATAAAATGATGTAATAGATAATATTAGCTCAAACTAATTTTATTATATTTTCAGAGCCGATTTTGGAGAAAAACGCGTTCTACAGACACACACCAACTTAGCTACCTTTGTCCAGGCGTTGACGGAAATCGAAACTATGACTTCATGTGGAATACTGTAGGCACCAGCAACAACCCTTGCAGTGACACATACGCTGGAAACAGACCATTTTCTGAAGTGGAAACCAGAGTAGTAGACGACATCCTAAAAACCTATCTGTCAAGAATAGTTCTTTATCTTACCATGCATAGTTATGGGAGTATGATCCTATATCCATGGGGTCATGATGGTTCTTTATCTAACCATGCCTTCGCGTTACATTCCGTTGGTATAAGCATGGCTGACGCTATTCATCAAAGAGCTATATCTTATTTCCCTAGATACCAAGTTGGAAATTCTGCCTTAGTAATCCAGTACGCAGCTGCCGGTGCAGCAGAAGACTATGCTCATTCTTTAGGAGTTCCTCTCGCATATACGTATGAGTTGCCAGGTCTCTCTGGTGGATTCCTAGGTTTTCATTTAGACCCCAGGTATATTTTACAAGTTTGTGAGGAAACCTGGGATGGCATAGCGGTTGGTGCAAGACGAGCTGCTGAAATGTTTGGCAGGCGGTAGTTTTGGATCTCATAAAGTTGATTATGTTTTACTTTTAAAAAATTATAATAATATTGTAATTAAAATTTGCATGACAATCCTTTTTTATCCATAAATTATTTGCATTTTATGTTTTTGTTATTTCAATTTCTATAGCTAAGCACCTGTGAAAAACTGCATTGTATTTAATAATATAATTGTTATATATAACATTATTTCGTGTATTTATAATACAGCTGGAGGGATGTGAATAAATTGGTATTTGTAACTTTTGAAAACTTGATTCTAATTTGATTTTTGAAACGCATTAGATGCAGACTTTAAAGTTCTAAAATATTTAAATTCAAAATTGATTAGTTGAAAAAAATTATGATATAAAACACTTTAAAAAAAAATTATATTTACCTATATGCGAGGAAATAGGTAAATGTCTCGTTAAAACGTAATTTAGTACAAAAAAATTAAATGTCTGGTCTCTACTTTGACAAGAGAGTAGTTTCCTTAATCTAAGGGTCTCATTCGGATAACTTTATAGAGTGCCACCTTTCATTTGATTACTTGCATTATTGTCTACGGATAATGATAATTTATTGTCACTCCCATACAGTAATAAGTAAAGGTGAAGCTAGCACTCGTAGATAGCTTAATAAATCACTTGAAAAAAATACCTGCTTCTTTGTAATAAAGACAAATAATTGAGAGACTTTTCTATTTAGATTTGTTAACAAAGTAAAGTATTTTATAAAACGGTAAATAGATATCTAAAGTTCCACAACAATATCAGCAAAATTCCAATTAAACAGGGAGATTTATACTCGCAAGAAGCTACGTTAAGATATGTAAATTAAGGGTATGCTTCACGAACTTAATTAATCAAATTGATTACGCAACGTCTCTCGAGAACTTGAATTTTGTCATCCTACCTGAAATTAGTTAAAAGCCTTTTGCTTTTAATATATTGCTAACAAAGCTATATAATGATGACAAATTATTAAAATGAATGAATGAATATTTTATTTGCAAAGCTGTGTTATCTATATATATAAAAAGCAAAAGTGACTGATTGATGTATCAACGCACAGGCCAAACCTTAGGGCTAGAAACTTGAAATTTCGCACACGTATTTCTCTTATGATGTGGACATTCACTAAGAAAGGATTTTTCAAAATTCAACCCCGAAGGGGGTGGAATAGGGGATAAAAGTTTGTATGAATCTTTATATTCCCTGGACATATTTGCATGAAATTTTCTATGAATTGAGTACAAAAAAATATGAATTACGTGTTTACGCATTTTTCAAAATTCAAACCCTAAGGGGGTAAAATAAGGGAAGTACTTATAAGGAAAGGTTCTAAAGTAAATATGCACGAGCGAAGCCGCGGGTAACAGCTAGTTACACAATATTTTTGGAACGCAGTTCCTTAGGGGGCGTTGCGGAGGGGTAACCTAGCCATCAAAAAATGTCCGTAACGTTTAAATAAACCGCCAAGTGCAAGTTCGAAACGCGCAGGAAGGGTTCCGTAAAATCATAGCAAAAAAAACGAAAACAAAACACGTTTTTTGTATGTATACCCCTTAATATATATATATTTTGTTCATTTTTAGTACTTGTTGTTATAGCGGCAACGGAAATATATAATTTGAGGAAATTTCAGCTTTCTAGCTATCACGGTTTATGAGATACAGCCTGCTGACAGACAGACAGACGGACAGACAGACAGCGAAGGCTTAGTGATAGGGTCGCGTTTTACCTTTTAGGTACGGAACCCTAAAAAGCGTATGATTTTTATGTATAATCCTTTTATGATGGCTATATAGTGCAATGCATAGTCACAGAATACTTTAGTCCCCAGTATACTGTGGCATAGTCTCCGTGATGACTATTATTATTATTGCAGTTTTTTATTATTATTATTATATATTTTATCGCCTCTGTGGTCTAGTGGTCTAGCGTTGGCGTTGACCACATGAGGTCCCGGGTTCGATTCCCGGGTTGGGCATATTAAAAAAAGTATTTTTTCAGTTTTCTGATAAACACAAAGTTGCCCGGGATTGGAAAGTGCCCGGTTGGCGATAGGCTTGCCACCTATCACATTGTGGGACTAAGTATCTTCGACTAATCGTGGGTGCACTTGTTGTACCTCTGCCTAACCCTTCGAGGATATGGGCGTGAAGATACTTTTTAGCTGACCCCGCAACCGTTATTTTGCTAAATATATTTATAACAGTATTTTTCTACTATATAATGGATGTTATTATACATATAAACCTTCCTCTTGAAGCACTCTATGTGTTAAAAATTGCATCTAAATCCGTTGCGTAGTTTTAAAGATCTAAGCGTATATAGAGATTTGGGACAGACAACGGAAAGCGACTTTGCTTTATACTGTTACATACTTCGGGTTCGTAATTGTAAGAAAAACACTTACATTAAATCCGTGTATTTACAATACCAATACACACAACACAACACAATGTAATACCGTAAAATGGGGTGAATAGGCACAATTCGAAACCTCAGGCTTGTATTTCTTTATAAGTTTCAAGGACTGCATACCATTATCCTTGTTTCTTTAGATGAGTCTACCAGTCTATTTTTTATCGAAAATTTTATTTAGTAGTTTTTCCATGCATTAAGAATAAAATTGACAAAATACAGACTGGTTCTATTTACCCAGTATACGGGGTGAATAGAAACACTATTCACCCCACACTTCGTATCTATTCACACCGTTGTGTGCCTATTAACCTCGCAGAAACATAGTCAACTTTGAGACATTAATTTCTTTATCTTTTATTCCATACACAATCAGGTGCTGCCAATTCACAGAGTAAATAATGGTGTGCAGATAAAAAAAAACACATGGCATTTTTACGCTAATGCGACTTGGATCTGTGGACTTGAAAAACTTTTTGGTTTTGTTCCTATTCAGCCCGTGATTCCTATTCACCACGTTTTACGGTACTTAATTTAAATACTCTGAATTACCCTAGTCACTCACTGTACTAACACCGACTACACAATAAAACACTTCTTGCTTCGCACGGGTCGCTTCAAGTATCGTTCTCGATCGCTTGATAAAAACTGCCCTGTATTTGTCAACACATCTCTATTTATACCCAGGGTAAAGTTCTACCTGGATCTAGAAAAATCTAAATGTATCGGGAAACAATGAATCACTTCTTATTGTAAACAAGTTATGAGACATAAATCCTAGTACACGCTACTTTCAACCTTATGCTATATATCACAAAGTTCATTATGGCATAACTTAGGTCAACTATTTTTTCATCAATAGGAGTAGCTATCTCTTTCTTTTATTTCTAGATCTCTCCAGCGTTCCAACTCTACACGTTTCTAGATTATTCGTAACAATACTACCTATATAGTGAGTAACACCCATGAAAAATTAAGTATAGGTGGAGCTAGCACTCGTATTAATCAATTGAAACAAATATTTACGTTACATCTCTGTCTATGAGGTCTCCCCATCTCTATTTATACAGCTGTGTTAGAAAGAGAGAGTTAGACCTCAGAAGATGACAGCAGTATTTGAAATTTGGTTTCAAGTAGGTATTAGAAGCTGGGTCCAGATATATTACAGCTTTATGGTAGCACCTCAAATAGATCTTGAAATTAATATTTTTATAATAAGAACATCATTCCTATCTGGTGTCCCATGACACCACACGGTTTTTTATATCATAAGGTAGCAAAGTGCTTCTTTGCTACCTTATGATATAAAAAACCGTACGGCTCACGTAATGGAAAAAAGAAACCATCGCCTACAGACACCAAAGATGTAAATGGTACATTGCTATCCGTGAGACATGTATAAGTTTACCGGCTACCTTACGCTCCAAATCGGATCAAGGCAATGACAAGCATTGGCGTTACAGCAATAATAAGGCGGTGGTACCACCCGGGTTGGTATAGCCGGGCGAGACGTTCCAGAACTTTACCACCTAATATTCACGATGGTAGTGACACGTATATACAATCAGTCGCTTTTTACAACCTGTCTGGTAGAATGGCAGTTGGTCTTTTCTTCAAAGGAGTCCGGATTAACACGGGTGGGGGTCGGGCTAAAATATGTTCCTAAATTTACGATTTAACACTATCAGCATATTTTACTAATATAATATGGTGCGTACATATTAACAACGACAACGAACAACGGAAGTTTCATAGTTGTGAGTTTTCTATATTTTAAAACGTTATTTTTTTATATCATAAGATAGCAAACAAGCAGATGGGTCTCCTGATGGAAAGATACAACCATCGACTATAGACACCAAAGATGTTAATGGTGCGTTGCTATCTTATGGCGAGGTCTAATGCCACATGCATAAGTTTACCGGCTACCTTACCCTCCAAACCGGAACACGACAGTGACTAACACTGACGCTATTGCGGCAGAAATAGATAAGGCGGTGGTACCAGACCGGGTTGAGCCGATGCAGAAATCTACCACCTAGTAGTCACGATGTTAGTGACGCGCATAGCCACTCGGTCGCCTTTTACGACCTGCCTGGCAGAACAGCAGTTGGCCTATTCTTCAAAGGAGCCCGAAACCAACACAGGGAACAAAATACGGGGAAACGTGAACTTAATTCCTATTATCCGCGAACTATATGACCACCGCAGCGAAAATAAAGACGCTGGTTGAACAAATGGATAAAACTCACCGGTGATCTGGACAAAAGGAAGACCCCAACGGCACAATTATCCACATCCATTTCTGCCACGCTAGCACCAAGCACAAAAGTACATAATTTACGTACTCAACGCACGTTCGAAACCGAAGCATCTTCAGGATAAACGAACACTACTTCCCTCTACGCGAGTGTAATATTACTTACAGTGTTCGTGTTACCACTCGGTGGTAGAGTTCCGTAGCGTCTCGCTCGGGTATTTAGCCAACAACTTACCTATTCCTGACGCAATAGCATCATTGCTTGTCATTGTCCTATTTTGATAGACTTATACATGTGGCATTGTCATCCCTGCACACGGACAGCAACGCACCATTAATATCTTTGATGTCTATAGGCAATAGTTTCTACTCACATCAGGAGAGACATCTGCTTGTTTGCTATTTTATGATATAAAAAAACATTGCTGCATGGTTAACGTGATACGAGAACACATTCGGTCGTGTAACAAGAGACGCAATTAATAATTCTGGAAACTATTAAATACAGTTCATATCAAAACCAAATTCAATCCTAGAACTCTCAGGCCACAACATCATTCTGTGAAATATGATCTCCGTTATCGAGGAGATATATATCCAGAGTTTGGAGTTTAGAACTAAATCAAAGTTACCATTTAACGTAGTCGAGAGTTATCAACAATTACTCAACGGTACCCTTATCTGAACTACTTTGAGAGTTTGGATATTGCCTGATATGTTTATCTATATTGAAAGACTTAAGCTGTTAACTACAGTCAAGACCATAAATATACTTAGGAGTAAATTAAAATAAATAAATATGGCTGGATATACTACACGAATTGATCCAACCCCAAAGTAATCAAATTATTTGCTTGTGACATGGGTGTTAGACAACATTACTCATACATAGAAATCTATACATATAACGACGATAATCTATACATATAATAAAATCGTAGGAAAGTCAAAACTGTACATTGAATATTTTTTATAGAATACTTGGGGCGTGATCTACAATCGATATAGAAGCCAAAAATATAGCTTTTAGAATTTTTGTCTGTTTGTATATATATATATATATATATATATATATATATATATATATATATATATATATATATATATATATATATATATATATATATATATATATATATATATATATATATATATATATATATATATATATATATATATATATATTAAAATAATAATAAAAGCCTTTTTATTTCCAGTAAATTTACATTTCTTACTTAAAAAAACTACTAAAATGTTAGGTTTATTTTGCTTATTCTAAATTATTTCTTCTAGTTTATTATTTCTAATCTATTTCTCTCTAATTTATTTATTTATTTCTAATTTATTTATTCTAATCTACCGGAACCCCAGAAAGGGTGAAGGCCTCCTCCAGTGATGCCCACGTGACTCTATCTTTAGCTACTTGTCTCCAGTTTTGACCAGCTATTACTTTAATGTCATCTTTCATCTTGTATGGGTCGACCTCTCGATTTTTTGCCTGATGGGCCTTTCCAGAATGTCACCTTTTTGGTCCATCTGTGATCTGTCAGCCGCGCAACATGTCCTGCCCACTTCCATTTTAATTTCAGTGCGTAACTCAGAGCGTTAGTTGCTTTAGTTATTTTTCTTATTTTACTATGTCGTATTTTATCCAGCTTCCTTATTTTTAGCATGCTTCGTTCAAGTCCTCTCTGACAGACGTTTATCTTTCTTTTTGTTTCAGCAGTGAATTTCCATGTTTGGCAACCATATGTCAAACATGGCAAGAGGCTCGAATTCATGACTTTTGTTTTAATGGTTTGTGGTAAATTACTTTTAAAAATGTCCTTGAGAGCCCAGTATTTGTTCCATGTTAATTGTATTCTTTTGTCTATTTCTATGTTTTTATTTTTCCTGTCGAAACTTATAGTTTTTCCTAGATAGACGTATTTATCAACGTATTCCAATGGGTTGCTATTAATTATTATTGGTCTTTTCAAACAATTTGTCATTGTTTTAGTCTTCGACATATTAATTTCTAGTTCCACCTTTACACTAGCTAGGTGTAGGGTCTCTACCATGTTTTGTAGTTGTGAGTATGACTCGGCTAACAATACTAGGTCATCCGCGAATCTCAGGTGGCTTAAGTAAGTCCCATTTATGTATATTCCTTGTTTGCTCCATTCTAGTTTGTTTATGATCGCCTCGAGGACAGCTATAAATATTATTGGAGACAGTGGGTCGCCTTGTCTTACTCCCCTTTCTATTGGGAAGCTAGGGCCTAAGGATTCAAGCTTAATTTTACCCTTATTGTTTTTATATATAGATTTAATGCTTTTAATATATATTTCCTCCACTCCTTGTTCTTTTAGGCTTTTCCAGATACTTGTATGTTTAACAGTATCAAAGGCTTTTTGGCAGTCGATGAATGATATATAAAGTGTTCTTTGGTTTTCCTGATACTTTTCCATTAAAAATTCAAGGGTATGGATGTGATCGATCGTTGAAAAGCCCTTTCTGAAACCTGCTTGCTCCACCGGTTGCTTTTTTTCTAATGTGACACTAATTCTTGTGTTTATAATTGTGGAGAATAATTTATATAGACTCGGGACTTTTTTTATATATTAATATGATATTGGATTCTGACCATTGGGACGGTGTTTCAGACTTTTTCAAAATCCTGTTAAATAGTTCAGCTAGTGGTACAGCCAGAGTTTCGCATCCTTTTTTCAATGCTTCGTTAGTTATGTTATCTGACCCAGGGCTCCTGTCTAGTTTCAGTTTCTTTATTGCTTCGGTTATTTCTATTGCGTCTATTAGTTCAATGTGTCTTTCTTGTGTGTCGTCTGTTTCTGTATCGAAATTTATTGTTGTGGGGTCTCTGTTACTGTATAGATTACTGTAAAATTCTGTCGCGGTAGCAATGATATCGCTTCTAATGTGCTGTTCTGTAGCTTTTTTCTAAGTCCTTCAACCCATGTTATATTAGTTCTGAGTTTCTTATAGGCCTTCTTTGTACTTCCAGTGCTTTGTAGATATTTTTTAATTGTCTTTTGCCTATATTTCTCGTAATCTGCTTTTATATACTTATTGACTACTTCATATAATGCAGTCAGTTCATTTTTCTCGCTTCGTGATTTGTTTTTAGTTTTCTGTAATTCTTTTCTTCTCTTTAATAGTCTTATTGTGCTTCCCGATAGTATTTTGTGTTGTTTATTTTCCTCTCTTTTTGGACGGGCTTGTTTTAAACTAAAAGTAATAGCTTTTTCTATCTTGTCGTAGCAATTTTGTACCGAGGTGTTTTCGCACATAATTGGAGCTATAGATAACTGCGATATTAGGCTTTCATTGTACTTGTTTATTTCATCTTCGCTCTTCAGTTGACTAGTTTGGTAATTTGTAAATTTAGCCCTAGATATTTTTTATTTGTACACGACTTCGTCCGCGCGGACTTCGTTTACTCCGCACAGCTCCCCCGCTTAGGTGATAGCGTAATAATATGTAATCTATATGTTGACCCGACCTGCTAGTAATATTCATGCAAAATTCGAAGTAAATCCATGCAGTACTTTTTGAGTTTACCCCGGACATACATACGGACAAACAGACAAAAATTCTAAAAACTATATTTTTGGCTTCGATATCGATTGTAGATCACGCCCCATGTACTGTACATTGAATATTTTTTAAAAAGAATACTCTTTTTAAAAAATATTCAATGTACAGTTTTGACTTTCCTACGATTTTACTATATGTATAGATTACTATTAAATTTATAAAAGGCAAAAGTGAATGATGTATCAACACGCAGGCTAAACTCTTAGGGCTAGAAAATTGAAATTTCACACACGTATTTCTCTTATGACGTAGGCATCCAGTGAGGAAGGATTTTTCAAAATTCAACCCCCAAAAGAAGGTGATAGGGGATAAAAGTATGTATGAACTTTTTATTCCTTGGACATATCTGCATGAAATTTTGTATGAATTGAGAATGGCAATGATAATGAGTTACGTATTTTAGCGTTTTCCAAAATTCAACCCCTAAAAGGATAAAATAGGGGATAAAAGTTTTATACTAAAGTACCTATTAAGAAAGATTACAGAAGGCGAAGCCGTGTATAATTATATATGTGAATAAATTAGATATGAGTGAGTGATTTTAAACAAGTTTAAGTTAACTACCAGTGCATTGATTGATCTCAGTACTGTACTCCGGACCCAATTTCTCTAGCTCAACAAAAGACCACCCCAACACACATTGGATTCACGGACCAAATGTTCCTACGATTTGTCTTCACATTAGTGATAGACATGACACGATTTCAGTGCTATTCGATTACGTGAAATCGATTTTAATATGTTACTGATTCGAATAGTAAGACCATCGATATCTGGACTTAGGATTTTCCCAGTGTTGATCCGACATCCATAAAAAGATTAGAGCATTTGCCTTTCTGCCTGACAATTTGTAAAAAGCAGAATATGATTGACCAACGTCCGTAGCATACTTGAATATTGCAGCACGATTTGGAATCCCCGTTGTGTAACAATTATGTTACATAACGGGGATTCTTATTAATGAACATTCATTACAACTTAAACATTATAGAGCGTAAAAATAATTATATAATTTTATTTTCAATTTTAAATATTTATTAATAACATCAATTATTACTTATTTTAATTTTATTTTATTTATCATTAAAATTATTTCTTTTAACCTAAATAGCAATGTTTTTCGTAATTGTTAATATGTAACTCGATTTATTATCATTATTTTTGTAAATTAATTTATAAATTTTATTGTTTTCTTGACAACTTACGCGTACTTAATTTGCACCCTAATTATATGCATTCATTTAGCATTTGAGAGTGCAGATTTTTAAATAGTATATTTAAGTACTTACTTGCTTTGAAAAGCAATATCTTAATTTTAAGCAAAATATATTAAACAAAAAGGCTTGGTACATACCTATGCAAAATAGGTATGTAATAAGATAAGTAATACAAATACATTGCATAAGTGTAATATGGTCGCAAGAATACAAAAGTGTTATATTATCTCGCGATATTTAAACTATCGACCTCAGTACATTAGTATTTAGCATAATTTCAATAAATCTATATAATTAATTACTATCTTGAAACTCAGTCAAAATTATAAAATGTTTAAATTAAGCATATTTTAGGTATATAAGTAGGTCACACTATAAGTTTTGCGTAACTTAAAAAACAACAAACAACCAAAATATTATGTTTATTGCTTTTCAAAATAATCTCCTTTACATTTTAAACATTTTTTTATGCGATCGAACCATTTTTTAAAACAGGAGGACCACAGATCTGAAGGCATGTTTTCTACGTGCTGATTGAACGCTATCACTGCCACTTCGGAGTTGGTAAAAGTAAAACCTCTCATCAAATCTTTGATTTTATTGAAAATACAGAAATCACAGGGTGCTAGGTCGGGACTATGTGCAGGACGAGAGACGAGGTGTACTTTTTCGGAAGCTAAAAATGAGTTTATTTTGTTGGCCGTGTGTGAAGAAGCGTTATCATGGTGTAGGAGAATTGGGTCGTCTTTCGCGAACTTTTTTTAACACCCTGGGTAAACAAATGGTAGAATACCACCACACCACTCGGCATTAACACTCTATAATTAATATAATTAAATAACTACAATTATTAATTATATTATTATTAGGTTTATTAAAACCGCAGTAGCCACATTATTTTCATTGACGGCAGTTGAAGGCCGCCCTTCATGAAATTCGTCATGTAAAGAAACTCGACCTCTCTCAAATTCAGCAAACCATCGCCTCACGGTGCTAAAACAATGTGCTTCTCTCCCAAAAGCATTTTGAAGACGAGCGGCACAGTCTTGCGGAGAAAGAGAATTTTTAAAATCATAAAAAAATCATCGCTCTAAAATCTTTTCGACTTAATTCCATTTTCTACTATCCCTAGTCTCCTCACTGAAGGCCAGCCGGCGGGCAGAAACCAGGTCCGTTGCTGAGCAGCGATTTGACTAGTTCAAGTACTGACTGGCCGTGCATTGGAAATGCACGGCTTATATAGTAAAATAAAAGTTTGACTCAGCGATTTAGTATAGAAAGGAATTAAGGGTTGTAACAGTACGTAGAACTTTAATGTGTGATAAAAAAGCAGTTGACAAATCATTTCCCGCCAATTGTTTTTTTATTACTAAGAAGGTTGCAAAGTTTTAAAAAATATAACATTCGCAATTCAAATAGTTCCGATTAGCTAGAAGTGCAAAACTTTTAGTGCGCCCCATGTATTATAGGTTTTTATAATCGATAATTTTCAAGTCTATTTTTAGGTATTAGAGTCACATCACTAGCTATTTGTTGAGTAAACTAGAGCTTGCACGCTCCATTGAGTGTACAAGTTTGCGTGAGACAAGTTGATTTTACCGGAACTTAGAGCTTAGGCGTCTCTTCCAGCACCAGTGAGCCAATGTTTATTTTTGTCTGTTTTTGGAATCCGAGCAATCTTAATTATTGTAAGTATTGTTTTAGGGCTTAGGCAATTGTTTTAGGGCAAACAAGCAGTGAGCTTTCCGGATGACATGGTATAACTAACGTGGCCATTTTCCCCTTGGGCGGGACGCTTACGGAATTTTGTATACCTACAGCCTACTTACCTATAAATAATTAGCTTTTAATGGGGCGGAGGGGAAGATATTTTAAGGTTTAATAATTCATCAATAAAAATAACTATTTTATTTAAATATGTAAACAATCATTCAATATCTATGTCAGAAAGTTATTAACTTCGCTAATTTCTATCTCCGTGTGTTGTCTTTTGCGCAATTTAAATGCAATTAATTTGAGTATATTAAATATGTATATAAAATTATATATTATATACAAAATAAATATGTATATAAAATGGGTTTATTAGGGATTTGCTTGCTTGTGTCAGTCGGACAGATAACCTAAAAGCGGGATAATACCGCCCCAAGCGGGACGTATGGTCACCTAAGGGGGCGTCCACAAATTACGTGAGATGTTTAAGGTGGAGAGGGGGTCGAGTCAAATCTCATCTAATCTTACGTTGGAGAGAGGGGGGGTCTCAGCAAATATCACGCAAATTTTTTTTCTGATTGAAACAAAAAAAATATATACTGTTTTGGTCCATTATCCAGATTGTACATGCTTAAGATTTAATCTGAAGCGTAATCGTAATACGATTAAGATCATTCACTAATTCGTTCGAAAGAAAATAATGTCATTCATACTTCGACGTTATACAGTCTTAATTAGTCATAAAAAAAGCACGAAGCAATTTTTTTTTCTTTCTACAATAACAATCCAACGCGTTTACATATTTAAGAAACCCACATTTTGAAATATCTCACGTGAGATTCGGGGTTGGGGGAGGAGTTTGAATAAAATCTCACGACGTCTTACCAGGGGGGGGGGGAGGGAGGGACAGAAAATTTAAAAAAAAACACCTCATGTAATTTATGAACCCTTAGGGGAGTATAATTCTGCTGTAGACACAACATCGATTCATAGATCATTTTTAGTGTTTCGAAGTCTACGAGGGACCTTTATAGTCTGTCATCTCTGTACATCTGTCCGTGCGTCCATCCATTCGCCCATCCACCAGTGAGCAACTTAGTTCAGAGAGTAGTATTAGAAAACTGTAATTTGTTACATGTCTGTATATAAAGGGGATGTTTAGGTGGTCCGTACCACCCGTCCACCTAAACGATAACATTATTATATGGATTCGCAGAATAGGCATTCACAATTTGCTAGTAAGGAGTTCGGGATAAAACTAATTAGTTATTTTTAAATTTTAAAACTCTTCAAAATCTTTACAAATGCCCCGTTAATAAAGCTACGCCCATCCAAGGTACCTGGTGTGAGCTGTCGTTCGATAGACCTTTCAAAACATTGTAGGTTTGTGGAATCAATTTTTCGATTAAGGAATTACGTTTGAAAGTACTGATTAATCTTAGTGTAAAGTGCCTCCTGCCAGCTTAAAGCTCATCACGCATGGCTAAGATACTATAATATTTGATCTTAAGATGCCTTAATATAATAAATATATCTTAAGCAAATTTCAGAAATCACTCACCATACAAATCGTATGAACCATCACACACGACTAAGATATAGATAATATATATTTTACCTTTAGTATCTTAAGATACCGAACGACGTAGAAATATATATTTTATATCTTAAGATATGATCTTAAGATACGAAATATATATTTCTTCGTATTTTAATATAAATACAGGATGTTTTTATTTTGGGATATGCGCGGTCGCAGTGCCTCATAATCAATATAGATTATGATGCATCTATCTAAATTAATATTATAAAAGTTGGGATGTTTGGATGGATGAATGTTGTTTACTCAATCACGCAAAAACTACTGAACGGATTTGAATGCAATTTGGCACATATGTAGAATATGTAGAATAGCACATAGGCAACGTTTTATCCCGAAAAATTTGGTGATCCCGCGGCATTCACCAATAACTTTTATAATGCAGCGGGCTGCACGGTGCATCTAGTTTAATATTATAGTTTTTTTTTATATCATAAGATAGCAAACAAGCAGATGGGTCTCCTGATGGAAAGAGTCAACCATCGCCTATAGACACCAAAGATGTTAATGGTGCGTTGCTATCTTGTGGCGAGGTCTAATGCCACATGCATAAGTTTACCGGCTACCTTACCCTCCAAACCGGAACACGACGGCGACAAGCACTGACGCTATTGCGGCAGGAATAGGTAAGGCGGTGGTACCAGACCCGGGCGAGACAATGCAGAACTCTACCACCTAGTAGCCACGATGGTAGTGACTCGATAGCCAATCAGTCGCCTTATACGACCTGCCTGGCAGAACGGCAGTTGACCTATTCTTCAAAGGAGGCCGGGACCAACACGGCGGCTTGGTGTTAACTACATTTGAGTTATTAAGCGTTCCAACTGAGAATAGGATCGCGCTTGTTATTAACTTCATATCACAAGTGTAAAATTAGTAAAATCAGCAAAAAAAAACATTTGTTCAAAAAATATTGCTGATTTATTAAAGAACATATAACGTTTTAATATTTTCGTCAATAAAAAAAATATAAAAAACATCAATAAAATCGTGTTAGTTACACCACTTATAAGTCAAGAGGGATATTTCATATTATTCTAAATCAAACTCGTTGTCTGAGGAGCTGTCTAACAAATCAAGGAGTAAGGCCGTATCACTCATGGTAATTCAACCTGTATATAGAACTCCAACGACGCAGACTAATATTATCGTATCTTAGCCGTGTGTGATCGTTACGATACTGTAATATTTTATATAAGGGCATCTTAAGATCAAGTATCTTAACCGTGTGTGATGAGCTTTATGGTTGTTTTTGATGTGTGAAAAAATTTACGGTAGCTGTATACAAATAATAATTAATAATAATGACCAGCTAAGTACTTAAATAGGCCTGACAAGTTTGCGAGTTGTAGTCGACAAAATTAACATGTGCTTCTAGAAGTAAATGCGGATATACCTACACTCTTTTCTTTTAAATAGGTACTTTATTCAATAAAACTTTTTACAAGTGATTTTGACGCGTCAACATTTTTTTAAACTACTACCGGATCGGAAACGCGGCCTCACACTGAGAAGAACCGGAGGAAGAAACTCAGCGGGCTTGTCTTTTTTCATATCATTTTTAAACAAGATATTACATAATGTTTAATTAGTAAGTATCTAATTATCTCGTATTATACAACTTCGGAACCTGACATTGCGCATGGTACCTACTTCCTAGGAGCCTTTTTAAAAATTGGAGATCTGACATAGTCTTGATTTTCGAAAATCGAAGTTAATTTAATAACTTTCTTTAGCGGGAAGTTTAAAAGTCATAAAATTCTGATTCTGATATAAAGACTCGAATTATTTGTTTCTCATACTAATCTCTAATTAATATGGCTTCCAAATTTACATCACGCAAAATCTTTACAGATAAAGCTTTAAATAAAGCATAAACTCTCTGAGTTCCTTTCAAAGAATCTTTTGATTACTCGTTGCATTTTATGTTTATTACATATTCATAGAATACGTATCTCAAATTAATATAATGTATTCTACAAGTAACCTCAAGGAAATCGTAGCTTATGCAACAGTAATTCTAAAACCCGGTAATTTGAAGGTAGCCAAATTGTTAAATTTACCTCCACCTTTACCTTAGAAATTGCTCTCACTGAATGGGAGATTTGACTACATTAAATAAACATTATAGAATACCAATCGTAGTTTAGAAATGTACATTTTTCAACCGACTTTTCAAAAAGGACGTTTCAATTTTGACGTTTATATATTTTGCATGCTTTCAGATAGTATTGTTCAAATAAACTATTATGATAGCGCATTATAGACTATAAACTATATTTTTCTAACGCGCTACGTTATAGACTATATTATAACGTGTAATTGGAACACCATGGAACATAGAACAAGCGGAATTGGCAAGTACAAACATTTGTATCAGGACCGCGATCGCCATACTCACACATAAAATAAGCATTATTGCATATAAACTACTAATGCAAACATTGTTTCATTGGTCGTTTTCATTTTAAACAACAATAATCCGAAACATACAAACAGAACATTTAAAAATATATCAAACTGCGTTACAATAAATTTTATTTTGCTACAAAAAAAAGAGTATTTACGTCCTTTTGTAGTCTATTGAAAATAGACTCATCTATTTGTACAATAGTGAAACTATAATCATAATAGTCTCGCTGTTCTACAATAGATGGCAGTATTGATTTTTCCGTAGTTTTCAGTTGGTCATATTTGAGTAGAGAACTTTCTAGAACGATATACGTAATGACTGTCATTACGTATATCTTTCTAGAAAAATTAGGTCAACCTAAAATGAACTTTATATGTAAGGTGTACGGCTGATTTTAGCTTGACTTTCTATTATATCATTAGAGATTATATTAAATCAGGAATTTCATTAAAATAAAATGAAAATTGTACTTTCGGATGCTATGAAATATCTCCATTTTTAATCATCTGTATTTTACTATCATTTCTGCATTCAAGGATGGCACAATAATAATAATAATTCAGTGTATAATAGATTTTCGCACGACGACTATCTCCTAAAGATATGGTAAGTATCACTAAGGTAATTTAGAGTAACAGCGCATAATAGTGATGCACGCGGCACGCCCACTCTTCACTTCCACTTGTTTTCTTTGTTTCATGTGGAACACTGATGCGCCAACCGGCCGAGATAACGCGTGACTCATCACGACTTCATACAGCGTGCTATGGCTAAGCGCTTTATCGCAATAAATTATGTTATAAAGTCTAGCGTCTACGGTCTAGCATGTTACCCGTTAGATGATAGACCGTGTAGTTCGTAACTTCGTAGGTTATAATGTTATAATTACGGCCTACGCTAGCCGCTAAGTATATAGCGTGGCGTTATGTTATGCATATAACAAAGAAATTGACACGCGGGATGTGTAACGATGACCTCGTTTAACTGGTTATACGTATGTATATCTAGCGACCACTGCAATCAATCACATAGCAAAGAAGAATTTCGCCACCTCGAGCCTGTCGACACTAGCTCAGCGGCAGAGCGTCCCGGCTTTAGGAAGACAATCGCAGGTTCAAGAAAGAAAGAAAGAAAGAAATCATTTATTTGCCAGAATATGGGAGTTACAAGTTATTAAAATTTGACTAAGTTACCAACATATTCTACCATGATATGGTGTGCAAATATTTTAAAATTATAATTATTTATCATTAAACTAAAAATATTGTGAGTCGATTTTTACAATTACTACCGGATCGGAACGCGGCCACACACTGAGAAGATCCGGCGGAAGAAACTCAGCGGGCTTGTTTTTTTTTTTTTAATTATAGTTACATGATACAATTACACACATTAATTGACATCACAACTTATTTCTATGAATTACAAAATTAATTTTTTGTTTAATTAAAATATTGACATTTTACAAAGTTTAAACACAGAAGAAAGATAATAGATAATTTGTATCAATTTCGTTAAGTTGTACAATTTAATGTATATTTATCAACATGTTCTACCTTATAAACTAAATTTTTTAATATGCAATTTTATAAATTACATACTTGTAATTTAAAATTTTTTGTCTAGTAGTAGATTTGTCTAGTAGTAAATCAAATAGTTGTTTGCGGAATTTATTAAGAGGTAAGGATTTAAGACTATCAGGAATATGATTGTATATATTAATTGCCATACAATAGGCATTTCTTTTAAAAATATGGAGTCTTTGGCTGGGCACATGTAGTTTTTCACTATTCCTAAAATATGTATTACCTAATACTTCAGCATTTGTTTTAAACAAGTGTTGATGTTTTTTTACAAATACGCATACCGCCAGGATATAAAGAAAAGGTAATGGTAGTATTTTAAGTTTTTTTAAAAGTGGTTTACAAGAATAAAGTTGATTCACATTACATATTGCACGTATACATTTCTTTTGTATTCTAAATATTTTTATTAAATCTACTGAGTTTCCCCAAATAGGGATTCCGTATTGCAATACAGATGAGACATATCCATGATATGCTAACAAGGTAGCGTTTAAGTTTGCTATTTCTCTTATTCTTCTTAAAACATACACAAATCTATCAATTTTATTGCAAAGGGAATCAATGTGTGCTTTCCAGTTACAATGTTTGTCAATTAATATTCCTAGAAATTTAGTATTATCTGTATTTTCTATATTGGTATTGTTAAAAAAATATGTTTAAACGTTTGATATTATTACTGTAATATGTTTGAAATTCAACTATTTTTGTTTTACTCAGGTTAATTTTTAGATTGTTGCTTTTAAACCATTCTGAAACTTTAAGTAAGGTATCCTGCGTGTCGATATTTTTCTTTGTTGTTTTTAAAGGTTGTGTAGGTTCGGTGGTTTAGACATGATGAAGAGACAGACAGAGAGAGTTACTTTCACATTTATATTAGTACGGATAAACTTTTAAGCTGCGTCCCCACTCGAACAATTTACCGTACATTATCCCCTGACCATGTCAGACACGCGTGTCAGTACCGATCAATGTGGACGTATTTTGTTACGCGTACGATTGTCACGACCTGCAGTACGGTTGAATCCATTCCGAACACTGAAAGAAATAGTCTTGGGTAGTTCGCGAACGACCTAGGTGGGAAGAGAGCTCCTTTAGGTGAACTATCCGAACTAGTTCATTGAAAATCCCGCTCTTAGTTCTTTTTATATTTCTGTTAGCTTCCACTTTACTAGACAGTGGCGCTATGTGACCAACCGAGTTATTTACTTTTACTGTGCGCGCCTTCGATAATCGATATCGATACTAAACAACTTCAAATCCCCATGGTTGAAATTTTATCAAATCATATGAAATCATAATAATTGTCAACTGAAGTATTGCTGGCTAATTATCAAACAGAATACTAATACCATTTATGTCTTATTTTACGGTAAGTTTAATTAAAATTAAAATTTAAATAAAAAGTATCATCAGTAGATGAAAATGGAAATAAAAAAGATTGTGTGAGCATATGGGATGAATATGATCATGAAATAAGTAAGATAACAAGACCTGAAAACAAAACTGTATCTGGTATTCGTGAAGTTGATAAGTATTTGAATGATGAGTACTTAGATCGTAAGATGGATCCTCTGCAGTGGTGGCACGAACGACGTCATACATACCCTCACTTATATGCATATATTCTAAAGGATTTTGTATCGTCGCATCATCTGTGCCTTGTGAACGAGTTTTCTCAGGGGCAGGACAAATTATTACTCAACGTCGAAAATTGTTGAAACCGAATAAAGTTTCGACACTTTTATTTTTACATAGTAATATGTAAAAAATAGTCTTCAAAGTTCCTAAAGTGTAATGACTATCGTGAAATTTTCAATTTGATTCTATGAACAAGTCAGGTTCTTATCTACTTATTAATATAAATGAATTTGTTCTTTTATTTTATCATTATCATTTGTTTAACAGATCTTATGTGCCATAAATAGAAGTAAGAACTTTTATTGCAAAAATTCTCACTTTCTACGTATTGTCATGTGAGACTAGTTGTTGACTAATTATTAATTTATATCATTTTATTGTTTCGTTTTTATTTCGATAAAAGATTTTATGTGCCATAACAAAAAAGTCAACTTTAATTGTAAAAAATCATACTTTTTAAGTATTCTAATATAATTACACATTATACTAGGAACTAGCCTAGCTGTTGACTAATCATTAATATAAATTATTTTATTTTTCATTATTTAAATAAAAAATCTCATATTACATAAATGGACGTGTAAAATTTTCATGTAATACTTTGTATTTTTTAAATAACAATAAACAAAACTTACAATAATCATAACTATATTTTTTTCTTTATTTATTGTTATTACTAAATTATTTCAAAAAAAGAACTAATTAACTAATAGAGCGAACTAGTTCATCCTTGGATTATGAACTAAATTGAGCGCTCTCTGTAGTGACCGGTTAGGCCCAAGCCTAGAAAGAAACTGCCGAACACAGAATACACGGCAGAACAATGTACGGAGTTACGATCTACTAGTCGAGCCCAGTGTGGACGCTAGTCTGTGTACTGTCACGCATGGAAGCCACGTGTTACGAGCCGATCCATCGAAAGTCGGCTTATTACAAAGAATTTTCGCTATTGTTCGCGGACCAGGGGACGTCCACACTTGAGTTAATGACACGCGAAGTACGCCCGATGGTGTCATCGGGCGTACTTCGCGTGGTTTAGTTTCTCATGTTTACCATTAGGTGGCGCTGTACAAATCACATACAAATTCCTAGTAAACTCCAAACGCGCTCACGACCGAATACGAAAAGAAAAACTCACACTTAGCACTCTGAAGCATTCTAAAAGTTATTGCCCGGGAGGAACTTAGTCATGAAAATCTGTTGCTGGCTCGTGTACTATAATGTCTGTACTACGTCTTTATTTTCTTTCATCTGAGTTTAGAGTATATAAAATTTTTAATTCGTCTTTTATAAGGTAATAAACTTTATAATGGGCCTTTCTTATAATCATGACATTTTTACAAAAGAGACGCAAGGAAACAAAGTTTGCGACGTTAACGATTATCTGGAGAGTTTGTTAGAAAAAGTAAAAAGTTTTTATTACTCTTATTCGTCTATAAAGAAATATTTTTTAAGTGTTGCTAACGTGTAGATCTGGGCTCTTTTTGAGGAATAAGCCCTGCTTTACTAGGTTCGTAAAAGACGAACGAAGACTTCCGCAACTTTTATCCCGTGTGAGTCCGAGCTCCTTTGAAGAATAGACCAACTGCCGTTCTGCTAGGCAGGTCGTAAGAGACGACCGATTGGCTATATCAACATAACTACTAGGTAGAAGAGTTTCGCAATCTTTCACCTGAGTATATGATCCTGTTGAGATGAAAAAATCTATGCTAAAAACCTCATGATCTGAGCAGAATAGCTTAACCCCCAGTCAAAAATTATTTTTGTTTATAATTGCAGATACCCTGATGATACTTGTGTTTTTTATAACATAGTAAGGAAGCAGATAGCTCTTCTGGTAGCAAAAGATAACCATCGCCTATAGACACCAAAGATATTTACCATGCCATTACCATTAATAACGGTGCGTTTCAATCTGTGTGGTAGGCATGGATCATTTAACAGTTAACATATTAAATTTCGTACTAATTTTTTTTAACAATTAACAACTGTTATTTACGTTATCAAATACTATTAAAAGTAATTTTTATGTATCACTAAAATTACCAATTAAAAACATTAACACTGCGAGAGAACTCGTTTTACTACTTCTATATATATATATATATATATATATATATATATATATATATATATATATATATATATATATATATATATATATATATATATATATATATATATATATATATATATATATATATATATATATATATATATATATATATATATATATATATATATATATATATATATATATATATATATATATATATATATATATATAGAAGTAGTAATATAGTACTAGTTAGTACTAGTATTTTTAGTCTATCAAATCAGTCCTGACATCGAAATTAAAAAAACAAAAATTTCGAACAAAATTAATGACACGAAAATATAATAAAGATAAAACATCCTTTGACTTACCTATCACCAGGACGGCAACGCCGCACGCGCGGCTTGGCGGCTGGCGCCTCATGTTATTATTATTATTTTTACGTGTGACATAATATTTAGGCGCCTTTTTAAACCACACTCATCCTCAATAATTATTTTGATAAATTATTATTATTAATCACAATCATTTTGTACAATAAGTAATTACATAGCTATAGAATTATTTTTGCGTATATTGTAAGAATAAAGACCGTATCAATCTAGGTTTCGTGCCACATATTGACTAAAAGTAAAGAAGAATAAACGAAAATGTTGTTCACTTCTAATAATAATAGGTACCTAACGTGTCTTATCACAAAATAGCACTAATTAGCACAAACATCATGGCCATGGCCGGCCATCACAATAAAAATTAAGCGTCTACTTTCGCACAATTTAACTCGTATTTTACCACAATAAAAATTAAAATGAAGCGTCTACTTTCGAATAATTTATAAGTCTAGAATAATAAAAGAAAAAAATAAAAACTCAGTACATTACAAGTAATAACGTAATATCAATTACCACGGCAAAATCTTTGATCGTACTAAACAATAACATTAAACAATAATGACCGTGACCTACGTATCGTAGGTACGTGACACGTGTTATCAACGGCTTTCATCAAGAAAGCGCAAAATGCGCTTTTTTGTATCACTACACACTGTGTATGCACTCAAGATAAAGCGACTTTTCGCTTTCTTTTCAAATTCTCCTAAATCCTAATGACAAGATTGGGTTGTTATTGGTCAGTTGTAAAGGATAAAAAATTAAAATAACCAATGAATGCAAGGATTTTCTGCTAGTATTGCGAGTTGGCAACTTACTTATAAGTTCTTTCAAACCATAAAGGGTGAACGGGTCACGTACAGCCATTGACCTCTATATATTTCTATGCGTACAGCTGATAATCTACATCATGTTCGCAAAATTAGAAATGAAAACTAATGTCCTGTGGCTAAACCAGTGGATGTATTTGTCTGATTTTTTATTTTTTGTATTCAGGCTGAGAACATTATTACATATACTAAGTTTAATTAATTGTTGTATAGTCAGCGCCACACTGTATATATATATATATATATATATATATATATATATATATAACTTAAACAACATCACAGTTAATCTAATTTAATAATGATTTCCATGCCTACTGTATGGTGAGGTATATGTATAAGTCTACCGGCTACCTTATCCTCCAAACCGGAACACGAATACAAGTCGATTGTCGATATTACAGCAGGAATAGGTAAGGCGGTTGTATCAAATAGCCTGGCGAACGTTGTGAAACTCTACGACCTAGTAGTCACGATGGTAGGGACATGTTTAGCTAATCGGTCGCGTTTTACGAATTGTCTGGCAGAACGGCAGTTAGTTTATTCTTCAATGGAGCCCGACACTACACCACACAGACTATTGTGAAATAGTATAAATATATTAATTGATAAATATTGCTTTATTTTGAACTAGCGACCTGCCGCGGCTTCAGCCGCATAGCTTTTGTTCTAGTGGGAATATCGGAAAATTTTATATACTAAAACCTTCCTCAAGAATCTCTATCTATTAAAAAAAAGCATCAAAATCTGTTGCGTAGTTTTAAAGATTTAAGCATACATAGGAACATAGGAACAGACAGAGAAAGCGACTTTGTTTTATACTATGTAGTGATAAACCAACATAAAGCTCGTGTAAAGTTCTAAGTTCATGTAAATACATTATAGCTGCTTCATGTTGACACAATTTTTATTTTGGGTCTTTCATCGTTTCGCACCACGAGGTTCGGACCACGGTGTAAATTGCCGAAGAGCTCTTTTGGAATTAGTCGTTTCGGACCACAATGTTGGAGCGGTGCAAATCGCCCAAGGTATTTTTTGGAATGGGTCGATTCGGACCACGAATTGGAGGCGAAGCGATCATGTGCTCTTTTCTTATTTATTTTATCATTTAAAGATCCCAAATATCCATTCGTACAGGTGAGTAGCAAAGTGGTAAGTAAAAAAGCCAAATTGTACATAATAATCATATTTCAAAAAAATATAAAATTTAAACATAACATAATTACGGATTGTCTAGTACCATCTGATACGACAAAAAAGATAAACGTAAAAATAATACCAGTACACATTTGTTTTATTCAAGTACTAAAACAAATATATATTATTGGTTTCATTTATGCTTGCAACTCGACAAATGCTTATATTTTTTGTAGTAAGACAATAATTGGTTAAAATCACAGTTTGGTCGATATTAATCATTTAGCTTAAAATTAACTCTTGTTAATCAGGTAATAATGTACATTATAATTTACTTACAACTAGTCAAACATAGAAAATCATAGATATAAAATTTCAAAAATAAACAAAGGTAAAAAACTTGTAAACTAAACAATGACCTGCCTGTTATATTACCAGCCAATAATTATTTAATGCCTGGTTGTATGTACTATGAGTCAGGTAATAATGTACATTATAATTTACTTACAACTAGTCAAACATAAAAAATCATAGATATAAAATTTAAAAAATAAACAAAGGTAAAAAACTTGTAAACTAAACAATGACCTGACTTTTATATTACCAGCCAATAATTATTTAGTGCCTGGTTGTACTATAAGGAATTTGTCATAAAACTACATTTCTTCTCTGTTCAAATTCACTCATCCAAAAAGAATACGTAGCCTACTGCACAGCGGTGTGAATCAACCCAGTACAACAAGGGCGATTCGCACCGCTCCATCCTTGCGGTGCAAAACGACTAATTCCAAAAGAGCTCTTCGGCAATTCACACCGCGGTTCGAACCGCTCGTGGTGCGAAATACCCTTTATTTTAATAAGATCGTATGTTTATTTAATAATATTTTATTCTCCTCTCCATGTTTATACAGAGTAAAGACGTAGTCCCGAATATTCCCGAAATAAGCAAATATGCCTTAGAATAATATTTCCTTTATAACATTAAAGATTTTTCGTATATTAAGCTGAAAACTGAACTATGTAAGTCTTTTCAGTGAAATCGTAGCGCAAACATCCATTTCAATATCTGAGTCGCAGCGAATGTTGTATCAAGACTTATACTAAATTTGCAAATATTCAAGGATGTTTACTGAACATTTACAGGGATTGAGATTAGCCGACTGGATGTCTGATTTGGCTGTCTCACATAAGTACAGATAGCAAAAACGTTTAGTAGACTTTTCTTAAAATAAAAAAATATACATAACATATTTTTAAGGCTCCGGCAAAATTTTTAAAAGCTATTCAAAATCCATATGTTCGATTTATATAACAAAAAATATTTTAAAAAATTCAAAATTTCATCCCTATCCCACACAAAAAACAAAACGCATAGTTATAATTTCAATTACGCAATATTGGAATTAAAATATTTAGTGCCTTCTACCAAATTAAACGTGATCGAGAAAAATGTGCTTAAAGCAACAGATTACATAATATGTAGTTAATATCGTAATTATAGGTACTCGTAAATATAAAATGACACAACATTACAAAATTCATTCACAAACTCGGTGCATCCAATTCATGAATTTAGTGGGATATTTTTTAAGCAAATATTTTATATCATCTGGTAATATTTTTACAATAAAAATTAAAACCCACTTTCAATTCAAAATTTACTTCCTAATTTTAAAATTGGGCCGGACCTTCAAAAATAACCCTGTATATATAAATTTCAAAAAAAATCAATATACGAAGTTTATATTGCGGCAGTAACATAAGTAAAGTGGTTATACCAAACGTTGTCACCTAGTAGTCATTACGGTAGTGCAACATTGAGACAATCGTTAGATTTCATGAATTTCTAGGCAGAATGCTGATGGTATAATCTTAAAAGAGGCCTTCGTCAAGAAAGGGTACAAAGTTGTATATCAAAGCTGTTTCTAGATGATTCTCCTGTTTTTTTAATCTATGTTTTAATAACACAGTAAAATCCTTTAAGATGAGTCCATTTCGTACGTGTACAAATGCACTTTTTTTTTTTTTATACCATGATATAGCAAACAAGCACATGGTTCTCCTGGTGATAAGAGATACCATCGCCTATCTCAATAAAAGATGTTAATGCCACAAGCATAAATTTACCGGATACTTTACCCTCCAAACCGAAACATGAAAATGACAAACATTGACGCTATTGCAGAAGAAATAGATAAGGCGATGGTACCAAATACCCAGGTGTGCTGTTGAAGAACTCTACCACCTAGTAGTCACGATTTTATTGACACATATAACCAATCAGTCGCCTTTTATGACCTGCTTTGCAGAACGGCAGTGGGTCAACTCTTCAAAGAAGCCTGACCAGTACGGAAAAGATTTTTCAACTATTCATAAGCATATTTATGCCTTTTTGTTATTAGATAGCAAACAAGCAGCTGGATCTCCTGATGGAAAGAGAAAATTTCAAAAACAAATCCCTTATAACATAAAAGCATCGACCACACAGCCCATAGACGCCTAATGTTCGATTTTCCGTATTGAATGCATTCTGGCAACTAGCTGAGCTGAGCTGCAACATCGTGATTGGCTTACTCAAGGCCACAGTGAAAGATAGTGATGTACAGAGGATCTGATTGGTCGACACTGATTGGGTATTGGTGCATGGACATTTACATCGGAACTATAAGTCAGATGTGTTGACAGAAGCCATTCGCCTGTTTTTAGGGGTCTATGGGTTGTGTGGTCGGTGCATAAAAGATTTTCTTATGTTGATTTTAAAACTGAATTAGAAGTGTTTTTGGTGAGATCGTAATGGAAACATCATTTAATAGATTCAGGAATTACTTTGCGGAAATCCATTGTTCAGACGAAGAAAACTAGTTATTTTGCAAATTTTCGCGAACTTTTAAGTGTACCTTTCCGATGTTACATATATAGTAACATATATAGTATATACATAGTAAAATATATAGTATATATATAGTAACATATATAGTATATATAGTAACATCGCAAAGGTACACTTAAAAGTTCGGGGAAAATTGCAAAATAACTAGTTTTCTTCGACGAAAACATCCTTTTCAGTATCTCAGTCCCAGTCCCAGATGTTGTATCAAGAGTTTTAATATGTATACTAGACTAGCGACCTGCCCGTGATTTTACCCGCGTAGCTTTTGTTCTTGTGGGAATATCGGAATGGTTTATATACTAAAACCTTCCTCAAAAATCAATCTATCTATTTAAAAAAACCGCATCAAAATCCGTTGCGTAGTTTTAAAGATTTAAGCATACATAGGGACAGACAGAGAAAGCAACTTTGTTTTATTATTTACTAGCGACCTGCCCGCGGTTTCACCCGAGCAGCTTTTGTTCCCGTGGGAATATCGGAAAGGTTTATACATTTAAACCTTCCTCAAGAATCAATCTATCTATTAAAAAAAACCGCAACAAAATCCGTTGCGTAGTTTTAAAGATTTAAGCATACATAGGGACATAAGGACATAGGGACAGACAGAGAAAGCGACTTTGTTTTATACTATGTAATGATGACTTTGACTTTGACTTTGATTTACAAATATTCAAGGAAGTTTACCGAACATTTAAAAGTAAAAGGTGAAATTAATTGAATTTGCTATTATCCGCGAACTATTATTCTATGTATCCTCCGTGATGGTACCGAAAAGAGAGACGTCGGTTTAATAAATGGATAGGACTCACCGATGGTTCCGATCAAACGAAGACCCCCAGCGGCACACTTATCCGCCCACATCCACCACACTTTTACAACCACGACCACGCCGGCACCAATCACAAAAGCACACAATTCATGTACGTACTCAACGCACGTTTCACTTCGAAACCGAAGCATCTTCAGGAGAAACGAACACTACCTCACTCTACGCGAGTGTAAGTAATACTGATACTGAGTATTAGGTGATACTAAACTTTGTAGAGACTATTGCGAATTGCCAGGCAGAATGTAAGAATATAGAATTAGGTCATAACTCAAGGTCTGATTTGGATGTCTCGCGTGAGTATAGATAGCAAAAATGTTTGTTATCACTGCTTTAATTTTTCCTGTTACAGCGGCTTCGTTGCTTGCCTTGGCGACATAAAGACTTGGCTTTTAAGAACTGCCTGGCAGGAATGCACATGTTCTAATCCACAAATTAATCCAGGCTAATACGCAGAAAAACGATATTAAACGCTCGTTAGAATAATTTTGTATTTTGCCAACCGTACCGTTGTAAATAGCAGAGATTTATGTCGAGGCTTTCACGTCTCCGCCACTTGTCAAAGCTTTCAAATAAGAAATTTTAATGAATTCTTGAAATCTCTGCTCGTAAGTCAAGACTAACTTAATTGTGTTCCGTATTATACGAATTACTACAAGCATATTTAGTTTAAGAGATATAGATATGTCATATCGTAGGATATCAATCACGCATAGGGCTGTCACGTGGCTTTGATTACTTTTAAAAAAATTAAAGCTATTTACATTTGCTATCTTCCGCAAACTATTTAATCTAAATATTAATACGTGAAAGAAAAACTTTGTTGGAACCCCTTTTTAAAGGCAAGATGTTTGAGGCATGCCAGTAATATAGAAATTAGGCGGCGCGGTAGGTATGTTCTGAAACCGCTGGGAAACGGTTTAGTTTTCGGATAAATAAATATAGGACTTCAGCTGAAAATCATAATTTAATACATTCTTTTTTGTATTTAAAAATTAAATATCACCATATAACAATCGTGTGGAAAATCAGAAATATTATGAACAAATTACCTGTTGCCTGTTTTCAGAATTTAATATGATCAAGCAAAGTGCATTCTATCATGTAATAAGTTAGCACATTCCTTAGATAATATCTTCAAGTATATCGTGTAATATTTATAAAACCGCTATTTAACAATCAATACATAAAAATGCGATTAAGCAAACTAGTTTTTTCCGTATGTCTCCGGTGCCTGCGCGAACAGCGCACGATGAAATTTGAAGATTACATTGGGTAAGATTATAACAACCTCATATTTTTAAATTAAATGCATTAGAAATACATTAAATTAATTAAAATTAAACATTACACATTCTACATTCATGTGACATACATGATATAATCCCTGTGTTGGATCCGGGCTCCTTTGAAGAATAGACCAACTGCCGTTCTGCCAGGCAGGTCGTAAAAGGCGACCGATTAGCTATACAAGTCATTAACATCATGGCTACTAAGTGGTAGAATTCTGCTTTGTCTCGCCCAGATCTGGTACCACCGCCTTACCTATTCCTGCCGCAATAGCATCAGTGTTTGTCATTGTCGTGTTCCGTTTTGGAGGGCATGGCAAACGGTAAACTTATGCATGTGGCATTAGCCCTCGCCACAAGACAGCATCGCACCATAATTAATATCTTTAATGTCTATATTCGATGGTTGACTCTTTCCATCAGGAGACCCATCTGCTTGTTAGATATCTTATGATAAAAAAAAATGGAATTCCGCAAGGTTATGCCTAAATCAATTAAGTATATGTATACTTAAAAATGTATTTACTAATGTTACTTTATACTAAAATATAATCAATTTAGATCTCATTTGATACTTTAAAGTCTTAGCTTCATAGAAAAGTAATTTACGTACTAACCCCGATTAAATTCTATAAGCAGATAAGATCTTCAAACATCTGTAAAGCGAGTGCAGTTATTGTAAAAAGGCAAATAACCTGCTTAAAAACATCGATTTAATTCGATTAATCGATATGGAGTTCAAAAATCTGTGAGTCGAATGCAGTTGCTGTAAATAATTTTACAACAACTGCATTCGATCAAAACTGCCTAGGTACTTACTGCAATTTAAATTAAATTCTATGGAAAACCAAGTCCAAACACTTTGTCATTAAATATTACATTCTTTGAGAACATCAATCAACTCGCTTTATCATCACTACACAGTCACTACATAGTATAAAACAAATGTTGTTGTCCCTATTGTTGTCGTTTAGTCCAGAAAAACACATTAGTGTTGAATCATCATTTATTACATTGGTTTTTATATATAATATCCTCCATTTACATGCGATTATTCTCAATCTCGTTTCAAGTAGTTTTAAATATTTTCAACATAATCAAATATTCTTATCCATTGTATTACATTACATTCAGCATAACGACTCACATTTTCGACAAGTATCAAATATAGAACCGTTCTCGTGGACTGTTCCATATAGAATTGCAGAAATGAATGTCTTACCCCCGCCAACCGTTAGGTTAAGGCGGGATTCTAATCACGCCACAAACAGGTGACAATTGGCGCGGTTTAGTTTAAATTTTAACGGCCTTACCGTTAAAATTTAAACATCCGTTATTATTAAAATATTAGTTAATATATTTACGTAATAAATCATATGCATTTATACACAGTTATTAAAAATATCCTAAAACTATACTTAAATTTTTAAAATTACGCAAAGGATTTTGATGCGGTTTTTTTAATAGATAGATAGATTCTAGAGGAAGATTTTGGTATATAAACGTTAAAGCGTTACATATCGGAAAATTTAACGCAAGTTAATAGTTAATCCGTTAACACATGATAAAAATAGCATTTTTATATGTTTGTGTTAATGATCTACTGATAAAACTGAAAACTAAACACTCGTCACTCTACGTGCCACGCTGATGCTAGAATGGAAACATCATGACACAACATATGAATCAAATTTCTTCGAATTTAATTTTTTTTCTTACTCATATAAGATTAGTTTTGTTTCTCTCGCGGCAAATGCCACACCGGACTTATCGCCCGGCCCGAACCTAATAATTGTCAGAACGTGTTTTTCGCAGTGCGGTGTGGTGCTTGATAAATGATAAATGCGGTGATCACTTACCATCAGGTGAGCCTCTTGCCCGTTTGCCCCCTATCCCATAAAAATATGTACTGGATTACTGATTTAACGGTCTTGAGAAAATTTAACGGAAGATAACAAGTCCGTTAACATTTTTTAAGGTTAACTTTAAAGTTAATCTGTTAATGGAAATGTTAACTTCGTTAATTAACGATTAACGGATTAACGAGTTAGTGCCCAGCTAGTGGGTATAGCTATATTTGAAGTTGATTTGATTTTTAAAATTTCTATTAGAATAGAAATAATAATTGACTTAGTAGCAAATAAATGTTTAGTGACATCCCTACATGTAATATATTTTAATCTCTAATAGACCACGAAATAGTTACGCTAGATCCACAGAGCTTTCGTTAGCTTTCTAAATGGCATCTCTCAGCGTTATCCTTTTTCAGAGTTTATCTGATATTTTCCGAGATGAGCTATAATGGAACTCAATCCTCCGTTCCGTTGAGGAAAATTAGATAGAATTTCTGTCTATTATTGGGATTATTACATGTATTGATGGTTTATCTTATTGACACATTTTTAATGGCTATTTTACTCTTAGTGTTACGGGCTGCAACTTGTGTCAAAATCCGACTTTTTGGGGGGCGAAAAACTGCTGAGTAAGAGTTTAAAATAGTAGGGATAAACCTAAAGCGCGCGCCTAATGTAAAAAAGTTTAAAAAATAATTCAAAGATGAATTTAAAGTATATACTTTGCAAAGATAATGACGAGGGTCCATACAAAATTGGCCTAGACTCAAAATAAAAATCATTAAGAAATAAGAAAAAGTATAGGAGTTTGATTAGTTTCATGACTTCCAAGTATGTTCTTTTTAAAATGTTCTTGCTATTAAATGTGTCCGTTGAATTCTAATACGGTCTTATTGTACATACACATACATACATTTCTTCACGCCAGATCACTTACGGGGTAGGCAGAGAGAACCGAGTGCCATATATCACGATCCTTGCAGGCTTGTCTCGCTTTCTCTACATTCATCACTCTCTTCATACACACACGCCGGCTACAAAGACTCTTGACACCATCTTCGGATAGTACTCGATAAATCTGATCATGGTATATCAGTCTTGGTCTTCCCCGGTACCTACATCCTTCCACATTCTCATTGTATATCTCTTTTATTAACCTTTCATTTACCATTCTTTTACCATATTTCTACATGTCCGAACCAACGGAGCATGCCCTTTCTCATCTTTAAACCGACACTTTCTTTCAAGCCTAACCTTTCTCTCACTTCCATATTACGAACCCGGTCCGCGAGTGTTACACCTCATATTTTTTGTAGCGATCTCATCTCGACTAAGTTGATTCTACTTTCATGCCCCTTCTGACACACCCAACTCTCACTTCCATACAATAGCGTTGGGATAAGCACATAATTATGCAGGGCTAGACGGGCACTCTGACTCAAAATTGTGCTATTAAGTAATCTCCCTAACGCTCCATTCACTCTGTTCCCTGCACACACTCTTCTTTCAACATCAGCGGTGTACCTTCTATCCCTGCTAAAAGTACATCCAAGATACACAAACTCATCCACTTGTTCCAGCACTACATCATCGACCACAACTCTTACATCCATTCTGGTTGCTTTCAAATACTAAAACTTTAGTTTTTTTCGCATGCAAATGTAACCCCATACTCTTACAATCATCATTCATAACTGTGACCAGTGTTTGCAGCTCAGATGGAGTTCAGCCTAGAAGTACAGCGTCATCTGCATAAAGCAGGCAGTTCACCACTAGATCACTCATGCGTATTCCCACATTCAGTGACCTTAATCTTTGGAGACACTTATCCAGATAAGGAATAAACAGGCGAGCTAACAACATACACCTCTGCTTGACGCCGATATTGACATCAAACCAGGGCGATATGTTGCCGTCCACCCGCACACATGCTTTGCAATCCCAGTACATAGATTGCAAAGCACGCAGCAGACGTCCATCTATCCTATAACTGGGTAAAATGTACCAAAATTCCACTGGTAAACGCTTATATAGAAAATCTCAATCGAACTCAACTTTTGAAAATTTCTCCCATTTTCAAAATAAATATGACAGGTGGCAGCACGACTTTAATCATGGCAACTCAGTTTCAGATATATTCGAAAGTTGTCAAAAGGGAATACCCCTAAATTATTTTTGAGGTTTGACAGTGTTATCAATTTGACGGATATCAATATGAGCGTTTCATTATGTATCGATGTGCGTTTTTGTGATTCGCGATTGTGAACTCGATGTTGTATCAGGAGTAATTAAGCTTATGTCAATATTTTTTGTACTGGTCTAAACAGAGGTTTAATGCCCTGCAATGCATGAAAAAGAGCTGATGATAAAGTAGCTTAGCATTTTTAAAGTATTTATATATTTAATGATTTTACTTTATAAAACCTTACCAGTTTTGATAGTAGTGGGGCCCATTTTTTTGATTTGCCCCAGGGCCCTAGGTTACTAGCTACGCCACTGGTGGAAATAGCACTTCACTCTATAAATAGTGAAGCATTAATGGCATTGGCAAGCAACGTAGTTTACCTCATTTTAAAGACATTGTTCTAGTCCCGCTACTCGGTGGAATGAAGATAGGTGTATAATGTAGCAAAAGTAGCCGAAAAAACAACAAAAACAATTTTTTAACTCCATACAACCCATCAAGAGGATACATAAAAGCTTTGAATATACGAGTAATAATATATCAATGCATAGAAACTTACAACAAATTCTAATAAGATCTTTGTTTAGCATTTGCGCTGTTACCGAGCAAGGAACGTCAGATTTTATATCCGGATCTCGACAGCTCCTTTAAGTATTTATAACTTTGTAGAAATAGACATGATGCTATTTAATTTTATCAGGCTTTTAATATTTTACATCAAAGAATGAAAATTTAAATTTTAAAAAAATTGTTAAAGGGCGTGTCGGGCCACGCGCATTGTAGGGTTCCAAAGTTGCTCATCACAATAATGCGGACTAAGAAGAGGACTTTTATAGTTTCATACTATGAAGATTTAAGCTATTCAAAGTCAATGACAAATATATATCCGCACCACAGGTTTACCGCCTATAAAAACTTATCTAAGTAACTACATTTTATAAGTTGGTCAAATATTACTTAAAAACTTATAAAGCCTTCTAAGCCGTGATAGTTTTCCTTTTAACTTCATTATATTTACTACAACCATATTTTTTTTCCCACCTCCTCTACCAACAGTTTAGCCTGCAGAAGAGGAGGGGACACTTGACACTAATAAAAATTAGCACTTAGAAGCTTAATATTTTACAAACGAGTCTCTTAATCCAAAACTTGTTGCCACAGACCTACAATATTTTTTAAAATCCTACCCAACGATACCCCACATAATGAGGTACGTGAAAAAAAATAACATCTCCACTTTACATGTAGGGGGGCTACCCTGAAAAAAAATATTTTTCAAGATTCTATGGTACTAATTTGTTGACGTTACTAATATGTATATTCATGCCAAATTACAGCTTTCTAGTACTAAGGATCTCTGAGCTATCGTGCGGACGGACAGATGGATACAGCAAAACTATAAGGGTTCCTAGTTTACTTCGGAACCCTAAAACGTACACAATAAAATATAAGTTGTTACTAAGTGTCTTTGCTTTTCCTCGTGATGGCGGAAACCTTTAAATCCTCCTTTAAAAAAACATCTGTCAATCGGCTAAATACTACTATAGACACCAAAGGTGTTAATGGTGCGTTGTTATCTAGTGACGAGGTCTTATACCACATACATAAGTTTACCGGCTACCTTATAGACACTAAAGATGTTAATGGTGCGTTTCTATATTGCCACATGGATAGTGCGCACATATTGCGCATGACTAGTCACCACTACCATCGCGATTCATGACTATTAGGTTGGTGATAGAGTTCTTAATCGTCCCTGGCAATACTTAGAGTTAATACCAGTGGTGGTTTACATAAGCCTGCTCCAGTAGCGTTAATGCTGTAATGTTCCTGTTTGGACGTAACGTGACTTGTAAAAATTTGCATGTGGAATTACCATTCCGTTACAAGACTAAATGGCCATATACTCAGTGGTAGAGTTCCGCAACGTGTCGCTCGGTTATTCACTACCATCGCCTTACATATTCCTGACGTAATAGCGTCAATGCCTGTCATTGTCGTGTTTCGGTTTGGAGGGTAAGGTAGCCGGTAGACTAACGCATGTGGTGCGTTTCTATCCATGTGGCAATATAGAAACGCACCATTAACATCTTAGTGTCTATAAGGTAGCCGGTAAACTTATGTATGTGGCATAAGACCTCGCCACTAGATAACAACGCACCATTAACACCTTTGGTGTCTATAGGCGATGGTTGACTCTTCCCGTCAGGAGAGCCATCTGCTTGTTTACTATCTTATTATATAAAAAAGGATAGAAACACACTAATTATGTATTTTATCTATTAAATTGAACACAGGCTCTTCTTCCTAATTCAAAAATGTTTCCTCTATATCTAAAAAAATCAAACAAGTAGATAGCTTTTCTTAAAAAACATATCCTCTATAGACAGAAAGATCTTTATGGTGCTTTGCTATTCATGTGACAAGTTGAAATGCCACAAACATAAGTCGATTTAGTGGCAAGAAAACCAAAGCAAGACGTAACAAAACTTTACTACGCTAGTACGCTAGTACGAAGGGACATACGCAAATATAATTTTATAGTTCATCAAATTAAAGGAAAATGAAAAAAAACATTGAAAATAATATAGAAAATCGTCTAACGTCATCGTACCCCAACTTATTAAAAGTATAAAATTACATTTTATGCGAGCAAGTGGATAATAAAAAGGGTCAATTTGCCTTTATTGAAAGGGTTGGGGCTATTTCATTTCTGAAAATCTTTTAATAGACCGCATCAGACCCAACCTTTTCGAAGAAATATAACATTTAATTATAATATTTTTCTATTATGTAGAAAAAAGAAGACAAAAATCAGGATCTACAAGACTGTAATTAGACTGATTTTGATATATGGCCGTGAGGCCTCGACATTAACCTTCAAAGAGGAAGAAAAATTGCTAGTTGCAGAAATAAAAATTATGAGTAAGACTCTAGGCCCGACCCAGAGGCAGGATTGAAGTTGGAGGTTAAGAAAAAATCTCGAAATCAAAGAGCTGATTGGCGAGCCGAATATAATGGAGGAGACTAAAGCCCATAGACTTCGCTGATTAGGCAACCTGGAGAGAATGAGAGATGATCGTAGCGTGAAAAGAGCCTGTCTTGAGTGGCCGCCGACCCGTCGGATGGCCGAGGTACCGCTGAAACGACGTCTTGGATTCAGACCTACGCGAACTCCAGGTTGCGGACTAGCGGGAGGTGGCTCAAGATGGGGACGGCTGGCGATCTCTTGTTTCGGAGGCCTTGACTTCCAGGTCGCTGCGCCAGCGGAGTAAGTAAGTCTATTATGTATTCCGCTTATTTCTCAGGAAACACATTTTAAACTCTCACGGTCTCATTTATAAATATGAATAAAAATAAAACTATTGTCAATAAAATCTACACAACGTGTAAGAGACGGTCTACTGAAAATCGAAACCATGGTATTGGATTGGTTTTGAGATGAAAACCACACACATACAACAAACTTGTGTTAATGAAGTTTTTTTTTTATATCATAAGATAGCAAACAAGCAGATGGATCTCCTGATGGAAAGAGTCAACCATCGCCTATAGAAACCAAAGATGTTAATGGTGCGTTGCTATCTTAAATAAAATAGTACTGTACTCTAAATAAATTCTCATTCATAACATACAATCTTCTTAGTGTTGGTCCCGGGCTCCTTTGAAGAACAGGCCAACTGCCGTTCTGCCAAGCAGGTCGTAAAAGCCAACCGATTGGCTATACGAGTCACTACCACCATGATTACTAGGTGGTAGAATTCTGCATTGTCTTGCACTGGTCTGGTACCACCGCTTTACCTATTCCTGACACAATTGCATCAGTGCTTGGCACTGTCGTGTTCCAGGTTGGAGAGTAAGATAGCAGGTAAACTTATGCATATGACCTTAGAGCTTGCCGCAAGATAGCAACGCACCATTAACATTTTTGGTGTCTATAGGCGATGTTTAACTCTTTCCATCAGGAGACCCACCTGCTTGTTTGCTATCTTATGACATAAAAAACGTGATTTTTTTCCGTTTTTATACGGGACCCTTTGTGCGCAAGTCTAACTTGCACTTGCCCGGTGCTTTAATTTATATAAAAGTTATTTATTTGATTGAATTTCGATCACTATGCGATCGCTACTCCTATTCGCTGGGTGCGTAAGGCATAGTGGGGGACACAAAAGTGATGTCAGCGCCCGTTGCGGGACAATATAGAACTACGGGTGGCTCTTTATTATGTATTAAAATGACCTACAACCGTATTCTATGGAATAATGTCATATACATGTGTATATCGTGTAAGAAAACGGAGTAATAATTTAATTAATTTCTTTTTGGAAAATATTGATGGATCGTTATGGTCTCCAAAACCTATGGATGCTATATGCAGTGAACACTTCATTGGCGGTGAAAAATCAGATGTTGAATCAAGTCCTATATACGCTCCAACTATTTTTCCATCAGTTTATAGAAGACGTAAAGTCAACGAATCCGCAGTTTTGAGTAGGTTCGTAATAAAATTTAGTTTTGATTAAAATATTAAGATTAATAGAAATAATCGACTAAAAAAATTAAGACATATTATTTGACATAGTTAATGATTTAGCAATACCTGTTTTATTTAATTTTATTTTTATTTATATTATCGTAATTTATTTATTTAGACACAAACGCTTCATGGACAGGAGAATAATAAAAAAGTCAACAGCTGAGATAGATCCGGTGATGAATATTATAGAACCATCTGAAATAACTGATCAACCTAATACATCCCTGAATCAAACTATTTGTTATTTGATATGATGAGCTATTTGTTATTTTATATATTATTTTAGATTGTTTTTTAATATTAATAATGATTTTTATTCAATATTAATTTTACAATAAACATTTTGACAGATTTTAACACTGCTTAACCTAATTCACTTATTGAGACTTGTTTTAGTCGTTGTAATTATTTTACTTACTGTTTTTAGCTGACCCACGAAAAAAAATTTAATTTAATATTCACTCTCACTAAAATGTAATATATCACATTTTACATTGAAAAAAAATTTTTTTTCAATAGCTATTTGACATCCAATACATGTTTATTTTCTCAAAAGAGCCACCGTAAGTTGTATTGTTAGATGGCGCTGGGGTCACGCACCCAGCGAATAAAATAGTAAAGATTACGTTCTCTGCTATTGATCTTAAAACAACAATATCGTTTACAAATTGCCTACGAAACGTAAACTCAATCTTCCTATCTAGATTGAGTTTACTTTCCCTCTCTACTTGTAAAGGATTTATACCTGAATGCCCTCTAAAAGATCCTAAACAAATTACATCAAAGGCTATAGAAATTGTAAATGCGTTAAATCTAACCCATCGTTAAAGCTGTGAGATTAATAGTAGATATTTTCTATTATTTTTATACCGTTACGATCTGAGCCTTTTTAAACCCATATCATTTTCCAGATAGTTCATAAAGTAAACGGAAATCCTTTTATAAATAATTGACCACCCCGTTGGTCGAGTGGTTAGCGACTCTGACTACGCAATCAATGGGGTCCGGGTTCGATTCCCGGCAGGGACAGGCATTTGTGTGATGAGCACAGATGTTTGTATTTCTGGGTTTGGGTGTTTATTAAATATATCAAAGTATTTATATACGTATTTCTATGTATAGTATCGTTGACTGACATCCATACTACAAGCATATAATTTGCTTACTTTGGGGTCAGATCAATTCGTGTAATTTGTCCAGTGATATTTATTTATTTATAATATATCATTAGATATTAACGATCAGATGGCTCTCCTGATGGAAACAGAAACCATCGCCTACAGAACCAAGCTTCACGCTATTGTAGCAGAAACGAACGAAGGCACATGAAATTCTAATGCGATTTAAACCGTCGAAATTATATCATTAGACTAGCTGTTGCCTGCGACTTCGTCAGCGCGGACTTCATTTAGTCCGCACTGCTCCTCTCCTGTAGGTGATAGCGTGATAATATGTAGCCTATATGTTGACCCGACCTGTTAATAATATTCATGCAAAATTTGAAGTGAATCCATGCAGTACTTTTTGAGTTTACCCCGGACATACATACAGACAAACAGACAAACAGACAAACAGATAAACAGACAAACAGACAAAAATTCGGTATCGATTGTAGATCACGCCCCAATTATTCTTTTAAAAAAATATTCAATGTACAGTTTTGACTTTCCTAGGATTTTATTATATGTATAGATAAAAATCAGATGGCTCTCCTGATGGAAAGAGCATCACCTATAGACACGAAAGATGTTAATGGTGTGTAGCTATCTATGTGGCGGGATGGCAATGCCAAATGTATAAGTCTTCCGACTATCTTAACTTAAACCTGAACACAACAACGATAATCATTGATGCTATTGTGGCAGAAATGTGTAAGGGAGTGGTACCACACACCCGGACTTTGCGGAACTCTACCACATAGTACGACCTGCCTGGCAAAATGGCAGTTGATTTATTCCTCTAAAGGTTACCCGGAACAACACAGAATAATTCTACAGCGTTCTACTAAGTACTAGAGATAATGAAATGACTTATCCGTTTGGCAACACCATCCCAACGTTTCCTGCCGGGAAAAGTTGCTTATAACTGTCATGTTATGGTTTGGAGGGTAAGGTAGTTGGTAAAATTAAGATCTAGTGACCTCCGAAACGCAAATGGCATCAAACTATTTACATTTTTTTGGCAATAAATTTATTTTTCCATTAATAGAACGAACTCGTATAGATCTGAATAGAGTACAAGTTACTCTCAGTTGGTTCAGGCTCCTTTGAAGAATAAACTACTTGCCGTTCTGCCAGGCAGTTGGTAATATGCGAATGATTGGCCACGCGGTCACTACCATCGTAATTACTAGGTGGTAGAGTTCTGCATTGCTTCAGGCTCCTTTGAAGAACAAACTACTTGCCGTTCTGCCAGGCAGTTTGTAATATGCGAATGATTGGCCACGCGGTTACCACCATCGTAGCTACTAGGTGGTAGAGTTCTGCATTGCCTGGTTCGGGTCGCAAAAATAAGCTCTTTTGGTGTCCTAATATAGTCCACCGTTTCAATTGTCCTCATACATAGTGCATGCTGCTTAAATGTGGAATGAGCTCCCCTTATCGCTGCGTCAAGCTAATGCTTAGATTCCTTCAAGCAAAATTTGAAAATGCATAAAATGCAATATCACCAACATATTTTTTCATCATATCACGCTAGAGAACTATATTTTAATATATTTATTTAAGTATTTGTAAGTATTTTATAATTTTGATTTATGTATATATATTTTATAAATTTAAATATTAATTAAAATATATTACGTATAGTGTATGTAGGGTGGAGATGCGTAAATTGAACCAAGGCCTTAATCGAAACTCGTTAATATCTACTACACTTCTGATGTAAAGAGCTCCTGATGGAAAGAGAAACCATCGCCTATGGACACTAATGATGTTAATAGTACGTTGCTGTCCTCGTGACGGGATGACAATGCCACTTGGATAAGTCTACCTAACTTATGCATGTTCTCGACCTCTTTTATGACCTCTTTTATTACCTCGTCACCAAATAGCAACGCAGCATTAACATGTTTGGTGTCTATAAGCGATGGTTGTTTCTTTCCATCAGGAGACCCATCTGCTTGTGTGCTATCTTATAATATAAAAAAAGACTCCCTTTCCTCCCAACCGAAACTCGCCAATGATAACCATTAACGCTACTACGGCAGGAATAGTTAAGACGGTGGTAACAAACACCCGGGCGAGACAATGCAGAACTCTACCACCTAGCAGCCACGATGGTAGTGACTAGCACAGCCAATCGGTCGTTTTTTACGACCTGCCTGGAATGAAAGGCAGTTGGTCTATTCTTCAAAGGAGCCCGGAGAAAACGGAAGAAAATTTGTAAAATTTTGACAATTTTGTTAAGCGTAACAAACTTATTTTTTGATACCTGAAGTACGGAAACCTAAAGGTCCAATGTTGGCAACTAATTTTTTTGATTGGACCGATGACAGTTTTTTTTAACAGATTTGGACTCAGTTGCTATTTATTTTGATTCCTAAGTTGAATACATAAAAATACAAATAAATAAATTTTCTGTCAAAGGTTACATAATCTTTCTAACTTTTATATGTTTGGAAATATTATTGAAAAACCGTTAGGGGATTCAATTTTGGCAACTTTACCCTAGTATATATAACAAACAGATGGGTCTCCTGATGGAAAGAGACAACCATCAAAGATATTAATGGTGCGTTACAGTGCGACGAGCTGTTGATGCTACTTGCGTAAGCTTACCGGCTACCTTACTCTCCAAACCAGAGCACTATGACTAGCACTGACGCTATTGCGGCAGGAACAGGTAAGGCGGTGGTACCACAATTGCAACTCTAGCCACGATGGTAGTGACTCATATCGCCAATCGGTCGTCTTTTACGACCTGCCTCGCAGAACGGTAGTTGGCCTATTCTCCAAAGGAGCCCGGGACCAACAAGGTATACAATAAAGTTAAATAAAGAAACATGCAAGCAGATGGTTCTCCTGATGAAAAGAGATACATATATTGCATATATAAGGTCTTTCCATAATAGGCAAACATATTTTACCCGGCACTAGGTACGTCTAATCAAAGATATCCAGCTAAAAACAGATGTCATTCAAGGGTTTAAAACTTTTTGATTTGTATGAAATTTTATTCGTTTACGAAAATTTTATTCGTGCAAATCAAAAAATGTACACCCTTGAATGACTTTTTTTTAGCTGGATATCTTTGATTAGACGTACCGAACGCTGGGTTAAAATATGTTCACCTATTATGGAATGACCTCATATATGCTAAGATGTAAATAGTTTGTTGCCATGAGTGTGGCGAATACCAATTCCACAAGTATAAGTTTACCGGCTACTTTACCACCTAAAACAGAACACGACAATGACGAACAGAAATCTCAAGCAAACGCATAGGAGTACCTACTCTTATATTAGTGTTATGCCTCAGCCGCACTTGGTCTTTCGTCACAAAGCTTCGTGCAATGACACGATAAATGCAGATGTGACCAGCTATTTTCGCATTCGTTCGGACTGCGTGTGCCTTAACGCGCATATAAGTTCGGTACGATAGACACAAGTGCGGTCCGGTCAATATATATATATATATATATATATATATATATATATATATATATATATATATATATATATATATATATATATATATATATATATATTTAAAGAGTCAACCATTGCCTGTAGACACCAAAGGTGTTAATGGTGCGTCGGTATCTTGTGGCGAGGTCAAGCACTAACGCTAGTAGTGGCTAGTATAGTACGCCACGATAGTAGTGACTCGTATAGGCAATGACTGCCTGCCTGGCAGAACGGCAGTTGGCCTATTCTTCAAAGGAGCCCGGGACCAACACGAGGTAAGATAAGGTTATATTTGAAAGATTCAGCCGATTTGTTCGGTACACAATCTATGCATTTTTCTTTACAAAGCTGTAGTCAATATTTTTTATTCCAATTTAACTTGTACAGTTAGTGCAAGTTTCGAAACGATATAGCAAACGAGTTTAAACTTCTGAAAACGAACCAGACGGGACTTTCTAACAAACTATTGCGGTATGGAAAATATGCAGCGGTAGTTTCAATTATTGAACAAAACATCGATCATTCGAGTATATTGGACAAAATAGTTTTAAAAATTATTATTATTATTGGACTTAATACTTGACCAAAATATCAGTCATATATTGTACAAAATAGTTTCATCCATTAATCATTACATAGTATAAAACAAAGTCGCTTTCTCTGTCTGTCCCTATGTCCTTATGTCCCTATGTATGCTTAAATCTTTAAAACTACGCAACGGATTTTGATGCGGTTTTTTTCAATAGATAGATTGATTCTTGACGAAGGTTTAAGTGTATAAACCTTTCCGATATTCCCACGGGAACAAAAGCTGCGCGGGTGAAACCGCGGGCAGATCGCTAGTTATTTGATAAAATATTGATGTATTACATAGTATAATATTTAATACACCAATATTTCATCAAATACATAGTATATGGATAGATGTATAGTATATTGGATTCTATATTTGCAATAGTATAGGGCATAGGCGATGGATGATTCTTATCGTCAGAGGAGACCCATCTGCTTGTTTGCTATCTTATGATATAAAAAATCATTGAAATCAAAAAATAATTATCTAGGTACAACCGAGAAATCTATGTGCATACTTCATTTTTGTGTTATAACATTATAAAAAAAATCACAATGTTATAAATATGTAATATAATATCATAATATTATAAATATGTTATAAGTATTATTATTGTAATGTTTTATCCGTCAATCTTTTTAATACGGTACAAAATACGGTAAACCTTTTTCCTCAACTCCTTCAATTCATCTATCTCTCTCTCTCTCTCTTTCGTTTTTTCTTATTTTCCCCGTGTTGGTTCCGGGTTCCTTTGAAGAATAGACCAACTGCCGTTCCGCCAGGCAGGTCGTAAAAGGCGACCGATTGGCTATGCAAGTCACTACCATCGTGGCTACTAGGTGGTAGAGTTCTGCATTGTCTCGCCCGGGTCAGGTACCACCGCCTTACCTATTCCTGCCGCAATAGCGTCAGTGCTTGTCGCTGTCGTGTTCCGGTTTGGAGGGTAAGGTAGCCGGTAAACTTATGCATGTGGCATTAGACCTCGCCACAAGATAGCAACGCACCATTAACACCTTTGGTGTCTATAGGCGATGGTTGACTCTTTCCATCAGGAGACCCATCTGCTTGTTTTGTTTATATCTTATGATATAAAAAAATTATCTTTGTTTATATCTTATGATATAAAAAAATATATATATTTAATTCTTCAACCAATAAATAAAAAATTGACGATCAATCACTATTTCTTTTAACCACCTCTATTGTGTATTCATCTCGTTTCACCTCGATCGTGAGAGCTTATATCTGTTTTTTTTTAATCATATGATAGATAGATGATTCTCCTGATAGAAAAAATACAACTGTTACATTTTGACACCAAATCATAAAAATACATTGTTATCTATGGAGTAATGTATTCATAATTTCATCAACTACTTTATTCTTTAAAGCGGAATATTACAGTAGCAAGCACTGACGCTTTTGCTGCAGGAAAAGGCAAGGCGTTTGTTCCAAACCCGGTAGAAACGAAGTAGTGCGCTACAACCTAGCAATTATTATGGCGTTGCACTCGCGTCTATTGCTCCGAAGTAATATGCGCCGAAGCTTTGTACGATTTGACACTAAAAAATTATCGCGATTAAAGCTGTGGTCATATTAGCGGCAACGATATTTTGCACGAACTATCGTGCAATAATTATAGATACCTGATATCATTTTCAAAAGTGTCACTGTGGATGAGGACTAGCTTTACTTCTAAATGTGTGCTAACTACTAAAATGTTTTTTTGTGATTCACATTTTTTGGATTCTGTGTGATGGGCTCAGCTTCATAATTATGGAGAAATTCCAGTATCATTTCATCGTTCCACTTTATTTTACATAATCACTCGGATACGTCTGAACTATCGAAAACAACTACTGAAATGAATAACTAGTTTGACCACGCAGCGCCATATGCTAACGCGCTATAGCGGTTTAAGCCATCTACAAACGCTACCAGAAAAAATAATAAAAAAGACGTGTGGCACTCGGAGACTGCCGCGGTAAAGCTATTGCATAGCATTTTTTATCAACTTATGCAATTACAATTATACAGGGTATAACAAAAATAAGCACTAATACTGAAGGAGCGTTCAGGATGTGTGGTTAGCTCTTTAATTATACATTTTTAATAAATAAAAACTATGAAATTTCTGAGAAAATGAATGTCAAAGTTTTTTTTCAAAATGATCTGTGGCAGCCCTGAAGTATAGCACGCAGTAACGTACGCGCACGGTTTACGCAGCTATGAAAGGTCACAATCATATGATAGATGTCAATGAACTGCTAGACGCACAACAAAGTACTAATTACTTGACAGAGTAAATAATGTAGATATTATTTAAAGAGTTTTTTTATATTTTTTTCTACCAGGACTGATGTTGGAATAAACCCATGAGGGTCCTTAGTTTGATTACCAGGCTGGACAATTTGATTCATAGGTAACTTAACTGGGTTTTGATAGCCATAATTATTACATTATGTTAAAAAAAACACTGTCCGACTATTGGTGTCACTCGATAGCATATTACGATCATATTAAAATAATTATTAATTACTATACTCATATTCAATAAAAAAAATCTCATAAAATTTTATTAATCGTAAATACCTACCTAGTAGTCTCATACCTAGTTTACGTAAGGCAAACCTGCGGCTATTAGGCATTTCATGCAGGAAAATCTCCCGCCTGGCAACAAAATTATATCAGCTGTGTACCTAAAATTTATTGTGACCTGGATTATTATTTCTAACTCTGAGTGAAACTATTAGTTTGGTACATACATTCTAAAACAATCGTGGCAAATAATCCAATATAACTAATTAAGGTATCTTTTTGTTATGAAAACACATTACATAAATTACTTCATCACACAATATCCACCTTCAAAGTCAACTATTCACATGTGTTTTCAGTGTAGGTACCTAAATCTATTCCGTGATTCATAGGCATTTTACAATGTATTATCTGGCATGGTTTCAACTTACAAACTGTTTTAATGGCATAATACTTACCTCTAGTACCTACCCTGTTTGCTTCTAACTTCACATAACAAGGTGTCTAAATAGGTAATTAGTTTTTGAGCAGGTAAATCATAGCTATTATCACTTTTTTTACACACAATTCTAAAAACTTAGTAAAACTTTCTCGTTGATAACACGA